>JBBGZY010000215.1:217500-1417500 GCA_037952925.1 Lithobates clamitans | reverse complement strand
CACCTAATAATGTGCATTGTTTAGGTTGTTGACACTGTGAATGAACAAATATGCTTATGATGAAACCATTACAAATGCCTGGCATTGGACTATGCACTTCTTCCTTTTCCCATGATCTACAGTTACCTGGAAGCATTAGGAGACACTGGCCTTATTCTATTATTTATTTATATTATTATTATTATTTTATTATTATTATTATATTATTATTATTATTACTCTGTGGGAAGCATTTGATCAGGTAGGTTGTAGGCAGTGTTGCCAACCTACCAGATTCAAATTTACTGACACAACATCCAAAATTTACTGGCACAGCCACGTTTTTACTGGCATTTTCAAAAGTTTCAAAATTACAGTTTTAAGTGCAAATTTCAGTATTTAGGCTACAAACAAGTACAATATGCAATTAGCAATGCGATTAAAGGGAGATATTAAGGCAAAAAAACATATTTCTTCTTTTATTTCTGATATAGTAAGGGAGTAGCTCAGGGACAGGACTCAGGAGGACAAGAAATTAGAATGGGCGGCACACACATGAAATTGTCTCTCACAGTGACACTGACAGCGGGGTGCAGGAGCACAGATAATGATGACACGTCACCAACACGACACGCCCCCCTCCTGAGTCACAGTGACAGTCTCTCTCCACGTCAGGTGGTCCCTTCAGTCCAAACAGCACTGACCGTCCCGCTCCCGGCTTGCCTTGCCCCCGTCCTGCAGACCCGCACACAAGGCTCCGGCTGCTCTGCTCGGCTCCCTTGCACCATGACATCCCATGACACACTCAGGCACCGCCTTCGTCAGACCCGCCCCCCCGCTGGTGCTTCCCAAACACACTGGAGCAGGCACTTAGATGGTCCTGGTTGGCTCCGGACCAGAAGTGCACATGCGCAGTTTCAAGCTGAGCGCCACAGCCATATTTTTTACTGGCAACCTTTTCCTGTCACTGGCATTTACTGGCCGGAGAAAAGTGCCCTTTTTTTTTTTTTTTTACATTCAATTCTTTATTTATTTATCAGAACATAAAATAACAAATAAAGACATTAACAAAAGTATAACAGGATTCACACTATTACAGTTACATAGTATAGCGAATGCATTTTTGATTAATACATTAAGTCAGTATAATAATTGTGAATAATCCTTCAGAAAAGTGCCCTTTTTTTACTAGTTGCCAGCAAAAATACTGATGGTTGGCAACACTGGTTGTAGGACCTCTGCAGATTGCTTTTTTTTTCCCCTTGTCCTTCCCCACTCACCTCTTCCTTAAAGTGATACTAAAATCTCCTTTTTTTTTCTTTAAAAATAATAAACATGTTATACTTACCTCCTCTGTGTAGTGGTTTTGCACAGAGCAGCCTGTATCTTCCTTTTCTCGGGTCCCTTGCCGGCGCTCCTGGCCACTCCCTCCTGTCGTGTGCACCCCCAGAGCAAGCAACTTGCTATGGGGGCACCCGAGCCGAGCTACAGCTCTGTGTGTTCATTCAGACACGGAGCCACGGTTCGGCCCTGCCCCCTCTCTCTCCTGATTGGCTAACTGACTTTGGTTGACAGCACTGGGAGCCAATGGCGCCGCTGCTGTGTCTCAGCCAATCAGGAGGGAGAGTCCCGGACGGCCGAGGCACTTGTGTACATCGCTGGACAGAGATGGGGCTCAGGTAAGTATTAGGGGGCTGAGGGGGGCTGCTACATACAGAATGTTTTTTATCTTAGATAAAAGATAAAAAAAGCCTTCTGCCTTTACAACCACTTTAAAGTGATTCTTAAAGGAGAATGTTTTTTACCTTAATGCATTCTTTTTGCATAAACATTTTTTTGCATATACGTTTACTGTACAAAATAAGGTGCGTTGGCATGGACCATAGGGTGAGTACATGGATTGAAAACTGGCTACAAGGGCGAGTTCAGAGGTTGGTGATAAATGGGGAGTACTTAGAATGGTCAGGGGTGGGTAGTGGGGTCCCCCAGGGTTCTGTGCTGGGACCAATCATATTTAATTTGTTCATAAACGACCTGGAGGATGGGATAAACAGTTCAATCTCTGTATTTGCAGAAGATACTAAGCTAAGCAGGGCAATAACTTCTCCGCAGGATGCGGAAACCTTGCAAAAAGACCTGAACAAATTAATGTGGTGGGCGACTACATGGCAAATGAGGTTCAATGTAGAAAAATGTAAAATTAATGCATTTGGGTGGCAAAAATATGAATGCAATCTATACACTGGGGGGAGAACCTCTGGGGGAATCTAGGATGGAAAAGGACCTGGGGGTCCTAGTAGATGATAGGCTCAGCAATGGCATGCAATGCCAAGCTGCTGCTAATAAAGAAAACAGAATATTGGCATGCATTAAAAAGGGGATAAACTCCAGAGATAAAACGATTAATTCTCCCGCTCTACAAGACTCTGGTCCGGCCGCACCTGGAGTATGCTGTCCAGTTCTGGGCACCAGTCCTTAGGAAGGATGTACTGGAAATGGAGCGAGTACAAAGAAGGGCAAGAAAGCTAATAAAGGGTCTGGGGGATCTTAGTTATGAGGAAAGGTTGCGAGCACTGAACTTATTCTCTCTGGAGAAGAGACGCTTGAGAGGGGATATGATTTCAATTTACAAATACTGTACTGGTGACCCCACAATAGGGATAAAACTTTTTTGCAGAAGGGAGTTTAACAAGACTCGTGGCCACTCATTACAATTAGAAGAAAAGAGGTTTAACCTTAAACTACGTAGAGGGTTCTTTACTGTAAGAGCGGCAAGGATGTGGAATTCCCTTCCACAGGCGGTGGTCTCAGCGGGGGGCATTGATAGTTTCAAAAAACTATTAGATAATCACCTGAACGACCGCAACATACAGGGATATACAATGTAATACTGACATATAATCACACACATAGGTTGGACTTGATGGACTTGTGTCATTTTGCAACCTCACCTACTATGTAACTATGGGTGAATCCCCCCCCCCCTCCATACTTACCTGAGCCCCATCTCAATCCAGCAGTGTGCACAAGATCATAGGCTCTCCCAGGTCTCTCTCTAATTGGCTCACACAGCAGTGGGAGTGATTTTTCATAGTCAGGACTAAAATGGTAAGGACTAAAAAAAAAAAAAAAAAAAAGTTGTCATGTAAATATTGAAATATAAAAAATGATTATGAAGTCTTCTATCCAACAAGCAGTTTTCGGTACAGTCAGCACTTACGACCTCTTGTGTAGCCTTTATTGAGGTGTTATACTGCTGTTTTTTATTCAAAAATCACAGTAGTGATGCCATTTTAATTATTTTTCTCCAACATTCTCTCTCGCTGCCAAACACCCAACGATGTATCCTGGCCTAGGCCGACAAGGCCCAGGCCTAGGGCAGCACTTTGCAGGGGGGCAGAATGGAAAGAGTCCCCGCCGGCTTGCGCTACACTATTAGTGTAGCGCAAAGTCTTACGGGGTGGACTGGGCTGAGAGGCAAATTAGTCTAGCGCCCCCATAGAGCGGCCGCACTGCTTCCAGTATGCGAGCGGCTGACTGTGGGTGGGTGGGTGGGGGGGGGGGGGGTCGCTTCTATTCTAATTTTGACTGTCCTCTCATCCTGGACCACAAACCTTCCTCACTATGTTTTCTGCTGCACCATTGGCATGGTTATATCTTCTTAGTCCTCTCCATAAAATTATCAGAGATTTGTGCTTAAAGTAGAACTATAGGCAACACTTGTTTTGTTTTTTTTTCATTTTGGCTAGAGTAAGAGAGGGTTAGAACCCCTGTCAGTTTATTTTTTACCATCCCTGTCCCATTGCAGAGATTTCCCTTCACTTCCTGCCCCATAGCCATACAGGAAGTGAGAGGAAATCTATGCAAATTAAGGAAATCCATTGCCCCCCCCAGGCCCTCAGAACTAGTGTCCCCACTCGAACATTTCAGGGCGGGTCTTAAACAGCAAGGGGTGTGGCCTTGACAGGAAGGGGTGGGTCATATTTAAATTAGGGGGTGCCCGAGTTTAGTCAGGCCTGGGGCCGCACAAAACCTAAATACTCCACTGCAAACACCTGTAGGATGCAAATGTTAGTTTTATTGAGAAGTGTTTGGATTGTATTGCCTAACATTCCGTATATTGTTCATTATTTTTAGAAAAGACAAAAGGTACTTATGGTATAATGAATTGTATCTTAAAATAACACAGGCTTTAGACGTCAGCATTCTAATTATACATTTATAGAGAGATTCCACCTGTCCCCAATTACCTCCAATCTGTCACCGAGATGTCAGCATTACAGAGATTTCCTGCTTTGCTGGATCAGCGGATAGAAAACGGTACAAAATGGAAGCTGGCACTGGCTGGCTCTTTTTGTCATTCTTAGCTGTACAAGAATTCTCTAGAGGGTTCATCAAGCTGAAGCTGCTTCCATTCTTCTCATACATATCCTGATGTCCTGTATACTAAGAATAACACCAGGTGGGAGGGGGAGGGGATTCTTTTTTTCTTTGTTTACTCGCTCATCCTTAAAGAGGATTTTCAGTCGTTTTGCAAAAAATTAATTCAACAGCTACCAATACTATAGTTGCTGACTTTTAATAAAAGAACACTTATCTTTCCATGGATCCAGCGCCATCCTCACCGGGCGCCAGTTCTTTTGCTTTGGGTCCCTGGTGCTGACATGTTTACAGTGGAACCTTGGTTAACGAGTAACGTGGTTAACGAGCGTTTTGAAAGATAAGCAACTTTTTTTTTAATCCTGACTCGGTTTACGAGTGTTGTCTCGCGAAATGAGCAGAATTCAAGCTAATGTGGTGGGCAGTACAGCATTTGGCCAGAGGGGCGCCGGTGACACTCGGAACCATTCGGAGCCGTTCGGAAATACTCGGAATTACTCAGAAATACTCTGAAACACTCGGAAATACTCAGTTCCCAAGTGCTTCCGAGCCTTTCCGAGGGTTTCCGAGTTCAGCCGAGCTGTCCCTGAGTATTTCCGAGGCTCTCCAGCGCCCCCCCATCTCTGCCCACATGCGGTATTGCATGCAATAGAAGTCAATGCGGAACAAATTATCTTCATTTCCATTGACTTCTATGGGGAAACTGGCTTCGATATGCGAGTGCTTTGGATTACAAGCATTCTCCTGGAACGGATTAGGCTCGTAATCCAAGGTTCCACTGTACTGTGAGACTCCTTGCAGCTTCATAGCCGGCTCCCCGCTGCACATATGCAGGTCGAGCTGCAGTTTGTGAATGATCCCGCAGCCTTCTGGGACCTGAGACGTGTCCCAGAAGGTCACAGGTGGTGGGCAGAACGTCCAGTGTATGTATGAGCTACATGATTTGACTGAAAGTGGGAGCAGGTAGCTGTCAAAACCAGGTACCCCCCCCAAAAAAAGGTTCCAAAAACAGTAGAGGGGAGGGAGAAGGGCATAAAGCTGAGTTTTCCCTTTAGGGTGAAGTATAATGTTCAGGGGAGGGGAATTGGTAAATGTTACATGTCCCGAGAGGTTGCTAGCGGGGGGAGGGGGGATCAATGAAGGAGTCACCTAGGCCAGGGGTCTCCAAACTTTTTAAACAAAGGGCCAGTTTACTGTCCTTCAGACTAGACATGTGCACTAACAAAAAATGTGTTTGTTTTCGTTTTCGTTTCATTCTTTTTATGCTTTTTTCGGAAATTCGGAAATTCTGAATTCGAACATTCGGAAATCCGAAAATTCGGATTTTCACATTTCTGAATTTCCGAATTTTCGAATTTCCGAATATCGAATGTTCAGATTTATGATTTTTTAAATTTTTGAATTTTCCAATATCGAATTTCGAATTGCCAAATTTTCGTAATTTCAAATTCTGAATCTCTGAATTTTCGAATTCCGAATTTCCAAATTCCAAATTTCCGAATCTTCAGAATTTGAAAATTCGGAAATTCAAAAATTCAAAAATCCGAAAAATCGTAAATCTGAAAAAAAGAAAGAAAATCAGTAAAATTTGAAATAATAACTAATTAAATTATAGGTATTGAAATTTCCTTTCAAATTTGGCTGTTTGTGAACGTAACGAATACAAATTTATCTGAAGTTGCGAATTTTCCAAAATAACGAATGCAAACAAATGGAATGGAACAAATTAATAATAAAGAATAATAATAACAAGTTTTTATTATTATTATTGTTATTTATTATTTTAAGATCGTTACGTTCCATTCGTTTAGATACGGCATTCATTATTTCAGATAATTTGTAACTTCAGGAAAAATTTGTACGCGTTACCTTCACTAACAGCCAAATTTGAAAGGAAATTCCAATACCTATAATTTAATAGTTATTATTAGTTATTATTTCAGATTTAAAAATTTTTGGATTTTCTTTCTTTTGAATTTTCAAATTTCCTAATTTAGAATTTTTGAATTTCCAAATCTCCGAAATTTCGAATTTCTGAAATTTCCAATTTCCGAATTTCCAATTTTCGAAATTACCAATTTCTGAAATTTAGACTTTTCCAATTTCCGAATTTCTGAAATTGTGGATTTCCAAAATTGCAAATTTCAAATCGCGAATTTTCGAAATTTCGAAATTTTGAAAATAATTCGGAAATTCGAAATTTGGAAATTTGAAATTTAAAAACTCAAAATTTCAAAAATTGAAAAATTTAAAGATTCGGCAATTTCGGAATTAACAAATTTGTCAAAATTCATTAAAAAAACGAATTCTGAACTAAACGAATTGTACATGTCTACTTCAGGCTTTAGGGGCGGGGGGGGGGGGACTGTGGCCAGTGTGAATAGAATATGGAATAATGCCTCATTGTTGGTTTTAGCAGGAAGAATAGTGCCCCATCAATGGTGTCTGTGGGAGGAATAGTGCCCCATCACTGGACTTATCAGGAGGAATAGTGCCCCATCGACGGTATCAGTGTAAGGAATGGTGCCTCATCATTGGTGTCAATGGGAGGAATAGTGCCCCATCGGTGGTGTCAGTTGGAGGAATAGTGCCCCATCGGTGGTGTCAATTGGAGGAATAGTGCCCCATCGGTGGTGTCAGTTGGAGGAATAGTGCCCCATCGGTGGTGTCAGTGGGAGGAATAGTGCCCCATCGGTGGTGTCAGTGGGAGCATTTGTGCGTCATCATTGGTGTGAGTTGAAGGAATAGTGTCCAAAGGACAGGATAGAGGCAAGAAAAGGGCTGTATTTGGCCCCCGGGCCGCAGTTTGGAGACCCCCGGCCTAGGCAATCCCCCTTGAAGGTGTAGTTCCCCTTTAAAACTGTAATGGACATTGTAGCTTAAAGTGAACCGGTGCTATATCCATGCAGGGCACAGTAATAGGTTCACTTTATTGGCAGCTCCACCAGCAGCACACTTCAATTAGTTCCCGACCAGCCGCCGCAGTTGTGCTTTCCTGCACAAATCGGCGTCATTGTACGTCGGGCGCGTACACGGCGATCTGTGAGCATGCACGCGTCCCCATTCGCTAGTGGGGGGAGCCAATCAGCGCGTCCGGTGGACTCGATGTCCGCCGGCCACCCGTGATCGCTCCACAGAGAGGCAGAACAGGACTCTGCCAGTGTAAACAAACAGATCCCTGTTCTGTCAGGGAAGTAGAGTTAGATTGTCTGTTCCTGATGCTTAACAGCGATCTCTCTACTCCCCGTCAGTCCCCTCCCCCCACAGTTAGAAAGCACCGCTCCCTAGGGAACATTTAACCCTTTGATCGCTCCAGGTGTTAACCCCTTCCCTGCCAGTGTCATTTATACAGTAATCAGTGACTATTTTTAGCACTGATCGCTGTATAAATGTCACTGATCCCAAAAAAGTGTCAAAAGTGTCCAATCTGTCCGCCGCAATGTCGCAGTCCCGTTAAAAATCACAGATCACCGCCATTAATCTATCCCCTATTTTGTAGACGCACAAACCAATCAATATATACTAATTGGGATTTTTTTTTTTTTACCAAAATTATGTAGGAAAATAAATATTGGCCTAAACTGAGGAAGAAATTCGTTTTTTTACATTTTTTGGGGGGATATTTATTATAGCAAAAAGTCAAAATTATTGGGTTTTTTTTCAAAATTGTCAATCTTTTTTTTGTTTATAGCACAAGAAATAAAAAACCCCAGAGGTGATCAAATACCACCAAAAGAAATCTCTATTTGTGGGGGGGAAAAAAGACATCAATTTTATTTGGGTACAACTATGTAGTGCAAGGATTTGTCTGATTTGTGAATAATAGAATGGACTGTTTAGGTTGGATCATATTATATAGTTTTGGTAAAGCCAAATGAGATTGTACAGAGATTGTACAATCAGATTGTGTATATAGTGTGCATATAGTGTATGGCCAGCTTAAGGCCCAACGGAAGTGACAATCAGCTGAGCTGTACTGTATGACTGGAGACGGTTGCCTTGTGATTGTTTGTCATATAAATCCTTGCAGTACAGTGCTGCATTGTGTTATATGGATGCATCGGGGGGGGGGTACATGACATGTAAACAATGTAGAGGGAATGTGTGATATGTAAGTAATGCTGAAAGAAGCTGTAAGTGTTTCCATAGAACATCTGTTTGTTGTTAATGTTGTGATGCTTCAGGAATCCTCAATGAATTTCATGTACAGATCACCGATGTTTGAGTAAGTATTAGCTGAGTGTGATCTCCAGGCAAATATTTTTCTAGTGTTATCTAAAGCAAAATATATTTATAATAATATTTATATTGTTAATATAATATTTTTATATGTTATTGTTGTTAAATTACAAGCAATGCTAAAAAAGAAGGACCTTAAAGCTAAACCCGAGGCCAGCAGCCAGTTTTGGGAACTAGCCGTACCAGCCAGACACCATAGCCAGGACCTTTTAAAGGAGAAGTACAGTCAAAGCTTGTTTGGCTCTACTTCCCCTGTGGATCACAGGAGTGCAGTTTGTTCTGCACTCCTGTGACCCGTTTTCAGCAGACAGCGGGCTAACAGCCACTGGTGTCTGATGTCACAGAGCCGGTCCATGCTGGGGAAAGATGGCGACCAAATGGTTTGGATCCGACCAGATGTTTGGACCGCCAACCGGCTCAGCCTCTCAGCCGCTCCTGCCCCCTCCACAGGGGGGGGGGACAGAGCAGAGAGCCGCTGACAGTCACCAGAATTCTGTTCATGGAGCTCTGAGAACTGAGCGATCAGCGGTCTTTGATCGCTCAGTTCTCAGTCTTAGGACGGGCAGGGGAGAGATGCAGGATCCATCTAGGTAAGTATGATTTCTAGAAAAAAAAAAAAGAACAACCCTAAACTTTTCTTTTAAAGCAGAATCAGCACAGTTTGCGCAAGAACACACCTCCAACCCTTAGGAATGGACAAATAAGGAGTGGCTACACACTCAAGACCACGCCCCTTCTATTTCCTTCTGTAAGCATTTTAGCACAAGTGCACCTCAGCGGAGCCTGATTGGCTCAGAGTAATAACCCTTCCTCTTGCTGTCTGATTGCTGCCTTAGGGGTCATAGGGGTAACCTGCCTAGAGTTTGTGGAATCCTAGAGTTTGCATAATCCTAGAACTATACAGATCATTTTTATTTGCTAAATATACAACATACTGATCATATACAATATATATACAGTATCTCACAAAAGTGAGTACACCCCTCACATTTTTGTAAAAATTTTATTATATCTTTTCATGTGACAACACTGAAGAAATTACACTTTGCTACAATGTAAAGTAGTGAGTGTACAGCTTGTATAACAGTGTAAATTTGCTGTCCCCTCAAAATAACTCAACACACAGTCATTAATGTCCAAAGAGCTGGCAACAAAAGTGAGTACACCCCTAAGTCAAAATGTCCAAATTGGGCCCAATTAGCCATTTTCCCTCCCCGATGTCATGTGACTCATTAGTGTTACAAGGTCTCAGGTGTGAATGGGGAGCAGGTGTGTTAAATTTGGTGTTATCACTCTCACTCTTTCATACTGGTCACTGGAAGTTCAACATGGCACCTCATGGCAAAGAACTCTCTGAGGATCTGAAATAAAGAATTGTTGCTCTACATAAAGATGGCCTAGGCTATAAGAAGATTGCAAAAACAGAAAATGACTCCTGCGCACAAGTGGTCGACCCAATATAAAAGGGGGATACACAGCGAGCAGTGTTTTTTATTCCTCGGAAACATCTTTGGAAGGCTTTGTTCATCTTTTATACCACTTGTTGCAAGTTGATGTCCAAGGTTTATGGCACATGATTCTTTACTGCTTGTGAGTAATTTCTTTTATCATTTTACTTAATAAATGTTTTACAAAAGATAATGCACATGGCTGGTGCGCCCTTCTCTCTTTTCATTTCTTTATAAGAAGATTGCCAAGACCCTGAAACTGAGCTGCAGCACGGTGGCCAAGACCATACAACGGTTTAACAGGACAGGTTCTACTCAGAACAGGCCTCGCCATGGTCAACCAAAGAAGTTAAGTGCACGTACTCAGCGTTATATGCAGAGGTTGTTTTTGGGAAATAGAGGTATGAGTGCTGCCAGCATTGCTGCAGAGGTTGAAGGGTTAGCCTGTCAGTGCTCAGACCATACACTGCACACTGCATCAAATCGGTCTGCATGGCTGTCGTCCCAGAAGGAAGCCTCTTCTAAAGATGATGCTGAAGAAAGCCCACAAACAGTTTGCTGAAGGCAAACAGACTAAGGACATGGATTACTGGAACCATGTCCTGTGGTCTGATGAGATGAAGATAAACTTATTTGGTTCAGATGGTGTCAAGCGTGTGTGGCGGCAACCAGGTGAGGAGTATAAAGACAAGTGTGTCTTGCCTACAGTCAAGCATGGTGGTGGGAGTGTCATGGTCTGGAGCTGCATGAGTGCTGCCGGCACTGGGGAGCTACAGTTCATTGAGGACCATGTATGCCAACATGTACTGTGACATACTGAAGCAGAGCATGATCCCCTCCCTTCGGAGACTGGGCCGCAGGGCTGTATTCCAACATAACGACCCCAAACACACCTCCAAGATGACCACTGCCTTGCTAAAGAAGCTGATGGACTGGCCAAGCATGTCTCTAGACCTAAACCCTAATGAGCATCTGTGGGGCATCCTCAAATGGAAGGTGGAGGAGCGCCAGGTCTCTAACATCCACCAGCTCTGTGATGTCATCATGGAGGAGTGGAAGAGGACTCCAGTGGCAACCTGTGAAGCTCTGGTGAACTCCATGCCCAAGAGGGTTAAAGCAGTTGCTGGGAAATATTGGTGGCCACACAAAATATTGACACTTTGGGCCCAGTTTGGAAATGTTTCACTTAGGGTGTACTCATATATATATATACACATACTGTTGGTGTAGAAAAGAATCACCCCCCCTTTAAAATAATCACATGTTGTTGCTTTGCACCCTGAAATGTAGACAGACACAGTTTTTGTTTTACCCAGCTGTATTTATTCAGTGCAACTTATAACATCAAAGTGAAAGATATAACACCAAAATAAATATATCATTACAAAATACATCATTGTCTATTTTCTGTTTTTTTTTTTATACATCTGAACCGTCAGTTATAGGACTTATGGGCAACCACAAGAAAATGAATAAAAAGTAAACAGATTTGCAAAGAACCTTATACAATCTTTATTGGTACAGAAAGCATCAAAGAGTTCTTTAAAATGTTTGTATCTTGTGACGGCTGTTTTCTACATAGATTACATAGCTATATAGGTCAGGTACAATGTCTCCATGACTATTGGTCAACAGTACCAACAAAACACCCAACGTGTTTCGAAGTGTATTTTCTTTGTTCTTCTTCAGGGGTGCATATCATGTATGGACCTTGATTCTATAATAGAAACAAGTCATTATAAACGTCTTCACCAATATTGTTCATTTTTATTTACAAGATCCAATATGTTGTTACTTGTGCACAATAGTCACCCAAGGGTTAGAGCTACAGAGCCACAGACCTGTGGATCACTGGGGACACCCAGACACGAATTACCGGTAATAAGTACAAGTGGGTGGAAGGTTTGGAGCGTATTATCTATTTCCAGATTTCTGCAAGCCGTCAATGGCCAATTATTCCTAGGGAAGGTGCACAATACAAACAGCAGTAGGCCAACATTAGAGATTCGTACAATATGAATCCAACATGGATAGCATCCTGCACATGTGTGACTCCTGAAATAGTTGCAACAATATGCTCCGAATCCTGAGAGCCCCCACACACTTGTGCTCATTAATACGTGTCCAGGCTACCCCACAGTTCCACAGGCCTGCTGCTCTGTACCTCTAACCCCTAGGTGGCTATGGTGGACAAGTAACAACATATTGGATTCTATATGGTTTTTAATCATGGCTGTTTATGAACATGCACATTATAGTATAGATTGGTATTCTGTATAATACTTGGTAAACATATAAAAATAAATCTGAATAATATTGTTGAAGACATTTCTAATGACTTGCGCCGGGCAATTTCCTGGCTGGGCCTGTGACTCAGCCACAGACAGAAGACAGAGCAGCCTGAGCGGCTGAACGGAGTACGGTCGCGGCAGCTGCTCAGGTTGCTTTGTCTTCTGTCTGTGGCTGAGTCACAGGCGGATGTGATGATGTCCCCATCTGTTCGAGGTGGAGGACTTAAAGTCCAGCCTCCTAGATAGACGGAACACTGATCCAATGATGCATTGAATCGGTGTGACCTGTCTCATAGGAGGCGGGAATTTGTTACAGTTGCTGCCGGGATATTCAAATCCGTTTCACAGCTCTGTGTGCTCGGGCTGTATTCAATAGACACATGGACACTGGTAAGGCTGTATTTAATTGGCACTGGTATAGCTGCATTTAATTGGCACTGGTAAGGCTGCAATTAATTGGCACTGGTAAGGCTGCATTTAATTGGCACTGGTATAACTGCATTTAATTGGCACTGGTAAGGCTGCATTTAATTGGCACTGGTATAACTGCATTTAATTGGCACTGGTAAGGCTGCAATTAATTGGCACTGGTAAGGCTGCATTTAATTGGCACTGGTAAGGCTGCAATTAATTGGCACTGGTATAACTGCATTTAAATGGCATTGGTAAGGGTGCATTTAATTGGCACTGGTAAGGCTGCATTTCATTGACACTGGTAAGGCTGCATTTAATTGACACTGGTAAGGCTGCATTTAATTGGCACTGGTAAGGCTGCATTTAATTGACACTGGTAAGGCTGCATTTAATTGGCACTGGTATAGCTGCATTTAATAGGCATTAGTAAGGCTTCATTTTATTGGCACTGGTAAGGCTGCATTTAATTGGCACTGGTAAGGCTGCAATTAATTGGCACTGGTATAACTGCATTTAAATGGCATTGGTAAGGCTGCATTTAATTGACACTGGTAAGGCTGCATTTAATTGGCACTGGTATAGCTGCATTTAATAGGCATTGGTAAGGCTTCATTTTATTGGCACTGGTAAGGCTGCATTTAATTGGCACTGGTATAGCTGCATTTAATAGGCATTGGTAAGGCTTCATTTTATTGGCACTGGTAAGGCTGCATTTAATTGGCACTGGTAAGGCTGCATTTAATTGGCACTGGTATAGCTGCATTTAAGTGGCACTTGTAAGGCTGCAATTAATTGGCACTGGTATAACTGCATTCAATTGGCACTGGTATAGCTGCATTTCATTGGCACTGGTAAGGCTGCATTTAATTGGCACTGGTAATGCTGCATTTCATTCGCACTGGTAAGACTGCATTTAATTCGCACTGGTATAGCTGCATTTCATTGGCACTTTTAAGGCTGCATTTAATTTGGGGGGGTCGGCGCCATCGTCTAGCGTCACCTCCCTGAAATTAGTTTTTGCAGGTTGGGATGTTTGTTAATGGAACTTAAAGGGGTTGTAAAGTTAATTTTTTTTAAAAAAAAAATAACAAACATGTTATACTTACCTTCACTGTGCAGCTCGTTCTGCACAGAGTGGCCCCGAACCTGGTCTTCTGGGGTCCCTCGGCGGCTGTTTCAGCTCCTCCCCGCAAGCATTAACCACCTTAATGCGAGCCTCCTCGCATGGTGGTGAGTGCTTGCGGGCGCGCTCCCGTGATACAGCCGGCGGCTATAGCCGCTCGCTGTATCACTCGGCCCGCCCCCCGGCGCGCCGCGTCATCGGAGGTGATTGACAGCAGCGCGAGCCAATGGCTGCGCTGCTTTCAATCCATCCACTGCAGCCAATCAGCGACCAGGCTGAGCTGCAATGGAGATGACGAGAACGAGCAGCGAAGATTCGAGGCGTCAGGTAAGTAAAACGGGGGGGCTGGGGGCGGCGGTATTGTCAAAAGTTTTTTCACCTTAATGCATAGAATGCATTAAGGTGAAAAAATGTTTACCTTTACAACCCCTTTAAGTGAAAGATTAAAAAAAATCTGAAAAAGAACAGTTTATTGTATAACAGGATTGAAGAGTTTGTAGGCGTCATTGGACATCATAACTGTGTTGTTGTAGAGGAGTTTCTGTATGCCAGCTCAGCACCAATAATGTCCCTGAGATTCATTTTAGAAGGCTGAGTCCTATCTGTGGAATGCCATAAAAAATCCTATGACTTATATGTTAAATGTTCTTATTCATGATGGTATTTAACAAACACTTTGCTCTATGGCGCTTTGTTGTTATGCTATGAATTTTCCAGTGTACTAAAATATTATTAATTATTTTTCTGCCTAATGGACCAACCTGTAGGGAACCAAGCTCTGGTTTAAGAAAAAAAAATCTATTCAACTCTGTATTATTAACCTCTTCAGCCTCGGAAGATTTACCCCCCCCTCTCATGACCAGGCCATTTTTTTGCGATATGGCACTACTTTAACTGACAATTGCGCAGTCGTGCGACGCTGTACCCAAAAAAAATGCATGTCCCTTTTCCCCACAACTACAGCTTTCTTTTGCTGGTATTTGATCACCTCTGCAGTTTTTATTTTATAAACAGGAAAGGACCAATTTTCAAAAAAGAAAAACTACATTTTTTACTTTCTGCTATAAAACATATGCAATAAAAAAATGTAAAAAATCAAATTTCTTCATCAATTTAGACCAATATGTTTTCTGCTACATCTTTTTGGGAAAAAAATCCCAATAAGCGTACATTGATTGGTTTGCGCAAAAGTTATAGCGTCTAAAAACTATGGGATAGATTTATGGAATTTTTATTTTTACATTTTTTTTTTAATAGTAATGGCGGCGATCAGTGATTTTTAGCGGGACTGCGACAGTGCGGCGGACAAATCTGACACTAAGTGACACTTTCTGCTGTTCAGTGACACCAATACAGTGATCAGTGCTAGAAAAAATGCATTGTCACTGTACTAATGACACTGGCAGGGAAGGGGTTAACATTAGGGGGCGATCAAAGGGTTAACTGTGTTCCCTGGGAGTGTTTTCTAGCTGTGGAGGGGCTGTGCTTTGACTGGGGGAAGACAGAGATCTGTGTTCCTGCTTAGGAGAAACACAAGATCTCCATCTTCCTCTCTCACAGACCACCGTTCTGCCTCTCTCGGGAACGATCGCAGGGTGCCGGCAAACATCGGGTCCAATCACAGCGGGAGTGGGTTGCTGGCAGCACGCGTGCGCGCCCCAGACCCAGAACTAGAAATCACGTACAGGTCCCTGCCACAGTATATATGCGTGGGGCAGTCTGGAAGAGGTTAAATCAGAAAAGTGCTTTCTATAGCTCTCAGCCTCCTCCAAATCTTCTTTTTTTTGTTGCTGCTGTGATCCAACTTCGTATTAGAAGGTGACTACGTTCATTCTCCATGGTCCCACTGTATGTAGGAGTGTAGCCACCCTCTCTTTCTCGCCCCTGAGATGACCTAGGGCCTATGGACGACCCCTTCACCCCCTGGCAAAATAGACAGCAGCCCGCACACTAAGGGTCAGTTCACACCATAGACCACGCTCCAGCAGTCCAGTGCATCCCCCCCTTTTTTTCCCCCTTAAACTTAAATAAGAACATGGGTGTTCCAGTGCATTTTTGGTGCGTTTAGGTGCTTTCCAGTGCGTTCCCGTGAGTTTTTGATGCTTTTTACAGCATTCCAGTACAGTCCAGTGCAGGAAAAATGCAGCATACTCTACTTTTTTTTCTGGAACTGGAACGCACTTGAACTGCAAGCACTGGTGTGAACTATGCCATTGAAAACCATATAACCTACTTTCTATGCGTTTTTGATGCAGGAACTGGCCCTTAAGCAAAGCATGCAGTTAGTGTAAAGGGGCGCATTTTTGAGAGTTTTTTTCAAGTGTTTTTTCGAGTGTTTCTATGCGCGTTTGTGTCCAGCGTTTTTAAATCGTTTTTGAGCTTTGGCAGTTTTTTAAACTACGTACCGCAAACCGCCGTCATTACACGTCTGTACTTTGACGTAGAATACCGGGGGTTATGGCAGCAGATAACTGCCATAACCCCAATATTTTCTGAAATGGGGGGTAAAAGTGGTCCCTGCTGTGATTCGCCGCGAGATCACTTTTATCGGTGGTGGGAGAGGTGCCCAGTTTCAAGATTAGGGTTATGCGTTTAATGTATTAATTTATTATTATTTATTTATTTATTTTGTTAGGTTAGGGGTTAATATTACGGTTAGGCCCCTTTCACACTGGGGCGGTTTGCAGGCGTTATTGCGCTAAAAATAGTGCCTGCAAACCGCCCCTAAACAGCCTCCGCTGTTTGTTCAGTGTGAAAGCCCGAGGGCTTTCACACTGAAGCGGTGCGCTGGCAGGAGAAGAAAAAATCTCCTGCAAGCCGCATCTTTGGAGCGGTGTATTCACCGCTCCTAAACCGCTCCTGCCCATTCAAATCAATGGGACAGCGCGGCTATACCGCGGCAATAGCGAGGCTATAGCCGCGCTATACGAGTGGTTTTAACCCTTTTTCGGCCGCCAGCGGGGGGTTAAAACCGCCCCGCTAGCGGCCGAATACTGCGGTAAAACAGCGCTAAAAATGGCGCTGTTTTACCGCCAACGCCCCCTACCGCCCCAGTGTGAAAGCAGCCTTAGTGCTTAGAATTAAGATTGGGGGTTAATATTAGGATTAGGGGTTAGGGTTAAGGGTGGGGGGAGGGGTTAGAGTTTTTTTTATCTATTTATGTATTTTTATTACTTATTTATTTTATTATCTATTTGTTTTATTAGTTATTTATTTTTATTGTATTTGAGCAGAAAAACACTCAAAAACACACGACAAAACACACAAAAACACTCAAAGCCGCTCGGACCAAGCGTTTCCATGCATTTCTATGGAACAGAAACTGCTTCAAAAACACACCAATCTGCCTGATTGGAGCTACAAAATGAGCTCCAGAACTTTCTTGAGCTTCAGGCGACTTGTAGTGGAGATCTGAGATATGGATCAACTCCATAGAGAAGAATTAATTTTTTTCTTCTCCTCCAGAAACGCCGACTCTGGACGCACACTGGCTGCGGGTCGGTATTCGCATATAACCGCATTGGATGAGAAGTTACATGTGAACCGGCACCTGCTATTGATTTGCAGGGAGTACAGATCTGACATCACTGGGATGAGGTCGGAGATCATCTTTAAACAGGAGGAGAGGGGACATTTCCTCACATTGTACAGGTTTTCTCTCACTTCCTGGTTGTGTCTCCAGGACAGGAAGTGAAGGGAAATTTCCCCAACAGGACACAGACCGCATAATTAATAATTTTACAGGGGTGTAAACTTTTTCCTACTCTGAAGAAAAGTTTTGTCTTTACTCTTTAAATTCACATTCAGGCAGACATAAGCAGACACCAGATCTGCTGCCTATGTATACACCATCGGGTTTATTTCAGGGACCTGTGGGCTGCTGGTGTCTATATATTAGATATGTTTACATCTATATCCGAACATTATCTCACTGAACTGTCAAATTCACATAGGAAACTAACGTCAATTCCCCCCCCCTTTTTTAATTCCCCCCTATGATTCCGTAGTGGTATTTCCCACCCGCCCAGAATCAAAGCACGAGCGGGGTCTCCCACTTTCTCTTGTGGGGGTGTCCTGCCTTGTGAAGCGGGGCACGGTATCCCACGTTGAGGAAAGGGGGGGCGGGTCTTTGGTGACAGGTTGCCGCCCGCAGTGGGCGGGGCTGGCGGTGGGAAGTTGTCAGTAAGTTTGTAGAAAGTTTGCTCGGTGGTGTATAGAGCCGCGGGCAGAGAGAACGGGCCCGGGAGTATGGACTACCTGACCGGGAGGAGCGGACGGGTCCTAAGGGGCACTGCCAACCGGCTGTGGATGGGGCTGCGGGAGGTTCACTTCCAGGACTACCTGAAGGAGGGAGTGGGGCAGAGTCCTCCGGACAGCCCGGATCGGGAGATGAGCCCTGTGCCTGCAGGTGATGGGGGGGGGGGGGGTCATACATGGACAGATCTGTATGGATCGTATCATCCCTTCCTATATGAGATACAATGTATGATGGGGGGGGACACTGATCTCTGATGAGAGAGGACTATGGGGGGGGGGGGGTATTACCCTGATACTAGAGGAGCCTAGATGGGGTGACAATGGGCAGCAGTAGATGGGCAATGGATGGGTACTGGGTGACAGCTGTTGGGGACTGGAGGGATCTGGGTGGCAGTGGACAGGAATGTTGGGTGACCATGGATGGCAGAGCTCAGCGACAGCAGATGGGGGTGAGGGTGGTAAGGGGGTGTTGGGGGACTGTGGGCAGGAGCAGCTGGATGATGGTGATGGGGGGGGGGGGGTAGCTGGTTGATTGTGGATAAGGGAACTGATTTGGAGGGGGTGTTAGGGACAGGGGTGATGGTAGGTAGGTGGAGCATTGGATGGGGGGGTGTGCCATTGGATGGGGGGGGGGGTGCCATTGGATGGGGGGGGGTCGCAGTGGGTAGGGAGAGTTAAGTGAGAGGGGTGTTGGGTGACCATGGACAGGGAAGCTGGGCAGCCACTGATGGTGAAAGGGTGATGGGCACATGTGGATAGGGGTGTTGTGTGATGGGTAAGAAGAGCTGGGTGACAGCTGTTGGGGATGGTGGGCAGGGCTGCTGATAAGACAATACAGCCGGCTCTTCTGTCCCCATCAGTTCAAACAGGGGACCTGGGTAGGAGGGGCTGGCCATACTGTCTTATTACAGGCATTGCATCTCTTCTGCCTCCCCCTGCAGCACTGCCGGCTTCTCCTCCTCTCCTTCCTTCCGGCTGCACTGCTGGGGGGTTTGTGCTGACACATGCACCTCATCCCTTCAGAACTGAACACATTTTTCTTACTCAGGTTCTGTGGCTGATTCAGGTGGTAATTAAACTCACTTGGTGCCTTATCTGCATTCAATTAGCCTCAGAACTTGTGTAATTCCTATGTGTTCAGGTTTAAAGGGATGAGGTGGCCACCCTACATGCACCCCTTCCATCTGTTGTCTGGGCCCCCTGTGTGCCCCTTTCCCCTGCAGCGCTTCTGGCTTCTCTTCCTCTCCCACCGACAGCTGCTGCAGGCACACAAGAGGATGTTTCATGATGAAGAGCAGGAGAAGGGGCCAGTAAATATGTTATTTGCTGGTCCCTTCCGTTCCTGAATGAACACAGTTATGGCACCAATCACTCCTGTGTCCATTCATCACTGAAGCATTGTAAACTATGATTCAGTTTGTGATTGGGAAGGAAGCCTCAGAGCACTTCCTATTCATTCATCTGTGCTGCTGAGGCTACAGAGAAAGGGACTGATAAATCTATGTCCTCAGTCACCTTTGGCCAGGTGGGTGGGGGGCCCCCTGTCAGGTAGGCCGTATGGAGCCCCGTGATTACTAACAGCAGCCCTGCAGGGGGGAGACAGGTGATGGTGGATAGGGGGGAGCTAAGTGACCACAGACAGGGGTGTTGGGCGATAGTGGGTAGGGGGCTGGGTTACAGCGGATGGGGATGCTGGAGAAAAAGCAGATTATTCAGGGTAGTGCAATCAGTGATCAGACCCCTCCTGTGTACACCCTGCCTACTAATGGACATTCAGTATATTACCAAAAGTATTGGGACGCCTGCCTTTACACCCACATGAATTTTAATGCCATCCCAGTCTTAGTCCGTAGGGTTCAATTTTGAGTTGGCCCACCCTTTGCAGCCATAACAGCTTCAACTCTTCTGGGAAGGCTGTCCACAAGGTTTAGGAGTGTGTCTATGGGAATGTTTGGTTTCTTCTAGAAGCACATTTGTGAGATCAGGCACTGATGTGGATGAGAAGGCCTCGCTCGCAGTCTCCGCTCTAATTTATCCCAAATGTGTTCTGTCTGGTTGAGGTCAGGACTCTGTGCAGGCCAGTCATGTTCCTTCACCCCAAACTCGCTCATCCATGTCTATATGGACCTTGCTTTGTGCACTGGTGCTCAGTCATGTTGGAACAGGAAGGGGCCATCCCCAAACTGTTCCCACAAAGTTAGGATCATGAAATTGTCCAAAACTGTCTTGGTATAATGACACCTAAAGCCCAACCCCTGAAAAACAACCTCACACCATAATCCCCTCTCCACCAAATGATTTGGACCAGTGCACACAGCAAGGTCCATAAATACATGGATGGGCGAGTTTGGGGTGGAGGAACATGACTGGCCTGCACAGAGTCCTGACCTCAACCAGATAGAACACCTTTGGGATGAATTAGAGCAGAGATTATGAGCCAGGCCTTCTCGTCCACATCAGTGTCTGACCTCACAAATGTGCTTCTGGAAGAATGGTCAAACATTCCCATAGACACACTCCTAAACCTTGTGGACAGCCTTCCCAGAAGAGTTGAAGCTGTTATAGCTGTAAAGGGAGGACCAACTCCATATTGATCCCTATAAACTAATGCTGGCCATACACTATACGAAAAATCAGCCGAACCCATTTTCGAAAAACAAGCATTCGGCTGTGAGCGCAAACGATAGTGCCATCATGTAATGACCGATAAATCATTCGGTGGACATAAATGAATGCATTTTTTGTTTGTTTTTTACATATACCGAGTGCAGACAGCTTGGACGGGAAACACATCAACCTTTCAATTTATCGTTCCGTTGATAACTTGTCAAAAACTTGTCAATTTCAAAACTTGTCCTTTGTTTTTTCAGCTCCAAAAACGTTCCAACTATTATCGATTTTGTGCCCATTAACTGGCCGAAAAACGAACTGTCTAAATGACCAAATTTTGGCCGATTTTCCGTATAGTGCAAGGATATGCAATAAGCGGACCTCCAGCTGTTGCAAAACTACAAGTCCCATCATGCTTCTGCCTCTGGGTGTCATGCTTGTTGATGTCAGAGTCTTGCTATGCCTCATGGGAGTTGTAGTTGTGCAAAAGCTGGCGGTCCGCTAATTGCATATCCCTGGTAGAGTGTATGGCCAGCATTAGACTGGGATGCCAATAAAGTTCATGTGCGTGTAAAGGCAGGTGTCCTAATACTTTTGGTAATGTAGTGTCCAAACCCCGGCAGTGTCCTCATTGGTGAAGGTTGTTTCATTTTTGGTTTAGCACCAGGAGTTGGTTGATTGCTGTGTGTTTTTTTTTTTTTGTTTTTTGTTTTGTTTTGTTTTTTGCCTTTTGAGGGGTTTCAGCAATCAAAGACCATTGGCGGGAGGACTGATCAGATCCATGGATTGGGGGAATCAGACCCTGGTGGATTGCACAATGTCTTTACTTTATTATCACCTATTCTATAAAACATTGCTTTGAGGATGGGATTCCCCAATTGTGACAGCTGCTGCTTAGAACATTCTGAAAGGGAAAATCACACCTGTATGTATAATCAGCACGATGACGTGTGTGTGTCTGTGTATGTATGTGTGTGTGTGTGTATTGTACAAACAGGAGAAGTGTCTGTAAATAAAAGGCTGGGAATTCCTCCACACTGGGATCTTCGATCTTCGGTCTGATGACCCTCCCGTGTCCTTTGTCTGGGCCTGTCAAACAAATCCAGGCTTGCAAATTCTGTCTTCATCTTCTGCTCACCACTTCCCTATAAACTGACACTGAGTGAGAGAAAGTGGATGTGTGTACTTTCAATGGAAACTTTGTTTCTGTTTTTTTGTAATTCTGTTGTAATGTTCATCAGTGTATTCTTCTATGATGGAATCCTGCCTGCTATTTTTGCCTAAGGCCCCCTTTTCACCCTGATGGGCCGATCGAGTCTTCCTGTCCGCTTCTCAGGCAGACCCGATGGGACCCTCCATTGCTCTCTATGGAGCGCTGGATGTCAGCAGACGTGTCCCTTGACACCTGCCGACACCCAATCCTGTCCCCTAAAATCAGATGATTGGGCAGTGGCGCAGGGTGCTCAAAATTTTTTTTGTTGGGGGGGGGGGGGGGGGGGCGCAAAAAAAATAAAAAATAAAAAAAATCATCAAACGCTGCCACTGTGCCCCTCAGACGCTGCCACTGTGCCCCTCAGACGCTGCCACTGTGCCCCTCAGACGCTGCCACTGTGCCCCTCAGACGCTGCCACTGTGCCCCTCAAACGCTGCCACTGTGCCCCTCAAACGCTGCCACTGTGCCCCTCAAACGCTGCCACTATGCCTCTCAAACGTTGCCTCCACTAACGCCCCCTCCACCCCCATGGATGGATCACGGGACACCCCGCATCCACACCACCTGATTGGCAGTGCAGTTTGAAAATGGCGAATATTCATTCGCTATGGTTACACAATTGGGTGGGATCAGGGCACACTCTCTGCACCCCAAGCCCACCCTTTTTTTGAAGCCTATTAAGGCCTCTGGCTCTAATGAGGTGCTTAAAAAAAAAAATACACCCCCTCCTGCCCCCGCCATAGGAGTCCATGCGTCCTGAAAGGGGCCGGGCGCATGGATCCCATGCATCTACAAAATGCAATGTTCGCGTGTGCGGGAAATCACATGTGGCTAAAGCACAATGCAATTTCTTAGTCTTTGCATTTTGAAAATAGCGCAGGAACCTTTTTTCCTGCATGAAATGCAGGCACTGCAGCCAATTCAACTAAATAGGCTGCCATGCCCATACAAACACGGCCCAAATTAGTGGGAACCAGGCCTTAGACCCCATTCACACTTGGCAATTTGGATATACGGGAAGAATCAGCATGGTTCTAAATTTTGTGCCAATGGCTGCAAAACATGCAATGCCTATTTGGGTGCCATTCGGTACAAATGGCACCCCAAAGTTGGTGTGATATTGTCGCATGACAGAAATGTGCCTTTCAAAATCACATGAAGCTTGTCACCCAAAAAGGATCAGGAGCTTCTTTTTAGTGACAAACTGGCATAGGGCTGCCCTAAGCGTGACACGGGACACTTTTTTTTTTGCCAAAGCTCCTAAACTCCACTCCATAAAAGCCTATGTGTCCATGTACACGGAGGCTCCTAAACTCCACTACTATGTGTCCATGTACACGTAGGCTCCTAAACTCCACCCCTATGTGTCCATGTACACGTAGGCGCCTAAACTCCACCCCTATGTGTCCATGTACACGGAGTCTCCTAAACTCCACCTCTATGTGTCCATGTACATGGAGGCTCCTAAACTCCACCTCTATGTGTCCATGTACACGGAGTCTCCTAAACTCCACCCCTATGTGTACATGTACACGGAGGCTCCTAAACTCCACCCCTATGTGTCCATGTACACGGAGGCTCCTAAACTCCACCCCTATGTGTCCATGTACACGGAGGCTCCTAAACTCCACCCCTATGTGTCCATGTACACGGAGGCTCCTAAACTCCACCCCTATGTGTCCATGTACACGGAGGCTCCTAAACTCCACCCCTATGTGTCCATGTACACGGAGGCTCCTAAACTCCACCCCTATGTGTCCATGTACACGGAGGCTCCTAAACTCCACCCCTATGTGTCCATGTACACGGAGGCTCCTAAACTCCACCCCTATGTGTCCATGTACACGGAGGCTCCTAAACTCCACCCCTATGTGTCCATGTACACGGAGGCTCCTAAACTCCACCCCTATGTGTCCATGTACACGGAGTCTCCTAAACTCCCCCCCTATGTGTCCATGTACACGGAGGCTCCTAAACTCCACTCTTATCTGTCCATGTACACAGAGGCTTTTAGAATCATTTAGAAGCTGCTGCGGTTAGAGGAGGTGCAACCTCCCTCTCCTGAACGCGGAAGAATCGCATTCAGGATAGGAACACTTTGACCGATGTCTGCAAAATTGCGGCGCTGTTTTTCTGCGTTTTGCGTCTTTTCACGGCGATCGGTCAACCTAGCCTGTGTGTACATGAGCCTTTTGGGCAGGCTGGTTGAAGTGAAGTCCATCTATTGATCAACCCCACTACAACCAGCCTGTTTTTTTCAAACGATTGCTGCTGCCATGCTATGGCCCGGCAACCGCAATCATTGTGTTCTGTCCGCGGGGACACCTCCCGCTCTCAGAATACAGTAGCATAGTGGGAGGGATTGTCCCATCAACACTGAATGTGTTTAATGGGGGAAATCGAGCAATCTTCTTTCCTTCAACATGTGGTTGAAGGAAAGAAAATTGCGTAATGTATGGCCTGCCTGAAAAGTTCTCAATTATTAGGCCTCATGTACACTGGGTGTTTAGCTGTGATGCATGAGGCTCCAAGCATTAGCAGGTGGAAGGCACAGGTGTACTATCCAGACCCATTGTCGTCAGCTTGTCGGACTCTATGACACGCATCTCTTTTCCTCCAGTCACAGCATTGCATCCCCCCCCTCCCCACAGTTAGAAAGCACTCCTTAGGTGCACAATTAACCCTTTGGTCGCCCCTGATGTTAACCCCTTCCCTGCCAGTATCATTAGTACAGTCACAGTGAATATTGTTTAGCACTGATCACTGTATTGGTGTCACTGGTCCCCAAAAGGTGTCAGTTAGGTATTCGATTTGTCCGCCACAATGTTGCAGTCCTGCAAAAATCACTGATCGCCAACATTACAAGTATATAAGAAAAAAATTCTATAAAAATATCAGAGGAAGTCACGAGATTGTGACGAAACTGGTGGGAGGAGCTTGATCGGCCGACGTGTAAGGTAGCAGGAAGTGTTTTGCAGAGCAGGCACAGGATGGGGTGACCGCCGTAAACCGGGGCTGCAAAACCGGACTTCAGGTGACATTATCACCCCTCAGCATACCGGTATACTTTAAGCATGTTTTTACTATGGAAATGTGAGCGTAAATGTATGGGGAGTCTAAGTTGCAATTAAACCTTTTTTTTAAATGATATCACGCTATTGCACGCCTCCTGTTGTTTTCCGCATGTGATACGTATGAGGAGGCTTTTTGAAATGCCAGGAGTAGTGACTTTCGATCTGTGCTATCACCAGGAGGAGGAAGTCATTTGTGATCTGTATTTAAGTTAAATAGCCATTATAAGAAAAAGGAAGCACAGGGGATCTTTCAAGCTGTTGTTATTAAAGCGGGGGTCCACCTAGCTATCTTTTTTTTTTTTTTTTTTTTTTTTTTTTTTTGGAGTTCATTCACAAACTTTTCTTCTCATGATTATCTACTCACATGTTCTGTGTAATAAGTCCGTCTGTGTCCGATTTCGTTGTAAAGAATAACTTATAAAATTCACTGCAGGCGGTTTCCATCTTCATTGTGGGCATTTGAAGCCCACAAGCATGTATTTCCTGGATGTGGTGAATGCTGTGCTCCCAGCATCCACCGAGATGTTGTGATGACGCTGTTGCACAATGCATGCTGGGAAGCCTGAGACTAGCCCCCAGGGGACTGTGGGAGGTCTGGGAGAGGCTAGAAACACGCCTACTCCCATGGGAGGAAAACCAGGAAGTGCTAAGAGGATTAGAAAAAAAAAGGTAATTACGCCGTTTTAAATTTTTTTTACACAGCATGTCAGCATCTAGGCAAGGAAGAGAATGCATAGAGACAATGTTCAAAATTTGGGTGGAACCCCGCTTTAACTACAGGCTTATTTATAAAGCCCTTAAGGTGAGGGTACATCTAGTGGAGGGTGTGCACAGCATGAAGACACTATTCACCTGTTTTATGCTACTACTAAGGACTGTTATTGTTTGTTATAATACATCAAGGATTGTGTGCAACACAAGGAGCACTTTATTTTGGATTATATATTTTTGTTTCACAGGATATGTATATGTGTGTGTGTGTGTGTGTGTGTGTGTGTATATATATATATTGTATGTAATTAATTGATACTAGCGCTGCACATTGTGCAATTCTATAAAAATATTCTCTAGTTTGTAGACACTATAACTTTTGCGCAAACCAATCAATATATGCTTATTGGGATTTTTTTTTTTTTTTTTTCTTTTTACCAAAAACGTAGCAGAATGCATATTGGGCTAAATTGATGAAGAAATTTGATTTCTTCTTATTTTGTTCCCTTCTTTGAGGATGATGCTAGCAGCGGGTAGAGGACAATCGGGCATCTATTGGCTGCGGTAGGACTTTTACTGGGTCTGGATCCAGACTGCGGTCCACCGTTTACTGAAGACTGTTATAGAATCTAATACAGGCAGCTTTTGGGATGCATTTTGGTGTGTCAGTTGCATACTCCTTTTTTTTTTTTTTTTTTTTTTTTTCCATTTTAGGTGTTACAAAGTGACACTTCATTCGATGCTATGCACCACAGTACTTTGTGATGTGTTATATTGCGATGAGGTTCCATTGTGTGAAAATGCATACATGCTGAATTTTTGTGCTGCACAGGGCGGTTTGCTGCATTCTGAAGCCTATCTGTACAGATCAGGATACAAGCCCAGTACTCAGGAAGCTCTCAATAGAAGAGCTGCACACAGACGGAAGCTTGTACTTCTAACAGGCAGTGGGTGCCAGATAACACTGCCACACTCACATGGGCACGCAGGCAGTGCACCCCTTCACTGCTGGAGCTTTTTTGTATTCCAAAACATTGTCTGAAGCTTTGAGTTTACTTGCATCTGATTTTAATTATAACATTTTATTGGAGGATTGATCAATAGTAGGAAGAATGGTTTGGAGAAACGTTATTTGTGCAGCTGGAATGGGAAGTGCGGGTTTCCTATTGTGGTTTGTGTTTCCTGATTACAATTATAAAGTAATTGAGAATTGGTACCATGCTGTTCTTTTTTTTATACAGGGTTCCTCCTTTAGAACCTAGAGCCTGAAACATATTGGGATGTCAGCATTGTGATCAAATCCAACAGTGCCATGACTCCTATTCCCAGCTTGATTTATGGTACATAAGGTATTATAGGGGGGTTCTGCTAAAGATGAATTGAAGTCATGATGTATGAATATAGGAATAGATTCAGCCTTTTTTTTTTTTTTACATTTGTTACTTGAACTCTTACTTGTGTCTTAAAGCGCTTTCACACAGGCGTTGAAAATAGGTGGTTGGGTTGCGTTTTTAACTCTTCAACGGCACTCAAAATTGTTACAATAGGGAACGGATGGAGGTGTTCACACTGCAGCGTTGGTGTTACTGCGAGGCAAAAATATCGATGCCGGCAGGAGTTTGGCAGGTGTTGACGCTTTGCAACTTCCTCCTTTCACTTATATTGAAATGCAGCTCAACTGCACCTTAAACGCACTGTAAATGCACCTATGGCATTTACGGTGTGATTGCAAAGCATCAAAAGTGATGTTTTACCATTTTAGCCTTTTAAAATAAATAAATAAATACACACAGCACAGGGTATTTGAGAAGTGTTGCCTAATGCAACAAGAACGCATGTGCAACACATCCTAAATGCTCACTAACGCTATAGGTGCGTTTTAATGCGCTTTTAGACTGTTTTAACCAATTGTTGTCCACAATACAAAAAAAAAAAAATGTATGTGTGTTGTGGTTTACTACGATTTTGACTGAAAATATAGGCGCCCATAGGCGATCAAAGAGTAGATAATAGTATGCCACTTTATTATTGCTACTTCCATGTTTGGTTCCTTCTCAAGAAACTCAATTAAAAAACAAAAAAAAAAAAAAACATAAACATATTAATAGAAGAGTAGATACTTTGATCGCCGGTGGACCGGAGCAACGCCATGTCGTCTGGTCCAGGCATGGAAAAAAATAAATATGTAAGTGTGTGTGTGTGTGTATATATATATATATATATATATATATATATATATATATATATATATATATATATATATATATATATATATATATATATATATATATATATATATATATAATGTATGTATGTATGTATATGTGTGTGTGTGTGTGTATATATGTATGTATGTGTGTGTATATATGTTTTTTTTTTTTTTTTTTAATCTTTTGCTTAAAAAATTATATACCGTATATACTCGAGTATAAGTCGTTCCGAGTATAAGTCGAGGCCCTAATTTACCACAAAAAAATGGGAAAAACTTATTGACCCGAGTATAAGACGAGGGTGAGAAATGCACAGCTACTGTAAGTGGAAAAGAGGGTCAACAATGCCCATTTGCAGCCTCACTGTGCCCATTTGCAGCCTCACTGTGCCCATTTGCAGCCATAGGTCCCCTGAACTTCAAACTTGGTAGTTAAGGGTTCCTAGATGCCCCCTAGCTGCAGCCAAAATTTGGGGTCTCTGAACCCAAAGGGTCCCGAAATGACATTGCAGCAGATGGACACAGTTGACCGAATTTGGGGCCCTGTATCTTAGGGCCACTTAGTGCTAAGAACCCCAAATTTGGTGTGCAAACCAAGTGGAACTAGCACCATAACATTTCCAAATTTGGAGTTCCTAGCACCAAGTGGCCCCGAGATACAGGGCCCCAAAAATCAGTTCAGAAAATGTCAAGCACTTTTCTACAGCAGAGAATGACATTTTCTGAACCGGTTTGGGGGCCCTGTATCTCAGGGCCACTTAGTGCTAGGAACTTCAGCTTTGGATATGTTATGGTACCAGGTCCACTGGGTTTGCACACCAAATTTGGGGTTCCTAGCACTAAGTGGCCCTGAGATATGGGGCCTCAAACTCGGTTCAGAAAATGTCAAGCACTTTTCTGCAGCAGAGAATGACATTTTCCCGAACCGATTTTGGGGCCCCGTATCTCGGGGCCACTTAGTGCTAGGAACTTCAGCTTTGGATATGTTATGGTACCAGGTCCACTGGGTTTGCACACCAAATTTGGGGTTCCTAGCACTAAGTGGCCCTGAGATATGGGGCCTCAAACTCGGTTCAGAAAATGTCAAGCACTTTTCTGCAGCAGAGAATGACATTTTCCCGAACCGATTTTGGGGCCCCGTATCTCGGGGCCACTTAGTGCTAGGAACTTCAGCTTTGGATATGTTGTGGTAGCAGGTCCACTGGGTTTGCACACCAAATTTGGAGTTCCTAGCACCAAGTGGCCCTGAGATACGGGGTCCCAAAGTCGGTTCGGAAAATGAAATTTTTTGCTGCAGAAAAGTGCTTGACTCGAGTATAAGTCGAGGGGGACACTTTCAGCACTAAATAATGTGCTGAAAAATTCGACTTATACTCGAGTATATACGGTATTTATTTTGTTTGATCTTTTGCTTTTAAAGGTAAGGAAGAGATTTGGGGTCTTTTTGACCCCAGATCTCTCCATAAAGAGGACCTGTCATCCTTATTTCTATTACAAGGGATGCTTATATTCCCTATAATAAGAATACAAGTGATTCAAAAAATAAAAAAGATTACAGGGACAGTGTAAAAATTAAACAGTAAAATAAATACAAAAAATAAAATTAAATCGCTCCCATCCCTCCGTGCTCACGCGCACAAGCAAACGCATACATAAAATCACGCACTCATATGTAAACGGTATTCGCACCGCATGTGGGGTCTCGTCTCGAACTTTCGAGAGAGAGCAATAATTCTAGCACTGGACTTCCTCTGTAACTCTAAACAGGTAACCTGTAAAGGCATTTAAAATGTGCCAGTTGCCATTTTATTCCCTAGGGTCTCTGCTAAAAAAACAATATAATGTTTGGGGGTTATACGTAATTTTCTAGCAAACAATGCTTATTTAAACTAGTAAACAAAAAGTGCCATAAAAAGTCTGGTCAGCAAGTGGTTAAATTTTAACGTGAGTGTGAGAGCCCTTACTGGCTAGCTCTTGCTTTGAATCTTGGCCATGAACATGCAAACTCTATTTGCTTGGATTTTGCATATTCTTTGAAAGTTTATATCTATACCTGCATACATACAACTTGAAAGGTATTCTTGTTAATTTGCCCGGAGCTTCACTTCAGTTTCCGAGATCAAACTTATGCAGCGCGACACACAGCAAAGATCTCCGAGGAATGAGACCAGGTTAGTGTAAGATCTGGGGGTGGGTCATTTAAAGTATAGCTGTATTAAAAGTTTACTTAGCCCCAGGTTCAAATTAGAATGTGGTGCAGGAAACCATGCTCAAATCGCACTGCCCTTGCATTCTGTAGGGAGTGTAATGATAGCAACACCCCAAATGCAGGTCGCTGCTCCGGATCGCATAGTACAAAACGACCATTCAATCCAGTTGCGTTGTTTCTAAAATTGATGCGTGCACGATTTTGGTGCAATGCTGTTTTGATTTTTAAGCTCATTCACGGCTCTGAATCGCATGTGAATCGCACAGGAATGCAGTGTGATGTGTTAACCAGGGCTTATCCGTACAGTGGAACTAAACCTGGGTTATACTTGCCTCCATCTTCCAGCGATGCAGTGTTGCATTGCTCGCTAGCCGCTGTCCTCTTCTTCCCAGCTACTTTCAGGTGCCAGGTTTTTGGCCTCTTGATTAGCCAAGGGTGGAATGACGTCATCCCGCATATGCACACAGGTGACAGCAAATCCAGCACAGCGCCAGGAATGCACACTGAGCTGTGCATTCTATAGAAGGCTGCAAGCAGCTAGAGAAATGTGTTCTTGCAGAAGAGATGTTGCATGTCTTTCCTGCAAAAAATAGTGCTTGCTCAGTTTAGTTCCACGTAAGGGGCTTATTCACATTTTGTCTGTAAAGCAAATGGCACCATATCTGTTTATGTGGATCTACACAGGCAGAGCAAGGGCATAATGAAAACAGTTTTCAATGTACTGTGTATACACCATAATTCTGTATTGGGGTTCTTTCACACTGATCCGCTTTTGATGCGTTTTTAGGGTAAAAAAAAATCAGAAGAAAAATGCATCTCTTTAAATCCTACAGAGCTCCTCACAGCTGCGTTTTTTAAAGTCCTGCATGCTGTATTTTTGGTGCGTGTTTAAAAACGTCGCCTAAAATGCACCTACGCAATAAAATGAATGAAAAGAGCATCAAAAAAGCACCCAAGGTGCGTTTTTGGAGTCACATATCCAAGTTTCACAGGTGCATGATTATATCGGGGTCCAGAAAACGTTGCAAAAAACGCATCGAAAGTGCAGCAAAAATACATATGTCTACATATGTACCCCGTTTTTTTTTTTTTTTTTTTCAAAGGAGCAGTGTGATAAAGTGTTTAACCACTTCAGCCCCGGAAGGATTTTCCCCCTTAATGACCAGGCCGTTTTTTTGCGATACGGCACTGCGTCGCTTTAACTGATAATTGTATGGTCATGTGACGTTGTACACAAACAAAATGTATGTCCTTCTTCTTTTTTTTTTTTTTTCCACAAATAGAGCTTTCTTTTGGTGGTATTTGATCACCTCTGCAGGTTTTTTTTTTTTTGTTTTTGTTTTTTGCGCTATAAACAAAAAAAGCGACAATTTTGAAAAAAAAAAAAAAAACTCCAAAAGAAAGCTCTATTTGTGAAAAAAAAAATATTTTTTACTTTTTGCTATAATAATAAATATCCAAAAAAGAATTAAAAAAAAAACAAACAAATTTCTTCCTCAGTTTAGGCCAATAAGTATTTTTCTACATATTTTTGGTAAAAAAAAAAAAAAAACGCAATAAGCGTATATTGATTGGTTTGTGCAACAGTTATAGTGTGTGTGTGTATATATATATATATATATATATATATATATATATATATATATATATATATATATATATATATATATATATATATATATATATATATATTATAAATAAAAAAAAATTTTCTCTAAAAATGGCCGTGATTTTTAGCAGGATTGCGGCGGACAGATCGGACACTTTTTTAAATTTTTTTTTTTGTGACCAGGGATATTTATGCAGCGATCAGTGCTATAAAAATGCACTGATTACTGTATACATGTACATGTCACTGGCAGGGAAGGGGTTAACACTAGGGAGTGATCAAGGGGTTAAATGTGTTCCCTGGGGGGGATGGGACTGACTTGAGGAGGAGAGAGATCGCTGTTCCCGATCACTAGGAACAGCAGATCTCTCCCTACTCCCCTGTCAGAATGGAGATCTGTCTGTTTACATTGACAGATCCCCGTTCTGACTCTCTGTGGAGCAATCGTGGGTGGCCAGTGGACATTGCGGTGCACGTGCCCCCTATCGCTCCTAAAGCGGCCGGCGTACTCCTACGGTGATTCACACAGGAGACCCGACTTGCCGCAGTATAATGACGACGACTGGTACTTAAGCGGTTAAGCTATCGGGTGCTAAAGGGGTGTGACCACATATTAACACTACAAATTCTGGATGGACCCCCTGCACACTGCTACACCCCTCCCAGCAAACTATGCAATGAAAAACAGGTATGTGCCTGATAGTTGAAATACATGTACAAGCTATTGGGATTTGAGCGCAGGTATATCTTTTCTCTGCACTTTACTAAATGTCGCTGTACCTCAGTAAGTCACAACAAGCTGTGATGCACAGAGTTGAGTGAAGTGCAATTTTGTAACAGCAAAAAAAATAAAATAAAATGACAAACCTGTCCTACCTGCTCTGTTTGATGGTTTTGTACAGCGCAACCCCGATCCTCCTCATCTCGGGTCCCCCGCTGGCGCTCCTAGTAAGCACTGGTAAGCCACGCCCCCTGCTCCTATTCACAGGAGTTTGACTGACAGCATCAGGAGCCTATGGTCTCTCTTGTGAAAGCAGGAAGTGAGGAGAGTGGTTTTGGAGCAGTGACATGGAGCCAGGTAAGTGTTTAGTGATGGGGGGGGGGGGGGGGGCTATGGCAGATCGTTGGGGGGTGTTTTATAACCCTTATTTAGAGAAGGCATTAAAGGCTTAGTTCACCCTTACCAACAAAAATAAGGGACATTTGTAGATAAAAACAAGCTGTGCAGCTTTGACCAAAGTTGGATAATTCTCTTGCTGTAGGTATAGGCAATGTACATACTTTGTGAAGCCTGACTGAAAAACTCCAGAGATTGCATTTCTTCATCCTGCCTTGCTGCCAGCACATTGCTAAGACAGATCCAGCTGTTACTGCTCACCTCCACCTCCTTAACTTTGTTACTCTGTTTAGGGATGTGGCAATAATAAATGGGCACCTATGACCTAGCTGGCATAACACACCTCCACCATCAGAGTAGTGAGCTCTTTCAGTGATCCAAACCCCCTCACATGCTCTTTCTGCCCCCCCCCCCCACTCAGCATTTGAAAGATCACTCCTATGATGGTGAACAGTAACAGCTGGGAGTCTCTTGGCAACATCCTAGCAACAAGGCAGGATGGGGATATGCAATCTGTGGGGTATGCAAATAGCTTATACCTATAGTAAGAACATTTTTCAACTTTTTAGACAAAGCTGCACAGTTTGTTTTTATCTAGACACCCCTTACCTTACCTGCATAGGTAGTTTTTTTTTGATAAAGGTAAACTATGCCTTTTAACCACTTGCCATCCAGGCCAATTCTGACATTTCTCTCCTACATGTATATTTCATCATTTTTTTTGCTAGAAAATTACATAAAACCCCCAAACAATATGTATGTTTTTTTTTTAGCAAAGACCCTAGAGAATACAATGGCAGTCATTTTTATCTCGCACTGTATTTGCACAGCAAATTTTTCGAGCACCTTTTTTTTTTTTGGAAAAAAAACAAAACCGTTTCATGCTTAAAAAACAAACAAAAAAAAGCCCTTTTTTTTTTTTTTTGCGTATTGTGAAAGATGAAGTTACGTTGAGTAAATAGATACCTAGCATGTCACACTTCAAAATTGCACACGCTCGTGGAATGGCGCCACTGGTTACATGTTTTGAGTTACAGAGGAGGTCTAGGGCTAGAATTATTGCTCTCGCTCTAACATTCGCGGCGATACCTCAGATGTGTGGTTTCAACACCGTTTTCATATGTGGGCGGGACTTATGTGTGCGTTTTGTTTCTGCGTGCGAGCACACAGGGACAGGGGCGCTTTTAAATTTATTTTTTTTTTATTGTTCATTTTACTTTTTTCTTTTTTTACTTTTGACACTTAAAAAAAAAAAAAAAAAAAAATTGATCACTTTTATTCCTATTACAAGGAATGTAAACATCCCTTGTAATAGGAATATGGCACGATTGGTCCTGTTTACAGTGAGATGTGGGGTCAATAAGACCCACATCTCACCTCTAGGCTGGGAAGCCTGAAATTAAAAAAAAAAACAATCTTGGCTTCCCAGTCGAGGCGGCGCCATTTGTTTGAATGCAGAGGCCGGCGTGACGTCATAACATTGCGCCCAGCCTCCGAACGATCATGGAGACTCTATGGTAAACATCCGGGGCTGGCGGATCCGTTCTCTGACTCGCTGATGGAAGCGGTGAGTCGGTAAAAACATTGGAGGGTGGCGGGAGGGGGTGGGGACGTTCTTTCGCCGCCTGTAAGAACGATCACTCGGCGGAACAGCCGCTATGATCGTTCTTATGGCGCAGGGAATTGCCGGCTGAAAAAAGACGACATCTGAATGTTGCCTGTAGCTGCACCCATCATTCAGATATACCCCCACAAAGTCAAGGACGTCATATGATGTACCTTGGGCGGGAAGTGGTTAAAATTACAAACCTTTCCTTTTTAGAACTACTTTAGTGCTGGCGGGCCAATTCACATGTGTGTGCGTGTGGTGCATGTGCGTGTGTATGGGGCCTTGTGGGCCTCAGCACCCTTGTGAATGAATCCCTAAAGTGAACCTATACGTGTTTCCAATACTGTGGGGTGGACACACTTTTTTGTTATTACACAAAGGGGTCCATGCCATGTGGGGAGGAAGTGAGGCCCCCAAAACTGAAATTCATTTACCCCCCGTGTGTACTGTGGTGTTTTTACTGAATATTTCCTCCCCTTTGCCTTCCTCGTGTGCTCTGTTAGTTCTTTCAGAGATCTGTATTTTCAAGGACAAATATAGTTATTCCTCCTAAGTGAGTAGGTGGCACGGCTGTAGTAAGCAGATGGCTCTGTACATGAAAAGAGCCCGCTTGTTTTCTCTGTCAGTATGTAATCCATGATAATGAGGGAACAAAGTGGAGACAGGAGGAAGTCACATTCTAGTCAGTGTAAATGGAATGATTGAATGTGGGCTTCCGCAGTGCCACCTAAAGTGGGACTTTTAGTCAGAAAATTCAGTCACCTCAGGCTGGCCCTTTTGCAGGTACAGCTTTGTAAAACATTAAAAATGAAGGCCTATACTGTCTAACCACTAAAATCTGTATTTTATTGCTAGAAAATTCTCTAAAACCCCCAAACATGGTGTGTGTATGTGTGTATGTATGTATGTATGTGTATATATGTATATGTATATATATATATATATATATATATTATATATATATATATATATATATATATATATATATATATATATATATATATATATATATATATATATATATATATATATATATATATATGTATTATATAATTTAAAAAAGGTCAGGCTTCTGTGATGTAAGGATAAATCATTTCAGAACTTTTTCCACCTCTTTAATGTGACCTATAAACTGTACAACTCAATTGAAAAACAAGCTGAGGGGAGTGAAAATAAAAAACTAAAATAATGTGGTTGTATAAGTGTGCACCCCCTCTTATAACTGGGGATGTAGCTGTGTTCAGAATTAAGCAATCGCATTCAAACTCATGTTAAATAGGAGTCAGTACACACCTGTCATCATTTTAAAGTGCCTCTGATTAACCCCCAAATAAAGTTCAGCTGTTCTAGTAGGTCTTTCCTGACGTTTTCTTAGTCACATCCTACAGCAAAAGCCATGGTCCGCAGAGGTGCTTCCAAAGCATCAGAGGGATCTTGTTGGTAAAAGGTATCGGTCAGGAGAGGGGTACAAAAGAGTTTCCAAGGCATTAGATATATCATGAAACACAGTGAAGTCAGGGAGGCTGCCAAGAGGCCTACAGCAACATTAACCACTTGGTGTCTGCGCTGTAGCCGAATGACGGCCACAGGGTGGACCTGATGACGGCCTCCCCTTTGCACGCTCCCTACGTGCGCTGTGATCACCGAGAAACACCTGCCAGCGGTGGAAGGGGGGGGGGGGCGACCCATCCCGCTGCTTCTAAAAGAGATCCAGCAGATAATCATTCACTCAAATTGCTTTTGTGAGAAATGTAATCGCTGGCTGTAAAAGAAAATATATTGCGGTCTTAATATAATACACTGTCTCGATCTGCACATGCTCAGTTGCTCTCCATTTTTGGCATTGTGCTGAAAATCGGAGTCACTGCTGACAGTCTAAAGATTTACTGCTGCTCAGGGGCTCTAGGCTTCAGCAAAATGGCAGCCTTGCCAAAGAACATTATTTTTTATCAAGTTATTATGGGTAAAGTTCCACTTTAAGTATGCTTGTGTGAATGAGGCCTTCCATCTCTAGTCCTGTCAAATCAACCAAATACAGTTAACAATTAAACGTGGGTGGCAGATTGCTTGGAGTCAGGAAACCACTTGCGTATGTTTGGTTCCCGGTTGATGGAAAGTAGTTAAAGCAGAGCGTCCACCCAAAAGGGGACGTTCTTTAAGCACTCCAACCCCCCCTCCCCCCCCCCACATTTGGCATGTAATTTTTTTTTTTTGGGGTACCTAGTTTTGACAGGTACTTGCTTCCGCTCAAGCTGTCTAGGTGTCTGGAGCAGAAGTTCTCCTCTCCCCCTCCCTCTTTGCAATTTTCTGGGACACATCACAGGTCCCAGCAGATTGCCTGACCAATGGGGAGGCGCTGTGAAGCCGCAAGCTATCACAGCCGGGTGCCCACACTTGCAATGCCGGCGCTGCCAAGAGACAAGGTAGAGAAGCCAGGCTTTGGGCGCCCCCATCCCTGGATCGTGGGACAGGTGAGTGCATGTTTCTTAAGTCAGCAGCTACACTTTTTGTAGTTGCTGAGTTTTAATAAACCCAAAAATTACAGGAACTCTGCTTTGCCTGAAATTTGCCATGTGTATGGCCAGCTGTAGAGGAAATTTTAACCTGTTGTAGTGGATGGATAAAATTTGACTTGTACTCCAGTGCAGACTTCTGCAGACGGCATTACGGCCTGTGTTGATGATTTGTGTTTGTGTTGATGGATTTATGATTTGCCAGGCAAATTTTGCATTCCTTTACAAGGAAATGCAAAGCCTGCCTGAGGCAGGTTAGATGCTCCTGTCAATGAATTCTGAATGATCTCAGAAGAGTCTTAAAGTGGAACCGAACCTACAATAATAAAAAGTCAGCATGCAGTTCTTCATTGTAGAAGAGACATTCTACAATATCACAAATGTAGCCGCCTGTTTACAATCTTTTATTGCATGTGCACTGCATTGGGTTCCGGTGTGAATGGCGCCCGTGTGCATGTAATTAACCCCCCCCCCCCCCCCAATCAAGACGGAGGATCTGACATCCGGAATAAGAGTTTAGCAACCAGTGAGGGATCTAATGGTCAAATCGCTGAAAGGTGGAGGTGAGTATCTTTTAGATTTTAGTTCTGCTTTAAACTGACATCAAACTGATGTAATCCACCCAGAAGGTCATTGACACAATTAGGAAATCACATTTCTCCCAGTGTTGTGCGCCAACTGCCAAGGGAACATTTATGTTGGCAATATCATGGGAGGGAGTGGCATTCAACATTATTTTTACTTCTTTTTTGTCAGTTTTATGCCTCGTTCACACCATGGTGCAGAGACATCAGACTTTCTGCACATGTTCTGCAAGGGCTCAAAAAAAACAAAAAACTCCCCCAAAAAAACAAAAAAACCCCCAAAGGTTCCCTACGTGCCCTGTTCACACCACACCGTGCGGATTTTTCTACACGTATATGCAGTTTTCTGCACAGGAAAAAACCCAAACATGACATCAACATTGGTGTGAACAGGGCACACATAATGACGCGCATGAAAACTGATGTCAACTTGCATGGAAACTGCGGTAAATTGATGTCAAACCGAGGTCTCTGCAAGTGAAATCTGCACATTTTTGCATCAGTTTTCACGCATGTATGGTGTGAACGAGCCCTTAGAAAATGACAGTTGCTGCAAACTGTAATGGAAAGGACATTTTTGAAGCGGGACTAATATCAAAGTAGAACTATAGGCAAAACCTGTGTGTTGTGGTTTTTTTTTTTTTTTTTTTTTTTTTTTTTTTTTTTTTTAATTTTATTTTTTTTTTTTGATAGAGTAGAGTAAAGCCTCGTACACACGGTACGATTGTTGGACAACCGAGCGTCTGATATTTGTCAAAAGGGCGTGTGGCATGATCTTGTCTTGCATACTAACGCAAATTGTCATGCCACAAACACGAACGTAGTGACGTACTATGAGGAATTTTAGCTCTTAAGCGCCAACCTTTGGGCCCCTTCTGCTAATTTCGTGTTTGGTGAGCATTGATTCCGAGCATGCGTGTTTTTGTCCTTTCGACTTTTGTGTGACGGATTTGTGTACTGACCATCCGAACATCTGACGTTGGGCTGTCGTTTGACAAAAATGTACTAGCCTGTCATCCAACATTTGTTGGCCAAAAATTGGAAAACAATTGTTGAAAGGAGTGTACTAATGGTAAGAACTTCGGACAACAGCCTGTCAAACGACAATCCCCTTCTGATTTTCGTACCGTGTGTACGAGGCTTAAGAGACGGTTATAACCCCTGTAAGGTTTATTTTTTGCCAACTTTGTCCCATTGGAGAGATTCCCCTTCACTTCCTGTTCCAAAACCAAACAGGAAGTGAGGAAATCCCTTCAAATTAAGGGAATCCCCAGGCTACCAGAACTAGTGTCCCCATTGGAAGATTTCCCCTATATTGCTTTTCTGGGGGCAACACAAAATTTGGGATTTTCTTTTACTTCCCCTTTCAATGATGATGGTAAACATGACGAAGAGAGAGGACGAGTCTCTGTAATAAGGCACAGACAGCAATAAAACTGACAGATGTTGAAATCCAGGGATCTCCAAACTATGGCCCTCCAGTTGCTGAAGAACTTCAAGTCCAACCATGCCTAGTCATGTCTGTGAATATCAGAGTTTTACAAAGCCTCATGGGAAGTGTAGTTCTGCAACAGCTGGAGGGCCGTAGTTTGGAGATCCCTAATCCATCCCCACTCTGTCCAACACTAAAAAAATGTTTTGCCTTTTAGTTATTCTTTAATTTAAAAAAAAAAAAAACTGCAGGCAGACATGCATGGTCTCTTTTGCAATAAAATGAACCTTGCAGTAATACGTAGAATGTACACTGAGCTGCGCATGCACAGTGCCTGTGTGCCAGGATGAGTATACTCTCATTCATGTGTGGAAGTGATGTCATCCTGTACTAACCAATCAAGATGGCTGAAAACGGGCACCCAGAAAAAGCCAAGGAGAAGATATCGGTGTTGGAAAGGGTCCTCAGATTGCTGATGCAGAGTTTAATATTGTGGACTTTAGTTCCTCAATAATAACAGTAAAAATGCACAGAAGGCTTAAAGCGGAACTAAAGTCTGCAATACTTAGCTCAAATGGTTGGACACCCAAGAAGTCCCTCTCCGGTGCCAGCACTTTCTCCCTGGTATCTTGCAGGTGCTGGTCTTCAGCCATTTTGTTTGGCTGGTGTTGGATGACATACAGTCAGGTCCATAAATATTGGGACATTGACACAATTCTAATCTTTTTGGCTCTATACACCACCACAATGGGTTTGAAATGAAACAAACAAGATGTGCTTTACCTGCAGACTTTCAGCTTTAATTTGAGGGTATTTACATCCAAATCAGGTGAACGGTGTAGGAATTACATCAGTTTGTATATGTGCCTCCCACTTTTTAAGGGACCAAAAGTAATGGGACAATTGGCTGCTCAGCTGTTCCATGGCCAGGTGTGTGTTATTCCCTCATTATCCCATTTACAAGGAGCAGATAAAAGGTCCAGAGTTCATTTCAAGTGTGCTATTTGCATTTGGAATCTATTGCTGTCAACTCTCAATATGAGATCCAAAGAGCTGTCACTATCAGTGAAGCAAGCCATCATTGGCTGAAAAAACAAAACCCATCAGAGAGATAGCAAAAACATTAGGTGTGGCCAAATCAACTGTTTGGAACATCCTTAAAAAGAAAGAACGCACCGGTGAGCTCAGCAACACCAAAAGACCCGGAAGACCACGGAAAACAACTGTGGTAGATGACCGAAGAATTCTTTCCCTGGAGAAGAAAGCACCCTTCACAACAGTTGGCCAGATCAAGAACACTCTCCGGGAGGTAGGTGTATGTGTGTCAAAGTCAACAATCAAGAGAAGACTTCAGCAGAGTGAATACAGAGGGTTCACCGCAAGATGTAAACCATGGGTGAGCCTCAAAAACAGGAAGGCCAGATTAGAGTTTGCCAAACAACATCTAAAAAAGCCTTCACAGTTCTGGAACAACATCCTATGGACAGAGGAGACCAAGATCAACTTGTACCAGAGTGATGGGAAGAGAAGAGTATGGAGAAGAAAAGGAACTGCTCATGATTCAAAGCATACCACCTCATCAGTGAAGCATGGTGGTGATAGTGTCATGGCGTGGGCATGTATGGCTGCCAGTGGAACAGGTTCTCTTGTATTTATTGATGATGTGACTGCTGACAAAAGCAGCAGGATGAATTCTGAAGTGTTTCGGGCAATATTATTTGCTCATATTCAGCAAAATGCTTCAGAACTCATTGGAAGGCGCTTCACAGTGCAGATGGACAATGACCTGAAGCATACTGCGAAAGCAACCAAAGAGTTTTTTAAGGGAAAGAAGTGGAATGTTATGCAATGGCCAAGTCAATCACCTGACCTGAATCCGATTGAGCATGCATTTCACTTGCTGAAGACAAAACTGAAGGGAAAATGCCCCAAGAACAAGCAGGAACTGAAGACAGTTGCAGTAGAGGCCTGGCAGAGCATCACCAGGGATGAAACCCAGCGTCTGGTGATGTCTATGAGTTGCAGACTTCAGGCTGTAATTGACTGCAAAGGATTTGCAACCAAGTATTAAAAAGTGAAAGTTTGATGGATGATTGTTAATCTGTCCCATTACTTTTGGTCCCTTAAAAAGTGGGAGGCACATATATAAACTGTTGTAATTCCTACACCGTTCACCTGATTTGGATGTAAATACCCTCAAATTAAAGCTAAAAGTCTGCAGTTAAAGCACATCTTGTTCGTTTCATTTCAAATCCATTGTGGTGGTGTATAGAGCCAAAAAGATTAGAATTGTGTCGATGTCCTAATATTTATGGACCTGACTGTAACTCCTATGCATGTCCAGGAATTCAGTCACCCCGGCACACAGGCGCTATGCCGAAATGTATTCTGAGCTGTGCATGTGCAACTCAGTGTGCATTATAAAGAAGGCTGCAAGCTAGCAGGTACACTTTATCTTATTGCAGAATTTTCCTGCGGATGTTTTCCAGCATACACCACAGGTTTGTGAATGTCTGTAAACTTGTTATGTGGTTTAGTGTCATTTTTCTTGTGTCTATACCAGATGTCGGAATACACACACGGTTATTTTATTGATTTTTTTTCATGAAAGTCTTGCAGAGCACCTACTATATATACAAGTTTTATTTCAAAGGTCGAATCCTTTCCTCTGTTACATGACAAATCCACCTTTTTAAAGCTACCGCGTTCCTGCAACTAATGTCACTGCCTGTTTATAAACAGATGAGTGTGCCGGGTGCCGCACTTGTAGAACTGGTTCAGATGACTTGTGTATAATAATAATGGCAGAATGCACAGAATTAGTACAGTGTGGTCTCCCCTGATGGGGGAAGTTATAGGGACATTCAGCCTGTACATATTTGTCATTTTGTATGGTAATATTATCCTTGGAGCAGTTTTTAATCTTAAAGTGTTACTAAACCCAGGAGCCTGCATTCACTATATTTCTCCCTCAGTACACAGAACATGAAAATTCAATAATTTTAGTAAATATAAACTGCTAAATACCTTTTTCTCATTAGCAGTATATAGCAGTCTTGTGACTTCTATCAGTGTCTGGTTTAAAGCTTGCAGGAGGAGTTTTCATTCTCCCCTGATTGTTCTATGAGGCTGCATGACCCCTGACCCTCTGTCTGGACAGTGCTGATTGGCCCTGTGCTGATCACATGCAGCCTCCCAAAAAGAAAAAAAAACAAAAAACAAAACTCTAGCAATACACACGGAACTGAGCAAGTACAGCTTGTCCCCTAGCACTGTTCTATCAGGAGATGGTTTGGGGATATTAGAAGAGGCGGAAGATCAAATAAGACAGGATCAAACAGCCTTTTTTACACAATGCAGAGGATTAACCCCTTAGGTTCCACAGTGAGTATAACAAGCATGCTTTACAGCATTTACAGACTGATTTTACTGTTATGGTTTTAGTAACACTTTAATACGTTTTCACATGATCTCTGTACATCACATATTTGTATCATGCTTCATTTGCTTCATATTGGCACTATACTGTATGCTCTTATTACTACACTATTTAGCAGCTAAAAATTTGGCAATCTGCAGGGACGAGTAGGGACTGGCCCGAGAGGAATCACTGACACGGGGTGCCAGCTTGAGCAGGTATTGCGATATATGCAAACTAAGAATCCTTGTTTTGTGAAGGGTCAGCTAATCTCTTCATAAGAAATGAAAAGGTGAACTAAGTGATTGTAAAGGGTTTTTTTTTTTTTTTCAAAATAACAAAACGTCATACTTTATATGCTAAGTAGTCCTGATTGTCCTCTTCTTGGATCCCTTGCCTGTGCTCCTGGCCCCCTCCCCCTGCTGAGTGCCCCCATAGCAAGCTGCTTGCTCTGGGGGCACACGTGTGTGTGTGTGTGTGTGCGTGTGTGTGCGCGTGTGTGCGCGCTCGCTCCTGAACTGCCTCTGTGTTTCTGAGACACACAGAGCATGGCTTGGCCCCGCCCCTGCTACCTCCCCACTGGCTGGGTTTGAAAACAGAGGGAGCCAATAGCTCCCGTTGCTGCGTCTCAGCCAATGAGGAGGAAGAGACCCAGGAGAGCTTCTGCTCTAGTGCACATTGCTGGATCGGGCTCAGGTAAGTATTAGGGGGGGGGGGCTGTGGAAGGAGCCGAACACTGAAATGCAAAGAAAGCAGAAAGGTAAACCTTCAGTCTTTAGAACCACTTTAACCTCCCTCACCTCTGGTCCCCACTGCGCATATCTCTGTGGGCGATAGTTCACACCTGAAAATTACTTTGAACCCCCCTCCACTGCCAATTTTATTAAATATCTGAAAGCATAGAACCTGCAGAATAAAAAGATGTTCGTTTTTATATATTTTACAAAAAAAAAAAAAGATAAGATTATGTTTAGTAATGGATACCAAACATCGAGAAGCTTAAAAACTTTGTGTACTCCCCAAACAGTGGCCAACAAAAGAACTATAAAAAAGTGGCAACCATCGCAACCTATAACTGGCCTTTGCAGCAAGGTGTGTATGGAAGTTCAATGCACATCACAAACAAACAAAAGGTTTCCCAGCATACTTACCAGGCAGCCTGCAAAACAACCAAAGGGACCTCTGTATATACTGTGGTCCGAACTCTAAAATTTTCAGAGTCTCCATAGTAGGTAAAAACAACAATGGATAGGTTAAGGGCAGATGTGCCTGGAGGGAGCCCACCCTTCCTTTAAAGGCCTTAAAGCAGAGGTCTCTAACTGGCAGCCCTCCCAGCTGTTGCCAAACTACAAGTCCCATCATGCCTCTGCCTGAGGGAGTCATGCTTGTAACATGCTTGTAACTGTCAGCCTTGCAATGTCTCATGGGACTTGTAGTTTCGCAACAGCTGGAGGGCCACCAGTTGAGGGGGCCCCTGCCTTAAAGGCAACTATGGGACCTAATATTGTCCGTAGGTGATGCTCAAATGCCTTTTAGAACTCATCAGATTAGAGTTACCGTAAATAATGGCCCACTATGTAATATGTAACTAATTAGTCCTCTCATTTTTGTTGTGTGCCATGACAACTAAATATTTGTTCATTGTAGGTGCATGTATTTTTTAACTATGTGTATGAGCGTAGGCACTTTAAACCACAATTCAGTGTTATTTTTTTTAAACTTTTATATATTTTTATGTGTAGCGCTGACAAACTTTTTTGATCAGGTGCTTATTTGTAAATTTAGTGGGTTATCTGTTCTGTATATAGTTCAGAGTTAATTTATGGCTAAATTAGCCTCTGTTCCAGCACTGGCTGTGTTGCGTGCAGTTCCACACTGTCGCCTGTAGGTGTCGTGTCACCATAGTTCGGTGTTGGAAAGCAACAAGCTGAAGTATATTGAGTGCTCTTCTTTCCCAGAGGTAACTCGGCAGAGTTGGTCCACTGCTATGCATTCTGGGAGAGAGTACTTAAGGGGCAAACGCCATTTTTCTTTCTCTTTCACCTGCTGGCCCTCCTGGTCTAAAGGTATGTGACGGGGAGTTCTACTTCGTGGCCCTCCATGCCGGAGGGCTGCGTTGCTTCAGCCAAGCAGGTAGGCCCAGAAGCCTGTCTGGGGCCTACTGCTGCGGGGATGGTCCTGTGCTGTCTGTCCTGCGGGAAGAAGCCGGACAATTGAGAAGACCCAGGGGAGGACCCATCTTTGGAGAGGACCGTGCGGAATGCTGGTGTCTCAAGCGGGGCCTGGTGACTCAATTGGAGGATGCATCTTAACCTAACCTATCGCACAAGTACTGCCGGGTCAGCTTAAAGGTTCTGGTACTGTGTTGCAGTTCATCTAAAACTACTACTACGTCCTGTGGCAGAGGATCGTACAGTACAATTTTTCTTCTCAAGTCTGTGGCAGAGACTTTTTGTTCGTGCTACGCTCCGACTGCTAGGTCAGTGAGAGAGATCTATCCGGGCGGGCAAAAATTTAATCTTAGACTGAAGGTATATTCGTCCCCGAGATTTAAAGTCCTCAGTGTCCTAAAGAAAAAGGTATTTGAACTTCCCTGCAACTCTTCTTCTACCTCTTTCCTGCTACTTCTTCAAGTTACTTCCTATTAAAGCATTGAAAAGTACTAAAGTGACTGGTGCTTACATCGTCAGATACAAAGCTCAACATGGACTCTAATGCCCTGTACACACGGTCGGATATTCCGACGGAAAATGTGTGATAGGACCTTGTTGTCGAAAATTCCGACTGTGTGTAGGCTCCATCACACATTTTCCATCGGATTTTCCGACACACAAAGTTTGAGAGCAGGCTATAAAATTTTCCGACAACAAAATCCGTTGTCGGAATTTCCGATCGTGTGTACACAAATCCGACACACAAAGTGCCACGCATGCTCAGAATAAATAGATGAAAGCTATTGGCTACTGCCCCGTTTATAGTCCCGACGTACGTGTTTTACGTCACCGCCTTCAAAATGATCGGATTTTCCGACAACTTTGTGTGACCGTGTGTATGCAAGACAAGTTTGAGCTAACATCCGTCGGGAAAAATCCTAGGATTTTGTTGTCGGAATGTCCGATCAATGTCCGACCGTGTGTACAGGGCATATGTTCTGTTATTGGTGAAACTACAGGTAAAGAGGTGACGGTAACAGCCCGATATAAATCATCTGCTTCTTCGGGGGTTAGTGCTACATATGTCAATGTATTACTATCACAGGGAGGCTAATGAGTCCTCTATGTGATAGTATTGTGCAGTGACGGGTTCTCTTTATGGAGACATCGGAGGTCTAATGTCTCCCTTGTAGTGTCACAGAAAGTCTTTTGATTAACAACTAACACAGCAGCAGATGCGAACCTGGAAGTGCTCATAGCAGAGCGCTTCAGGGTTCTCTGTACAAAGCAGGAATAGGGTATATGACTTTTCCCCTGTACACGCCACATTGGACAAGGCTGACAACAGTGGTTTGTATTCCAGTGCAGCAAAGACAGCATTGTCTGCCCAATACAGGAAGTTAGGAGCTCGCTCGATTTCTGGCAGGATCAATAGGTATTTTTTTGCACTTGTGCTACCAGCATTTTTAATATACAAAACGCGAGTAAATGTTTATGAACTGCAAAGATATAATAATCAGCCCCCCCCCCATGCCTATGGTATTTGGTAATACCGTAGGCACAGTGTGGTCAGGGCAATAGAAAATTGTCAAGTATTTTATCCACTTTACTCCCAATCCATGTATGTGTTCAGGGGCAAAGGGTCGGCCGTGGTTGAAGCCATTGGATCATCATGACAGCCAGCAAGTCTTTGAGAAGTAGCAGTGCAGTATCTCTGGGTAGTATGTGGTCTTTGATCTGGTGGCCAGGATCTCAAGGTGGACGATCTGCATTGTGGTGATGATCACTAGTAGTCCAAGACCAGAGTCCAGAGCATGCATGTCATTACTTTACCAATCTTGTGGTTGGCACAATGGCTCCTGTACAGGTTTTAACCACATTTTAGGGCTCTGTTTGGCTGACTTGGCCCTGTGACAATGTGATTTGAATGATACGTGACAAAATGATTGTAACAAAAATAACCACATGACATCGCATATGCTGATGATGATTTTTCCTTTTTTTTTTTTTTTTATTTTATTTTTTTTTATTATTATTAAACCTTAAATGAGAGTTTACAGCCAGTGTCAGTCTTCTTCTACGTAAGCGGATTACATGGATCTAATTGCTGCTGACTGGGACATTTTCTAAAATTCACTCTCACTTTTATTGTTAGTATTTGTCTGTCATTTTATTTTATTTTCATTTTGTGACCGCTTATCTTGTAATCGTTTTAATGCCAATCTGTCAGAGTCTTGTTGAGGCTCGGCTTTTTATTTTTATATTGCTTTTAAAGGGAACTTATTGGGGGAAATAATACTCTTATGCCTGGTACACGTGATTAAAGATTATCGGATGAATGATCGTCCCTTTTTTTTTTTTTTTTTTTTTTTTTTTGCATGCTAATCTCAGATCGAACCTGAAAAGTTTACTAAAGATTCTAAATTTCTCGTACGGCAGAATAAAAATATGGAAGTGATGTTGTGTTGTAATGTATTTGTATTGCATGTTCGAACGACAACTGTACTTCTTAAACGAAAATCGTACGATCTGGCATCGTATAAAACATTTTTTTCATGCATGTCCGATCAGATGATATCAAATGTCATGATCGGCTTTTGAAAGCTCTATACTAACGATCCAATTATCGTACGATCGATCCAAAAGTGGTATTTTTTTGTACTATTTCCTGTTCGTGTGTACGGGGCTTTACTGTGTGATCATCAGCATCTACTAGACTTTTCTGTTAGAATCAAACTTTTATAATTAAAGAAAAAAAATTTACATAAACCACCTCTGTAAAGAAAGTGGTGAACGTTTACTTGTCCCGCTGTCAGTTCTGCTGAACTCCCCTTCTTTCTTCTTTGAAGATCTGAGTTTTGGTAAAGAATGTTCAGCATTTGTCAGTTCCAGGAGTTTCAGATGCTGGCACCCCCTGTTGCACTCTGTGGTTTGCTGCACCAGCCCCTACGTCATTATGGGTTCAACAGTGCACCAGGCATCCCACAATTGTATATAAATTGACCTGTAAAAGATTATATATTTTAGGTCAACATTATGGCAGGTTCTTGTTTCCTTCTACTCCGTAACTAAGGAGATTAGCCACTGCAGAAACTTCTGAACCAGGAGCGTCTAGTCCTCTGCTGCCAGATAAAGGCAAGCAAAGGGCCACAGTTTACAGTAATAACCACTGCTCTATAGTCAGATGGGCAGCTCAGTTGTGATCAAGGAGGAAATGAACAGCTTAGAAACATACTGAAAACCTAGCATGTGCACTAGCTGCCAACAGCTGCTCTGCACAGTCCCCAGCTGCAGTGGGGACAAGGACAGGGGGGAGGGACAGAGAACAAGAGGATCAGCCAGGTCTTTTGCAGAATCCAGAAAACAAATCTAGTGACTGAGTGAGTATGAACAGCATGTAATACACCATTTATAATAGTTTTTAATGATGTGGGGTTAATGACCCTTTAAGGCAAAGGTTGCATGAAATAGAAGTCACTGTTCATTGACTGTTGCTTCTGAAACTTATGTTGACTTGTGATTCTTATCACATCTCGTGGTTGTGGCAATACTCGAGATGTGACACTAGTTATCTTTTTACTCCTGTATTTAAAGTTTAATGCTAGCCTTAACTTTTTTTTATTCCTTTTGTGTAGCAAGGTTCCAGGCCTCCTTTGATCCATTTAGAACCTCCAGCGCCAGAGATAGCTGACATCCGTCTGTATGTAATGGGTTGTGAGGCAAGTTATTGGGCGCCGGACACTTCGTGGATGCAATAAGTTTATTTCTCTTAACAAACCTTTTTTTTGGGGGAGAGAGGGTTAGGGCCAGGACACCCTTACATAGTTGCAATATTAATTGGCAGACTCAGACTTCAATAGGAGGACAGCCATGCAGGGAAAGGCATCCAGCAAGATCTGCATGTGTAGGAATGCTGTCTCCTATGGCAACAGTCTTTAACAGTTCCTTCACTTTCACTACAATCACTACTTGTAGTTCTTCTGCACACTGAGCTCCCGGTCTCTCGCTAGACCCGCTGATTCACGATCGCTGAAACCGTTGAGCTCCTCCTATTTTCCTCAGCGTCACCCCTACCTCTCTGCTGGGTCCCTAGCTTGGCACTCTAGATACCTCTCAAGCTTCACCCCCGCTGGCCTGCTCAGTCCCTGGCTTGACGCACAAGGCTGCTCTGCAAGCAACACCTCCGTTGGCTGGGTTCCTGGCTTAATTCCCACAGGAGTTTCCTGATTCTTCACCGTCCCCGGTGAGAATACTGCTCCGATACTTGCTTGTTACTCACTGTGGTCCCTGGTAAAGGTGGGTTGGTCCCTTACTGGCGACAGCTTCCCTCCTAACTCCGACCAAAACAGGTTCTCCGGCCAACAGAACCGTCAGTTTTGGTTGGACTGCAAGCCGCAGTCCCAACCCTGTGCTGCTCTCTTGCTTCTCGATAGGCCCTCAGACAGCCCCCAGGATAGGCCCCATCTCTGGCCTAGCAGCCCGGGCAGTACAACACACGTCCACCCAGACAGCTGTCCAGGTGGCACAGAACATAGATCACCTGCCCTCAACCGAATATATAGGCTCTCCCAGCAGGACAGGGGATTCAAGAAAACCCCTGCCCATTGGCTGAGATACCCCATATACCCATAACCTTACCTTGCGCTGCCCTTCTTGTATCTAGTGCCCCCAAGTACCCAGCCACTTAGTGGTAGAAAAGTGCAACAAGGCCAAACTTAGGGAGAAATCAATAGATCTCTAGAAATCAACCAAGATAACTACTCCTGGCAAGTAAATTTGTGAGGAGCAACCCTGCCTAAACTCCAGGGTGCTTCATCTGTATTTAGTGAACACAGATTACAGAACATGTCAAGAATTTACTGTTTTTTGGGAGTTTCACTTCCTCCCTTGGGTGACCACAGAGTATTGCCTGTGGGGACCGCTAGAAAAACTTGTTCTGATCTGTGTAAAACCAAACAAAAAAAAAAAAGTCAGGTGGTCCACTTTAAGCCTTTGCCATGTATCTTCATCATTCATCATTATCATTATCATCATCGTCATCATCCATCATTCATCATCCCGGTGAAAGAAGGATTGTCGCACCGCATCTCTGTTCCTAGGTTGTATCACACATAGTAAAGTAAACCCATTAGGCTCAATCACTTATCATCCACAGCCTAATCTTTCTTCGAAGTTGCTGACCCAAAAGTGTTTTGTGCTCTTTAATCTCCTTGTGTTCCTCCGAGTCCCCTGACAATAAGCGTATTTCATTATCGTCTGATCTGCTTGAAACCCAAACTGCTCCTTCAGGAAGAATCGGAATTGCATTCTGCCAACTAATATTAAATATGCAAGACATGCAGAAAGATATTCCAAGAGATCCTTAATTTGATTTCCTGAAAGTTGCATTTTGGGCCTTGTGGGAACAAAGTTCTGGATGCTGTGTATTAAATACATAATTGGCTGGTCTGAATACTTGTTTAGCGGCGATGTTTGCCAGCGTTTGTGGAACAGTCAGCGTTAAAGGCAAACTGCCATCAAACTTACTCCTTCAAATCTTATGCAAAGATCAGTATATTTGAATGGAATACCTGTCGTAACCTGTTGGGCTTAAGGAATGGGAAATGGGTATGCCCTGTGACAACCAGGCAGCTCTTGACAATTTACAAAGGGTCTTCAAAATTTTATTTATGGAGGTCCAGTTAGTAAATTCTCTTTTTGGCAAAGGTCTGAATCTCATGTTTGCACTATAACACATCACAGTCCCCCTTTACATAGATGTTTGTAGCCTACCCTTCACAGTCCCCTCTTTACATGAGTATCTTCAACCCCCCCCCCCTTACCATCAGTTAGTCTCCCATTTACTTAATTGTCCATAGTCCCCCTTTATGTCACAGCCCCCCCCCCCCCTTTTAAAAGCAGTTCCACAGTGTCTTCAGTTTCCCTTCACATCACATCCCCCTATATGTTGCAATGCCCTTCACATCACAGTGCCCCTTAAAGTGTCATTAAACCCACATCATCATAAACACTTAATAAATGGTGTAGTACATGCTGTTCATACTCACTCACTATGGGATTTGTTTTCTGTATTCTGCAAAAAACCTGGTTGATCCTGCTGTTCTCTGTCTCTACCTTCTTTCCATGTCCCCATTGCAGTTGGGGATTTTGCAGAGCAGTGTTGGCAGCTCTGCACATGCTCGGTTTTCAGTGTATTTCTACCCAGAGCCTTTCCTTCCTATCATATCTGAGCAGCCCATGTGGTGAATAACAGCCCAGTCCCTCCATGCCCACTAACCAGCTAAACACAATGGGATTCGGATATCAAATGTAGATTAATGGTGGCTTTTTCTCCCTGTTATTGTTATTGTAAGACACAGGCTGGAGTGGCGTGACACAGCCTGTGACTGGCAGAATTTTTCCCACACCATTTTATTGCCAAAAAATAATAGATTTCATTTCTAATCTATATTTGTATGACAATTTAAAACTATTATTCCAGAGGCTGTGTTTTTTTTTTTTTGTTTTAACAGCTCCTGTCACTGTTTCCCTGCAGACAGGCTGGGAAAGAGCTGGGTGATGTTTCAGCTGCATATTGATTAGGAAAGAAGGTACTTAGATTTTTTTTTTTTTGTAATTAAAAAAATTACACTGGCTTCATCCACATGCAGAAAGAGAAGGGACAATCTAAAATAAACAGTGTGTTTTTAGTATCTCTTTAATGTCACAGTGCCCCTCCACATCAGAATGCCCCTTTCAGTGCAAGCCTCCCCTGCACTGTCCTTCCTACCTTTTTAGGCAGGTTAGAGGCACTTATCAGTGCAAACAGATGGCCACTGCCTACACCTATAACTGGCCACAGCAAGGAGCACATGGAAGGGCGACACATGTCAAACAAAACCAAAGAAAATTCCCAGCTCAACTTACTGACCAGTCTGCATACTGAGGTGCCATGAAGTGGCTCTGGAGCTTACTCATGTATTTGCAAATATGTGCAAACTAAACCCCTGTTTTTAACGCATACTGTTAGGATAATCTGGGTTGGTTACAGGCTGGTTGGTAATTTGAGCTGGGAATTTTCTTTGGCTTAGAGGCACTTGTCAGTCTGGGATGTGCTCTCCTGAGTCTCTCACCTGGCGGTTATCCTCTCAGTAAGCGGTGGTGGGAGGAGCTGCAGATTTGGACTGAGGGCGGGAGCTGCCCAACATACTATGTTGACAAGCATTTGATTACCCGCTTGTTACTTTGAAAAGACTCCTGCTCTGCATCCCGATCTGTAGCACATGGGAGAGTACATACAGCTGATAAGTGGCGGCCGTGGCCTAGACAGGACTGTCACTCAGTCCGGGTCCGGCGTAAAGGTATGAGTGTGTATGAACATTAAAAGAGAAGTATGAGATTATTTTATTTAATTTTTTTTCTGAATCATACTGGCCTAGGTGTATGCAGCATCATCAGTCCAATGCTTCATCTGTCCCCCGCCAGCTCGGAGACTGAGAACGGAGCGATCAAACACTGCTGACGGCTTGGTTCTCAGGGCTCCCTGAGCAGAGAGCCGGTGACGGTCGGTCACTGTCTCTCTGCTCCCCCCCCCCCCTCGCTCACTGGATCGCTGGGCTGTGGTGAAGGCAGGAGTGGCCAGCTCAGACTCTCAGCGGGGTGCCAATCCAGGCATGTGGGCAGATCCTGACCATATGGTTGCACTCATTCCTGAGCCTGGATTGCCTCTGTGACATCAGTGGAAAGTGGACTTCAGCCCGCTGTCTGCTGAAAACGGGTCACAGGAGTGGAAAACGATCTGCACTCCTGTGATCCATAGGAGAAGTACAGCAAAACGAGCTTAGGCTGTACTTCTCCTTTAAGTGCCTTGTACATTGGGCCCTGTGGGTAAGGATGAGATGCATCCATTATGTGGAAAAGCACAAAGGTGTAAATGGGCCTTTGTGGCTCTCTTTGGCTCTGGTCAGGATGTACTGCATGTGAAAGTGTACTGGACCTTCTTCATGTTCTTAAAGACTTCACTGTAATTTTTGGGTACCTCATATTAAACTATTGATATCAAGTGCCTCCTATTGGCTCTAACTGTTGTTTCTTTGCTGACTTGTATATGTATGGCAGCTGAAGCCAAGCACAATGTAGATATGATGACCATGGAACCTGATGGTATCCATGGATTTTGGATTTGATGACCATCCCAGATTGGGCTGTTTTGGCTGAATGGAGACACTATTTTCATGTCTGGGATATAGATACCTGGAGGCGGTAAGGGGACATATATTCTGCCAGTTGCCGTTTTCTTCCAAACTTAATTCCTCCAGGTGATAGAAATGTACTGTATGTGTCTAGATACACTGAGATCATTTGGCAATCGTCACCTTTTCTGTATGGCCAGTTCTGTCAAATGTTGTCAAGGTCAAGCTTAGCCACACACTCAGTGTAGCCTTCGTCCTTGATAGCGGAGTCGGTGTGTTTGGCCAAACAGGAAGAAGCCTATTTCCAAAACAAAGATTTCTTACAGCCAAGTGTGCTCTGTTCTGTGTTCTCAATGTGGGTGCAGGTTTAAGAGATATCCGGGGTAGCTACAGGTAAGCCTTGTTATAGGCTTACCTGTAACAAAAGTGGATTGTAAGGGTTTACAACCACTTTAACCGGTTACCATCCGCCCACAGTAGTTCTATTGCTGTCGGGTGACAGCTCCAGGGAGACGTACCTGTGCGTTGCCGAACCCCCCCCGCCCTGCTGATTTCAGCCAATGATTTTGGCTTAAGTCAGTCGATCGACTGTGGCCAATCACACAGTTCTGTTTGCAAAAAAATGTTTATATCTTTAGATTTGGATCTACATTTATGAAGAAATTAGATTTTTTTTTTTTCTTTTGGATATGGTTTATAGCAGACGGTAGAGAAAAAAAAAATTAAAATGGGTATAGTGTTGCATGACTGCTCCAATTGCCAGTTAAAGCAGCACAGTGCTGAATAGCAAAAAAATGCCCCGGTCATGAAGGGGGGTAAAAATCTTCCGGAGCTTAAGTGGTTAATCATAGGTAAAAAAATGTGCTATTATATATGTATAATTATTTTTTAACTTTATCTTTTAACAAGCTTTTAACATTTGCAGTATGGTGGGACCACACTGCAAGGGATAATCTATATATGTTCATGTATTTTCAGTTATTATTGCAGTGTATACCTCAAATTTTGATGCACTGTTCAATTTTTTTATAGGCTTGCTCTTCCATATTTTTATTATTTGTCAAATATCTATATTTGTAGGTCAGCCACTAGAGGGAGTTTTGTATTTGGCTCAACCCCACTCAGCAGGTGACGCATTGCATTTAGTGAGTTAGACCCCTTTCACGCTGGGGCGCTTTGCAGGCACTACATCGCTAAAGACAGCCCCTGCAAAGCGCCCTGAAAGAGCCGCTGCTGTCTCTCCAATGTGAAAGCCCCGAGGGCTTTCACACTGGAGCGGTGCGCTGGCAGGACGGTAAAAAAAGTACTGCTAGCAGCATCTTTGGAGCGGTGAAGGAACGGTGTATAGAATCACCGCAAAGCTGCAGCATCTCTTTGCAACGGTTTTAACCCTTTCTCGGCCGCTAGCAGGGGGGTAAAACCGCCCCGCTAATGGCCGAATACAGACGGTTAAAGCGGCGCTAAAAATAGCGCCGTTTTACAACCAATGCTGCCCCCTCCCCAGGGCCTTACTCACTCATAGACATAGCTTGTGAGAGAAGGCTGTAAAGTGTAATTGTGTAGCACTACAAAGCAAAAAATCCCTAACGCCAGGTGTTTGTTTTTTTTTTTTTTGTTTTTTTTTGCATTAAAACAATAGTTACATCAAACATATATTTTTTAACCTTGATCCCTACACAATAAGGCCTCTTGCACACGATACTCCTGTTTGAGCATCTCACTTTTGCAGACTTTTTTTTTTTTTTTGTATATATTTTCACGTGCGCGCAAAAACATTCTTGTATTTTTGTTCTGCACAATATGTAAATGGACGTTTGTGCGCAATCGCGCACACGAGGTGTAAATTACTGACCAAAAATGCAGATTTTTAAAAATGTATTTAATTTTTTTTTTTTACCGAAGAATGCACGGCTCATGTTTACGCTACTGTATGCATGGGCATATGGGTTGTATTTTAGCTCAGTAAAAAAAAAAAAAAATGTACTGAGTTTTTTCAAGCTGCAGTGTGCAAGAGACCTAAAGGGGGGGGGGAGGGAATCCAATATATACTCTTAAAGACTTAGGCTCCATTCACATTAGCGCGTCTTTAAAGTCGCATGATTTTGGTGTGAATTTTGATTTGGCTCTACATTCTATGTATCAAAGTTGCATCAAAAGTAGTGCAGGCACCTTTTTAAAGCCGCTGCGACTTTGAGTTGCAGTGATTTGAATGGGTGCCAATGAAAAGAATGGTGTGCAACTTGTCATACGACTTTGATGTTCAAAGTCGCATTACAAATTGCATAAGTGTGAATGGACTCTTATTCAGATGGGTGGATATGGGCAGATATGCTGCTGCGTCCAGATGCAACCTAACTCTGCCTCTGGACACAATAGCACAACATAACAACTGGGCGATTAGCTGTGACCAGTTTGTATGCATCCAGACACCCCATCCCTGGATGTAAACTGTCTGCATCCAAGGCCTGGTCCTTAATCACATATAACCTCTCGGATGAACAGTTGCATGTGAACAGCGGCACTGCGTACAGGCTTAAAACTTTACCATGGGGCTGCTGGCTATAGCTCACTGCACACTGTATTTGCATGGGCCAGAGCATTGCTGCTAGTCGCTAGAGAGGCTAATGGGCCCTAAAGGTTTAGGTCTGTTGCTACCAAATATTGTTACTAAAATGGATTTCAAGTCTTGTCTCACCAGGATTAGAACAGAGCAGAATCTCCCAAAGAAAGCTAGAATTCTCCTAACCTTCCATCCAAAATGAAACAAAAGTGAAATAATGGAGTTCTACTTTAATATCCTTCATCATTTGCTGACTCAATGGTTGACCTGAAGAGATACGTTTAACGGCTCTGGTAGCTGTAATATTGCATTTTCACTGCATTGCCACCTGCTGGTGAAATCTGGTATTGCCGCTCATCCCATGAGACAAAATGATAAATAAATCTATTTTAATAACCAGTTTGCAGAAGTTGAAGGATTTATGGGAAACAAGGAATAACTTGTTCTAAGCTCCTCACTTGCCATTTAAGTCATAAATAGAGCCATTCTCCCCTGAATGAAGCAATTCATTTAGCAGTAATTCAGCATCAGCTGGTGGAAGGATATGCTACGACTGTGCTGGGATTGCAGGATTGGTTGGGGAGGAGGGGGGTGGGGGATGGGGTGTTTGCCAATGGCATGTTTACAGGCGCTGTTGTGCACTTTATACACATTTTCATAGCACCATGATGGACATATAAATATTTACCCACGAGGTCTCCAACATCGCTACATAAAATTGGTTTGTTAAAAAAATAAAACAAAAAAATAAATAAATCAAATGATATTTTTTATTTTATATTTTTGGTGAGTGCAGGTCTAGGTAGTTAAAGGGCCATTCCCTTTTTTAATACCTAATGATTTTTTTTTTGTATTATTATTAATGCATAACTCCACATTCATACAAAAATTATGTACAGTACACCCCTCACATTTTTGTAAATATTTTATTATATCTTTTCATGTGACAACACTGAAGAAATGACACTTTGCTACAATGTAAAGTAGTGAGTGTACAGCTTGTATAACAGTGTAAATGTGCTGTCCCCTCAAAATAACTCAACACACAGCCATTAATGTCTAAACCGCTGGTAACAAAAGTGAGTACACCCCTAAGTGAAAATGTCCGAATTGGGCCCAAAGTGTCACTATTTTGTGTGGCCACCATTATTTTCCAGCACTGCCTTAACCCTCTTGGGCATGGAGTTCACCAGAGCTTCACAGGTTGACACTGGAGTTCTCTTCCCCTCCTCCATGACGACATCACAGAGCTGGTGGATGTTAGAGACCTTGCGCTCCTCCACCCTCCGTTTTGAGGATGCCCCACAGATGCTCAATAGGGTTTGGGTCTGGAGACCTGCTTGGCCAGTCCTTCTTCACCTTTACCCACAGCTTCTTTAGCAAGTGGGCAGTGGTCCTCTTGGAGGTGTGTTTGGGGTTGGAATACTGCCCAGTCTCTGAAGGGAGGGGATCATGCTCTGCTTCAGTATGTCACAGTACATGTTGGCATTCATGGTTCCCTCAATAAACTGTAGCTTCCCAGTGCCGGCCGCACTCATGCAGCCCCAGATCATGACACTCCCACCACCATGTATGACTGTAGGCAAGACACACTTGTCTTTGTACTCCTCACCTGGTTGCCACCACACGTTTGACACCATCTGAACCAAATAAGTTTATTTTGGTCTCAGACCACAGGACATGGTTCCAGTAATCCATACCCTTAGTCTGCTTGTCTCCAGCAAACTGTTTGTGGGCTTTCTTGTGCATCATCTTAGAGGCTTTTTTCTGGGACGACAGTCATGCAGACCAATTTGATGCGGCGTATGGTCTGAGCTCTGACAGGCTTACCCCCCACCCCTTCAACCTCTGCAGCAATGCTGGCAGCACTCATATGTCTATTTCCCAAAGACAACCTCTGGATATGACTCTGAGCACGTGCATTCAACTTCTTTGGTCGACCATGGCGAGGCCTGTTCTGAGTGGAACCTGACCTGTTAAACTGCTGTATGGTCTTGGCCACCATGCTGCAGCTCAGTTTCAGGGTCTTGGCAATCTTTTTTTTGAGCTTAGGGCGTTTTTCGGGCATTTTGCTTCAGGTAACAAAACGCTCAGAGGTGAACAGGTGCCATTGAAATGAATGGGATTTTGCTTGTTGGGTGTTTTTCAGGCGTTATATGAGCTGAAAACGCTCAGGTGTGAATGCAGCCTAAACGTCTGTTTACCATCAGCTGTGTACATGAGGCCTTAAAGGGAACCTGTACTAAGAGAATTTTTTATAAGCTGCCATTCCAGAAAATGCTAGTTGTCTGTCGGCCATGCTTGTGTTTTTTTACTGGTATGGGACTATTTGATAGATTAGGTGTTCTGACATCACTGGCTACATACTGGTTTTGGATTATTGACTTATCGATATCTGAGACAGTCAGGCAACTGCCATTTTCAGAAGGAGCTCAGCTTTGGCAGCCTTGCCTATTTCTCAGTGCAGGGTTCCTTTCAAACATTAAAGAGGAACTTTAACATCCACCCACACTTACCATTTTAGTGCCTTTTTTTTTTTTTTTTTTTAATGCTTTAATAAAATATACTTACAAGCCCAATGGATCCAGAGATGTCCTGTCTTCTTGCACCGCATTTCTCTTACAGATCCAATCTGGTACTGCTATCTTCTTGTTTGTCACAAGGAGCCGACTGTCTCTTCCTGGTTTTTGTAGCCGGGCCCGCCATGCCAGAACTTAGAACCACGTAGACTAAGAGAGATCTGGTACCATGTCAGTTTACAAGTTCACAATGGTGTGCGGTCCAACGAGCACCCTCACCGGTCCTGAACCTCTTCGATCATTGGCCATTTTGATTGTTTGAGCCAGGATGTTGTCATCCCTGCGCATACACAGGAGTTTATTTATCTCAGCAGATGCCGAAATTGTGAAGCGGGTAAGAATACTTTAATGTGGAATAGACATAGTACGACAAAGCCCAACAACACTTTTCTGGTGGTATGGCCCAATAAAATAACCAGTGCCAGATTCAAAATCTCTGGCCCATGAGTAAGCGCCAGTGGGTGGGGTGAAATGCGTTGGATGTGGCCTGGTGGGGGTCCAGGCTGAAACTGCCATTCACTAGCATAACAGCTCTTGACTTGATGTGCGGCTCTCGGGACACCTAGTCACTCTCTACCTATCCCTGCTGCCAGGTTCAGTAGCTTTACCAACACGTACAGCAGATTCAGGTACTTCTTAATAATGCCACTTTTACAATCGAGGTAATGAAGATCAACTGTAAGTTGGTGTACAGAGACCGGCACTCTTCTCTGTGCAGTGCTTCCAGGAGGGATCGGCATAATGCTTTGTGGCATTCACTGACCAATCATAATCGCCCTCCTCTGTCCCGGATGTGCTGCAGAAAGAAGAGGGAGAAGAGCGGGGATTTTAAATCCCCAGACCGATAAACCTGCTTCGGTACTGACAGGTTGCCATCCTCCAAGGTAAGTACAGCACAGACTGGTGGGAGGAGTTGGGGATGGTGTACGGCGTTCACCTTTTTTTTTTTTTTTTTGTAACAAATGTTTAAAAAAAAAAATACAAAAAGTTGAACTAAACCCATCGATTTTACAGTTCCAAAAAATAGTTACATTCCTGGCACGTGTCAGGAATGTATTTTTCCCATTGGTCGTGCTCTGAACTGTCAACCCAACAAATGGCTGTTGTCATAACTGATCACATGTGCAGCACCATGGCAGATCAAACCAAAGCTAATGCAGGCCATACATGGTCGAATTCTGAATGAATTTTTTTTTCTTTCGAAAATCAGAAATTTTGAGAGTTTTGTGATCCGATGGTACAACCATTGATTTCCAAATTCGACCAACCAAGCCTCATGTTGCTACAGAAAAGAGTTCTTGTGGCTGGGAATCTTCTTTTCTTTCCAAGAATTTTATTTTCTTGCGCTCATGCACATTTCTTTTCAGTTATATTTCTGGCACAATTCTCCCATCATTAAGGAGGTGACGATTAGAAACGGGGTGGATAACAATCAAGGATTTAAAAGAAAAAAAAAATCAACTTTTTAAAAAATTTTACATCTGATTTTTATCAAATTTTATTTTAAAAAATGCGTTTGGAGTAAAAATCGATCCAAAGATTGTTTTCTATTTAAGATACAATAATTTAGTTTATTCGGCATGAAATGGAGCTTAGTTAGCATGAGGCTGTATATTCTGCAATATTTTACATTTTTGGTAAACGCATTTAATGAATCCAAGCTCCGCAAGCTGAAATAACATGCACTGCATTGATGCAGTCACACAATTTCACAGTAACCATGAGATAAAACAAAGTTCAGGAATATTCCTTATCCCACCTTTATCCCAATGTTTTGCAAATCTATGTACACTACAAACTGTATGATTTAAATCGGTTCTATTTTACTAACCTGACCGCTTATTATTCCGCTTATTATTCTAAATGGGAAACCTTAATTTTGTTTGCAAATATTAAAGATTCTAACTACCAGCAAGAATGAGTCCTTACATTTAGACCCCCTTTCACACTGGAGCGTTTTGGAGGCACTATATCATTTAAAAATAGCACCTGCAAAACGCTCTAAAACAGCTGCTCCATGCACTCCAGTGTGAAAGCCCGAGGGCTTTCACACTGGAGCGGTGCGCTGGCAGGGCGTCAGAAAAAGTCCTGCCAGCAGCTTCTTTGGAGCGGTGAACTCACCGCTCCTCCACCACTGCTCCCCATTGAAATCAATGGGGCAGCGCTGCGATACCGCCGGCAAAACGCTGCGCCGGCGGCATTTTGCGGCGGATTTAACCCCTTTTCGGCCACTAGCGGGGCGGATTTAACCCCCGCTAGTGGCCGAATAGCGCCTCTAAAAGGATGGTAAAGCGGCCCTAAGAATAGCAGCGCTTTACCGCTGACGCCCGGGACGGCTCGGTGTGAAAGGGCTCTAAAAGAGCACCTGTCATTTCAGATCCATCATGGCGCTGCCTGTTAGCGGGCATCCACTCCCCTGCTGCCGCCACGTCCCTCACCTTGTTGTGTCACTGCTGCATCACCAGCCGTCCCATTAAAGTGAATGGGAATGTCGGTGAGTCAACAGCGGGCCAGAGGAGGAGGCACTGTGGGACAGAGATGACAGTTGCTCTTTAAAAATTATTATTTATTTTGAGTTGATTTTAAATCAAATCCACCCTGATTAGAAAGCTGCAAAATTTTATTTTTGAGTAAGGCCTCATGTACACTGCTGCTGGTAAACGGACGTTCAGAGGCAGTTGGATGATTTTTGAACTGCCCCTGAACACATCGAATGTTTTCTTATGTGCCCATGTACACGGGTTCATTTAATGTCGTTTTTAGGCAGTTGCGTTTTTATAGGCTTTTCTTTGAAGTAAAAAAAATGATTTCGGACGCCAAACGCGGCTAATTGCGGCAACTCGCGTTTAGCCGTGTTTCGTTTACAGACATTTTTCATTTTTTGGTTATTTTGAAAAAAAAAATATATATATATATATGTATGTATGTATGTATATGTGTATGTATGTATGTATGTATGTATGTATAAGTGTATATATATATATGTGTGTGTGTGTATGTGTATGTGTGTGTATATATATATATATATATATATATATATATATATATATATATATATATATTCTAGAGAGAGAGAGCGTGCTATATATATATATATATATATATATATATATATATATATATGTATCTATATCTATCATTACATACGCAGCATGTAACAGACGTTTTAAATGTGGATTACTATCTGTCAAGTTAAATCATTCAGGAGAGGTTATAAAAACGTGTACATTAAGCCTAAAGGTCTGTTTTGTTGGGTTTAGGAGATGACAAATGTTTTATATTAGCAGTCCTCTGTTTGGGGGGGAGGATAGTAAAAGGGGTGGGGCTTATATGCGTCAAGTGCGCTGTAAGTTGCGCTGGCTACTCAACTCCTCATAGCTCAGTCATTAGCAACTAAAGAAAAGTTTTTAGCCCCGATATAAATAAGCTGACTGTTTGTTTTTGTTTTTTGTTTTGTTTTGTTTTTTTTTTTTCTTTTCCTTGATTTGTAATTCTGCTTTCACGCCGGTTCCTGTAATACCGCGGACAATTTTGCTTTTTTTGTTTTAATCATTTTATAAAGTGTCTGTCAAGCCTGTTTTCTAAATGCAGGTTTTATAGACGGTACATAAACGCCTCCTAATCGTTGGGGCTATCCTTTATTCCAGATAATAGGAAGCACAGCCCCGGCTAATGTATCACACTTGTCACAGTAGTTTATATTGGTTAAAGAGGAGGGAAAAAAAAAAAAAAAAACCGTTAACGCAGGCAGCTGGGTTTCAGTTAGACTGATTCTCCTCCGGTTCCAGATTGAAAGCCTTGTAACTGGTGAAATAGAATGTCTTGCAGCAGCCGTGTGCTAGCCAACAGCCTGTGACAATCCTGAAGGAGGAACATGAATCTAATGCGTACCTATCCTCATTACCCTTCAGATACCGGGCAGAAAAAGACCCTCGAGAAGAAAGATGGGCGACGGATGTCCTTCCAGAAGCCAAAGGGGACCATGGAGTACACGGTACGCTTTCTCCTTCTACTTTAAACATCCCCCCCCCCCCCTCTTCTTTTCTCCTCCTGTGCTGAATGACAATTGTGAAATCTCTTGGCTATGACTTGTGTATATCGAACGTTCTGTTCTGCTCAGATCTCAGTATTTATAATGTGCCCCAGGTATATACTCCTCACTGGCCGTGTATCTATAACGCAGGCTACGGGTCACAGTGTGGATATCTACCTTGACCTTGCCTGGGCGAATAACCTTGCACGCTGCCTCTGCTTATTGCTATTGATTGTAAAGCTCAGAGATGATAGTTGTGTCTCTCCCCGTCAGCCGGTGAAAATGGAGCCTTTGTGATTGCTATGTTCTTGAAATGACCCTCAAAACCCTCTGCTGCAGTCGGCCCCTCTGTTACTAGGGGCAACCGAATATCAAATCACGCATATTTCATTATGTCAATGTCTGTCTGAGCGGGGAATCAAATTGATCTGTGTTTAGTCGTTTTATGTGTGTGTGTGTACGTCTGTTATCATCAGTCTTGCTAGCTGTCCCTGTACTTTTTTTATTGCTCTCGAAGGGCTTATGCATTAAGGCAGTTCAAAGAGCAAGGATAATGTGCAAAGTGCCGTAGCCGGTGGCAGCGAATCAGAAGTCAGCTTGCTGTGGTCAGGTCGCTGAACGAGCAGGGTTGATTGGTTCTTATGGGTTGCTGCACATTGCTCCAAATGCTCTAAAGGTCTAATTAAAGTAGTTCTAAACCTTTTATTATTGTTTTTTTAATATAAAACCATGCTATACTCGCCTGCTCTGTGTAATGGTTTTGCACAGAACAGCCCCCTATCCTCCTCTTCTGGGATCCCCTGCTGGTGCTCCTGGCTCCTCCTCTTTAGCAAGTGCCCCATATGAAGCCACATCCTAGGACAGCGATGGTCAATCTTCGCACACCAGATGTTTTGGAACTACATTTCCCATGATGCTCATGATGCACTCTGCAGTGTAGGTGAACATCATGGGAAATGTATTTCCAAAACATCTGGGGTGCCAAGGTTCTCCATCACTGTCCTATGAGGACACTTGTGCAGGCTCATTCCTGAGCCATGCTGTCTGTGTCTATAGACACAGACAGCACAATTTGCCATAGGAGGGAGAGAGCTGCTGCTTTTGGGCCCAGTGCTGGGTCTAGAATGGGTTCGGGTAAGCATAAGGGGGAGGTGGATCCTGGTCAGAGAAGGGTTTTTTTTTACCTTTTTAATATGCATTAACGTGATTGTGAAGGGTTTTTTTTTTTAAATAACAAACCTGTCACACTTACCTGCTCTGTGCAAGGTTTTTGCACAGAGCGGCCCCGATCCTCCTTTTCTTGGGTCCCTCCATGGCACTCCTAGCTCCTCCTCTTCTCGAGTTCCCCCCACGGAGAGATGCATTCCATGGGGGCACTCGTGCGGGCGTGCTCCCGAGTCCTGCTGCTGCGTCTATTGACACAGACAGCAGGACTCGGCCCTGCCCCCTGGCTTCCGTGTCACAGGATTTGATTGACAGCAGCGGGAACCAATGGCTTCTGCTGCTATGAATCTATCCAATGAAGACCCGAGACAGCGGCTGGAGCATCATCTGTAATGAGCGACTGCCAGAGTTCACAATTCTGTAGATTCGCTGCTTGGCACGGACCTTGATGCTAGAGGAGATCACTGGGGCAGCTACAATGATTTCCATCTTCCACAGGGATCACACAGGTATGGCACATATACACTTACAAGGTGCAAGCTGGTCCAATGTAACTATGTAAAAATCACCATTCCTCGAATTCTGCTTTAAAACGTCTTCCCGCCCAAGGTACATCATATGACGATCTTGACTTTGAGTGGTGATATCTGACTGATTCCTGCAGCTACAGGCATCATTCAGATATTGGCTTTTACAGCCGGCGATTCCCTACACTGTAAGAACGATCATAGCGGCTGTTCCACCGCTTGATCGTTCTTACGGGTGGCGAGAGGGGACGCCCCCCCCACCTCCCTCTGGTGCTTCTACTGACTCACCGCTTCCATCAGTGAGTTGGAGAACGGATCCGCCGGCCCCAGATGGTAACCATAGAGATTTCCGGCAGACCAGATAGTCGCCGGAGTCTCTGATTGTTCGGAGGCCGGGCACAATGTTATGACGTCACACCCGGCCTCTGCATTCAAATGAATGGCGCCGCCTTGGCTGGGAAGCCGAGATTGTTTGATTTTTTTTATTTTTATTTCAGGCTTCCCAGTCTAGAGGTAAGATGTGGGGTCTTATTGACCCCACATCTCACTGTAAAGAGGACCTGTCATGTCATATTCCTATTACAAGGGATGTTTACAATCCTTGTAATAGGATTAAAAGTGATCACATTTTTTTTTTTAAAGTGTGTCAAACTAAAAAAAGCAAAGTAAAATTAACAATAATAAAAAAAAAAAATTTAAAGTGCCCCTGTCCCCATGTGCTCGCATGCAGAAGCAAACGCATACGTAAGTCCTGCCCACATATGAAAACAGTATTCAAACCACACATGTGAGGTATTGCCGCAAACGTTAGAGCGAGAGCAATAATTCTAGCCCAAGACCTCGTCTGTAACTCAAAACATGTAACCAGTAAAAAATTTTAAAGCGTCGCCTATGGGGATTTTTAAGTACCGAAGTTTGGCACCATTCCACATGCGTGTGCAATTTTGAAGTGTGACATGTTGGGTATCTATTTACTCGGCGTAGCATCATCTTGCACATTATAGAAAAAAATTGGGCTAACTTTAATGTTTTGTTTGTTTTTTTTTTAAAGCATGAAACTGTTGTTTTTCCCCCCCAAAAAAAGTGTGTGAAAAATTGCTGCGCAAATACCGTGCAAGATAAAAAGTTGCAATGACCGCCATTGTATTCTCTAGGGTCTTTGCTAAAAAAACATATATAATGTTTGGGGGTTCTATGTAATTTTCGAGCAAAAAAATGATGAATTTTACATGTAGGAGAGAAATGTCAGAATTGGCCTGGTTTGGAAGTGGTTAATATTATTATGTTTTCTGTATTAAGTTTTGCTCTGTCGTTTCTCACTTATGTCTAATAGAGGGTTTATCAGCTGTTTGATTAATGTTAAGTAATTGTTGACCATGTTCCCTATTTTATCAGTCCTTCCTGACGTATGCCTTATATTAATGGGAACTGTGTCCTACCCTGTAGCCTTTTATTTCTCAATACACAATACCTTCTTTCCTTTCTGTGTCATAGTCCGATGAGGCAATATGATGGCACAGGGTTTGGTAGGTCCTGGGAAAAAAAACACATTCATTGGTGGTGAGACAGTTCCCAGGTTTGCTTACCTGCTTCTTATTTTAGACCCCTTTCACACTGAGGCGCTTTGCAGGCGCTATAGCGTTAAAAATAGCGCCTGCAAAGCGCCCTAAAACAGCGGCTCCATTCACTCCAGTGTGAAAGCCCAAGGGCTTTCACACTAGAATGGTGTGCTGGCAGGGCGTCAGAAAAAGTCCTGCCAGCAGCTTCTTTGGAGTGTATTAGGATCGGTGAACTCACCACTCCTAAAGCGCACCTGCCCATTAAAAACAATGGGGCAGCGCTGCTTTACCGCCGGCAAAGCGCTGCCGCAGTAGTGTTTTTCGGGCGGATTTAACCCCTTTTCGGCCGCTAGCGGGGGTTAAAACCGTCCCGCTAGAGGCCGAATAGTGCCGCCAAAACGACGGTAAAGCGCCGCTTTACCGCTGATGCCCAGGGTGGCTCAGTGTGAAAGGGGTCTATAAGTGATTTGTAAACTTCATGGTGCGTTTTTTTTTTTTTTTTTTTTTTTTTAACCACCTGCCAAATGGGCCAATTCTGACACTTCTCTCCTACATGTAAAAATCTTCATATTTTTTTTTTAGCAGAGACTCTAGAGAATAAAATGAAGGTCGTTGCAATTTTTTCATGCCACAGGGTATTAGCAAAGTGGTTTTTCAAACACAATTTAAAAAAAAAAAATACACTTTAATTTATTTTATTACACACAAACGCAAATAAAACTCAAAGTTTTTGTAGAACATAAAAGATGATGTTGCGTCGAGTAAATAGATGCGGTACCTAAAATGTCACGCTTTAAAATTGTGTATCCCGTGCAATGGTGTCAATTTACGGTACTTGAAAATCTCCGTAGGTGATGCTTTAAAAATGTTTGCAGGTTACTAGTTTAGAGATACACAGGAAAGAGTTCTGGTGCTAGAATTATTGCTCTTGCTCTAACGTTTGCACCGATACCTCATGTGTGGTGCAATTACTGTTTTCATATGCGCGTGGGACTCACATATGCACTCGCATTCGAGCATAAGCATGAGGGGGGGGGGCGGCGGCGGTCACGTTATGTTTTTTTAAATTTTTTTTTGTATTTTTATTTTTTACACTTTGTTGCTATAACGAGGGATGAATAACATCCCTTGTGACAGCATGGGCCCTGACAGGTCCTCTTTATGGAGAGATCTGGGGTCTAGTAGACCTCCATATCTCTCCTCGGTCTGATCGGCTGCTAATGACCAGGTAAACAAAGAGGCGAAAAATGAAAGTGACGACATCCTTGTCACTTCCTGTTTCCAGGATCAAAGAGAGGGAGGAACAATATCAGTTGTGTAGTGTCACTGTCGTTGCCAGTCAGAGCGCTCCCGACTCCAAGATCAGACGGCAGAGCTCTCGAGAGGTGGAAACGGGAGGGGGGGGGACACCCATCCACCACCCGCAGAGGTAATTGTGTGGCTATTCTGCCACTCAAATCACTTCTGCTAAAAAGGGAAAAGCCTGCTGAAAATTTTAATACCGGGATGATGCCTGTAGCTGCAGGCACCATCCCTGTATAACCACTATGACCCGAGAATGTCATATGACTGCCTACAGTCGGCAAGTGGTTAAATAATAAACATCTTATACTTGCCTGCTCTGTGCAATGGTTTTGCACAGAGTGGCCCTAAACCTCTGGGGCAAACTGCTAGCTATGGGGGCACTTGATCCTGAACCGAGCTGTATGTGTCTATTGACACATACACAGTGCGACTTGAACCCACCCCCTGCTCCCTCCTCACTGGATTTGATTGACAGCAGCAGGTGCCAATGGCTCCCATTGCTGCCTCCTTTACCAGTGAGGATAGAGGAGAGCGCCACTGATCTCAGGCACAGTGCTGGATCGAGATTGCGCTAGGTAAGTATTAAGAGGGCTAGGGGCAGCTGATATTGGAAGGTTATTTTGCCTTAAGTGGTTCTAAAGCCTTAATGTCTTATTTATAATATAAGTATATCTTATACTTTTTTTTTTTTTTTTTTACAAAATAGTTTTTTTTTTATTTGTTTTGATAGAAAGTAGTTTACAGGTTCAGATAGTACAAATGCATCCATAAACAAATCTCTTTTACAAAATATAAAAGAAAGTACAATAGCCCAACGGGGGCCAACTGTTATAGTTATACATCATATTTACCAAATTCCTCAACGGAGGAATGAAGTATACCACTGGTCACATAAGGGTAATGAGTGTGGACCTCGTAGGGCACCACAACTTAAAATCACAATGCTATATACAGCAGGGATATTTCCTTGAACACAACATCCACACCATACATGCACCCATCTTTACTCATTCACACAAAAAGGCAAACCTTGTCCCACCCCGCCTCCACCACACCGTCCCTCCAGGTACACAAACGACCCACCATCCAAGGGTTACAGCCTCCCCTAGACATCAAAACAAAAAACAAAAAAACAAAAACAAAAAAAACAAAAAAAAAAGAAAACCCATCAAGGGAAGGCCGGATATAGTTATTGTTGTGAGAGCGGAGTGTCCTTCCAAAAGGAGTCTGCTATATCAAGCCAGGGCTGCCAGATCTTAGCAAATTTTTTTGGGCAGGCCCTACCCTTATAAACCAGTTTAAAAATTGGTATAACTTTATTCATCATACGATACAAAACTTGAATATCTGGGGCAGTTGCATTCGAGTTCGAGTATGAGTCCTGTGTATGAAATCATTCAGCACACCCAATAGTCCCTCCGGGGTGCAGGGCACCTTTATTTGTAGTATGTTTTCAAAAAAGGAAAATAAGTCCCTCCAAAAGGTGGACATAACAGGGCAGGACCAAAACATATGCATGTATCCAGCTTCTGAGAAGCCACACCTAACACAGGAGGCTGCAGAGTCATATCCCATATGGGCCAGCCTAGCAGGAGTGTAATGCATCTGATGTATAAATTTATATTGTACATATTGGTCATTTAATCCAATAAGGTCCAGAAAGCACACCTCTGAGGCCTCCTTCCACCCCTCCTCTGACAACCCGGGAATTTCCTTTTCCCATTTCCGCTGAGCAATCTGAAAGGGTTTAACGCCTGCCACCTGAAGGCGAGAATATATTGTAGTAACAATTTTCCCAATATCGGGATATGACAATAGCACCTCTAGAGGTGATTCAGTGAGCTCCAGGGACAAACCAGAAAATTGTGCCCTGATGGCATGGCGCAGTGAAAGATACCTAAAATAAAACCTGTCTGTTACACCACACTTAGCCCTCAGATCCTCAAATGAGAAAAAAGAGTCGTTTGAGTAGATCTGAGAGACGTGGGTAACACCAAGTCCTATCCACCACTCAGAATCTGGATGGCCCAGGAGCTCTGGAAAGTTAGGATTATGCCATAGAGGAGCATTGGGGGACACCCCTATCTGGTTAATGATTACTTTATTACCCTCATGCCAGGCCAGCCAGCCCACCTCAATCGGCGAGCCCCTAGAACAATGTCGAGGCATGGACCTGTGTAATGTGTCCACTAGTGAGGCCCTGGGGCCGTTAAGAGCGTTCAATAGAGCGGTGGAGCAGGAAGAGGAGGCCTCCAGAAACCAGTCATAGACATAAGCCAGCTGTGATGCTATAAAATAGTGCCTTAAATTAGGGCAGGCCAAACCTCCATCCAGTTTAGCGGCCTGGAGTGAGGCCCTATCGATTCTCGGGTTCAAGCCCTGCCAAAGGAAGGAGGATACGAGTGAGTTAATTTTGATAAAAAGTTTCTTAAATAAAAATATTGGGGAAGCCCGAAATACATAGAGAAATTTAGGTAAAAATATCATTTTGAAAATATTCACGCGTCCAATCAAATTTAGTGGCAATGAGGTCCAGGAGCGTAACCTGGTCTCCATTTGAGTTATGATCGGGGTGATATTAAGGGTCTGGAAACTAGATAGATTATTGTGAATATGTATTCCTAGATATTTAAATGTATGATGTATAGTCAGCTTGGACTGGGCTAGGTAAGCATAATCCCTGTCAGGGCCTATGGGGAATGCCACAGACTTTTCCCAGCCAACTCTCAGTCCGGAAGCCCTCCCAAACTCGTCCACAACCTCCATCAAAGAGACAAAGGCCCGTTCTGAGCCGTCTAAGTAAATCAAGGCGTCATCCGCATATAGAGAGATCCTCTCAGACAGTTCGCCATAGCAGATGCCCCCCACTGTCTCCGTTTGACGCACTGCCAGAGCAAGTGGCTCAATGGCTAGTGCGAACAAAAGTGGAGAAAGCGGACAGCCCTGTCTGGTTCCCCTCTGCAAACTAAACATATCCGATATATCTTTGTTGGTACATATTCTTGCCCTGGGGTTAGTATAAAGCAACCTAACCCATTTAATAAATTGGGCGCTGAAACCCATACGATGCATAGTTTCCCAAAGGAAGGACCAGCTAACCGTATCAAATGCTTTCATCACGTCAAGTGATAGTACCAGTCCGCTTCTTCTGTCTGTGGAAGCCCTGTGAATATGTATATAAAGGCGACGAATGTTGTCATATGTACTCTTACCAGGCATGAACCCTGTCTGGTCCCTGTGAATAAGGTGAAGAATGACCTTTTGTAATCTCAAGGCTAGGACCTTCGCTAGTACTTTAACATCGCTGTTTAGTAGTGAGATTGGACGGTATGACCCACACAGCAGTTTGTTTTTGTCAGGCTTGGGTAGCACAACAATGAGGGCTTCATTCATGGAGGGGGGAAGTTCTCCCTCCTCCATTGCCCGATTAAAGAGAGATAAAAGTTTCTGTGCCAATTCCACAGCATAGGTTTTGTACCATTCTGCAGGCAAACCGTCCAACCCAGGGGTTTTATTGGGGGGTAAAGAGCAAATAGCCTCAGTGATCTCTTCGATTGTCAAGGGAGTGTCTAAGATGGAGCTGTGGGAGTCGTCCAATACAGGAAATTGAAGGGAGTCAAAAAACCCCAATATCTCCAATTCATCTGGGGGGTGGGGGGCTTCATACAGGGTCTTATAGAAGGACTTGAACGTCCGATTTATGGTCAATGGGTCTGAGGTGATTGAGCCGTCAGGCAATTGAATCTGTGATATGGTCCTGTCAATGTATTCTGTGCGAGAAAGAAATGCTAACATTTTACTATTCTTCCCACTATATTCATGTAGTCTGGCAGCCAGATATAACTGCTGAATCCGCGTTGCGTCCACCCTATGGAGATCCAGGGCCCTGTGCGCCCCCACCAAGACTCCATGAGAATCCGGGGTGGGGAGCGCAGAGTACTGGGCCCTAGCAGCCTCCAGAGAGGACTCCAAGGCCAGAAGAGCAGCACGGGAGGACCTCCTATGTTTAGCAATGTTTGAGATATATGAGCCCCGTACAGACGCCTTAAAGGCGTCCCATGTGGGGCCAAAAGAAGCTGATCCAGCATTGTCCCCCCAATATAGGGACATGTCCTGCCGGATCGGCTCTTCAAATTCAGGGATGGAGACCCAGAGGGGACTGAGCCTCCGCAACCGAAAAGAGGGTCTGTGACCGAGTATTAATTCAACACACAGGGCGGAGTGGTCAGAAATTGTCTGAGATATATAGTATATTGTCCGGGTATATGAGGTCAGGTCAGAAGTACCAAGGGCGTAGTCCTGCCTGGAAAGAGTACGATAAGACCAGGACTGACAAGAGTATTCCCTAGCCAATGGGTTTTGTTGTCGCCATAGGTCAATGTATCCAAAGGAAGCACACCACTGACAAAACAGCTTAGATTCATACTGAATGGGTTTCAGTCTATCCAAATTAGGGTCCATAACAGAGTTAAAATCCCCCACAATAAGGGTGGCTAATGTAGGCAGATCCGAGAGCCTTGTGCACAGATCTGTAAAGAGTGCAGCCGTGACAGGAGGGGGAGCATACACAACCACCAGAAGTAATGGGGTGGCATGTATCTTGCATTGGAGGAAAATATACCGCCCATTAGGGTCTAAAACCACTCTATCACATGAAAAGGGGAGGCCCTTCCTTATGAGGACGGACACACCCCAAGTATATCTTATACTTACCTGAACCCGCTCTCGATCCAGCGCTGTGCACGAGAGCAGTGACTCTCTCCCTCATCACAGGGTAACTTGATGGCAGCAGGAGCCATTGGCTGGGGCTGATCCTAGGTTTGAAGGTGCAGAAAGTGGGTCTGATCCTAGGTCTGAAGGAGAAGGAAGTGGGTCTGGTTGTATGTCTGAAGGTGAAAGAATTGGGTTTGATCCAAGGTGTAGGAATTGGGTCTGATCATAGGTCTGAAGGTGTAGGAATTGGGTCTGATCATAGGTCTGAAGGTGCAGGAATTTGGTCTGATCCAAGGTGTAGAAATTGGGTCTGATCATAGGTCTGAAGGTGTAGGAATTGGGTCTGATCATAGGTCTGAAGGTGCAGGAATTGGGTCTGATCATAGGTCTGAAGGTGCAGGAATTGGGTCTGATCATAGGTCTGAAGGTGCAGGAATTGGGTCTGTTCATAGGTCTGAAGCTGCAGGAATTGGGGCTGATCGTAGGTCTGAAGGTGCAGGAATTGGGGCTGATCGTAGGTCTGAAGGTGCAGGAATTGGGGCTGTCAAACGCTAACGAAATGTGAAAAAGATTGCTAATCTCGGGTGTAGGTTAGAACTGTGGTTCTCAACCAGCAAACCTGGTTTCCTGTCACCTCTGACAGCTAGACTTTAACTGTTGGAGCTAATGGGGGTTGCGGCTCAGCAGGTGTGCGCTGTCTTGCATTCCTGCAGCTCTAGAAGTGGGGGTGGAGATTTTGGGTCCTTTTTTAGCCAGCTTTAGTTGCCCTGGACGCCTGACCGTCCCAGCAAAGTGATGCATATTAGGATGCAAATTCCCTACTAGTACAGAGCAGCAGCCAGAGCTGACAGGAGGACACTTTGCTTCATTCTGGGGCCACCAAGAATGCACAACAGTGTGGATCGCGACATATAAGCTGCACTTTTGATCATATGCTCAAATCCCAGTTGATTAAAAGGGGTTGAAATTGCCATGTGTATGGCCAACTTTAGTACTATGAGGGCTAATCAGATGTCACTTCAAATGCCCTTAATGGAATCAACTTAATCCAGAAGAAGTGTTGAAGTCGGGGAATTCTCACAGGATCACCCAGCAGTGTTTCTTTCACAGTAGATATTAAAACACTCCCAGGTGTCTCCTGTATCGAAACTGACACACTTTTGCTTTTTATTTATTATTTTTAAAGTTTTTATTACATAGACACACTTTTTTGGCCCTACTTCTGTGGGTCCCTGGAGTGCACTCTAGTCCACTCTGCTCTCCTGTGACTCGTATTCAGCCGACAGAGGGCTAAAGTCCAATGTCGGCTGATGTCACCCAGCCAGTTTAGACTCTGGAGGGATCCCAACTTTAATGTCAGGATTAGGGATGAGCTTCGAGTTCGAGTCGAACTCATGTTCGACTCGAACATTGGCTGTTCGCAAGTTCGCCGAACAGCGAACAATTTGGGGTGTTCGCTGCAAATTTGAATGCCGCGGAACACCCTTTAAAAGTCTATGGGAGAAATCAAAAGTGCTAATTTTAAAGGCTTATATGCAAGTTATTGTCATAAAAAGTGTTTGGGGACCTGGGTCCTGCCCCAGGGGACATGGATCAATGCAAAAAAAAGTTTTAAAAATGGCTGTTTTTTCAGGAGCAGTGAAAATGTTTAAAGTCAAACAATAAAAGTGTAATATCCCTTTAAATTTCGTAGCTGGGGGTGTCTATAGTATGCCTATAAAGGGGCGCATGTTTCCTGTGTTTAGAACAGTCTGACAGCAAAATGACATTTCGAAGGAAAAAACCCATTTAAAACTACTCGCGGCTATTGCATTGCCGGTCCGACAATACACATAGAAGTTCATTGATAAAAACGGCATGGGAATTCCCCACAGGGGAACCCTGAACCAAAATTTAAAAAAAAAAAGACGTGGGGGTCCCCCTAAAATCCATACCAGACCCTTATCCAAGCACGCAACCTGGCAGGCCGCAGGAAAAGAGGGGGGGGCGCGAGAGTGTGCCCCCCCCCTGAACCGTACCAGGCCACATGCCCTCAACATTGGGAGGGTGCTTTGGGGTAGCCCCCCAAAACACCTTGTCCCCATGTTGATGAGTCACTTTAACTGACAATTTCACGGTCGTGCGAAGTTGTACCTAAACAAAATTTATTTCCTTTGTTTTCCACAAATAGAGCTTTCATTTGGTGGTTTTTGATCACCTCCTGCAGTTTTTATTTTTTGTGTTTATAAACAAAAGAAGAGTGACAATTTAGAAAAAAAAAACACATTTTTTACTTTTTGCTATAATAAAATATCCCAAATTAAAAAAAAAATAAATAATTTCTTCATCAGTTTAGGCCGATATTTATTCTTCTGCAATGTCCCATTCCCGATTATAAAAATATATATATATATATATATATATATATATATATATATATATATATATATATATATATATATATATATATATATATATATATATATATATATATATATGGAATGGGACATTGCGGCGGATAGATCGGACACATTCTTGGGACCATTGACATTTATACAGCGATCGGTCTGATTACTGTAAAATGTCACTGGTAGGGAAGGGGTTAACACTAGGGGGCGATCAAGGTGTTAAATGTGTTTCCTAGGGAGTAATTATAACTGGGGGGGGGGGTGGCACTGACTGGGAGAGGAGACCGATTGTTGTTGTTTCTAAGCATTATGAACAGATCGCTATCCTCACCCCTGAAAGAACAGGGATTTGTGTCTTTACACACACAAATCCCCATTCTCGCTCTGTCAGGAGCAATCGCGGATGCCCGGCGGACATCGCGGCCGCCGGGCACGCGCATCGGCTCCTTAGTGACCCCCTATACTCCATAAAGTGCCTGCCGTACAGCTACGGCGATTTGCGCGGGAGTGCCAATGTGCTGCCATAAATCGATGGCAGGCGGTCGGCATGTGGTTTAAAGTGTAGGCAAAGGCAAAACTATTGGTGTTGGATAGAGTAGGAAAGAGTTGGACCCTCTGCCTCTTGTGTGGCCTGTCCCCCCCACTGTGAAGATTGACCCCTCTATTCCTCCCTCCTGTTGACCATTGTTGCAACAACAGAAAGTTGTTTTAGAGTTGTCATAAGTGCAAGAGGCGAGGGGAAATCTTCCAATGGGGCAAATGTTCTGGTGACAACTGTCTAAGATGGGAATTCTAACTTCCTATGAAGAAGAAAGTGGAGTGAAATCTCAAGACAAAGGTGGCAACAAACAAACTATTTTAACCCTTCCCTACTCTATTTATAAAACTTGGGGTTTGGGCTATACATACACTATTTTTCCAAAGTGATGAATGGTGGGTTTTCCGGCTATGTTTGGACTCTCCTAAAGAGATTTCCCCCTCCCCTCATCTTCTGCCCCGGTGACAACTTATCACCAGACAGGAAGTAAGGGACATACCTTCAACAGCAGCAAGAATAAAATTGTCTAGACATACACTTTAAAGTAAAGCAGGTAATCGATGAAGCAAGGTGACCTCTTTCATTGCTCATGGCCTTCTAAGATCAGGACTTTTCCAGGTCATTGCTGAGTCGGAGCGGATAAAACACTCACTTCTGTGATTATCAGAGGATTTTCTGTATGTCACGGCTGTCTTTTGATATCACAACACAAACAAAGACAGTTTCGGCTGCACCAGTCAGTTCTGAAATATTCTTCCTATTATTTCATGTTTTACTGCTTGGGCGAGCCCATTGGGCTTGTACAGTATTGTTGGTACAACAAAAAGCCTTGCACTACATATACAATACAGTATGTCGGTTAACTTTCTGATGGATGTTTTTTGGGTCTTGTGCTGAGAACGTCTCTCTCTTTGTATAATAAGACTCCAGAAAGCACATCTTTCAGTGTACTGCCATTGCTGTCCAGTAAACCGTGTTAGGGTGCTAAAGTCAGAATGGTTATCCCATTTAGTTTAAAGTGCACCAGTGCCCAGACTTTCCACATTAAAGTCTGCATCACATATGCATTGCAAAAACGAACACAAGGTACATTTTTGTATTGTGCTGCCATATTGAATGCATGAGCTTGAAAGTAATTTATCTTAAAAGATGAGTTCTAGGTATGGAGATTTTTACATAGTTACAATTGTCCATCTATGCATATACCATACCTGGCTGATCTCCATGGAAGCTGGAAAACACTTTAGTAGACACCACTACAGTGGTGATCTCCACTAGCTTCTGGGTCCCTTGCAGAGTGACTGCCCTGCTAGAGTTGTAAAGTCAGAAGGTTCTTAATCTTAATGCATTCCATGCATTAAGATAAAAAGCCTTCTGTGTGCAGCAGCCCCCCTTAGCCCCCACTAATACTTACCGGAGCCCCATTGTCCAGTGATGTCCACGAGTGTCTCCGCCGTCCGGGACTCTCCCTCCTGATTGGCTGAGACACAGCAGTGGCATCAATGGCTCCCACTGCTGTCAATCAAAGTCACTCAGCCAATCAGGAGAGAGAGGAGACGGGGCCGGGCCCACAGCTCCATGTCTGAATGGACACAGGGAGCTGCGGCTCGGGTGCCCCTATAGCAAACTGCTTGCTGTGGGGGCACTCAACAGGAGGGAGGGGCCGGGAGTGCCGAAGAGGGACACGAGAAGAGGAGGATCTAGGCTGCTTTGTGTAAATCCCCTGCACAGAACAGGTAAGTATAAAATGTTTGTTATTTTTATTGAAAAAAAAGACAAGACTTTACAATCGCTTTAATAAGGAGGCCGGCCCACGCGGCACAGGGGCCAGCCGGAGAATGCTTGACATTTTCGCAATGAATGAAAAGCAGAGGTGGGCAGTGACATCACAATCTCCACTTTATCGTATATGCATATTTTTTTTTCTTCCAGAGGTATAGACCTTTTATCATGAGGATGGAGGAAGTAATCAATGGACTTTTCAAAAAGAAAAATATGCAATAAGATTCATGAAGGGGACGCCCCTATGGACTTTATAGGGCAGAAAAGGAGTATGAAGAATAAATATATGTAAAAGGCACAAAAATGCCAACTTTATTGGTATACAAAAAAATGAAAATTTAAAAGGCAAAGTACAGTTCACTTCAAAAGACAACAATGGATTGAGTTGATATAAAATATTTAGAACATCTGATATCACCCAGAGCTAGCGAGCCCAAAGATCCACCCCAATAGAAATTGGATACGGTTTGGTGTTGGTAGCTACAGTGTACATCCCATCATGTTTCGGAGAGACCGTAGTCGGACGTAATATTCCTTCTTCAGGGCAATTTACACAGTTGGGTACAGATATTCTTTTACCTAAAATATAGATACATATACATGTAATAAAATAACAAAATAACGTAACAGAAACATCAGAGCATGGCCTGTCATGCCACTATATAAGATAATGGGCGGCACCAGGCCCAGGCCCCGCCCCATTTTTAGCTCCATTATCGGACGTTTTTCTCTTCCGGCAAATTGCCGAAAAGGCCATTTTTGGCCGATATGTTTTGGCGGCCGAAATTTCGGTGCATCCCTACCGACTACGGTCTCTCCAAAACATGATGGGATGTACACTGTAGCTATCAACCCCAAACCGTACCCAACTTCTATTGGGGTGGATCTTTGGGCTCGCTAGCTCTGGGTAAAATCATATGTTCTAAATATTTTATATCAACTTTGCCTTTTAAATTTTCATTCCTTGTATACCAATAAAGTTGGCATTTTTGTGCCTTTTACATATATTTATTTTTCATACTCCTTTTCTGCCCTATAAAGTCCATAGGGATGTCCCCTTCGCGCACCTTATTGCATATCTTTCGTTTTGAATATTTTCCTGGGATGATGGCAGGCACGTACACCATCTAATTCTCATTTGTCTTTTTTTCTAATCAATGGACTTTGAGTGCAGTGACATCACCAAACGTATGCTCCATTGAGAACTAGTTGCGCTCACTCGTCCCCTCCCTTTCCTGACCTTCCGGGCTGCATGCATGGATAAGGGTCTGGTTTGGATTTTGGGGGGGGAAAAGTCACACTGTACTAATGCGCTGGAACCACATGCCGGTGAGGTTACAGTGCCATACCGTAGACTTGAATGGGAGGCGTTGAAAGGCTTCAAATACCTCCTGACTAGACATAAGGTGTGCTGTCCATTGTACCATTTGCATAGGCATTTGAGGGCCGTTTTTATTGGCCCTCAAATGCCTGCTTTTAATACCAGTGTGAACTTAGCCTTATATTGCATTGGACCAGTCAGGGAAAAAAAAGATTTTAGCTAGAGGTGTCCTAAGGTTTCTGCTGGCCACAGATAATTCTACATTTGGGGTCGGGGTAGAGAAGGTTAGTTTTATGTTGGGGAGGCAGCTAAAAGGATAACTGTACTTCCGATGAAAGAGTTATCATTTAAAGCATTTCAGCCACAATTGTGTTATTGTCTGTATAAAGTGCAGATCATGCCATCGGTGGCTCTCCAGGGAGTGTTTGGTCTTTTGCCCATTTTCCAATTGCCAATTTTCTATTCATCTCTGCTCATGAACCGGAGAAGGGTAGAAACGGCCCAGTGCTTTTAATAGCTGCATTGAGATGATCACCTGACTTGCAGGGCACGGTGTGAGCTAGATTGTTTTAAAATGAACTTGGCTTTTTGCCATTTTAGGCTAAATTGATGGGTTCCCATGATGGCAACTCTGCAATCCGCTTCCCCTGTTCATAGACGCCATCTCTGTGATGCCCTGTTGCCTTGCCCTAAAGGCTTAAAGAATATCTAAAGCAAAACCTTATTACATTTTGGATAGAGTAGTGCAGGGTTAGAACTGTGTTCAGTTTTTTATTATTATTATTTCTTTTATTTTTTTCCACTTGTGTCTAATTGGGGAAAATTCCCTTCATAAGGGCCATCTTACTCCACAGGCACTACTGGGAACTGCCCAGGGGCCCCAGATGCATGTAGAGCCTCTGCAGTCCCGTGTGCCTTTTGCGGAAAGCTGCATTTTCCATCTACAGAAACGCAGCTTTCTTGTGTGACTCTTCCCTTGGGTAATAGCCCTGTTTTAATGTCTATGCCAGAGCTTCCATGGGCTTATCAACTTCCCCTACATGACGGTGCTTGGGACTGATAAGCCTCTAACGTAGTGAGCACTGCATCATTGATATATGCTGTCTAAGGAAATGCTCGGGCATGTTCGCACATTCCACGTGCAAAGCCCGCCAGGACGTCGGCACAGCGCTGCGCTAATCGCAGGCAGTGAGACATTTTCCTGATGTGGGGCTGCAGAGATCGGGAAATGTCTCACTGCCTGTGATTAGTGCAGCGCCGTGCCGACTTCCTGGCGGGCTCTGCACGTGGAGTGTGCGAAAATGCCCGAGCCCATCCTTAATGTTGTCCAACTAAGGACTAGTTGTCCCAAAGGGCTTCAGCTGGCAGTGTGATAGGCAAGTGAAGCAAAGGTAAGTATTAGTAGAAGGGGGGCAAAAGGGCTGTTATTTGCATTAAAGTGATCTAAAACCCTCACATATACCCAGTGATGTGATTGGCCTCAGGTGATACACTGAGATGAAACAAATCCCACCCCTGTCACCTTTTTTCTCTTGGTGTCAGAAGAACGAGGCAGCAGACAGAAATGAAACTAAAGGCCCGTACAAACTCTACGAAAATGGGAAGTAAAATTTCTTCAGAACGATCTGCCGATTTTCTGATCGTTAGTACAGTGCTTTCGACAGCCGATTTTACGGTTTTTCGTCAGACAAAAGCTGGATGTGCAGACTATAAAATTTTTGTCGGATGTGAACTCTACGTCCAATTTTCGTTTTAATTAGTACGGTTTTCATATTAAAAAAAATCATAAGAGCAAGACTAGGTATGCTCAGAAACGAAAGAACACATACAAAACTGTTCAACATATTACATCAGAACGTTTGTATTCTTTCATAAGAGAATTTTCAACAGTAATTTTTCAGTAACCTCTTTACTTTCGACATGAGACTCGCATGCAACAAAAAAAGGGCGTACGGTCGTCCGAAAATCTGATCGTGTGTATGAGGCTTTAGTGCTCTGGAGTGAGACAAGTACACACTATAAAATGAATAAATTACAGCGCTCGCAGTAGTGCAAATAAAGTATCAATAAATACAGTGAAACCAATTCATAAGTAGGTGAATGTTCATATGTTGGTGAATGATGTGCTCCGATTTATAAAGTGCGATCGTGCTCCCAAAACACTCCCTACTGTGTCTTCACTCAACGGATGGAATGGACCCCCAGCTTTTCAGTCTAGGGGTCGATCAGGCTTAGAGTGTTGGCCAGGGATGGCAAATTCACATCAGGATACCAGGAAGATCTCCGAAGCTCATGACAATTAAGCGTGGATCATAGTGCCCGAAACGACATAAAGGAAGGGGACTCTAGTGACGTACTGCTTGGTAAAAGTATTTTATTGCACAGGTAAAAAAGGAATTTTACAAAATTTAGATTAAACCCATGCTTGTTTTAACCTACATTTGGTAAGTACCTTTTTTTTATCTGCGCAATAAATACCTTTACCAAGCAGTACGTCACTATTGTGCCCTTCCTTTATGTCGTTTCGGGCACTATGATCCACGCTTAATTGTCATGAGCTTCGGAGATCTTCCCGGTATCCTGAAGTGAATTTGCCATCCCTGGCCAACACTCTAAGCCTGAACAACCCCCTAGACTGAAAAGCTGGGGGTCCATTCTGTCCGGTGAGTGGGGAGGGACACAGGAGGGAGTGAGGCACACTTCTAGTTTTGGAGTACGATCGCACTTTATAAATCGGAGCACATCATTCACCAATATATGATCATTCACCTACTTATGAATTGGTTTTACTGTATTTATTAATTCATTATTTGCACTACTGCGAGTGCTGTAATTTATTCATTTTATTTTATTTGTCGAGTGTATAGCACTTTGTGTACAGCAGCTGCAACTTTACTCATTTTTATTTCTGATCAATTTGGTTTGATAGTTTTCACCTCTAGCGCGAGTATACTGTATATATTTAGAATATATTCCTTTCACAAGTGCACACTATAGAGGGATATGCCTTGTTCATATTTCAGGTCTGAGGTTTACAGCCACTTTAATGAGTCTTCCTCCTTCAAATTGAATTGCAGAACTTTTTCTGTTTTTTTCATTTTATGTTTCTTCTGTTCTACAGGTGGAATCCAGGGATTCGTTGAACAGCATTTCCCTGAAGTTTGACACAACCCCAAATGAGCTGGTTCAGCTCAATAAGCTTTTCTCCAGAGCGGTCGTGCCTGGACAAGTATGCTCTCTGTATATTATTTGATTGTATTTTATTTAGAGCACAGGATCTCATCCAGTGGTATGTGTACCTCCAAGACCATGCCTTTTTTTCTTTTTATATATGGTGTGTTTTTTTGCATATATTTTCCTTGTTAAAAATTAAAAGATAACATTTTTAAAAATCTACATTCTTCTTAATCAAGTTAATATGAATTCTACATGAATATATCACATTAACAAGGCGGCTAGCAGCAAGAGCTGTAGGCCTCTTCTTAATTTTACCGCTATGCTGTCAATAGCTTGTTAATAGCAGGAGCTCAGATTCTACACAGATGAATGAGACGGAGGAGATATCACCTTCCTCTTTCCCTTTCTACCATGTGGATATACCTCGTACAGCTTTTTAGGTAGACTGAGTATGCATGCTGAGTTGGGCTTCAAAAAGCATTCACTGTGCAAACATTGTCATAGAGGCACCCTGTAGCTAAAGGTTTTACTTGTAAAATAAATAAAGAATGGTATGCAGGCTATGAAAATAATACATAACTTTATAAATTGTAGTCTTAAAAAAAATAATATCATGGACCAAAAATCGTTCTCATTTCTCTTTAATACAAGCCCGTACTTTCACCATTCAGGACAACGTAACAGATTTGCTTTTAGTAGGCAGGGTAAGGAGGACATACCTGCCTCCCATTCACTTGTGTGAGCATCCTGTTATTAAAAAATTGTATTAAGTTGTTATTTAAAAATTTGTTACCCTAAAAAAAAAAAAAAAAAATAAATGGATCCTGCTCCTTTTGAAGCATTAATAACAGCACAGTGCTTGTGCTGTGTAATTTGGCCCCTTCTAACACCTGAAATACCTGGCTGATCCTGCCTGGCTATGCCCTCCCCTCTGTAAACTGATCAACTGACCCCCCCCAACTCTGTCCTGCTTGTCAGCTCTGTGTCTGGGATCTCCCCCCCCCCCCCCCCCCCTAACCTGCTGCTGAAATAACTTTGTAAGATTCATGCAATTCCCTATGTTTCATAATACTAAGTGCCCTGTATATTTGACTTAATAAAAATATCCTGTTCTACACCTGATTTCTTGGCGGCGCTCACGTGACAGGCCGGCTGTCCTCTCCTCCTCCTGACGTCCACGGGGGATTATCAGCCCCTCCCGCTCTAGCTGTCAGATCAGGAGGGAGAGGCGGCCGGTCACGTGAGCGACGATATAAAATCAGGTATAGAAGAGCATTTTTTATCATAAGACACATATACAGGGCACTTAGTATTATGAAAGATGGGATTATGTGATAATTACAACCACTTTAAGTTCCAGGCCAATACAAGGTTAGAGCTTACACAGGGCTATAAGAACCCTCCCAGGAGTCCCCATGGGACAGCACTTGAGCCCAGTTAGACATTGAGTGCTAGATTGTGGGGGCAATGGGACTGCAATGTGTCCCTCCATATGTGGAAGCTTCCTCTAGTAGGAAGCACTATAATATAACTGACCGTTTCCAATATTTTCAGAAATGTAAAAAACTTAAGGGATGGATTGAATCAAAAGTACACACATTTTGAGGGTACATGTAGGAAGTGCTAATTGAGATAAAGTTATGCACATTAAGGGATTCTCAGTAAACTTTCACCAGTTTTCTAAGTTACCAGGTTAATTTCCTTTCCAATAACATGCAACTGGCAGCTGTCTTGATAGCCACCATGGGAATGCATTTCACACTCTGTCCTCAGAAGAAAGGGGGAAAAGCTACTCACTCTGAAAGCCAAGGTTAAGCTCCAGTTAGGAGTAAAATGCGTTAGTCTGGGTGCGCCTGGTGGACTTGTCCGTGATTTGCTTCAATAAACTTAACCTCGAAAAAAAAATTAAACGTAATTCTTCAAACTGTGTAATAATAGCTACACCCATAGCTACTCATTTTATATTTAGCTGAGATGGTTTCTGTTGTATTTATTTGCAAACCTATATGAAGCCACATCAATGTCACCTCTGAAAAAATGCCAGGTGCTTGGGTGATGGGGATATTCAGTATTAAGCTATATATAGTCAAATTAATTATTTCAAACAAGGGCAAAATTGCTCTGCGTTCCCTAGTGTACGTTTCTTCCTTCTATGTCCCCTTTGGGATGTTTTATGTTTCTGCAAATAATGCCATATATTGATTCTTTTTTTTTTTTTTTTTAATTCTTATTTTAAGCTGCTATACGTCCCTGACCCAGACTACATTTCCAGTGTGGAGAGCTCCCCGTCCCTCAGTCCCATCAGTCCTCTGTCTCCAACCTCATCAGAAGTAGAATTTGAGAAAACCATTGTAAGTATGGGGTGTATTTATATATCATCTCCTCCATGTGTGTTTTTTTTTTTTTTTTTGTTTAAGACCAGAGATTATACGAGTTTTTGTGATTTTGAGATTATATGTTTTTTATAGCTTCTACATGCATATGTGATGTTATGTACCCTTACTGCAATCACCATTTCTACCTAAGGTTTAAATAGATTGTGTAGTCTTCTCATGTTGTGTGTTTGTTTTTTGTGTTTCTAGATGTAGGCGTAAAAAAGATCAGCTTGATTTATTTATTTTTTTACTCCTATATTGTATGTTTTTTTTTTTTTTTTTTTTTCTTTTCTTTTTTGCATATACTTTGTAGTTGTATTCATAAATAGGGTAGACATCTTGGGTCTTTAGACATGCAGGCTCAATGCTACATGATGGGGTTGATTTACTGAGCCCTCGTTCACATTGAACACTGCTTTTAAAATCATGCGACTTCATCTGAAATTGCACGATTTCAAAGCCGCATTTCAGTGCAACTTTGGGATCGACTTGAAAGACATCTGTGCGGCTTCATGCACACTCAAAATCGCCAAATGTAGTGCAGGAACTACTTTTGCAAATCAGTGCGGCGCTGCGCTGATTGGAATGGTGCCATTGCTGGCAATAGGCTGCGACTTTCATGCAATTTGACCTGTCAAATCGATCCAATCTGAACGAGGGCTAAATCTGGAGACTGCAAAATCTGAAGCAACTCGGCATGAAATCTAATCAGCTTCCAGGTTTTGTTAGAACTATAGGCAAAACCTTTTTTTTTTTTTTTTTTTCATTTTGTATAGAGCAGGGAGGATTATAACATCTATCAGATTTTTTTTCGCCATCTGTGTCCCATTGTGGAGATTTCCCTTCACTTCCTGTCCCATAGCCAAACAGGAAGTGAGAAAAAATCCCTGCAAATAAGGCTACTTTCAGACTGGGACGGGCGGGCATCGACGGTAAAGCGGCGCTATTTTTAGCGCCGTTTTAGCGGCACTATTCGGCCGCCAGCGGGGCGGTTTTAACCCCAGCTAGAGGCCGAAAAAGGGTTGAAACCGCCCCCAAGGCGCCACTGCAGCGGTGGTTTGCCGGCGGTTTGGCATCGCTATTCCATTGTTTTCAATGGGCAGGGGCGCTTTAGAAGCGGTGTATACACCGCTCCTACAGCGCTGCAAAGTTGCGGCTTGAAGGACTTTTTTTACCATCCTGCAAGCGCACTGCTCCAGTGTGAAAGCCCCCGTCAATTTTGCTGCGCTATTCAGCCGCTAGTGGAGTGATTTTACCCCCCCACTAGTAACCGAGAAAGGGTTAAAACCACCCGCAAAGCGCCGCTGCAGCAGCGCTTTGCCGGCGGTATAGACGTGCTGCCCATTGCTTTCAATAGGCAGAAGCGGTGGAGGAGCGGTATACACACCGCTCCTTCACTGCTCCAAAGATATTGCTAGCAGGACTTTTTGTAGCGTCCTGCCAGCGCACCGCTCCAGTGTGTAAGCCCTCGGGGCTTTCACATTGGAGACACAGGACCGGCTGTTTCAGGGCTTTTTGCAGGCGCTATTTTTAGCGCTGTAGTGCCTGCAAAGCGCCCCAGTGTGAAAGGGGTCTTAGGTATACTTTAATTGAACAAGCTGAAGTTAGAAGCTGATTGGCTGCCATCCACATCTGCGCCAGATTTTGCACTCTCCAGTTTAGGTTATTTAACTCCTATGGTTGTGCTTTATGCTGGCCATACACGGTTAGAAAATCATTCGGGAAAAAAATGGTCAGATTTCTAATGATCTCTCAAACATGCATGCAAGAACGCCATCAGTGTTTCAATAATTATCAACATTATCAATTGAAAGCAACTTAAACAGTACATTTTTCGTCGATCGATTACACGATCCAGGGTTTGATTGTAACGCATGCATGCACTGTAGATTTTATTTAACTGTTTTTGATCAATCCCACTACTAATGTTTAGAAATCGATCGTTTAGGCTAAAAAAAAAAAAATCTGACATGACGGTTTGTTTTTTTTCCCATAAAACTTTGCATTTTAATAATCAAAATTAGCCCACTAACGTTTCGAAAGTCAAACGATTGAGCACATCGAATGCTTTTTCGAACAATTTTCTTAACAGCCTATGGTCAGCTTTAATGCTGCTTTTCACAATGCAAGTCTGAGTCTGCTGACTCGCTGTAAGCAATGCCCTGAGTGGCTGATATGTTATCCCAGCAATTGTTAGAGACTCTGTCACCAGACCGTTGATATTTAATATCCATCTTCAAATAAAGTTACATGTGCATTGAACATAGATCGTGCATAATCTATACCTGTAAAGCTTCCCTTTGGATGTGTAGAGGCGGATGCTGGTCGCTGTGATCTTGGATGTGATGTCGCCAGCCCCAGCAGACTCTGAGCTGTCATTTACGTGACATTTAAGTCACAATCTGTAGTATCCTTCTCCAGCAGCTACATAAAGGTTATGTATTTGTTCAACTACTACCAAAAATACCTGTTAAGCCGCCCACAAATGGATTGAAATTCGGATGGTTCAGCGGGAACTGGTCGAATTTCGGCCCATCTATCGGCAGCAGTGTGGTTGTACTGAAGTTAACCTATCAATTTGACTTCAGTACAACCAGCCTGTCGGGTTTTTGTGTGCGCTTACTGCCGGTGGCTTTGGCCGCCAGCAGTGATCATTGTATTCTGCGGTGGGCAAGGCTCCTTTCCGGCAGAACACTTTGACATTAGCACAGTTAATGGTTGATGGGGGAATCCCTCCCACAGTGTCAACGTATTCTGTTGTGGGGAAGGCTCCTCGCCGGCAGAACACAATGACGCTGTGGGAGGGATTCAACCATGAACTGTGTTGATGGGGGAATCGAGTCCTTTTCTTTCTCTCAGTCCATGGTTGAAGGAAATAAAATTGCATAATGTATGGTCTGCCTTAGTCCTTCCAGAAATCTTGTGAGTGGATAACTTCCTGCGTTCTCTACCTGTGCACCTGAAGGGGTTATGGAGCTAAAGAGAGGTCTTGTGGTGTTTGTGAAACATCAGAAATGAAGTAGGCAGGGCTGACACCACATGCTTAGGAATTCAGATCTGATGTCCTGTCAATGAAGAAGTTAGTAGCACTCTAAACAGTATTTTTGGCACACCAACAGGTTTTTTTTTTTTTTTTTGTATATGCTGCGTGTTACAAGGTATAACACACAGAGAAATGTGCATGTATTCCAGAGATGTAATAAATATTTATTATTATTTTTTTTTATTATACTTTGATGTACATTTTAAGTTCTGCTTAATGTCACTACTTTTCTTTTTCCTTTTTTTATTATTTTTTTCATTTATTTTTTGCTGGCTTTATTTCATTTTCTTTATTCTTTTTTTTTTTATTCACTGACAACAGATCTTTATTGTCTGTTCTGTGTTTTTGTGTGATTGTGTGTTTAATTGTGTAGCGTTTTTATCTATCTATCTATAGATCTATCCGAGGTTAGAAGCTCATTGGTTTCTATGCAGAAGTGAGCCTGATTTTGCACTTTCCATCTTTAGTAAATAAACCCCATTGTGTACATAAAAGTGGGGTATGCCTGTATATCAGTTTTAATTATTCAGAATCTGCTAAGCATGTGTGGACTCCACTTCTGGGAAATAAATCTGAATTCTTGCTTGCATGCAATACTATGACATTTACCACGGCTATGTGTTTTTAGGACCCACAAGGCCCTCGCCACAAGGAATCCGTATCCACCCCTTCCTACTCATCGATCCGTCCTTCCAGGGTGGTCTCATCCACATCGGAGGAAGAAGAAGCATTTACAGAGAAGTTTCTGAAGATTAACTGCAAGTACATAACTGATGGAAAGGTAGGTCTGATGTATTTCTATAAACGTGTCATACTTTTCTGTGGCTGAACTTCACTCTGCACAATGAAAGGGATTATATCATTCTGCTGATCAGCTGATTAAGGCTCCATTCTACACTTGCGCGACTCCAAAGTCGCAGGATTTTCAGTGCGACTTTTATCCCACTTTACATCAGAAGCCGCACCAAAATAGTGCAGGCACCTTTTCAAAGTCGCTGCAACTTTAAGTGTGCAGGTGCCATTGAAAAGAATGGGCTGCGACTTGTCATGCCGCTTTGATGTCCAAAGTTGCCTGACAAATCGCACAAGTGCCTTTTGAAGCCTTATGGTTTGTATAAGTAGAAGCATACAGTGTACTCCAACTTTAGGCTCTATTTAAGAGCCCATTCACACATGAGCATTGCTGTAACGGCTCACTACAGTAGCATTCATTTTAATTAGCACTCCAACCTATCTCCTCAATTCACCTGTGACATGCAGGAATGCTGTGCTGAGAATGCAATCCTACATGTTTTTTTTTGTGCATTGGGGTACATTGCAGCGCATTGATTTTCTTATGGTGTGACAGTCTGCAGAAAAAATGAAGTAGAGCATCATTAAAACCCATGGGCAGCATCACAACCTTGTATGTGGATGCTGCAAAACAGTGTCTGGCGTGACCCTTGGTTCACACCTGTGCGCTTTTTAGTGTGTTTTTGCAGAAAACGTTTTCTTATGGATCTAATCCACATTCGCAGCAGAATTAACTTTGCATGTAATAGACTTCAGTGGACCTACATCTAAATCGCAAGTGTTTTGTTTTTGATGCGTTTTAAGTTGTTTTTTTTTTTTTTTTGGCTAATAGGAAAGTATGACAGTTCTGTTCATGGAGTGAGTCTTTGATGCCACTTGAGACATTCTGGCACTCAAGACGCATCAAAGTAGTGCAGGAACCTTTGTGTCCAAAGTTGCATGTTAGGGTTGGGGATAGCGGTCATCATTGGGGATAGCATTCTAACCATAACAATTACTGCTAACCATAGCCCTTACCCTAGCATGCAACTTTAAAGGGCTAGGGTTAGCAGTAATTGTTATGGTTAGAATGCTATCCCCAACGATGACCGTTATCCCCAACCCTAACATGCACATAAAGGTTTCTGCATTACTTTGACACGACTTTGATGCTACTTGAGTGCCAGAGAGTGTAAAGTCGCATGAAAGCCACACTCCATGAACAGAACTGTCATACTTTCCTATTGGCCAAAAAAAAACACGCAAAACGCATGTTCAAAAATGCAAAACGTATCAACTGCAACCTGTATGGATGGGGACTTGGCCTTAGTAGAGATACACACACTTGTGACTGTTCTGTGTGTCAGTCAGTGTTCATGTACAGTACTTCTTGGTATGTATGCTACCTGCAGGTTTTATAGAGAGCATGCTGTATAGTGGTCAGGATTAAAACACACACTTGAAGCTTTAGGTGACATTTTTACCTCTGTTTACTTTGCTCCTTTGGTAAAATCTGTTTTGACTGGAGCTGAAATCTAAATTACAAATGAATGATTAGGAAGAGTGACTCCTTCTATAAAGCCAGGCATTGCTGCTGTGCTTTTTCTTTAGCTAACCTATGGTCCTCTGAGAATCATTTGTCTTCTATTAAATGTGTATTTGTAAAACAAAGATTGTACAAATATAGTTAAAAAAAAATCCATAGAAGATCTAAATTTCAAAGCCTATTAACTTTAAGGTAAAAAGGGAAGTATGGGTTTTTTGGGGTTTTTTTGGCCATTCATACTTACCTAGGTGGATGCAGCATAGCTCCAATGCTGCATCTGTCCCCCGGCGTCTCTTCACTGAGAACCAAGCCACCGAACACCGCTGATGGCTCAGTTCTCTCACCTCTCCGAGCAGAGAGCTGCTGACTGTCGATCAGTATCTCTCCTGCTCTTTTCCTCTGTGCTCACTGGAGCGCGGAGTTGTGGAGAGACGGGGAGTAGGGTTGCCACATCATCCCTTTAATCCAGGACACATATTAATTACACAGGCTCTGAGGCTGATTTAATGCAGATAAGGCACCAAGTGAGTTTAATTACCACCTTAATCAGAACCTGTGTAATCAATGTGTGTCCTGGATTAAAGGGATGATGTGGCAACCCTAGCGGGGAGCGGCTCGCTGAAAGGCTGAGACTGCCATCAGTCCAGGCACCTGGCGGATCCAGACTTCCGAAGTCGGGATGACGTGTCTGGACTGATTTGTGTGACGTCAGCAGAGAGCAGACTTTAGACCGCTCTCCGCTGAAAACGGGTCACAGGAGTGCAAAACGAATTGCACTCCTGTGACCCATTGGAGAAGCCCAACCAAATGAGCTCAGGCTGGACTTCTCCTTTTAAGTTTTCTCCCGGAAGTTACTTGTTTAAATCACTCATGACACTCCAAGGTTTTAAACCCACCAGTCCACCTTGGTATATCTTTGCTGTATGCCCCAAGGGGACTGGAAGCTGTCCCAACTGGTCCCGGCGCCTTCTACGCATGCATGCACACGTTCCATTCATTCCCATGAAGAGGCTGTCTCTTCAACGGCCTCTTCAAAGAGAGGAACGGGACTTTGCCCTCACGTGCGCAGAAAACTTCAGGCCTGGCCAGGAAAGTTTATAGTGGCTTCTTGTGTGGTTCCTTGTGGACCTGCCAGGGTCATGGACAGGTAAGGTATAAGGCTTTGAAGGATTGAGAATAATATAAAGGCAAATTGTGGAAAAGTTATCCTTAAAGGAAAAAAAAATGTAAAAATTCCCAAAGCATTAATTCTCTTTTAAACAAGTTCACCTTTTAACAAAAAAAAAAAATGCACATTTTGTTGTAGGTAAAGTGTGCGTTTTACTATTTTTTTGTTTTAGGAGCCTGGAAAGCATTGCACCCACGATCAGCGGGTCTCCTGCAGACTGTCAGTGTAAGCGGTCTGTCCATACACTGTACATCCCTGGTGCAGGCAGGCAGCTTTAAACTGACAGGAAGAATCAATGCACTACCAGAGCACTCAAGAGTGCCATGGCGGTGCATTAAGAACTACAAGCCGACAGCTGCAAAGGTTTTCCGTGCTTGTAGTTCATTGATTCACAGGGATCTATGAATCAATTCACGCTCTTTGAATTGTGGCAGTGAGTACGGGGAGAAAATCCCCAGCTCGCTAACACAAGGAGGGGGATGACTGGGGGAAGAGGAGTCTGATGCTGAGCATGTTACATCTTACACTCATATTTAGGGTGCAACATGTTCAGAAAGGTGAACTTATCCTTTTAAATCATCTCTTTAAAAATTTCAAAGTTTAGAGTTTCTCACAAATAGAATCAAATGCAGGTAGGGTTTGAGCACTCTATTTGCTCCTCTGCGCGGCTCCTTAAAATCTGTGGTTTTAACCACTACTGGGACCTGAGGCTGGCCTGTTTACTGGGTCCTGCTGGCATAGCCGTTTTTTCTGTCTCTACTTGTTAAAGTTGTATCTATAGCCTATGGGGAACTCTTTGATACCTGACCAGAAGAAAGCTCAGACCCACCTTCAAAGTAATGAACAGGGCAACAAATCCACATTAACAATCTGGACATACATTTGCACTTTAAAGTGGTTGTAAACGATCACCTTGTAAAACAACCCATTCAGTTTAAAATAGAAATGAAAGGCAAAATGTTTGTGTATAGATATGAAAAAAAACCCCATCATAACCACTTGCCGCCATATCACATACCTGATATGTCATTTGACTTCAATGCCTGTACCCCAGTACCATTTTTATTTTTTTGAGCCGACGGTCGGCTCTCTTGTAATAGTGGACGTCCTTCCACTGCTTCCGCAAGCTCTCCCGTCCCAACAGGAGACCCGATCTACCTGCCAGCACTTCCACCGGCTAGTCGGACACCCAAGCAAAGCCGGAATTGGCTTTGATCTGGTCTCTGCTATGGTAACCGGAAGTGATGACATCACTTCCAGTTTACCAAAATGTCAATAGTTAATTTTTTAAAAAATCTCAAGTGTTCAAGAACACAGATCTTGGTGTTTTTTTGAATGCTTTCAAGGGCAGAGAAAGGATTTTGGGGTCTTGTAGACCCCAGATCTCTCCATAAAGAGTACTTATCACGTCCCTATTCCTGTCACAAAGGATGTTTTACATTTTCTTGTGAAAGCAATAAATGTGATAAAAAATAAATAAACAAAAACTAAATTTAAATCAACAGTGTAAAAAAAAAAAAAAATAATGTAAAAAAAAACAAATAAAGTTAGGTACCCCCGTCCCACTGCACTAGCGCGCAAAGGTGAATGTGCGCGCCGGTCCCGCACGCAAACAGCGATTTTCCTACACATGCGAGGTGGCGCCGTGATTGTCAGATCATGGGAAGTAATTCTAGCACTGGACCTCCCGTGTAAATCTTAAATGGTAAACTGTAAAGGCTTTTAAAGTGTTGCCTATGGATAGTAAAATTTACGTCTTTTTTTTTTTTTTTTTTGCATTAAAATGCATACATTTTCCCAAAGAATTTGTTTTAAAAACTGCTGCGTAAACACTATGTGACATAAAAAAATTGCAAAACCCACCAATTTATTCTATAGGGTCTCTACTTAAAAAAATATAGTGTTTGGGGGTTCAAAGTAATTTCCGAGCAAAAAAAACTGTTACATGTAACCAAAAAGGATAAATACCTTTTTTTTTCTTTTATTAGTGATCACATAACCTCTACATAACCTCTATTCTCAACTGCATAAGATCTAGGGGAAGGAAAAGCAACAGCACACTGATCTTCCCAGTGAATATCTGTGTGTGTGTGTGTGTGTGTGGGGGGGGGGGGGTTGGGGGGGTCAGGGCAAGTATGATCATTTGAGCAGAGTAGGCTGAGTTCCCAGCAAAGCTAGAAAACTGACCACGCTGTGCTCTCATGCCTAGTGTGGTCAGTTTTTAATTGGAAAGCAGAGGGACTGGCAGGAACACCAGGGATTTCACATAAAGGAAGCAATACAAAGAGGACAAGAGGCTTTCTACTACAAGTACATGGTACAGCAGACACATATCAAGAATTTGAACAGTTGGGGTACCAACACTTTAGGGTCTGAACGTCAGAATGAAGATGCCTGGGTCAATATTCAGTCAGTTCACAAGCTTGTTGTGAAAATACTATAACCATGCACCTTGCTCTGAGTTTTAGAAGTGTTTTTTGTTTTTTTGTTTTTTAGGGCTCAGTCAGTGGTGTGCTTCTGGTGACGCCAAATAACATCATGTTTGATCCTCATAAGACGGATCCTCTAGTGCAGGAGAATGGCTGTGAAGAGTACGGCATCATGTGCCCAATGGAGGAGGTGACATCGGCTGCTATGTACAAAGAAATAGTCAATAGCAAATTGAAGGATATTCCTGTGTAAGAATATTTTCTTAAGCTATTCCTGTCACTATTATAGAAACTTGTATTCTACACTGTGCAAATACATTTTCTTTTGAATAAATACACCTTCATTTGGGAGAAAATAAGTTGCCTTTTGTTTTAACAAAGCAAGTGCCCCTTAGTTGCTAGACTTCCTGTAGTGAAGCCCTTTTTTTCATAACTGCAGTGATTTTTCTTTGTCATTGCTCCATACACTCTACTCTATAGAATCCATTGTTTCCTATGCTGCAGCGATGAGACCTAATAAACTTGAAACAGTCGTGTGCCTGTATGACAGTTTAATTATTATATTTTGGCTCGTAACCCGTAATACAGGTATACCAGGAGTCCTGGAACTACAATCGGTGCCATCTTAAGAGCATTATAGGCCCCCGGGCAATACAGTGCACTGGGGCCCTGTCTACACAATCACGCACGAGACTAAAAATGCAAATTATCAATAAGGCTATATTTATTGGTACTTCCAACAAAATCCAGTGTTTAAACATTAATACAACGTTTGGACAATATAACACAAGCTTAAAAAGCAAGAAATTGAAAAACAAGAAATTAGACTGAAATGGGACAGTACAAAAGCACTAATTATGTGTAAGCGGGGGATATTTGTAATCTGGCGGTGTTGGGGACTTCTGGTCACCCTAGGCTAGTGGCCAGCAGGGCCCACAGGTCAGTGGCCAGCAGGGCCCACATGTCAGTGGCCAGATCCCAGCAGGACCCACAAGCTGCAGACCTGTGGGTCCTGCTGGCCGCTGACCTTTGGGTCCTGCTGGGAGCTGGCCACTGACTTTTGGGTCCTGTTGGGAGCCGGCCACTGACCTGTGGGGCCTGCTGAGAGCGGACAATAGCCTATGGGTCCTGCTGGCCATATTCTGTGGGTCCTGCTGGCCTGTAGGCCGTGGGCAGCTCCCAGCAGGATTCACAGGCCATGGGCAAGGTAAATGAGGTGTAAGGGGGGCAGATCGATGGGATGATTGATCCTGTGGGGGTGTCAGGGTATCTCACCTCAGCTTGCTCGGCAGACTCAGTGCTCAGCAGCAGCAGGACAGGTCCTCTCTTCCTCCTTCTCCACGGCTTCCTCCAGTCCTGCGGGGTGGGTGATGATGTTGCTCCTGACCGGGGGTCACATCTACTCCACAGTACTGTTACTGTACCGCCAGCAGCAGCGCGCCCAGGCCAGCCACGTTACATGGTGTTTTTACACAGTGTCCAGCCAAGCAAGGCACTGGGGCAGGCAAAATATCCTGGATTCCGACCACGGCGATGGGAGTTGTAGCACGCAGTAGGCTAGCTGTGCTGCTCTCTTCAGATTGTCTCCACCCCCCGGGAGCAGGGAGCTTGAACATGCAGCCGCCGCCCCGGACTACAACTCCCATAAACAGCGGTGGCCGTCACGTGACATCACCTGACAGACTGCCACTCAATAATGAGTCATTCAGCGGACGGACACTCGAACAGCTGCCGCACGGCGCAGGCCAGCAGCCATTGTTTCGATCATACAAAAACAGTACAGCACTTAATTTTTGGGGGGTCACATGGGACCCCACGCTGGTGACGCCATTGCACAGCACTGGCCCAGCCAAGCATCTGAATGATGCTTGGCTAGGGTCGCTGGGCAGGTGGGGCCCCCCGGGCAACTATGCATGAAGGTAAAAAATCCTCTGTGTGCAGCAGCCCCCTAATAATTAACTGAGCCCCATCTTGGTCCAGCGATGTCCACCACAGCCTTGCCTCTCCAGGGACTTGCTATTGGCTCCCCCTGCTATCAATCATAGCCAGTGAGCCAATCGGGTGTAAATGAACACACAGAGCGGCAGTTCAGGAGCACGCAAGCTGCTTGCTGTGGGGGCACCCGGCAGGAGGGAGGAACCAGGAGCACCGGCATGGGGCCCAAGAAGAGGAGGATCGGGGCTGCTCTGTGCAAAACCACTACACAGAGCAGGTAAAAACAAAAAAAACAAGGCTTTAATATCACTTTAAAGTGGTATTAAAGAGGTTGTAGAAAAAACACCTATAAGACAAAGGCATAATGAGAAAGTATGCATTGCATACTTGCTCATTATGAAATACTTACCCTAGAACGATGCCCTGAATCGGCGCCGGCACACCGCTGATGGGGCCGACATCTTTCCCGGAGCATCACTCCTGCGGCTGCGTGGGAGCCGCCGGTCATGGCACGGGCCCTGAAGAAACGGCTCGAGCGGACCATTCCTTCAGTGCACAAGTGCCGATGACGTCGGCAGCAGCATATATTGTAAATATCTCCTAAACGAAGTTTACATTACAGGCTTACCTGCAGGCACAATTAAAGAGGAAGACTTTACTTTCTCTTTAATCACTGTAGCCCCGGAAGAATTTATCCCCTTCCTGACCAGAGCGATTCAGCATTGCGTTGTTTTAACTGACAATTGCGCGGTCGTGCGATGCTGCACCCAAACAAAATTGACGTCCTTTTTTTCCCACAAATAGAGCTTTCTTTTGGTGGTATTTGATCACCTCTGCGGTTTTTATTTTTTGTGCTATAAATCAAAAAAGAGCGTCAATTTTGAAAAAAAAGCAGTATTTTTTGCTTTTTGCTATAATAAATATCCTCCAAAAAATATATTAAAAAAAAAAACTTTCTCAGTTTAGACTAATGGCGACGATCTGCGAATATTATTATTTTTTTTTTTTTTTTTATTGTGACTGCGGCGGACACATCAAACCCCTTTGACACTATTTTGGGACCAGTGACATTTATACAGCGATCAGTGCTAAAAAAATGCACTGATCACTGTGTAAATGACACTGGCAGGGAAGGGGTTAAACACTAGGGGGCGATCAAGGGGTTAAGTGTGTCCTAGGGAGTGATTCTAACTATAGGGGGGATGGGCTCACTACAATATGAGAGATCACTGCTCCCGATGACGGAGAGCGGTAGATCCCTGTCATGTTGCTAGGTAGAACAGGGAAATGCCTTGTTTACATAGGCATCTCCCCATTCTGCCGTTCCATGTCACGATCGTAGCCCCCCCCAGCAGGCATCGAGTCCGCGGGACCTGTGGGCACGCTCACGGAGTACGTGGTGGGCACGCAAGCGCCCACAATGCCACGTCTTATAGGGGACGTACAGGTATGTGCCGACGTTCTTAGATGTGATGGTTGCATCCACTTCTTCTTCTGTTTTTTTTTTTTTTTTTTTTTTTTCCCCCCTTATCATTTTCACCTGGTGATCTGACCAGTGAGCCCTCCTTTAACAAGCCAAGCAGTCCAGGAAAAATGACAGAAGGTTAAGACAAACCATTTACTATGGACAGGTGCTTACAATGATCAGTTTTTCATTTGAAGCAGTAATAAACCCCAAACCAAAGATGTAATCTATTGCAGCTTACCAGTGATTAGATGTGGTGGCTGCATTTGTTTTCTTTTTTTTGGCTTTTTTCCCCTCTGGTGATCTGGCCAGTAACACACCTCCTGTATTAGAGTACCCCCCCCCCCCCCCAATGGAGGAGCAACACAGATACCTTGGGATAGCAGCATTGTCAGTCATTTGGGGGGGAGGTTAGATGTACTGGCATGCTTGGATACACTAACATTGAAGCTAGACTCCAGCTCATACTTTTTAAAGGATAAGTCTACTTTGGGAACATGGTACATATGTTCCACCTGTCTTTAGGATGTTTCCAATGCTGCAGCCGCTGCCTGACCTAAATTCCAACTCTACAGGCTTTGTCAGACTCTTCAGCTTTTGACACTTCCAGGAGTGTCCGAATGCCTTTGCACCCCGCTACAGGCTGTGGTTGTGGTTGGTTGATGTAGGGATTGGGTGGGACGAGCATCGGACACTCCCGGAAGTGTTGACTGCTGAAGAGCCTGACAGGTGCTGCAGCACTATAACTGAGAGAAGGAGGGAGTTACTCTTCTGTTGCCGGAACGATCATCTGGATTATTAAATTTGATGGGGTCATTTTAATCTACACATTTGTAGATCTTACCCCAGGGACAAAGCACAGGTTTGCTTTACTCAGACCCCTTTAACCCTTTCACTGCCAGGTCCGTACAGCTTACCTGACAGTGGGGGGTTTTACACAAGTGTGTAAATCTGCCCAGCAGACTCCTACCTGTCAGGTGGAAGCATTGGGGAGGCTGCACTGCCACCTGATTGCTTCCACACACTCCTGGTAACAGCACCCACCCCCTGGCGCTATGTATCCCGGGCTCCGCTTGTCCGTCTACGGGCCCGGGGCCAACATAGGCCAACATAGGCGCCATCGGGTAGAGGGAAGGGAGCAGAGTGGACAGGTGTCCGCTCTCCTCACCTTCATTTTGCTGACTGGGAAAGCATCGCGTTTGGGAAAGCATCGCGTTTGACGTAACTTCCCGGTTCGCCCGTCTGTGTCCCTGACTGGCATGACCGGAGAAGAATGTACTGCAGTGCGATGTGCATTGCATTAGATTCAGTGGAGCACAGGGGAGGCATCCAGGGTCTTTTAGACTCTGGATGTCTCATTAAAGAGAACCTGCCTGACGAAGGGGTCCTGCGTGACTCCGAAACGTTGCACCTCTTTGTGTTGTGATCATGCAAAAACTAAACCATTTGGACGCCACCTTGTGCTAATCCTTGGTGTGCTGGCAAGTATCTACATTATTAAAGAGAACCTGTCACCTAAAAATCATCACAGGGGACTTTTTAAAAATGTAAGTTACACTCAAGCACATAAAATCCCCCCCCCCCCCCAAAAAAAAAATAAAAAAAAATTTGTGCCCCCCATCCCAATATATACGCACATACAAATGCAAATTCACACGGTGGGGGGCCTACGCATGAAAAATTGTCAATTGTGATACACATATTACATATATTGGCTGCGCACGTCGGAGTGAGAGAAATATTCCTAGCACCAGATCTCCTCCGTAACGCTGAACTGATGACCTATAGGGGGCTTTTAAAGTTTCAGCTATGGAAAATTTAGGGTACTGAAGTTTGTCACCATTTCATGGCACATACAAATTTTAAGGTTTGACATGTTTGACATCTATTTACTCGGTGCAACCTCAACTTTTTATACTTTACCAAAACATTGGGTAATTTATTGTGTTTTGTGTGCCCTAAAATCACAGTGGATTTGATTTAAATCAAGTCTATTTTAAATCAGTAGTAAAAAGGCTGGATTTAAATCAACTCGATTTTAAATCAGAATTTTTAAAGAGCAGCTGTCATCTCCGTCCCCCACCAGCTCCTCCTCTGACCCACTGTTGACTCGCCGACATTCCCATTCACTTTAATGGGACAGCTGGTGATGCGGCAGTGACACAACAAGGTGAGGGACGTGGCAGCAGGTGAGTGGATGCCCGCTAACGGGCGCTGCCATGGTGGATCTTAAATGACAGGTGCTCCTTTAAATGTAATGACTTATTCTTGCTAGTAGTTAGAATCTTTAATATTTGCAAACAAAATGAAGGTTTCTTATTTAGAATAATAAGCTGCCAGGTTAGTAAAACGGCAATAACAGAACCGATTCAATCATACAGTTTGTAGTGTACATAGATTTGCAAAACAATGGGAAATATTCCTGAACTTTGTTTTATCTCAGGGCTACTGTGAAATTGTGTATCAATGGAGTGCATGTTATCTCCACTTGCGGAACTTGGATTCATTAAGTTTACCAAAAATGTAAATATTGCAGAATATACAGCCTCATGCTACATAACTAAGCTCCATTTTATACTGAATAAACTAAATTATGAATGTATCCTAAATGGAAAAATATCTTTTAGATAGATTTTTACTGCAAAAGCATTTTAGTTAAATAAAATTTGATTTAAAAAAAAGATTTTAAATCCAAAAATTCCGTTTTTTTTTTTCATTGAATTTTCTATCCACCCTGCCTAAAATTAATTTGCATGTATTTACTGCAATTTTGTGTTTCCTAGACCTTTTGCGTTTAATATTCTGTGACATAAAAATTGGAGCCACCACTATTTTGTTTTGTAGGGTGTCTTTCAGAAAATTATATATACTGTTTCGGGGGTTTTATGTAATCGTCGGGCCTGAAATGATTTTTTAAGCGTGTGTGCAAAAAAAAAACAAAAAAAAAAAACGGCTCTTGCAGTGAAAGGGTTAAAGGTAAAAAGATAAGTGTCCTTGTAAATGGAATTGAAAGTAGCCATTAGTAGAGTTATCTTTAAGGGCCAGTTCACACCACATGCAGTCCAGTGTGTGTTTTTTTTCTGCATCAAAAACGCATGAAAAGTAGGTTATATGGTTTCAGTACAGTAAAAATGCAGCATGTTCTACTTTTTTTTTTTTTTTTTTTTTTTTTCTGCAACTGGTACGCACTGGAACTGCAATCACTGGTGTGAACTATGTCATTGAAAACCATATAACCTACTTTCCATGCGTTTTTGATGCAGAAAAAAACGCACTGGACTGCATGTGGTGTGAACTGGCCCTTAAATATTCCTCCTCCCCAGCACCCTCTAAAATCCCCCCACTTGCCTGTCCATGCTCCTTGTAGATTGTATTACTATGGGTCCGCTAGGAGTTTCACTACTTCTACATGAAAAATCTCCTGGCCAGGCCACACATTTATTTTATTTTTTTTAGTTATTAGAGGTACCGTATATACTCGAGTATAAGTCGAATTTTTCAGCACATCTTTTAGTGCTGAAAGTGCCCCCCTCGACTTATACTCGAGTCAAGCACTTTTCTGCAGCAAAAAATTTCATTTTCTGAACCGATTTTGGGGCCCCGTATCTCAGGGCCACTTGGTGCTAGGAACTCCAAATTTGGTGTGCAAACCCAGTGGAACTGGTACCACAACATATCCAAAGCTGAAGTTCCTAGCACTAAGTGACCCTGAGATATGGGGCCCCCAAACCGGTTCGGAAAATGTCATTCTCTGCTGTAGAAAAGTGCTTGACATTTTCTGAACTGATCTTTGGGGCCCTGTATCTCAGGGCCACTTGGTGCTAGTAACCCCAGCTTTGGAAATTTTATGGTGCTAGTTCCACTGGGTTTGCACACCAAATTTGGGGTTCTTAGCACTAAGTGGCCCTGAGATACAGGGCCCCAAATTCGGTCAACTGTGTCCATCTGCTGCAATGTCATTTCGGGGACCCTTTGGGTTCAGAGACCCCAAATTTTGGCTGCAGCTAGGGGGCATCTAGGAACCCTTAACTACCGAGTTTGAAGTTCAGGGGACCTATGGCTGCAAATGGGCACAGTGAGGCTGCAAATGGGCACAGTGAGGCTGCAAATGGGCACAGTGAGGCTGCAAATGGGCATTGTTGACCCTCTTTTCCCCTTACAGTAGCTGTGCATTTCTCACCCTCGTCTTATACTCGGGTCAATAAGTTTTTCCCATTTTTTTGTGGTAAATTAGGGCCTCGACTTATACTCGGAACGACTTATACTCGAGTATATACGGTACTAATATTTATAGTACTGTCAAATATGTGTAGTAGAATCTCCTAATGGGACTAATGGTAGGACTCTGCAACACGTTTGTGACTTGGCCAGAAGACACTTTGGGAAGAGGAGGCTCTGTTCCCAGCAGACCCCACAATGGAGATCTATGAGTGTAGAGTAAGATTTAGAAGGATGTTGGGTTGAGGGGGGGGGGGGCGTACAATTTTTAAAAGTACAATAAACATATATTTATTTTTTTTCCATAGAGATGTAGAGCAGCTGACCAGTATGAGAGATTTCTGCCAATTTAAGAAAATTTCTCAAAGTAATAATCACGAATTTGATACAAAAATGTGGGATACCGGAAACGACAGTACCAGCACGGCCCCCCGCAGCACCGAGGAGTCCTTGTCCGAGGACGTCTTCACGGAATCTGAGCTGTCCCCTATTAGAGAAGAGGTCCATTCCTCCGATGAGCTGCGACAGGACAAATCTTCAGGCGCATCCTCTGAATCCGTTAAGACAATCAACCAACCAGCAGGAGAATGTTGCACGACAGACACTTCAGACTCCCCGGATGCTTTGCATGAAAAAGGCAACGGCGGGCCTTCAGCCAATGACAGCGGGATTGCCAGCAATGCCAATGATTTGGAAAAGAGCGACGCTTCCATTAAGGTAGGTGAAGACTTGGATAAAGTATCTGAAGCATCTGCTGAATTACAAGGCAGTACGGTGCTGGAGGAACTGGAAGGTGCAGGGAACAAATGCAAAGAGGACAATCGAGGGTCAGACAGTGCGCTTAAATCCCGGGATCAGAGTGTTGATAAAGAGGAATCTGAACCTGGAAACCAAGGAGAGGAGACAGGAGGAGGACTCCGGGCACAACTCTCACTGGGAGACTCAGAAACTGAAGCGGAGGAACTGAGAAAGTTTTGGAAAAATCTCACTATGCAACAAGCCAAGCAGCAGCGGGAGGACATGCAGCACGCCACGCACAAGGAGAATAAGCCAAAGATGAGTACAGATTCTCATGGGGAAGGTAAGACTTTATATTACTGTCAGGTGGAGAAATGGGACTCAATCTCTGTTCAGTCTAAGGTCTCTTTCACTCTCATTTGTTTTTTATGTGTTTTTGGGGTGTAAAAAAAAAAAAACAGAAGAAAACTGCATGAAAATGTATTCTTTTAATTCCAATGGAACTCTTCACACCAGTGTGCTGCGGATGCCGTGCGTTTTCAGAGGTGCTGCATGGCTTTTCAAAAAGAGAACCAAAATCTTCTTAATTTCTAGAGAAAACACTTAAAATAAATGCACCCTCCGTGTGTTTTTGGTGCATTTTTTGAGTCACAAGGCACATTTTCAAATGCACTGGTCAGTGCGACTTCATGTGTAGCTTGCCGACATCTGTGCCACTTCATTGAGGATTTGTGGAATGGCAGTGTGTGTATGACCTGGTCTGGCCAATCCAACAGACAAACCAGAAAAAGGCCTAGTGCGCCTAGTGCGCCTTGTGCCACTTCATGCTCAGATATCAACGCAAGTCGCACATGAAATCGCAACAAATGGTGCAGGAACCTTTTCAAAATCAGTGCACAGATAAGAATGGTTCCATAGCCAGAAATAGGATGCAACTTGGCATTGTGACTTTGGTCTGTCAAATTGCATGACAAGTCACACCCCTGTGAACAGGGGCTTAAAGTAGTTGTAAAGGCTGAAGGTTTTTTTACCTTCGTGCATTCTATTCATGAAGGTAAAAAAAAACGCCTTTTGTGCTGCTCTCTCCACAGTCCTCTCTAATACTCACCTGAGCCCCCTCTCGATCCAGCAATGTGCACAGGAGCTTCAGCTGTCCCTCATTGGCATTTTAGTCAAGACTGACTATAAGCTGATTTGATGTCAAAATTATCACTGATTATATATCACAAAGGCTAAATCTGTGTCTGTAGTGCATGTTCAACCTTAACCACTTACCTACCAGGCGCTTATACCCCCTTTCTGCCCACGCCATTTTTCAGCTTTCAGCGCTGTCGCACTTTGAATGACAATTGCGCAGTCATGCAACACTGTACCCAAACACATTTTTTAGCATTTTTTTCATACAAATAGAGCTTTCTTTTGATGGTATTTAATCACTGCTGTTTTTTTTTTATTTTTTACAAAAATGTTTTTTACTTTTATTTTTGTCAGTAAGTTTTGTAACTAAGTAATTTTTCTCCTTCACTGATGTGTGCTGATGAGGTGGCACCGATGGGCACTGGCTAAACTTGTGGGCATTGATGAGGTGGCACTTATGGGCACTGATGAGGAGGCACTAATATGCCGCACTTATGGGCACTGATAGGCGGCACTGATGGGCACTGTCAGGGAGCACTGAAAAACGGCAGTGGCGGGCACTGATAGGCGGCACTGGTGGGAACGGATAGGCAGTACAGATGGGCACTGATGGGAGACACTGGGCATTGATGGACAGCAGTGATGGGCATTGATGGACAACAGTGATAGGCAGCACTGATTGCCAGCACTGACTGGCATGGCTAATGGGCAATGATTGGTGGCACTTGTGGGCACTGATTGCTGCCACTGATGGGCACTGTATGCTGGCAATGGTGGGCACTGTATTGTGACACTATTTCTTTATTGTAATCGGGGCACTGATGATCACTGACCTCGCCACACACTCTGTCAGTGTGAGGCGAGGAGAGACGTTTACCGGCATCTCCGTGTTTACATGTGATTGGACACAGCCGATGATATGGTTAAAGAACCGCGGACGCGGCTCTTTACACAGATCTGCGCAGTGTCCTAGTAACACGGCGCGGCCATGGTCGCCGCGCTGCGTGCCCCCACGAGAGCAGCCGTCATATGATGCCATCCCAGAACAAGAGCCGCACCGCACCGCCCCGCTGTCATTTGACGGTGGGCAGGCGGCAACCAGTTAATACCATATATAACAGGTTATTTGATTTTTTTTTTTTTTTTTTACTTCAAGATTATATAATGAGTTTGAAAATCCTAGAGAAATGCTTAAATAATGCATTGCAATTTAACTATACCCGTTAGATTTAAGCAGACTAAAATATGACTAAAACTAGAACAATTCAGATGACTAAAATACGACTAAAACCAAATCGAAATTTGACGTAAAACTTTGAATACATAATTTATACAAAAATTACCAGATCTTATTGTTTGCAACTTTCAAGTGAATCTGTTGCTGGGAAAGTTTAGTGTTTATTTTTTGTGTGTGTTTTTTTTTTTTTTTTAATAATTTTTTTTATGGCGCCTACTCTGTCCTGTGGTGGCATTGGGGCCAGTAGATAGAACCACAGCACATGGCGGGGAAGCAGACATCTAACACTGCTAGAAGGGTTGGTAATGGGTAAGGAAGATTTTCTTGAAGGCAGTAGCTACAACTAAAGCCAAAAACTTTTTATTTTTTATATAGAGTGGATATAGATTAGAACAGCTGTCAGTTTTATTGCTGTCTGTGCCCCTGTTTTAAGTAGATTCACTCTCTCTCTCTCTATTTTCTCCTGTTTACCATTATCATTGAAAGTTAGGGAAAATCCCAAATTTTGGGTTGTTCCCAAAACAGTAATGGAGGGAAAAATCTTCCATTGGGGACATTAGATATAGTGACCTGGGGTACCCCAATAAATTCCCTTAATTTGCGGGGGTTTCCTCTCACTTCCTCTTTTGGCTATGGGACAGGAAGTGAAGGTTAATCTCTGCAATGGGACACAGATGGGGGGGGGGGGGGATCTGACAGGGGTTATAACCCTCCCTTACACTATCCAAAATGACAATAAAAAAGTTTTTCCCATAGTTCTACTTTAAGCCAGTTATGAGTTGGCATCCACCAGAGAGGCAAGTATGAATAGTTTCTTTAGCAGGGGCCTTTTATTAGAAACATTTTTGATGACATAGTTGATTTATAAATACAGTTCTTTCCCCATAACTTTTACCACTATAGCTAAGGAGCTTCCTAAGTTACATATAAAAAGAAGGCAGGGCGCACCGACCTTGTGCATTACCAAAAAATATTTTAATAAAGGTAAAACAGCAACTTGCATAAAAATGTGGTAAACATGCACATCAAAGCAATAGCGAGCGGTGACACTTAGGTCTATGACTGGAACCAAAGATGTCGGTGGACCAGATGGTATTGCACGGTGGCTCACGCGTTTCGAGGGAGGACCTTCTTCCTCAGAGCCAAAGCTGTTGCTTTGATATGCATGTTTACCATGTTTTTTTATGTGAGTATAACCATTGCTGTTTTACCTTTTTATTAAAATTATTTTTGGTAAAGCACAAGGGCGATGCGCCCTCCCTTCTTTTTATACATTTCAATTCCAAGGACACCCATTGTTCTGAGGAGGACAGCAAGGCTATTGACATTCCATACAAAAGGGTTGACTGCACCACACCCCCCTAGACCCAGCACCTGGGCACAGGAGAATTGTTTTGTGACTTCTTAATGTACACCTACCAATAGACAAATACAAAGGTAGCCTGTACTGCTCACCTCCTTCAGATGCTAGTCACCTGGCTGTGTCTGGCTTCTGCACTTCCAAGTCACTGACCCAATACAGAATACAGCAAATAGAGCCAGAAAAATATTTTGTTTATTCAATATACTTTATCAAGGGTGATGACTTTTTAAATGTCTCTAAATGTCTCAGCCTGACGCCTTGGTTACAGGCATATTTAGAAGTGGAGGTTGGCATTGGCAGCCCCATATTTATCCCCTGGCACATGCCCTGGTTGTTGCCTGTTTCAAAACACCCCACTCATAAGAGCCTGGGGTATAAATGGACTAAATATGGCTGTGTGCTTTGTAATTATTTTGTTTCTGCAGTAGTCCTCATGCACACGAGAACTATATAATCGTCACATATTTGCATCACAAAGGATAAAGAATGGATGTTTAGTTATACTGGACTTGTTGTAATCCCTCATCCAAATGCTTGTATTGCCGTCAAAACTCCTCATTCTAGAACATTATTTGTCATCTTCGGGAAAGAGCTGTTGGCCTTTTTTGTATCTCAGTTGCTAGAAACTGTTATCCCAATGCAACCCCCATTATTTATCTCCAGTATTTATTCAGCACCATTATCTTTTTTTTTTTACTTCTTGAATCCTAAAAACCCATGCCAAGGAGTGTAGCCAGGTCAATGACCTGATGTTTGTCTATTGCAGCCTAGCAATACAGCAGGTGGCTTACACATATTCTCTGGTACTAATGGTTGCTTGTAGGCACACAGTAAATTTTTTTTTTTTCCCCATGAAAATTAAACAGTGCTTTTTATACTGACCTCAAAATTAGTAGGAGGGATATACTGCAGATAAATACCATACTGGTATCACTGCAACCCTAATCGATACCAGTATCGGTACCGGTCCTTCTGGTGCAGCCGCCGGCAAGTCTATTTCTCTTTTGAGCCACTGTGGTTAATTTTCTAGTGTGTATCTGATCAGTATTGTGTTGAAAGATCTATTTGTCATTCAACATTTTGGCCAGATGGCCTGACATTCTCTTAAAGTCTTAAAGTTGTCTTAAAGTTGTATCGGTGCAACCCTAATACTGATAGTGTCCCAGGTGGGCTTCAACCTTTAGGACCCAGAAGTGTTAACGTGTCAAAAAAAAAAACGCATCATAAAAAAACTGTCAAATGATGTATTACATGCTGTTCATTGTTACCACCATGCTTCACAGTTGTTATGGTTGAATATCTTTTTATTCAAAATTCCAAAATATTAAATTCGTGCAAAAATAAAGTGATATAATCTAGAACAGCAAAGAAATATGTTAGAAACCTACAATGCCATTGGAAGAGACAGTATAGAAGTATGGAGATCCAAGGGAACAACATATGATGAGTAAGGGTAAGACCAACAGTGCATTGCATACAATGACCAAGTCATAAATCAGTGGCATGTCTCCAACATTAAGGTGTGGGAAAAGGGGGGGGGGGGATAGGAGAATTCTTAAAGTGGAGTTGCACCCAAAAGTGGAACTTCTTCTTATCTCATCCCCCCCCCCCCCATCTGATGCCACATTTGTCACCTTTTTAGGGGGGTGCGGGTACCTGTTGTTTTTTTACAGGTGCCCTGTTCTCACGTCCAGGAGACCGGGCCGCAGCAAAGTATATCAGCAGCTCGGCACCCCTCCTCCCTCCCCTTCTGCCAGGCCAGTGAAAGAGCGCAGCATGCTTCCTGCATGCGTTGTTGGAACCTGGCCGTGAAGCCAAAAGGCTACACTCCTGGGTTCCCTTACCAGCAATGGCCGAGGCAGCACCCGACTACCCGATGTAAACATTGGTGCAGTGCTGACATCGCTGGACTCCAGGACAGGTAAGTGTCCTAATGGTAAATGTCAGCAGCTACAGTAAGGGCCGGGCCTCCTCTTTAAGTAAAAGAGCAGGTTTTTGAGAGATTAGGGCTCGGAAGGCGGCCGAATGACTGTAGGCCCACCAAGTCCACATGGTGCAAACTTTTTCAGGGTCAGGACCATCTCCATCCACCAATGTTTCCATTGGCACTGGGGAGAGGTGGAGGAGAGGAGAAGGGAAAGAAACTAATGTATTGACCTTTTCAGGTGCACTCGAAGATTTACAGAAATCTTAAGTAACAGTCCGAACAGGTTATTGAGAAATTACGGCTTGGAAGGCAGCCAAATCACTGTAGGCCTGCCAGCAAGTCCACATGGTGCAAACTTTCTCAGGGTCGACACTATCTGCAGCCACCAATGTTTCCATTACCATTATGTCATTGAGAATGAAGGCCCATTGTAATAAACTAGGAGAAGTGGTGGTTCTACAGTGACGAGAGATCATGGCGCTATGAGCTGGCATCAGCAAATACCACAGGATGCCCTTCTTAACCTTTGAAATGGATCCAGGAATCCTCGACAAAAAGACAACTGCCGGGGATGCCTGTATATCCCAAATACACATAGTGGAAGATTGACTAAAACTGGAGCACTCAATCTGGTGCAACTGTGCATGGTAATCAATCAGCTTATAACTTCACCTTGATCAATTAAAGAGGAACTGTAGTCTGCTCACATAATTTGTGATAAAAACATCTTTGCTATTCTGAAGCTTCCCTCCAACCACTTTGCATATTATTTTATATATACTCCTTATTCTGTACTAAAAAATCTGCCTCCACTGAGTCTGGCTGCATCCATTTTAACTGTGGACAGCTAAAGTTGCTGCCTGTTTACTTCCTGGATTTACACAGAGGCACACCTCCAGCTCTGCAGCCCTGCAGCTCTCATTGGCACTCTTATGACTCACCCCCCCCCTCCCTTCCTGGCAAACTCTCATGAAAGTGAGAGCTGTCACAAGCCTAGGCTATTTACCATACAAGAAACCAGAAGTGGGCTGTATAAGGTATTTACTGGCAGAAAAAAAAAGTTTTACTATCCAAAGTTAAAATCACAAGGGCAGAAGATTTAATAGATGAAAAGTTGAAAAAAATGACGGAAGGTCAACTTTAAGGTTTGACAATAAAACCTGGAAGCAGATATTTGTTTCTATGCAGAGCTGCACCAGATTTTACACACTCCAGTTTTAGTAAATCTCCCCCGTAAAGTTATGACATGACCATTTTCTGCCAAAATGGAGAGATCAGACGGATGCCCAACCAAATTTCATTAGGGGAACCCACATCTTCCATCCATCTCCAACACACATTAGAAAAGGAAGGATAGGATACATCTGATGGAGGTCCACTGGGGTCTTGTAGCATAAGGATAATATCTTGTAGCTCTTTCTTAAAAGTAAGAGGACATGGACAGCTGCTCTACAGTTCCTATGAGATTATCTTCAGTTTGTCACAAACATTTCCACTGGTAACTATGGCCAAACAATTCTATCTTTGATTCATCAGTCCAGAGCACCTTGTTCCAGAAGGCCTGGTCTTTGCCTCTGTGTCCAATGACAAACTGTAATCTTGCTCTAATGCTTTTTTTGGAGAGCGAATACTTTTTCTTAAAGTGGATGTAAACCCCATTTATGAAATCTGACCTGGGCACATATATCTGTAGTGTTTACTTATCTCTCTCCAAAGCCCTAAGTCATATGTCTTTCTGCTGCTTCGCTCCTTTATTATCAGCATAATAACTTCTGACAAGCTCTCTGACACAGGAGATAACAGCAGCTGAAAATGTGTGTTGAGGAGGGAACTTAGAGACAGATAAGCAGAGAGCTGGTCTATTCACAGCTCTGCAAGTTTCTTCATTCCTCTGCCTATGTGGAGGGGGGTTTGCCTTTCCCTCAATCAGCTCACACACAGTGTATGCCCAGAGTCCCCTCCCACTGCTGAAACAGGAAGAAACATTTCTAGCACCATGTGCACTCTCTAAGGAGTGTAGAGAGACAGAAGATATACATGTAAAACATAATTACGTAGGGGGATTTGTTTCATCCCTGTGTATCATCTGAGGCTGTTCACTTCACTTCACTGGGTATATGTAAGGGTTTACATCCACTTTAACCCACTTCTCATGCTGGTTGAATATATGCAATCTTTCTGATTGTAAATGCATACACTTTGACCTCAACTGTTGCCAGAACACCATGCAATGAAATTCTGGGGTTTTTTAGAGACTACTTTAAGCATCAAATGGTCAATTTGTGGGTTGAATTTGCTAGTCCTGGGGAAATGAGCAGTTCTTTAAATTCCATTCCACTTATAGATTATGTTCCTTATAGTGGAATGATTGATTTTAAATAATTTGGTAATGTTTTTCTATTGCCAGACTCCTAGCCATCCACAACTTTCATTCTTAGGGCCTTAGAGAGCTCTATTGATCTTGACATGATGGTTCTACACACATAAATGGCAATGTAAAGGCCAAACCCTAGATATCTGAGGATTAAACAAGACAAATCCCATTGCATACTTTCTAGAGCGGTTCTTAAAAATTAGCATTTAATATGGAACACCGGTTTCCGTTTTGGTGGTAAATGTAGGGGATGCTTACTTTTTCCATAGGACAAATCTGCTTTTTAGTTAATTTAGATCAGTGGTCTCCAAGCTGTGGCCCAAGGGCAGGCTGCGACCCTTTGCTTTTATTCTTATCTGGCCCCTGGGGCACTATTTCTCCCACTGATGCCAATGATGGGGCACCATTCCTCACAATGACATCAACAATGGGGCTCTATTCCTCCCACTGGTACCAGCAATGGGACACTATTCCCCCCCCCCCCATTAAAACCAATGATGGGGTATTATTTGAGGTCAACCGATATATCGACCAATTTTTGTCATTTTTTTTATTAATCGGCATCGGCCGATTTGTGTTGCAAATTAGGCCAATTCATTTATGCACTAGCCGGTTCACACTGGGGTGATCCGACTTGCGGGGCGACTCAGCGCAACCCTGCAGAGCGCGACTTGCAAATTACTTCTGTAATAGAAGTCAATACAAGTCGCCTGAAGTCTCCCTGTCTGAGCGACTTGAGTCTTTCCTATCTGGGCAGCCTGCCAAGTCTGAGAACATCGCTGATAAAAGAAGCAAAGAGATGCATGCAATATTTTTACTTATCAACTTATCATAGGAATGAAGTCCGGTGTGTAGAAGATCTCAGTTTAACCATTTAAAGACTGAATCTTTTCTGACATGTGTTGCTTACAAGTAAAAATCCAGTATTTTTCTGCTAGAAAATCACTTGGAACCCCCAAACACATATATTTTTTTAGTAGAGACCCTAGAGAATTAAATGGCGGTTGCAATATTTTATGTCACACGGTATTTGCGCAGCAGTCTCTCTTAATGCAATTTTTTGGGGAAAAAAATACACTTTTTAAAGAATACAAAAAAAAAAAAAAAGAAACCGTAAAGTTAACCCCTTTTTTTTTTTTGTCCAAAAGTTTTGATTACCTGTTTTTGTGTATTTAATGTTTAAGATACATTTTTTTTTTAATCTAAATTATACATACAAGTGCATTGATTGGAGGCTTGTTGTGTCTAATAAATGTTTAATATATGAAATTTTCTGTATCACTTATTACTTAACTGTTTGTTGGATTTTATGAGATGAAGGGAAAAAAAAAAAAAAGGAAAACGTCGGCCTAACATATTGGTCCAAAAAAATGAGCATCATATATCGGCCATCGGCCGCCGCGATTTCTGAATATTGGCATCGGCCGGAGAAAAACCCATGTCAGCCGACCTCTATTACTTACTCCCATTGACGGCATGGCATCTTCTACTTCTTCTGGCCACAGTCTGGACACCCTAAAGCAGGGGTCTCAAACTGGTGGCCCTCCAGCTGTTGTGAAACTACAAATCCCATCATGTCTCTGCCTGTGGGAGTCCTGCTTATAACTGTCAGCCTTGCAATGCCTCATGGGACTTGTAGTTTTGCAACAGCTGGAGGGCCACCAGTTTGAGACCCCTGCCCTAAAGCCTGAAGAACCGTAAACTGGCCTTTTGTTTAGAAAGTTTGGAGACCCCTGATTTAGATGATAAAAATCATTACAACATGTCCTATTTTATTTTTTTTCCATTTGTTCAAGTCCATCACTTCTATCTGTAGGCACTGTTTGACTCAAGATCTAACGTCTGCGTGTTTAATTATGTTGAAAAAGTCAACAATTTCCATATGACTGTAATAAGAAAAATCAAACTGCTGTTTGTGGCTGACTCATTGCATTTCCTGTAGTTTTGTGGTTTTAACCAATCTAGCTGTGACAGAGCAATTGGTGAACTACTTTATTATTATTATTATTATTATTATTATTATTATTATTATTATTATTATTATTATTATTTTTCTTTTGCAGGTCTGTCCTTTCTTAAAAAGTGCTAGGAAGCCGCACAGCAAACTTTAAAACTGAAATGTAGCCTGTACTGAGAGAAATGTGTAGATTGCAGTTGCTGACCCCTGCTTTTGCAAAAGCTTTTTTCCTCACCCGGGTCACATGAGTCACCAAGTATTGCTTGGCAGGCTAAAGGTGCTTAGCAAGATTGTTACATAGGGGCTTGATGAGCCCTATTAAAGGGTTTCCCTTCTGAGGTGTTTTAATACTACACCCAAATACACTCTTTTTGTGACTACTAAATGTTTTCAAAAAAGAGGAGCGGGACTAACACTACTGGGAAGGGCACACCGATGTCGTCAGTAGTTCCTGATGAACCTAGTCGTATCCCTAGTGTTGTATCCCCTGAGAGACCAGAGGCTTCTGGGCAATCTGAGCCGCTGCGCCTATCTGGTATTGTGCCTACAGTCAATGCTGCTGCTTCACCCTTTACCACTAAGGATGAACTGTCCTCGGCCCTAGCTGGGTTGGAGCACAGGATTGCTGGCGTGATCGCCACCATCCCGCAGAGTAGCAGGTAGCGTGACAGATCCCCCATTCCGGAGCCTCCTAATCTGGAGCAGAAATAGATTGAGGATGGGGAAGAGCTTAAAGCTCAGGACTCTGTGGAGGGCCTGGCAGTCTGATTCCAAGCAATCTGGACAAGAAGATATCCAGTTGATGTCTGCCTCTGTCGCAGAGGCTTTTAAAACCTGACTCTGACCAAAATGGTTCGTTCTGTCTTTAAGTTACTTCTTGCAGAGGTGACTGAGCCCCCCCTGGTCCTCTTTGGGATCCCTGAGGCCTCTCCAGGCCGCACAGGCTTTCCCTCTACACCCCCTGTTGGAACAGGCGGTGTATGCTGATTGGGAGCATCCTGACAGGATTTTTGTTCCTCCTAAGAGGTTTTCCCTTTTATATCCCATGGATGAAAAGTTCAATAAAAAATGGAGCATGCCAGCAGTAGATGCAGCAGTCTCTTCCTTAAACAAGAACTTAACTTGTCCGGTAGATAATGCACAGGGTTGAAAGACCCCGTTGACAAGAAATTGGAGTCATTATTCTTTTCATTCTTTTCTTTGGCCAGTTCAGCAATTTAGCCAGCTGTTGCAGCAATTGGTATCTGCCAGTCCATAAAGGATGAGGTCAAACAGCCTGATAGTCCTATCCAGGAGGATGATCTACCTGAAAGTAAGACAGATAATCCTTGAGTGCTGTGTTTTGCTATTGACGCCTTAAAGGATTCAATACAGCAGGTTTCTCGTTTGGCTCTCTCGTCTGTACATATGCATACATAATACAAGGCAGCCGAGCTTCCTTAAAAAAATAAAAAGAAATATTGGCAAAAAAAAATATTGGCAAGTTTCCCTTTTCAGGGGGAACGTTTATTTGGTGATCATTTGGACAAATATATCCAAAAGATCTCCGGAGGGAAGAGTTCTCTACTTCCTGTGAAGAAAAGCAGCAGACGTCCCTCGTTTAAAACCTCAGGGACTGCTTCCTCCAATGTCTCTGCATCAAGGCGGTTCCGCCTACAAAAGGGCGCTAGGGCCAGGGGCAAGCCGCAGGGCCGGAAGAAACCCTGGGTCCAAGATTCTTCTAAACCCAGCACCAAGCCCTCCTTTTGAGGGCTCGCCCCCACACCATTGAGTGGGGGGAAGGTTGCTGCACTTTGCGGACATTTGGAGAGCAATAATTCAGGACGAGTGGGTCACCTCAATTATATCTTGCGGTTACAAGCTAGAGTTGCAGGGGGTTCCCCCTCAGAGGTTTTTAAGATCCAGCGTACCCTCGGATTCCCCAAAAATAAATTTATTGCTTCAGGCACTGCATTTAGTACATGAAGGAGTGATTGTAGAGGTTCCAGTATCTGAAAGGGGCGCAGGGTTTTACTCAAACCTGTTTATGGTTCAGAAACCAAACAGGGACACTAGGCCCATTTTGGACCTAAGATCCCTGAACAAGTATCTACTGATCCAGTCCTTTTGGATGGAGTTTGTAGTAGACTCACTCCAGAGGGGAGACTTTCTAGCCTCTATTGATATAAAAGATGCGTATTTACACATACCTATCTTTCAGCCTCATCAGAGGTTTGTACGTTTTGCAGTAGAGGAATGTCATTTACAGTTTGTGGCTCTACCCTTCGGGCTGGCTACAGCTCCCCGGGTGTTCACAAAGGTCCTAGCACCAGTACTGGGTCTTTTAAGGGCCCAAGGGATCCTGGTGCTCGAGTATCTGGACGACCTCTTACTCAGAGATCAGTCATTACAGGCTCTAGAAAAGAGCATAATATGCACAGTGCAGTATTTGAAAAGCTTAGGCTGGATCATAAATACAGAAAAGTCAGCCTTGAAACCAGCTCAAAGTCTAAAGTATTTAGGTCTGATCCTAGATACGGTTCAAGCAAGAATATTCTTGCCACCTGTAAGAATCTGTGCTCTGAAGGTTCAGGTGCTTCAGATAAGGGGCACCAGACAACCCTCCATTCAGCTCTGTATGAGTCTTCTAGGGAGGATTATATCCTCCGAGGCAGTGCCCTATGCCCAGTTCTATTCCAGGCATTTACAATAAGAAATCTTGTTGGCCTGGATCAGAAGAGGAAAAGCCCTGGATTATCCAATGTGCTTATCTCCTCGGGCATGCTTAAGCCTAAACTGGTGGTTGCAGGATCAGAAACTGCAAAAGGGAAAATCCTTTTTCCCGGTAACTTGGAGAGTACTCACTACAGATGCCAGTCTCTCATCCTGGGGAGCGACCCTAGAAGGGCTCAGAGCTCAGGGGAAATGGTCAAGGACAGAACAGATCCTGCCCATCAACGTCCTGGAATTACAAGCAGTATGTCTGGCCCTACGGTCCTGGACGGTGGAGCTTCGGGGTTCAGTCCGACAATGCCACTGCGGTGGCCTATATAAACAAGGCGGTACCAGGAGTCGTTCATCTCTAAAGGAGGTGAACCACATACTAGCCTGTGCAGAGGGACATGTGCTGATTTTATATTGGCAGTTCATATCCCGGGAGTAGAGAACTGAAAGGCAGATTATTTCAGCAGATCTGCCCGGGGGAATGGTCCCTACACCCAGGGGTGTTCCAGGAAAATTCCCAGCATTGTGGATGACCAGAGGTCGACCTATTGGCATCCAGATTCAACAACAGGCTACAGCAATTTGTGTTTTGAACAAGGGATCCTCTGGCAATCGGAGCAGATGGAGACAGTACTCCCTGGTTTATGCTTTCCCTCCGATCCCTCTCCTTCCACATTTGTTGCTTAGGATTCGGAAAGAGGGGGTTCCAGTCATTCTGGTGGCACCAGCCTGGCCCAGAAGGCCCTGGTTCCCGGAGATTGTGAGACTGACAATAGACGGGCCATGGACGCTTCCACGTCGCCCCGATCTACTGTGTCAAGGTCCTATATTCCACCCCAATTTACAGTCTCTACATTTGATGGCATGGCTATTGAAGCCAGGGTGGTAAAGGACCGTGGCATCTCAGGATAAACGGTGTCTACCCTAGTAAATGCTAGAAAAGCTGTCGGTAGGAAAATTTATCATAAGGTCTGGAAGACTTATTGCTTGGTGTGAAGCCAGAAAATGGCATCCTTGGAAATATGTGATTTGGGAGAATTCTCTCTTTTCTACAGTCAGCTGTGGAAATCAAATTGGCTTTGAGTACAATCAGAGGTCAAGTTTCAGCCTTACCAGTATTTTTCCAAAAGCCTTTAGCCTCCCATTCACTGATCCAAATTTTTATGCAGGAGGCAACTTGTTTGCTTCCCCCCATTACGTCACCTATGTGTCCTTGGGACTTGAACTTGGTGCTGTCTGTGTTACAGAAACAACCATTTGAACCTATCAAGGAAATTCCAGTAGACTTGCTGTCACCCAAGCTAGCCTTCCTGATGGCTATCACCTCGGCTAGAAGGGTGTCAGAGTTGGCTGCCCTTTCATTTGTTACGACCTGTTCCATCCTCTTTGCCAAAAGTGGTGTCTGCCTTTCATTTAAATCGGGACATTATTTTGCCTTCTTTTTTTTCACTCGGCCTTGTTCGGCGGAAGAGAGATGACTGCATTCTTTGGACATAGTCCGGGCAGTCAAGATTTATTTGTCTAGATCTGCGGAGATCCGAGGATCAGACTCCCCATTTTTGTTTTACCAAAAGGAACCAAGAAAGGGCAGGCAGCTTCCAAACCTTCTCTTGCCAATTGGGTCCATCAATTGGTCATTCAGGCCTGCGGTCTGAAACGTAAAGCTCCTCCCTTTAGCGTGAGAGCTCATTCTACCAGGGGTGTAGGAACCTTCTGGGCTTTTTGCCATCAGGTATCTGTGGCTCAGATTTGTAAGGCTGCGACCTGGCTTCAGCGCATACGTTCACAAAATTTTATCAAGTGGATGTTCAAGCAGCCGAGGATTCGGCTTTCAGCCGCAGTGTACTGCGGGGTCCTGCGCATGCGCGTGGGAGCCGCCAGGAACGGCACAGTACAACTGAAGCAACGGCACATGCGTGCCATTGCTTCAGTTGGCTTACGTGCGCATGTGTCGATGATGTCGGCACATGCAAATACGGGGATATCACCTAAACCGTGCAGGTTTAGGAGATATCCAGTGCAGCTACAGGTAAGACTAATTATAGGCTTGCCTCTAGTTTAAAGTGGTTCTAAAGGGTTTACAAACACTTTAAAGGGCCTGTTCAATGGGCTTTTATCTGCTTCTACAGGATTGCAAAACCTGCAGGTCAGTGGGAGGTCAACTGCACCGGCCAATGAATTTTGAATGATATCAGAAGCATCCCAAACTGATGCCAGTGGCACAAGTCAAAAGCCAATTGACACGGTCCCTTACTTTTGGGGCTCATTTACAAATGTGCTCTGTGATCCTCCGGCTTGCAACCAGCAGAGAACAGAACGGAATGACAGTTTGGTAAAAAAGAGAAATATGTTGGGCTTTGCCAGCTACTTACCCTGACTTGATTTTGATGAATGAGATGGCCCGTGGTGTATGGCCAGGGTGGATAAAAAATAATGATTTTCTTAAATCAAAAAATCATATATTTTTTCTTTTAAATTAAATTTATTTTAAATGCTTTTGGAGTAAAAATCTATCTAAAGATAGTTTTCTATTTAAGATACATTAATAATTTAGTTTCAGCATGAAATGGAGTTTAGTTATGTAGCATAATATATGTATTCTGCAAAATTTGAAAATATGAACAGCAATCGGTCATCTCCCCTAGACAGTCCCATCCCCTCTTCAGTTAGAACACAGTGCGGGGACACAGTTAACCCCTTGATCACCCCCTAGTCTTAACCCCTTTCCTGCCAGTGACATTTTTACAGTAAGCGGTGCATTTTTATAGCACCGATCGCTGTATAAATGCCAATGGTCCCAAAAATGTGTCAAAAGTGTCCGATGTGTCCCCCATAATGTTGCAGTCCTGAAAAAAAACGCAGATCGCCGCCATTACTAGTGTAAAAAAAAAAAAATAATAACAATAAAAATGCTATCAAAAAAATGCTATCAATCAAGTAGGATATTTATTATAGCAAAAAGTACAAAATATTGTGGTGTTTTTTTTGTTTTTTTCAAAATTGCTGCTTTTTTTTTTTTTTTTTTTTTTTTTTTTTGTTTATAGCGCAAAAATAAAAAAAAACGCAGAGACAATCAAATACCACCAAAAGAAAGTTCTATTTGTGGTAAAAAAAGGACGTCAATTTTGTTTGGGTGCAACGTCGCACGACTGCGCAGTTGTCAGCAACGCAGTGCCAAATCGCAAAAAATGGCCTGGTCATTCAGCAGCCAAAACTTCCGGGCTGAAGCGGTTAAAAATTATTTTAAATCAAGTTGATTTAAATCAAGCCTTTTAACTGGTGATTTAAATCAAATCCACCCTGTGTATGGCAGATAGGAATATCCATTTTAAATGAGCTGCTTTGTGTCACTTCCCCCAGATTTTAGAGGGGCTATGCATTACCAATGGTGGGGCCCTTACATTCACCTCTTGCTATTGTTGTTAACAGGCATCTCGGAGGCCAGGTTACAGTATACATTAAAGCAGGGGTGCTCAAGCTCAACCTTTTGAAGAGCAAGGGCCACTTATGCGATTTGGTAACTGGTCGTGGGCCACAATGAACTATAGGGTTTTACCGCCTCCAAATGTTAATGAACCCTTACTGTCCTGAGCCCCCTATAAGGCTGCTTTCTCACTGGTGTGCTGCAGTTTACCCAACACCGCAGGTGCAGCACAGTGCACCTGTGGCTTTTCTGCAGGTTGGCTGCGCTTTGCCATAGACTTCTATTATATCCTGAAGGTGTGGTGCACTTTCTGAAAGCATACCAAAACTCCTGCATTTAGGAGTTTTAGTGCACGTTCAGAAAGCGTACCAAGCTTGCAGGATATAATACAAGTCTATGGAGTTGATTTACTAAAACTGGAGAGTGCAAAATTTGGTGCATCTCCGTATAGAAACCGAATCAGCTTCAAGGTTTTTTGTCAAAGCTTAATTGAACAAGCTGTTAGAAGCCAATTGGCTACCATGCACTGCTGCACCAGATTTTGCACTCTCCATTTTTAGTAAATTAACCCCTATGGCTCAGTGCGGCTAACCCACAGAAAAGTTGCAGAAGCACTGCGCTGCACCCGTGGATCAGTGTGAAAGCAGCCGAATAGCTGTTAATCCTTTAACCTCCCTGGCGGTATGATTATTATGGATTTTAGGTGCTGAAAGCGGTACAATTATTTTGCATGGAAATTTGGCGTTTTATATTGTAGGTCTGTAATTCTTAACAATAACACACTTAAATCTGTCCAAACAAGAGTCTAGTAGATATCCCGAGTATGATAAAGTTTGAAACACAAAAACATAAATTATAATATAATAAATAAAAATAAATAATTAAAAAAAATAAATAGTAATAAAATACATTTCCCCACGATTCACTATCGCTCAATTCTGCAAGTGTTCTAATTTACTATCGCTGTTTTCTAGCTGGTCTAAAGCCACTTTTGACGTAAAGGGACACTTTTTGGTTGCTATGGACAATCTCCAGTTTCCAGGCAGAACAGTATATATCACATAAAACTGCATGCAGGGCATGGGCCAAAGCACTGGGGACAAAAGGGAAGTGAAATAATTTCATACAGTACTGTAATCTGTAAGATTACAGTACTGTATGTGTTATGATTTTTACTTTTTTTTAAAATTTGCCGCCAGGCTCCACCCCCGTGCGTTGCGACGCTCGCAGGGAACGGAGCCTGGCATGGAGAGGCTTCGGGCAGAGGACGGAGCCCACGGACACTGCGGGGGACATCGCAGGATCCCGGGGACAAGGTAAGTAAAGCCACACCAGGATCCTGCAATGTAATCCCGAGTGTGGTTTGGGGTTACCGCTAATGGTCCTGAATTTTAACCCCGAGCCACACTCAGGAAAACCGCCAGGGAGGTTAATAGGTGCTTATATGCCCATTGCAAAAGCTATTATGACCAGTGTTTTTGTCGTTCTAAGGATAAGTTCACCTTTGAGAACATGTTACATGTTCCGCCATCGGCTTATGTGGCTCCTGCTCCCTCCAGGGCGGCCCCTGCTCTGCCGGCACTGGCTCACTGTGCTTTGAAGCTCTGGGATAGCGGTTCGGCAGGCCCAGATCATGGTCAACAGGTTGCTGACCCCAGGCATGGCATATGCTTCACTGGTTTGAGGTTGCAGGCCACTGGTTGAGCACCCCTCTGTTAAAGCAACACCTCTAGATTTGTTTTAGGTTCACATTGTAGAGGTTAAATCAGTGATTAAGGTGACCCGTGTCATTCCGTTTGCTATCCCATCTCGCTGTACCAGTGTATAGATGGGTGTTGTAAGCTCTTTATTGCAGAGTTCAAAAATTCCATCCAGTTGGGAAAAGAAGACTTTATGTAATATCTGGGCAGCATAAGTGTGCGCAGCCTATTTAAAGCTTAAACACACACACATTTTATGAGAATCTATCTATATATCCCGCACAAACTCCCAGCTGCTAAATAGGAATTGTTAGAGATGTACTGTTTGATAGGATAGCATGGTATGGGTCACTGTAAATATTATGTATTGATTAGATGGTTTAAGCGCTCAAACTGCACTGGCATTCTTAAAAAAAAAAAAGATATATTTTGACCCTTCCTCATCTTGGTAATCCCTAAATAATTGATGTTAATAATGCACAGCTACCTGGGCTATACAGGAAAGAAGACATTATAATCCACATGCCTTGTGTGTCTCTTCTGTAGGTGTATACTCCGCTATTGCCAAAGAAAAGAGAAGGCACAGATCCCATAAATATCTGTGTATTCGAGTTGGGAAGCCAATGAGGAAAACATTTGTTTCTCCAGCCAGCGCATCAATGCAGCAGTACGCACAAAGAGACAAACTAGAGTACTGGTTTGCTGTTCCGCATGAAAGGTAAGCAGCTCCAGGGCATATTAATTGTACATGGAAATGTAGATCAGCATTTTCTGGTTGTTTGTTTTATTGTAAACTTAAGACTTATTTATTCTTGATTTTTTTTTTTTTTCCTTTTTTTTTGCCTAGCTAAACAGTAAGGTATAGTATAGCACAATGATGAATCTCAGACTATTCCAAGAAAGAAAACTGGGTTACTGCCCTGGGAATAGCATTTCATCTCTGTACCAAAGAGCCACAGCTTCTAGTAGAGGCTTATGGCCAAGGCATTCAGCTTTGTGGTTCTTTTCAAAACTTTTTTTCTTGTTAATACATCCCGGGACACAGTCTTTGATAATTACTTGGTGGGTTAGATAGTCACCATCAGGTGATTGGACACTGGCAACCCTAATTACAAGGCGAGTTCCTCACCTATATAACCCCTCCCATATGGAGAGCACCTCAGTTTTTTCACCAGTGTCTAAGGTGGTTGGTCACGTTAAAGATGTGCTAAGAAGAAAGCTCTGTTTGACGGTCTCTGCAGGGGCCTAGGAGCTATAAAACCGGATCCATGCCACGGGCCAATAAATACGCCCAAGATGGATGGTACCCGGGCCTCGTGAAAGAAGAAACGAGGTTTTGCCTGTAATGTCTCTCTTTGAGGACTGGGCTCTGGGATCCAGCGCTTTAGTGCACAAATTTAAGTTGCGCAAAAAGTTTCTGGCAGAGTCTTCTACAGGTCCAGGGAAGAGGATCCTGTGAGTAGGAACCCAGAACCCTGAAGGTTGGCACAACACTACCCGCAGTGATGGGTGAAGGTTGGATCTGTCTGTTCTCAGCAGTTCCTGCGGCGGGGATTAGGTAAGTGAAGATAATCCTAAAGTATACACATTATGGATTGTGTTCTTTTGAGTAGTTTGCATGTCTTACCTGGTTTCCGCCACTAGAGGGAGTAAGAGACATACCTGGTGTATACTTACATGCCATCCAGGATACATGTCAGTGAAGCTGGTCTGAGTAGCCGCTCACCACCTCCGCTGCAGGCTCTGCCACATAAACTGAAAGGGGGGATCCCACGCAGTCCAGGGGTCCTGCGCAGTCCTCAGGTGGTCTCCTCCCCCCCCCCCCCCCAGCCACCATAACGATCCTACGTGCCCGCTTTTACGGTGGTTTCGGTGGGGAAGGAGGGGGCGTAATTGCGGCGCCGTGAGCTTGCACAGCGCACCAGTGCACAGGCGCAAAGTGGCTATGTTTAAAGCCCAGTACGCCGGAGCTCCTTTAAGTGGTGGGACACAGAGCTGTGGGCAGTAAAGCATCTCAGTGGATTTGGATCCAGGCATACCTAAGATATCTACTTGGCATCAGGTTGTGCAGCCTGAGCTAATATTAATATTGTAAGACTAAGGCACAACAGTGATTGCATTTGTACTAGTACCTCTGCTTTGCAGCTTAGGACTATGTCTCCCCGCAAGAGGGCTTCAGGGGGAGGTAAAAGAGGCACTAAACAATCACCGCTTAGATCTAGGGGTTCTGAACATGCCTGCAGGATACCATCCCCCCCTGAAAGACTGTAGGCAGCCTCACAGGGTGAGTCTGTGCCCCTGTCAGCCTTTGCAGCCTCTCCCAATGTTACAGTCCCTGTATATGTCACTGAAGACACTATGAAGGCTGCATTGGATGGTTTAGGAGGAAGGATTACCGTATATACTCGAGTATAAGTCGAATTTTTCAGCACATTTTTTTGTGCTGAAAGTGCCCCCCTCGACTTATACTCGAGTCAAGCACTTTTCTGCAGCAAAAAATTTCATTTCCCGAACCAACTTTGGGGCCCTGTATCTCAGGGCTACTTGGTGCTAGAAACCCCAAATGTGGTATGCAAACCCAGTGGAACTGGTACCACCACATATCCAAAGCTGAAGTTCCTAGCACTAAGTGGCCCCGAGATATGGGGCCCCAAAATCGGTTCGGAAAATGTCATTCTCTGCTGCAGAAAAGTGCTTGACATTTTCTGTACCGATTTGGGGCCCCATATCTCAGGGCCACTACAGGCTAGGAACCCCAAATTTGGTGTGCAAACCCAGTGGAACTGGTACCATAACATATCCAAAGCTGGGGTTCCTAGCACCAAGTGGCCCTGAGATATGGGGCCCCAAATCTGGTTCGGAAAATGTCATTCTCTGCTGCAGAAAAGTGCTTGACATTTTCTGAACTGATTTTTGGGGCCCTGTATCTTGGGGCCACTTGGTGCTAGAAACCCTGGCTTTAGAAATTTTATGGTGCTAGTTCCACTGGGTTTGCACACCAAATTTGGGGTTCTTAGCACTAAGTGGCCCCGAGATACGGGGCCCCAAATTCGGTCAACTGTGTCTATCTGCAGCAATGTCATTTTGGGACCCTTTGGGTTCAGAGACCCCAAATTTTGGCTGCAGCTAGGGGGCATCTAGGAACCCTTAACTACCGAGTTTGAAGTTCAGGGGACCTATGGCTGCAAATGGGCACAGTGAGGCATGCAAATGGGCACAGTGATGCTGCAAATGGGCATTGTTGACCCTCTTTTCCACTTACAGTAGCTGTGCATTTCTCACCCTCGTCTTATACTCGGGTCAATAAGTTTTTCCAATTTTTTGTGTGGTAAATTAGGGCCTCGACTTATACTCGGAACGACTTATACTCGAGTATATACGGTACTAATTTTATCACAGCTTCCTTAAAGAGTAGCAGAAAAAGGGGTAGATCCCCTCCCTCTGCTCTGGGTTCCCTATCGAATGAGCATTCTGATAATGATGGAATATCCCTATATGGGGATCAGGAGCAGTTGGACAATTCAGGGGTTAGAGGAGAAGCTCTCTTCTGCCTCCCAGGCTCTCAAAGTACAGGTGCAATATTATACTGAGTTGGTGCATACCACAGACATACAGATTCACTTCCAAGTGTACTTGTAATGCAAAGTGGATTTGCCTTTAGTAAATAAACCCCATTGCTTAGAAAGGCATGGCTTTATCTTCATAGTTTAAGAACACATCATCTGCCTATTGCAGTTTGGGGGGAGTTATATTTTAATTAGGCGTTTTTCTATTTCTCTGTGGCCTTTTCTTTTCACCCCCTAGGAATAGAGCATTTACTGTACATCTTCTTGTTCTATTGGAATTCAATTGTTCCTTGCCTGGAGACCTTTTTGTTCTGACTTGAAGCAGGGACTCCTGTGAACGGCAGTTCAACTCTCCATTGACAACTTAGATGTAAACGCTTAAGCTAATAAGGGATTAAGGTGCCTCTAAACTCAGCCGTGTTTGCTGTTTCATCTTGCTTTGCTGCCTGGGAAAAGGGAAATCTTAAAAAGTGATTTTATTTTGGACGTGCTTCTTGTTTAAAGTCACATTGATGGTAGTTTGCCTTTTATTTAATTGATCAACAGATCTCCATGACAGCATAACACGTCTGACTTTGTATTTGTTTGCCCGGAATGCTGCTTTAAAATGAATCTGTGGCTAGGCTGTGAGCATTCTACTACTATTACTACTACTACAGACATTCCTAGACAACAGTAAATGGGCTTTAAAGTGGAGGTCCTGCTGAATTTATTTTTTTTTTTTTTTAAGGGTCAGCAGCTACAAATACTGCAGCTGCTGACTTTTAAAATATGGCCACTTACCTGTCCAGGGCGCCCGCGATGTCGGCACCCGAAGCCGATCTGTCCCTCTATTCTTGGGTTGAGGCGCCGCCATCTTCGGTAAGGGAATCAGGAAGTGAAGCCTTGCGGCTTCACAGCCTGGTTCCTTCCTGCGCATGAGTGAGTCCCACTGCACGATCCCACTGGTCCCTGCTGTCTTCTGGGACCTGTGTGTCTCCCAGAAGACAGCGGGGGGGACGGAGGAGGCGCCGGATATGGAGTATATATATCCGCGGGTACCCCTGGATATCTATGCCCGGAAGTGGGAGCAAATACCATTATACAGGTATCTGCTCTCCCCTCCCCCCTGAAAGGTGCCAAATGTGACACCAGAGGGGGGGAGGATTCTGAAAAGCGGAAGTTCCATTTTTGGGTGGAACTCCGCTTTAAAGAGACCCTGTCAGTTTGCACCAAATAGTGCATGGGTATTGAGAGTGCAGGGGTCTAGCAGCCAATCGTCACATGACAGAAGAGGTGGTGCCACCACATTGCCTATTTTCCAACACAGCCCACACATTGAATTCCAGTGCTGGCTGCAGGATCACTAGTAATAAGTGGGGAGGGAGGGAACTTTAAAAATACATCATTGTTTTGTGTCTTTAAAACAATCCCTTCTGACCTTCTGTAGCTGCAGGCACTGTGGTGCAATGTGATTTCAATCCACAAAGTTTACAGCAGAAAAACTTCAGGTCCTTATCTCAGCAATTCATGTGACCCTACTCCTTTCTTTCATCAATCACCGCCCCCACCCCCTCACCCCTGTAGAGCCCCTTCTCTGTGTTTACATCAGAGATTGAAAGGTTGCTGATTTGTTGCTGTCAAGGAGGATGTGGCAGGCTGTGCGAAGCGGGTGAGTGACTGCCAGGAGAGCTGAGCTGCTGAGAAAAGGAGTTGAACACTTAAACTGATGGTAAAGTTTTTTTTTCTGCTTCCTTTTTTTTTTAATTTTTTTTATTTTTATTTTTTTAATTAAAATAAACATGTTGTGCTTACTTGCTGTTGAACAGAGCAGCCCTGAACCTCCTCTTCTTGGGTCCCTGGCTGGCATTTCTGGCTCCTCCTCTTCAATGTGTGATCACCATAGAAATACGCTTTCTATGGTGGCACTTGTGTGAGCTTGCTCCCGAGCCACCCTATCTGCGTTTTATGGTGTCGCTCAGCCCCATCCCCCACTCCCTCATAACAGAATTTGATTGAGCCAATGGCTCCCCACTGCTGCCAATCTGCCCAGAGGGAAGGGAGAGAGCCGCTGCTCTTGTGCTCATTGCTGGATCGGGCTCAGGTAAGTATAAGGAAGGGCTGGGGGGGGGGGGAATCCTCTGGCACATAAGGTTTTTACCCTAATGCATTGAATGCATTAAGGTAAAAAAACTTTAGGTTTTAGAACCACTTCATATATTATTATTATTATTAATATATTCATATTTTGTTTTTATTGAAAGTACAACAGTAGAAATGTCACCTAAAAGGTAACATAAGTTCTTCAGGTTGCCATAACAATAAGAACAAGAATGCATCAGTGATGCCTAGAAGAATGATCTAATAAATCATCAGATACTGAAATCTTAACACCAGAGATCCCTCTGGTAGGCACCCTAAAGTATAAGGTAGAAAACAAGTTAATACTGCGCTATAGTGCAATATAAGAATAAGCTGCAACAAAAACCATCAAATATCTCTATGGTGCAAGTAAGTAATAAAAAAGATAAGTTGCGCTAAATATGAAAAATCACTGATTAAGTGACATATAGTGCTGATAAATAAACAGCGAACATTCAAAAATTCATCAACACAAAATACATGTATACATAAACTTGGGTGATAAAAGCCAAAACAGATAATTAAATGAAGAAAAAATATATAAAAAATAAATAAAAGAAGAGTCAGTTGAAGTAATAAGATGAATAAATTAAAAAAAAGGAGGAATCCATTGAATTGAGGTAAGAGGTTCCAAGGATTATCCACCTTCACCAACAGGAGAAGAGAGGGGAAGAGGAAGAAGAAATCCCAACCTGAAGAAAAGATCCCCCTCTGTGAGTGGGAACCCTTACCGGAACAGGTGGACCCCCCCACTAGAACGAGGTCATAAGCGCAGTCAGATTAAACCCTCTGCAGGGACTGGTCGGTCTCTGATGTCTCCGAAATCCTCCTGATATGGACAGGAGCAACTCAGCAGGGCATAGTGGGAACAGACCAACAGAATAAAAAAAGGACTCCAATCGTGAAATAACGTTTTTAAAAGGAGCCTTTAATACTTGTTAAAAAAGGGAGGAAGCGGTAGGAACCGCAATACTACAGGATAAAAAATAGCCGGCAAGCTCAAAATACAAACACCCGTGTGCTAGGGTCACATGTGGCGTGGTGGCGTCAGCGCATAGCACTGCCTTACATGTTTCGTAATACCTTATGCCCCAGGAAGAGGCAGAGGGTTTAATCTGCCTGCGCTTATGACCTTGCTCTAGAGAGGGTCCACCTGTAAGGGTTTCCACCCAGAGTGGGATCTTTTCTTCAGATTGGGATTTCTTCTTCCTCTTCCCCTCTCTTCTCCTGTTGGTGAAGGTGGATAATCCTTGGAACCTCTTCTTTTTTTTATTCATCTTATTACTTCAATGCACTTTTTATTATTTATTATTTTTTATATATTTTTTCATTTTTTTTTCTTCATTTAATTATCTATTTTGGCTTTTATCACCCAGTATCAAGTTTTTTATGTATACATGTATTTTGTGATGATGAATTTTCGAATGTTCACTGTTTATTTATCTATCAGCACTAGATGTCACTTAATCGGTGATTTTTCATATTTAGCGCAACTTATCTTTTTTATTATTTTTTTACTACCCCAAGGTATAGGATTGATTAACAGTGCTCAATGTAAAGGCTAGTATTTACAAATTAGAACCTCATTGAACCAAAGTAACATCAAGATGTATTGCAGCATTTGCTTTCCGAAATGCATTGTAAATAGCAGTTTCATGGTAGGGGGAAGTAGGAAGTGAGGCTGAGGAGAGCGTATGGGATGGGAAAATAATAGGGTATACCCAATAGTCAAATTCCTGAGAGTATAATCGTAATAATGGCGAAGCAATAACATTTGAGTCACTAAAAAGTGGAGAGGTAATCCAAAGCGGAGACAAAAGGAAAGATCGAAAAGGGAATGGTCAACCAGGGACTCGCTAAGGGACAGACAAATATTGAATGCACGGGTCCCACGTTTTGCCATACTTTTTTGGTGGTGTTTAAGTTTTCTTTTGACATAGTTAAGTGGTACCACCGACTGCCTCCAATATTTGGCAATAGCATTTTATAACCACTTTAAATGCTTGTGCTGTGAAGGTTGAGGATGAATTGTTTCACAGTGCCTGCAGTAACAAAGGTCCGTGGGAGCTGGGATGTGAAGACAAATGGCTAAATTCACAGCTCAGATATGTAAAGGTCTTCTGTACCAAAATATTGTGATTTTGTTTGCTAGTTTTCAAATACAGACATCAACGTAAGGCAGGCAGGATCAATTACTCACTAGGTAGTAAGGGTGACCGACTCCGAACCTGCATATAAAAATATTAATAATGTTTGTGTTCATCTGTTCAACGGTAGCTGTGAAGGTCTTGCTTTTGTCAGGTGAAGCTGTCCACTTGCTGGTCGGCTCTAATTTTCTTTCTGATAGTCATCTTGTGCAATCTACCATCTGTTAGTATTCTTTTCTGTGTCCTAATCTGACAGGTTCACTTCAATAGCATAACTCTACTTCTCCTTCCTTTTGACAATAACCTCTTACTGGCATTTGCTTTGTACAGGACAGATCACCTTTACTCGTTCTTCATTCAGTGGAGTCCGGAAATCTACGCCGAAGAAATCGGGGAATCCGTTCGAGAGCCGGGCTTTGTTGTGGTTAAAAGGAATGAAGAGCCTGAGAGCTCTGAAGAATCCACAAATGACTCAGCCACACGATTGTGGGAGGTAGGTGGTAAAGTTCATAAATACTCAATGCATTCCTAATTACCTTTTTATATTATCGCTTTAGGCTTTCGTTTGTTACTTTGAAACCGAGTACTCTGGATTTTGTTAGTGCTCTAAATTTGTCTGTTAGAATCCTATTGTCAGTGTCTCAATGTTTGTGTATAAATGTCTAGCCATAACCGCCAATCATAATCATAAGCCACATGTGTCTCATGTCCTAAATGTTTTCTTATATTATGATTTAGTAAAATTGGCAAGCTGATGTGTTATGCTTTAATATATCTTTGTGCATTAAAGTAGATTTGTATTTTCCCCTTTTAGGACAAAGTAACAGGTTCGCTTGATAACCTTCTTTGCTGATACTTTTCACGTTTCCCCAACCTAACCAAGTAAGGGATCCAGTACTTCTGGGTATGAGGATCATGTGACTCTCTCGCTTCCTTGGTACTTTAGTGGCCAATCACCTGCCCTGAGGGTTTGGTGGTGGGAGGGTGGTCCTTAGCTTGTGCAAGATCCAACCAGACAGGTGAACTGAGCAGCGGGAGAACACGGGGAAAGTGAAGTGTAAGGAGGAATGGAGGGGATTTATTAGGTGAATTTATTGCTTTGCTCAGTGGTACTTGGGCTCGGTTTACACTGCTGCGACCCCAAAGTTGTGCGTCTTCCAGTGAGATTTTGCATTGCGACTTGATGCAACTTTTTCATGCGACTTTGGCCTTGGCAAACCATAACAATACATAGTGTGACACATATTATTGAACTTAGAAAACCCTCTGAAGTCACAGCCAAAGTTGCCAAGACAAAGAAACAACTTCCTTGTAACTTTTGTGATTTCTACATTGCAATCTATGTCACGCGAGGAAGACGTAGAAAAGCAGTGCAGGAACTTTTTTTTTTTTTTTTGCTTCAACTTGATTGGCAGCATTTAGGATGACACTCACTCAAATGTTTTTTGACTTGTCATGTGACTGTGTCGCATGTTGCAGCAAGACGCATGAGAGGTTGCAGCAGTGTGGACCAGGGCTAAATGTCTAGCAGTATATAGTAGTGTACTCAGTAAATCAGTAAAGCAGAATGTCATCCTGCAAACCTGTTCTGGGTCAATTTCTCACTAGGTAGTAAGGGTGACAGAATCAGAACCTGCACATACAAATATTACCAATGTTCACATCCTGCTCTCACAGGTACAGTTGAACAGATGAAGGTCTTGCTTTTGTCAGGTGAAGCTGTCCACTTGCTGGTCGGCTCCGATTTTCATTCTGGTGGTCATCTTGTGGAATTTTCCATCTGCTAGTATTCTTCTTTTCTGTGTCTAATGGCCCGTACACATGACCTGAATATCGTACAACAGATCATACGACTTTTTTCGCTTAATAGTCGCAAATAGAAATGAAATAGGTTACTAAAGTCATGAAAATTCTCGTACGACAGAAAAAAAAAAAATCGGAAGTGATGTTATGTGTTGTAATGTATTTTCGGACAACAACTGTACTGACTAAACGAAAATCGTACGGTCTGGTATAGTACGAGGAAAATTTTCATGCTTGTCCGATCGATTAATATCGGATGAATTGTCGTGATCAGCTCTTGAAAGCTCTGTACTAACCATCCGATTTTCGGATCGTGTGTACGGGCCATTAATCTCATTCTTTACTTACACAGTCAACTGTATCTGAGCATTGCCATGCGTGCTTCTCGGAGCAGTGTGACCAGAGGCTGCAGGGCCCACAGGAAGCAGTGTTAGAAACTTGCTGCATCTGGATGGAAATTAACACAATAAAAAAAGTATTAAATGTAGAGTAAGGCTGCATTCACACCTGAGCGTTTTCAAGCTCATAAAACGCTCGTAAAACGCCTGAAAAACTCCCAAGAAGCAAATTCTTTTCAATGGCACCTGTTCACATCTGGGCGTTTTGTCACCTGAAGCTAAATGCCTGAAAAAACAACCTAAGCTCAAAAAAGAACATGAGCTTCTTTGGGGCAGATTACAAGCGTTTTTCTGCCTTTTACATTGGTGACCTGTAAAAAAACACACCAAAATTGTGGTAAAAACGCGTGACTTTGAAACGCTCAGGTGTGAATGCAGCCTAAAGGTAAACTGAGTGGACTTTTATGTTAGCAAGTTTCAGTGTTTTTCAAGATGTCGTTCAGGTTTTTTTCCTGCTTTTAAATTTTTTTTTTTTTTTTATTGTGAACCTGTAACCTGGTGCTACAAATCAAAATGACACTACAGATGGCCTTGGAGAACTAGACAGAGATCTTCTGTGGCTCTAGGCTGCCTCACCATGTAATTCCAGACAGACTCCATAATATTGAGATCAGAGCTCTGTGGGTGCACATTGAACCTTAAGCCTAGGTTTACACCAGAATGAGGTTCGGGAAGCCCACGGTCAGTGTGCGTTTCCTGCATTGCATTCAATTCGCACTGCCCTTTGTGATCTGCAGCGGGTGTCAGTGCAATCTTAGACACTTCAAATGTAGGTAATAAACGCAGTGTGTTGGCCTGCACCAGATTGCATGGTACAAAACGACCATGCGATCCGGTTGCTTTACAGTTCCAAAATTGGTGCATACATAATTTTGGTGTGATGCAGTGCGATTTGAGCCCATTGAAAATGAATGTGCTTAAATCGCACCGCTTTGAATTGCATGCAAATTGCACAGGAATGCAGTGCGGTTCTTGAGCGATTTTTATATGTGAATTGAGGTTAGAGCCAGCCCACCTCTCCAATGCACAGAGGAGGATACTGTGTAGATTTCACTTTTTTAAAGCTGGATACAGCTGGATTGAAAATCCATCCCTGCTGAACCGGCCAAATTCCAATCCGTTTGTAGCCTTCCCAGTTCAACAGAAGCTGATCGCCCTGCTGGAAAAACCTCCTTCAGTCAGCGGTCTGCAGCCAATGGCTGCAGTGCTGATTAGTGTAGAGGATTCCCTGCTATCAGAATAAAATAGTGCAGGGGGGAGATTCCTGCATCCACCTAGCTTGTATGGATGCAGTTTTTTTTTTTTTTCTTCTTCAGCCCATTGGTTGAACAAAAAAGATAATTCTGTGTACCCAGCTTAGTTCTAAGGTAATGGCTTTTCCATGTGACATTGCTTGGCTCTGGCTGCAGGCAGTTACCAAGCTCTGCATTCTGTGGGTAAGGGATTCATACTTAACTCATAATGTAGAAATGCAGCGCTTTCCTTATTAAACTAAAGTGCACAAAATGTAATTTTTCCTTTCAAAGAAAGACACTCAGTCCTTAGCAGGGTAAACCGGAACAGAGATGCCGAGTAGAAACCTACACTTCCACCATCAACTCACACAGTCTCTTACCAGAAGCAGTTCACCAGCCTATTACAGAGGGTCAAACACATTGATGATCCCCTTCCTCAGCTACCCCATCAGGTATATCTCCTTCTAGATTCCAATAATCATGCATGGAGTTTCAACACTCAATCCCCAATCATTAGAGTATATATCTCAATAAAGCAGATACAGCCCCGGACAATGTCTTTCTTATGACGAAATGCGTAGGGTAGAGCTTGACATGTGACATCATTGCGGCACTGAAACAAAGCTGAGTGCGGCCAAATTTCGGGTTGGAAACTTTTCTATGTGGATTATCCATGCTGTTTTTATATGACAACCATGTGAGTGGCTTTTTTAATACAAAATAAATCTTTAACATATTGAGCTATGAAGAGGCTGTATCTGCTTTATTGAGAGATATACTCTGAGGATTGGGGATTGAGTGTTGAAACTTCTCTGTGTTATTATTGGAATCTGGAAGCAGATGTACCTGATGGGGTAGCTGAGGAAGGAAATCGTGTTTGGAGCCGCTTGGAGATCACCAATGTGTATTTGACCCTTTTTAATATGGTGGTCAACTGCTTCTGGTAAGATGCTGTGTGTGTTGATGTGTAAGTGGTGGTTTATACTTGGGATCTCTGTTCCTGTTCACCTTGCTAAGGTCTTTCTATTAAAGAATAAAGGCCATTTTGTGCACTTTAGTTTAACCCCTTCGCGCCGACCGTACGCAAATTTGCGTTCTTGGCTTGAAGGGGTTATATATTGGCTTGAAGGGGTTATATTGCTTTTTTTTTAAAGGGACAATGTAAAAAAAAATTAAATAAGAAAACATTTTTTTTCTAAAGCGCCCCCGTGCCCACATGCTTGCGCAGCAAAGAAAACACATGCGTAAGTCTTGCCCGCAAATGTAAACGGTGTTCAAATCACATATGTGAGGTATCTCCACAATTGTCAGAGTGAGAGCAATAATTCTAGCACAAGACCTCCTCTGTAACACTAATCTGGTAACCGTTAAGTTTTTTTTTTAAAGCATCGCCTATGGAGATTTTTAGGTACCGTAGTTTGTCGCCATTCCACGAGTGTGCGCAAATGACATGTTCGGTATTTATTTACTCGGCGTAACATCATCTTTCGCATTGTACAAAAAATTGAGCTAACTTTACTGTTAGTTTTTTTTTTTTTTTTTTGTTTTTTTTTTTTAATTCATGAAAGTGCCTTTTTCCAAAAAATTGCATTTGCAAGACCGCTCCGCAAATACCTTCTGACATCAAATATTGCAACGACCTCCTCCATCTTATTCTCTAGGGTCACTTCTAAAAAAATATATATATATAATGTTTGGCGCTTCTAATTTTCTAGCAAAAAATATGGATTTTAACTTGTAAGCAACAAATGTCAGAAATAGGCTTAGGCATGAAAGGGTTAATGAGGAACGCGCTGCATTTTTACATTATATATTCCTTGTTTGTGACCAACAAATGTGCTAGCTGCTTTCCGCATTATCTAGCCCAGTGGTTCTCAACCTCCCTAGTGCCGTGACCCCTTGATAAAATTTCCCAAGTTGTGGGGACCCCTAACAGTAAAATTATATTCATAGCGTGGATTGTCAGCACCCAAGGCAAGACAAGTAATTTGCGCCCCTAACCCATGGACATTTAGCGCTCCCTGAGTCCTTTTAATAGCGACTATAATCACAGGTAGTGTAACTCACTGAGCCTCCAGCTTCACTGTGTCTCTGAATTTGTGATGTCTCGTAGCAGTGACACCTATGCCGAAATCAGGAGATAGGGTCTCCTCCAGCCCCTCCCACTTCAATTTCCTCACCAGTCAGCTGACCTCTAGTCTCTGCCCCCCCCCCCCCAGCCATGAACTGAATGGCCGCCTGCGAAGAGGCTGAGTGGGCAGCCACGGGCTCCAGGAACAGCCCAGCTGGGCGGCCACAGGCTTCAGGGATAGGCTGGGAGAGCGGTGCAGGCTTCAGGAACAGCCCAGCATTTGGTGACCCCTGGCAAATCATCATTCGACCCCCGAGGGAGTCCCGACCCCCAGGTTGAGAACCACTGATCTAGCCGGTCTGAGCGTGGATATTTTTTGTATTGCATTCATACTTGACTGCGGATTTGTGGTTCCCCTTCCTCCGCGCTTCAGAGCTCCAAGCAGGAAGAGAGCAAACTGGTTATGTAGGTGGGATGTAGAGGAGAGACTGAGGGAGATGGAGTTTCAGCTGTGGTTGCACTAAAAAGGGAGCACCATGGTGCTGGATATGCAGTTGAGCAGGAAAGCTGAGAGCAACGTCCACCCAGCACTCCAGCACTCTGTTCCAAGGAACTTCAAGTCTTGTACTTCTCTATGCTCTTCTGAGGTCTTCTGTGTGGCCTGCTGGGAGCCACACCGCCACCACTACCGAAATCTCCAGCCATGTGCATACCTCCCAACTTTCTGAGATGGGAATGAGGGACACCTATCAGCAAAAGTATGCAGGCTTAGGACACACCCCTTGTCACGCCCCCTTAAAGAAGAATTGTACAAAAAAACAAGATTGGTTAAACCCACAAGTGCTTTTTTTAACCACTACTTGTCCTTTATCCTGGCTTTTGGAATTTACAAATGCAGCAATTTAGAAACCAGATGAAAGGTTTAGCGCTTGGAAACACTTTTTGATAGATAAAAAGTGCATTTTATATACATCTATATAGATCAGACCAAAATGAGGGACAAATGAGGGACAGTTGGGAGCTATGCATGTGCTCAAGAGTCACTGTTCATCCCATTGGTGACCCCTATCTATTATGTGCCCCAATGGTAGATGGTCTCCCCATAGGAATGACTGGAGATAAAATCTGTTAATCTGTGTTGCAGTGCTATGCGAAAATGCAGCATGCATTGCAGTCCTTTGCAAACCATTTATGTTGCCTAATGCAACATGCCTTCATGCCCAAAAATGCATGAGGGGTGAGGGGCTTGACCCACTGTTACGTTTTTATTGATGTCTGTGTCCCCATTAAAGTAGTACTTTTATCTAAAAACTAAAAAAAGGGCATACAGGCATTATCTTTAATGTCGTATTGCATTTAATGCAATACATGCTTTGTCTCTTCTGCATTAAAGTTGCCTACCTACTTTTCCGCCCCTGTGCAGTGAGCAGCGCATGCACAGCTCACTGTAGAAGTTCTGCAATGCCCAAAATGACTGAACTCCCGCACGTGAGTAATGTCATATTATCCTGGCCAAAGAAAGTGGCCGGCAACTGATACCCGGAAGCTGGCAGCTCAAAAATGTCAGCAGCCGGTGGTGAGTTCCAGGACACCGCATTACTGGAGCCAACATGAGTATAGTTCCACTAGAATGGCTCAGCAGTTGTCCTCTTCACCGGTGTCACTGGGGAAGAAAGTGAGGGCTAATCCAAAATTTTGAGCTGCCATCAGACCTGGGATAGAGGGGGAAATCGTCCAATGGGGGGCACTTGTTCCTATGTTAACCATCTTAGAGGGGAAATCCCTCATATTGAAAAGATATTCTCTCACTTCCTGATCAGTCTACAGGACAGGAAGTGAAAAGAAATCTCTCTGAAGCTGGGTTCACACCGCAGCAGGGTCCGGTGTGTTTCCAGCCACCATTTCAGGTTCGATGTCAGCCCGAATATTGGGCTGAATTTGGACCTGAAACGGTCCAAAAGATGCACAGGACTCCTGTAAAATTCCTACCGGAGCCGCTACGGAGATGTGTGAACCGGCTCCATAGAGAGACAGTCACAATCTCCTGCTATGCGAATTGTATGCGGGGAAACCGCAATAGTGTGAACCCAGCCTGAGACACAAATGGCGTTAAAAAAAAAAAAAGGACAGTGGTTGTAACCCTTCACTACTTTATACAAAAATAGATTCTGCTTTAGTAATACTTTAAGACCATTATTAGACCATAAATGCATGCTAGCCAATCCTATCAGAATGCCTGTGAAGAACTTCATGGTTCAGTCTCTGGGACTCTTAAGGAGACCTGGGAGGGGTATTAGTGAGGTTAAGATTTCAAATATAAATGTCATTTTAAATGGCACCTAGACGATGCAGACAGTAGAATGCAGCCTACAGGTTAGATCAGAGAAAGGATGTGGACTAGATTGTGGTCCTCTCAGAGTTCCTGTTAGGTCAGAAGTACTTTGTGACACCCAGCAGTATTCTGTATTCTGTATTCACAAAGTACAATTCAGAGAATTCCCAGCATAGCATCTGACAGTCCCCATATCCTGCGGTGAGCTTGTTAGCATACTTTTCAGCCACACCTAATGGCTGTCTCCCTCTGGATACTTTATCTGAGTGTTTACCATGAAACTGTTTTAAAAGATATCAGTGATGACAGAGGCTGTCTGATCTCCATACAAATCACCCAGCTATAAAACTTTCAGGGTCACCTGGAAGGAGGGACTACCCGGTACTGACTTCTGAAATCATGCTTTTTTCAGCTCTTTGACTTAGAAAGTGTTATAGCCAGAACCTACCAATTAGTATTTCCAGAAGGAGGAATTGCCCATGTTTTTTTTTGTTGTTGTTGTTTTTTTTTGTTTTTTAAGATTCTGTACCCCAGACTAACCATGGGACATACAATTATTATGATTTGAATGAAAACATGGCTACCTACTACTAACCCCTGTACTCTGCTGTCTGCTGACCCTTGCAGTACAAACTATTTACCCCTGTGCACTGCCCTACGTCTTGCTGACCCCTGTGCACTGCCCTACGTCTTGCTGACCCCTGTGCACTGCCCTACGTCTTGCTGACCCCTGTGCACTGCCCTACGTCTTGCTGACCCCTGTGCACTGCCCTACGTCTTGCTGACCCCTGTGCACTGCCTTACGTCTTGCTGACCCCTGTGCACTGCCCTACGTCTTGCTGACCCCTGTGCACTGCCCTACCTCTTGCTGACCCCTGTGCACTGCCCTACGTCTTGCTGACCCCTGTGCACTGCCCTACGTCTTGCTGACCCCTGTGCACTGCCCTACGTCTTGCTGACCCCTGTGCACTGCCCTACGTCTTGCTGACCCCTGTGCACTGCCCTACGTCTTGCTGACCCCTGTGCACTGCCCTACGTCTTGCTGACCCCTGTGCACTGCCCTACGTCTTGCTGACCCCTGTGCACTGCCCTACGTCTTGCTGACCCCCTTCCATTGCCCCCACATGACCCCCCTCCATTGCCCCCACATGACCCCCTTCCACTGCCCAACGTCTTACTGACCCCCTTCCACTGCCCCCACATGACCCCCTTCCACTGCCCCCACCTGACGCCCTCCACTGCCCTACGTCTTGCCGACTCCTGTGCACTGCCCTACGTCTTGCCGACTCCTGTGCACTGCCCTACGTCTTGCCGACCCCTGTGCACTGCCCTACGTCTTGCTGACTCCTGTGCACTGCCCTACGTCTTGCTGACCCCTGTGAACTGCCCTACGTCTTGCTGACCCCTGTGCACTGCCCTACGTCTTGCTGACCCCTGTGCACTGCCCTACGTCTTGCTGACCCCTGTGCACTGCCCTACGTCTTGCTGACCCCTGTGCACTGCCCTACGTCTTGCTGACCCCTGTGCACTGCCCTACGTCTTGCTGACCCCTGTGCACTGCCCTACATCTTGCTGACCCCTGTGCACTGCCCTACGTCTTGCTGACCCCCTTCCACTGCCCCCACATGACCCCCCTCCATTGCCCCCACATGACCCCCTTCCACTGCCCTACATGACCCCTGTCCACTGCCCAACGTCTTACTGACCCCCTTCCACTGCCCCCACATGACCCCCTTCCACTGCCCCCACATGACCCCCTTCCACTGCCCTACGTCTTACTGACCCCCTTCCACTGCCCCCACATGACCCCCTTCCACTGCCCTACGTCTTGCCGACTCCTGTGCACTGCCCTATATACTGTTGACCCCTGCACGGTCTTTTCCAAAATTAATACTTTTCTTAACCAGCTGAACTCTACCCAGCCAGCCAGCTTGATCAGAACCAGTGACCAATTACTCCAACACATGAAAAAAATTGAGAATGAACGTGTATGCCAAGTTTCTTACTCACATTAACTTTTAAGGTAGTTTAAAGGATAAGTTCACAAAAATGAATTATAATAAATGCACATTTTTTTTTACAAGTTATTATTATTATATATATTTTTCTTCTTAGGAGCCTGTACAGCATTGCCTCCACGATCAGTAGATTGTGGGTGCAGTGTCATGTTTTCCTGCTTAGCAGAAACTCTTATCAAGCCTTGTACCTTTTGGGGTCGTAAGTGTCGCTATGTGACCCGTTCCTCGCCTCTTTCTCCTTGCAGCCATATTGGACAATTGTATAGCTCTTTCTTGCCTCGGAATATGATTACAATGCGTTACTTAGATTTGGCATGAGTGATGGTTATGGGATTTATAAGCGTAGGGAAATTTCAATAATATTTAGCTTGTGTCCCTCAGAATGTTGTAAATACGATTACTGACCTTCTCCGAGTTTATTGAAGTCATTTGGAAATGTTCTCCCCGCACAGAAGGGATGTCTTTGTTTTGTGAAGGTCCGTTGTCTTCCTCTGATTAGTGCAGCAATAGCCGTGTAATGTGATTATGGTAAGTGGTTGGGTAATGGCGATGTACGCTTATGGAAAGACCGGCCGTCTTCAGAGACACAAGACCCCAGTGCTTCCAGAGCAGCAGCTAGCTCTGTTTAAGTGTACTTGTCACGTATATACAGTGGAGGCAGACTTTTTCTAGATTTTCAAAAAAAAAAACACACCATCAATTAACAATATTTTTTTACAGGTATTCATATAGCATCAACAATTTGCACAGCACTTTACATATTGTACATTCACATCAGTCTCTGTCCCAAATGAAACTTACAATCTACGGCCGGGCATGTACTGGCCATCGGGACTACCGGGAGTTTCCTGGTGGGCCAATGGCTCAGTGGGCCAGTCAGGCGCAGTCCTGGAGTCGCTCCTCTCTGTGAGTGATTGCGATTTCACTCCTGTCAGTAGGAGCAGCTGCCGTCACTTGCTGGAGAGAGGATTAGGCTTTCTGCTCCCTCCTGCCTGCAGGGAGAGATAGACAGCCGGCAGACTTTCCTTCCTCTCCCCCCTTATCACTTATCACATGACTGGAGAGAGGAACGAGATGATGCCTTCAGAACTGCGAGTACATGTGGGAGGGGGAGGAGAGGGAGGACACTGATGTGAGGGGGCTGCTGGTGATGGGGACACTCTGATGTGAGGGGGCTGCTGGTGATGGAGACACTCTGATGTGAGGGGGCTGCTGGTGAGGGGGCTGTTGGTGATGGGGACACTCTGATATAAGGGGGTGCTGGTGATGGGGACACTCTGATGTGAGGGGGCTGCTGGTGATGGGGACACTCTGATGTAAGGGGCTGCTGGTGATGGGGACACTCTGATGAAAGGGGGCTGCTGGTGATGGGGACACTCTGATAAAAGGGGGCTGCTGGTGATGGGGACACTCTGATGAAAGGGGGCTGCTGGTAATGGGGACACTCTGATGTAAGGGGGCTGCTGGTAATGGGGACACTCTGATGTAAGGGGGCTGCTGGTAATGGGGACACTATGATATAAGGGGGCTGCTGGTGATGGCGACTCTCTGATGTAAGGGGGCTGCCGGTGATAGGGACACTATGATGAAAGGTGGCTTCTGTTAATGGGGACACTCTGATGAAAGGGGGCTGCTGGTAATTAGGGATGGGCCGAACACCACCCGGTTCGGTTCGCACCGGAACATGCCAGACAGGCAAAAAATTTGGCAGAACACGCGAACACCGTTAAAGTCTATGGGACACGAACATGAATAATCAAAAGTGCTCATTTTAAAGGCTTATATGCAAGTTATTGTCATAAAAAGTGTTTGGGAACCTGGGTCCTGCCCCAGGGGACATGGATCAATGCAAACATTTTTTTTTAAAACAGACGTTTTTTCGGGAGCAGTGATTTTTTTTTTTTTTTAATTGCTTAAAGGGAAACAATAAAAATGAAATATTCCTTTAAATATTGTGCCTGAGGCGTGTCTATAGTATGCCTGTAAAGTGGCGCATTAAGACGCATGTAAATGATTTTTTTGTGTGTCAAAACTGATGGGGGAAAGTCACTGCCAGAAGAGGTGCATCCAAATACGCACAAACTGGACACTAGTTTGAGGCACTGACTGCTGCTGCTGATCACACTATTAATGTTTACATCACCTCTGAATAAGGCAGGCCATACATTAACAATTTTTTTTATCTGCAGCCAAGGGTTGTAGAAAAGAAATTTGCTCGACTGACCAATCAACATATTCATTGTTGATGGGAGAATCCCTCTTGCAACACTGTTGTGTTCTCCTGACAGGGAACCTTCCCTGCCAGCAGAACACAATGATTACTGCTGTGGGCTATGGCTGCCAACAGTGATCCCATGGAAAAATCGGACAGGCTGGTTGTACTGAAGTCGATTGATGGATCAACTAAAGTACAACCAGCCTGCACAAATTTATGTGGAATCATGGGAGGGAGTGTTGCAGACAACAAGATATCTGTTCTTAAAGTGTGTCAAGTGACAGGTACCCTTTACATTGAAATATATGTAAAAACCCCTCATGGTGGCTTGTTTGACCCTTTTGTATCTGCCACTACTATTCCAGCTATTTTAGTTTTGAGAGTCGGAAGTCTGTAGTGACACGTGTGTTGCCCAGAAACATGAACGGTCTCAGGGGAGTATTTATATATAATGCACACAGTCCTTGGAGGAAACCTGCGAGGTTATAAAATAGAGGCTGCCTCTAATAACCTCTCCTTCAGGAAATGCTAGTCACCTGGCTGTCATTGTGATCCATTGGCTTCAGTACATTCATAGTGTGTAGATCTGTCTGACTTTACCAAATGTGTACTTTTGTTAAAGGGCGATGATTCGGACTTTTTTTATTTGAACCCCCTCTTACCTTGGGTTAGGTTGAGGGTCATGCTCAAAAAAACAAAACAAAGCATACACACCCAGCGAATCCCGCATTGTTTTGCGGTAATCTGCTGCTGCATACCCGATCCCATGCCATCATCTTCTCTAATTGGGTCATTGGGTACTGGCTGTCTCATCTGGGTTCTTGACGCTGGGCTTCCATGATGACACTGCACATGTGCTGTGGACTACCCTGAAGACCCTTAACTGTAACCGGGGACAGGCTTCCTGTGATCGTTGTGATTTGATATCGGAGCAATCACATGGTCAGGTGCGCATCCCTGGCTCCTGATCGCAAACATTGCCAGCAGCTGTCAGTGACCAGTCAGTCACTGTGAGTGCACTCCTAGCAAGGATCAATGGACACATACTGTATATCTCAGAATAGGGAAGCTGCGCTGCAAAAGGTTTGATTGATCGATCAAATCATAACATACAAAATATAAAAAAAATATAAAGAGTCCATATTGAATCACTTTAAAATCTTGATGTCACCACAGTGTAATCCAACACAGACAAGAGAGTGCCCAACCACAGTAATGTAAATCTGATTACCAGATGGCAAGCATAAAGGGCGGGTGGCTATAACCCAGCTGCGGCCTTTAGCTTGCAGATGTCGGCACCGGTAACAGCAGACTGGATCATCCAGATCGGTCTCTCTCTCCCACTATGGAGTCCGTCTTAAATCAGGTGGATGCCCCAGAAGAAAGAAGACTGACCATAGTGTGATATTACCTAAATATATTTATTAAAATAAAGTATTGCACTTACATCCATGGTGAACTTGGTATGCGTTTTTAAAAAGAGATATCGACCGGCACATACAAACGGAGCCCGTCCTCCTAGTACAATCGCGTGGTGACGTCACTACGTGCCTTCCCACAGACGCGTTTCGTCATAAATAACGTTATCAATGGGGAATGGGCTCACCACCGTATATACAGAGCCAAGCCTCGTTCTGAGTCACGAGTGCACATGTGCTGTGGACTACCCTGAAGACCCTTAACTGTACGTAACCAGGGGGAACAGGCTTCCTGTGATCATTGTGATTTGATATCACATGGTCAGGTGCTCATCCCTGGCTCCTGATCGCAAACATTGCCAGCAGCTGTCAGTGACCAGACAGTCACTGTGTCAGAAGTGCTCAGTGAGTGCATTCCTAGCAAGGATCAATGGACACATACTGTATATGCCACAGCCCAGACCACCTGTGTGGTGTTGCACTCACCGGCCACTTTATTAGGTACACCTTGCTAGTACCGGGTTGGACCCCCTTTTGCCTTCAGAATTGCCTTAATTCATTGTGGCATAGATTCAACAAAGTGTTAGAAACATTCGTCAGAGATTTTGGTACATAGTGACATGATAGCATCACTCAGTTGCTGCAGATTTGTCAGCTGCACATCCATAATGCGAATTTCCCATTTCATCACATCCCAAAGGTGCTCTATTGGATTGAGATTTGGTGACTGTGGAGGCCATTGGAGTACAGTGATCTCATTGTCATGTTCAAGAAACCAGTGGTGAGATGATTGGAGGTTTGTGACATGGTGCATTATCCTGCTGGAAGGAGCCATCAGAAGATGGGGACACTGTAGTCATAAAGGGATGGACATGGTCAGCAATAATACTCAGGAAGGCCGTGGCGTTTAAACGATGCTCAATTGGTACTAAGGTGCCCAAAGTGTGCCAAGAAAATATCCCCCACACCATTACACCACCAGTCTGAACCATTGATACAAGGCAGGATGGATCCATGCTTTCATGATGTTTATGCCAAATTCTGACCCCACCATCTAAATGTCGCAGCTGAAATCGAGACTCATCAGACCAGGCAACATTTTTCCGATCTTCTATTGTCCAAGTTTGGTGAGTATGTGCGAATTGTAGCCTCAGTTTCCTGTTCTTAGCTGACAAGAGTGGCACCCGGTGTGGTCGTCTGCTGCTGTAGTCCATCTGCTTCAAGGTTCGATGTGTTGTGCATTCAGAGATGGTATTCTGCATACCTTGGTTGTAACAAGTGGTTATTTAAGTTACTGTTGCCTTTCTATCATCTTGAACCAGTCTGCCCATTCTCCTCTGACCTCAACAAGGCATTTACGTCCACACAACTGCCGCTCACTGGATATTCTCTCTTTCTCAGACCATTCCCTGTAAACCCTAGAAATGGTTGTACGTGAAAATCCCAGTAGCTCAGCAGTCATCTTCACCACGTCTAGATGCATTGAGTTGCTGCCATGTGATTGGATGATTAGCAATTTTTGTGTTACCAAGCAATTAAATAGGTGTACCTAAAGTGGCCAGTTAGCCTCGGTTCACACCAGAGGCGGCACGACTTGCAGGTCGCCTCACCGAGGCGACCTGCACACGACTGCCGGGGCGACTTGCAAGACGACTTCTGTATAGAAGTCTATGCAAGTCGCCCCCAAAGTAGTACAGGAACCTTTCTTCTAAGTCGGAGCGACTTGCGTCGCTCCGATTTAGAACGGTTCCATTGTACAGAACAGGAGGCGACTTGTCAGGCGGCTAGGTCACCTGACAAGTCGCCCCCGTGTGAACCGAGCCTAAGTGTGCACCGGTCAGCCATAACATTAGGAACATTGACTGGTAAGGTGAATAACATGGATTATATCATTACAATGGCGTCTGAATGCAGGTGGGATATATAGGGCAGCAAGTGAACATGTTGTCTCTGAAGTTGATGTTGAAAACAGGAAAATTAGGCAAACGTAAAGATTTCAGCGACTTTGACAAGGGCAAAATTGTAATGGCTGGACAACAGAGTTGTCAGGATTTACCAAAAGTGGTCCAAGGAAGGAATACTGGTGAACCGGTGACAGGGTCATGGGCAGCCAAGGGTCATTGATGCATGTAGGGAGCGAAGGCTTGCTCGTGAGTCGGATCCGAAAGAAAAGCTACTGTGGCTCAAATTGTTGAAAAAGTTAAAGTATCACTAAACCCAGTAATATGAAAATGGTTCATCCGCCCGCCCACAGTGCCCACAGCTTATAAATCTTTTTTACATTAAAATGCTGCCACTATATACCTTTTTGGGTGATCTGTATACCACAGTCACATGATAACCTGCACAGTTTCTCCAGTGCTGAGAGTTCAGGAAGGAGGAGATTTCCACTTCAGCCTGTATACACACCCACATGTGTGATGTCAATATCAAGTGACGTGGCTATCTCTGAGAACAAGTAAATGTTCTCTCCAGCATAAGAGACACAACTGAGCATGTGCAGGTCGGCTACTCTGCCTGTGTTGGCTGCCTTTCCCCAGATAGACCCTGCAGGAGGGAAGGATCTGTGCATACAGGATTGGAAACAGCCTTTTTACACAATGCAGAGGATTAACCCCTTAAGTTCCACAGTGATTATAACAAGCATGCAATTCTGCATATACAGACTGATTTTACTGTTGTGGGTTTAGTAACACTTTAAAGTGGTTGTAATCCCTTTTAAGTGACTTTTACCTATAGGTAAGCCTAGAATAAGGCTTACCTATAGGTAGTGGAAATATCTCCTAAACGTGCGCCGTTTAGGAGATTATTTCACTTGTAGTGCGCCAATGTCGCCAATGGCGCATGCGCCGTGAAGAAACTGACCACCGTGCCGTTTCTTCCCCCAGCACGTGCCGTAAATGATGGCTCCCGGGCGCATGCGCGGGAGTGACGTCACGCGGCTCCGGCCAGTCAGAGAGCCGGAGTCTGTGGCCCCTGAAGGAAGAGGGGACAAAGATGAACGCGGCCTGCACAGGGGACAGCACGGGCTTTGTTTGTAGGTAAGTGTCATATAATGTGATGCATACTAGCCCATTATGCTTTTAATTTGCAGGCCTTGCAGAGAGCAAAAGAGGAAGTAAAACCCATTGGGGTTTACTTCCTCTTTAAAGCGGTGTTCCGCTTAAAAAAGAATAAAAATAAAAATCAGCAGCTACAGATACTGCAGCTGCTGACTTTTAATAATCGGACACTTACCTGTCCCGCCCACCTGTGGCTTTACAGCTGGGCACCCACTGCGCATGCGCGAGCGGCGCATCGTGCCGTGATTGGCCGCGCAATCATCTGGGACCTGTGACATGTCCCAGATGATTGACAAGGAGGAGGGGGCAGAGCTGATCTCCCTTCCTGTGCTGAGGGAAGTGACGTCAGGAGCTGAAGCAGGCCGAATACGAGGGACCCCCTAGCAACAGGCATTTAGAGGCGAGTAAAAAAAAAAAAAAAAATTTTCTCCAAATTTTTTTTTTTTTTTTTTTTTTTATGCACATAAATGACTTTTTTTTTTTTTTTTTTCTGGGTGGAACTCCACTTTAATGCTGGTTCTGATAGGGTGTCGGAGCACAGTGTAGTCGCAGACTGATCTGGGTGCCCATTGTGGCAGCTAAAAGAGCTGACAATGGGCAGGTGAGTATCAGAACTGGAGGACGGAGCAATGGAGGAAGGTGGTCTGGTCTGGATCGCATTTCTTTTGCATCATGTGGATTGGGGGGGGGGGGTCGGGGGGTGTCGTTTACCTGGGGAAGAGATGGCACCAGGATGCAGTATGGGTAGGAAGGCAAGTCGGCAGAGGCGGTGTTATTTTTGGAGTCCATGCACGAACTGGTCAGGGCTGTTTTGGGGACCTGCTCAATATTTGGTGCGGTGGTCATAATGTTCTGGCTGATCGGAGTGTATGTTAAGCCACAGACAGCCAGGCACATAGCATTGCAACTCAGATAACCAATCGCATTCCTTGTGTCATCTGAAGGATAAGTGAAGTAATGAGGGCACTTTTTACAAACTGGGGAGGAAGATACTTCAGTGTGTGTGACATTTGCACCCCTTTTTTTTAATTTATTTTTTTGGGGGAGTGAACAAGCCCTATACATGCATTGAATCTTATGGATCTTGTGCTGATCATCTGGATCTACATACAGCAGAGAGGCGCGAGGTGCCATAAACCTCAGAGATTGATTTTACAAATGCATGCTGAATCATGGGAGTGTTGCATAGAGCAAAATGGTTGTCTTTTAAATTGTGTTCAGTGACAAAAGTGACAGCTACACTTTTATGTTAAATTGAGAAAAAAAAAAAACCTTCAAGGTGACTTGTTTTAAGCCTTTGCATCAGATTTTTTCTATTTCAGCAATATTGCAGTATTAATAACCATTGCACAGCCCACCACTATGATTGCCCAGCTACTAATCCCTTTCTGGTTCGCTTCAGTCCCCTAAATGCCAGATCTATATCCATCCAGCACACTGCAGCATTTCTCTGTGTACTGTGCCTTTAAATAGCAATCTTGTTTTACTGAGTCATCTGCACTGCAACCAAACTTTGTTGCCAGCCCCGCCCCTCCCTGAGCCAGGCTTGCTCCTCATTGGCCGGCCGCCCTGTCAGTTAGGAGGGGGGAGGGATGAGAGGTGAGGGTAGTGTGTGTGTCAGAGGGAGCAGTGTGTGGATGGCAGGCAGAGATGATGATGATGTGTAGGGGCAGCTGTGGTGCCAGGCACTGAGGAGGAGGAGGGCAGGGAGATGTCTCGCTTCTGGTATGGCAAGAAAGCCAGGAAACACCAGGCGTCCAACCACAAGTACTCTCTGGTGAGTGTGCACACTGTGCTCCCCCCTGCCTGCCTCTGCTGGCTTTGTTTACATTGTGTGCCTGTGTGATGGTCATTAAAAGTTCTGCTCCATTCTGTGTGCAGCCCAGGGGCAGAGCAGAGCGCCGCAACCCATGGCAACCACAACCCATGCTACGCTGGCTTTCATTGCCATGGGATACAGCACTTTACAGGTCATTGCTTCAATGAATGAGTCCATTGGTGGTAGTAACCCCTAGCAACCAGATTTCAGCTATTACTGAATCGGGGCTCACATGTACGGGCATGGAAAGCTATAATATACCTGTATTAAAAAAAATGGGGCGCTGTAATTATTTATTATATAGTTATTACTATCATCATTATTATTATTTATTATTTTATTATTAGTTATTACTATCATTATTATTTTATTATTAGTTATTACTATCATTATTATTTTATTATTAGTTATTACTATCATTATTATTTTATTAGTTATTACTATCATTAGTATTATTTATTATTTTATTATTAGTTATTACTATCATTTATTATTTCAATATTTGTATAATTATTCATTATTATATAGCTATTATTAGTATTATTTGTTAATTATTATGATTATATATGGTTAATTATTTTTGTACACTTTTTTAAATATCTAGGTAGTACTATCTTTATGATTATTATATTATTATTATAATGCAGGCTTTATATAGCGCCAACAGTTTGCGCTGCGCTTTACAACATGAGGGCAGACAGTACAGTTACAATACAAATCTATACAGGAGGGATCAGAGGGCCCCGCTCAGAGCTTACATTATTTTTAGCACAATATTATTATTATTATTATTATTATTATTATTATTATTATGCTATTACTAATATGAAATAAGTAATTAGTAAGACAGGCCGTACATGGGTCAAATTTAAAAAAACGTGGGATATTTATTATAGCAAAAAGTAAAAGATATTGTGTTTTTTTTCAAAATTGTCTCTCTTCTTTTGTTTATACCGCAAAAAATAAAAAACGCAGAGATGATCAAATACCCCCAAAAGAAAGCTCTATTTGTGGGGGGAAAAAAAGGACATCAATTTTGTTTGGGTACAATTTTGCACGAACGCGCAATTGTCAGTTAAAGCGACGCAGTGCCGTATCGCAAAAAAATGGCCTGGTCATTGAGCAGCCAAATCTTCCGGGGCTGAAGTGGTGTCGTGCGACGTTGTACCCAAATAAAATTGACGTCCTTTTTTCCCCACAAATAGAGCTTTCTTTTGGTGATATGTGATCACCTCCTGCCGTTTATTTTTTGCGCTATAAAACAAAAAAAGACTGACAATTCTGAAAAAAAAAAAAAACAATTTTATTTTACTTTTCTGCTATAATACATTTCCAAAAAATATAAATATATAAAAACAAATTTATTCATCAATTTTGGTAAAAAAAAAAATCGCATATTGATTGGTTTACGCAAAAGTTATCTACAGAATTGGGGAAAGATTTAGGGCGGGCATCACTAAATGGCAGCCCGCGTCCGGCCCGAGCTGCTGCTCTTTCTGGACCGCCGCGATCATGCCATTTAGTCACTGCTTTTGACCCCAGCCTCCTCCGCTGTCATTACAGTAGAGGGAGGCGGGACAATTCTGGACTGGGGGCGGGATCCGCACTGCGTGGAGAGAGGTAGCTGCCTATCACCATAATCGGCAGGTGATTGGCTGCTAGGAGGCGGTCCTAGCAGCCAATCACCAGTTCACTAATATGAACAGTTAACGCGGCAGCTCCCGCGTCCCGCCCAGTGCTGCTGTGCCTTCAGTTTAGGATTGTCCCGCCTCCTGCTCTCCACTCTGTGAAAGGAGAGTGAACGGAGGAATGTACATGGAACTGAAGGATGGGGAGCGGGGCATGGGGGCAATGCTGTGTGGGGGGATATGTGAAAGGGGCAATGCTGTGTGGGGGGATATGTGAAAGGGGCAATGCTGTGTGGGGGGGATATGTGAAGGGGGGCAATGCTGTGTGGGGTGATATGTGAAGGGGGGCAATGCTGTGTGGGGGGGATATGTGAAGGGGCAATGCTGTGTGGGGGATATGTGAAAGGGGCAATGCTGTGTGGGGGATATGTGAAAGGGGCAATGCTGTGTGGGGGATATGTGAAAGGGGCAATGCTGGGGGGGGGGATATGTGAAGGGGGGGCAATGCTGTGTGGGGGGGATATGTGAAGGGGGGCAATGCTGTGTGGGGGGATATGTGAAGGGGGCAAGGCAATGCTGTGTGGAGTGATATGTGAAGGGGGCAATGCTGTGTGGAGTGATATGTGAAGGGGGGCAATGCTGTGTGGGGGAGATATGTGAAGGGGGGCAATGCTGTGTGGGGGGGATATGTGAAGGGGCAATGCTGTGTGGGGGATATGTGAAAGGGGCAATGCTGTGTGGGGGATATGTGAAAGGGGCAATGCTGTGTGGGGGATATGTGAAAGGGGCAATGCTGGGGGGGGGATATGTGAAGGGGGGCAATGCTGTGTGGGGGGGATATGTGAAGGGGGGCAATGCTGTGTGGGGGGGATATGTGAAGGGGGCAAGGCAATGCTGTGTGGAGTGATATGTGAAGGGGGCAATGCTGTGTGGAGTGATATGTGAAGGGGGCAATGCTGTGTGGAGTGATATGTGAAGGGGGGCAATGCTGTGTGGAGTGATATGTGAAGGGGGCAATGCTGTGTGGAGTGATATGTGAAGGGGGCAATGCTGTGTGGGGTGATATGTGAAGGGGGGCAGTGCTGTGTGGAGTGATATGTGAAGGGGGGCAATGCTGTGTGGAGTGATATGTGAAGGGGGCAATGCTGTGTGGAGTGATATGTGAAGGGGGCAATGCTGTGTGGAGTGATATGTGAAGGGGGCAATGCTGTGTGGAGTGATATGTGAAGGGGGCAATGCTGTGTGGAGTGATATGTGAAGGGGGGCAATGCTGTGTGGAGTGATATGTGAAGGGGGCAATGCTGTGTGGAGTGATATGTGAAGGGGGGCAATGCTGTGTGGAGTGATATGTGAAGGGGGCAATGCTGTGTGGAGTGATATGTGAAGGGGGGCAATGCTGTGAGGGGTGATATGTGAAGGGGAGCAGTGCTGTGGTGAGGAAGATGTGAAGGGGACAAGCAGCTGCACACAAAATAAAGTGCTGTACAAAAAAAGTGTAGGTGTACCATTGACTCTTAAACGCAAGGTGCAATTTTCTGCACATGGAAATTGCATGGTACAAACGCACCATGCAGTCTCCATGTGGCTGCATTTTTAAAAAGGTACCAGGATTTTTTCCCAGCAGAAAACGCAGGCACAGCAGCCCATTCAAATAAATGGACTGTCGTACCTGCACAGCTGGGCTGTGATGTAAAGAATCTGAGTCATCGCACAAAACTGCGATTCAGACCTCGGCTGGAAGAAATTTTTACTAATCGGACCTCCATGAATTTTAATTCAATACCCCTGATTTAGGAACTTTTTTTAAAAATTGTTTTTACTATTAATGACAGGGAGCAGCGATTTTTTTATTATTATTTTTTTTTTTTTTTTGTGGGACTATGACATTGCGGCAGACAAATCTGACACGAAGTGACACTTTTTTGTGACTGGTGACACCAATACAGTGATCAGTGCTATACAAATGCACTGATCACTGTATAAATGACACTGGCAGAGAAGGGGTTAACACCAGGGGTTTTTTAAATGGTTAAGTGTTCCCTAGGGAGGTGTTTCTAACTGTGGGGGGAGTGGCCTGACTGGAGGAGAGTGATCGCTGTTCCTGATCACTAGGAACAGCTGATCTCTCCTCCCCTGTCAGTTTACCGGCATCGGACATTGAGTCTGCCGGACCCGCAGGCAAGCTCCCACGGCGGGCGCACGCCTGCTGTATCTAATGCATGGACTGACGTACAGGTACGTCGGTTCGCGCAGCCGGGCCACCCTGCCGCAGTATATGTGCGTTGTCCATCTGGAAGTGGCTAAACAGGACTCCTCTCTGGACTTCAGCAAATGCACCCCAAACTGTAAAACCCCCCAGATCTTAATGCGGCCAATTGTGCCTTTTAAGAGAATTTGCTAGGGCCACCACACAAGCACGGATCACTTCCCCCCCAGGACAAATGGATATGTACCTTGTGAGAGTATAAACAAACTTCCATAGTGTAGTAAATCTTAAAAGCACTTTAATAAAATAATAAAAAGCTATTGCACTCGCATAGATACAGAGAAATGCGCATTACACAGCCCCAGCAAAATGGCCACAGGATCCAGCGTGATGACGTCCCAAGTCCCACCCTTTGCGTTTCGTCACTAGTTGATTGTACAGGACAGTAAAATACTCGCCTATTTACAGTATTGCCCCCTCACTGGCTGGACAAGAGGGTGTCACTCCCTAGGTGGAACCTTTCCATCAACCAGGCAGTTGACCAAAAGGTATCCAGTGTGGAGTATTTTGTTCTTCCTAGCGATGGTGACAAGTATTTTTTGGAATTGCTCCTAATTGGTTGCTATAGGTTACTGCAATATTAGGGGCTTCTGTATAAAGATTAGTGGAATGTTTTTTCTTTTCTGTGACCTATTCCACCATAAAACGTCTCTTCCAGTTATACAGGTGTGAAATGAAAAGCTCTGATGCTCACGTTACGTATATAATATAACAAAATCCAAGTTGCAGCAAACCTATAAAAGGCAGGAAAACTGGTTGGTTGCTGTTCACGTTACTGAAGACCAGAACGAACTTTGTGTGCAGAGGTGAATAGCACACAATCTGCATGTGGCAGAGCAGAGCTCATAGGACGTCCTCAGCCAGGCAGTGCAGTTTGTTTGCTCATTGAGTTGTACTGACAGTTCCTTTTATGGTGACATGACCGTGACTTTTCCTTGTACTTCATGTCTGGTTTTATCTTTGTAACTTTTAATATAAGAGAAATATGAAAACACTGCGCTCTAATAGCAAAAATAAAATATATGTGAACCAGCAGCTGCATACATTGTGACAAACAATAACTGGTAAATGGGAAAAAAAATGCAGCGCTAAGAAGTAATAGGAAGTTAGGGTGTAGTGAAACAATTAAATAAGAGATGCTGTACTGAACAGTAAAGCATATGTGCAAAAACCATAAGTGAAATGAAATGAACAAACACAGTATAAAGTGTCCACATATGGTAAATGGATGATTCCAAACTCAAATTATTGAGAGGAACTGGTATGGACCAAAAAATGATGTGAAACTAGAAAATAAAGTCAATGGTGCACGGTGTGGATCTGTGACTGAGTCAACAACGGGGTACAGAACTTCCGTAGCTGTAAACCAACATCTCGATATGGGGCATCAGAATGAAAACATCAGGAAGTAAGATAAGATGGGTACTCTTACCAGATGACGTGGACTCCACTGTCATATGACATGGAGTCAATGGTGCATGGAGCCAAACCTAGGCTGGAAAACGATATCCGGAACGGTGGAACCTCTGTCTCACTTCTCGACTTCTCTGGTGGGGTGAAGAAACATCAGGAAGGGCCGCCAACTGGATATCAGCCAATAGACCTCAAGGATGTGTTCCAAGGAGAAGCCGGGGACAGATTTGATCCAGACCCCGTGATGGAAGTAGGGCTACTGGAAGGCAGTTTCTTGCATCGGGATAATATGCAAATAAAGAATAAAAAACTTCTGCATAGTGCAGGTAAACCAGGGATTTTTATTTCTAAAAATACCATACAAAAAATGGATAAAAGTGATCACAATTAAAATAAAATCTAAGCAGCGTAAGGAAGGGGAGATCGCCCGACGCGTTTCGACCAAGGGGGTCTTCAACAGGGGCATGAGCTTCTCCCTTCACGCTGCTCCTATATATAAATATCTAATCCAATAAGATAACCCCTATAGCCAATCACAGTGGAGCTACAAAGGTCAAGTAATCAGGAACTGGATCCTGTTGATCGCTAGACCAATCAGAATCATGAATAAAACAGCCGGTGAGTATAGGACCCAATAGCGCAGTCTAATAGTGAGACTGATGCCTGGAGACCTCCCCACCGCATGGCAAACAATAGTAGACATCACTTCCTGGTAATGCATCACTTCCTGGTCAAACAATAGTGGACATCACTTCCTGGTAATGCATCACTTCCTGGTCATGTGATGTGGTGTGAAGGGGCGGTGTCCCGGCTCCCTGACCCAATCAACAACCACCAAAAGGTGCACAGGATGGGAGAGGGTAGTCACGGAAACCGAATCTCCTCAGCTCAAGTCCCGATCACATGATCGGATCTGGTGCTGTCACATGGCTAAAAACATGTTGATTTTCACATTGATGTTTTTAGCCATGTGACAGCACCAGATCCGATCATGTGATCGGGACTTGAGCTGAGGAGATTCGGTTTCCGTGACTACCCTCTCCCATCCTGTGCACCTTTTGGTGGTTGTTGATTGGGTCAGGGAGCCGGGACACCGCCCCTTCACACCACATCACATGACCAGGAAGTGATGCATTACCAGGAAGTGATGTCCACTATTGTTTGACCAGGAAGTGATGCATTACCAGGAAGTGATGTCTACTATTGTTTGCCATGCGGTGGGGAGGTCTCCAGGCATCAGTCTCACTATTAGACTGCGCTATTGGGTCCTATACTCACCGGCTGTTTTATTCATGATTCTGATTGGTCTAGCGATCAACAGGATCCAGTTCCTGATTACTTGACCTTTGTAGCTCCACTGTGATTGGCTATAGGGGTTATCTTATTGGATTAGATATTTATATATAGGAGCAGCCTGAAGGGAGAAGCTCATGCCCCTGTTGAAGACCCCCTTGGTCGAAACGCGTCGGGCGATCTCCCCTTCCTTACGCTGCTTAGATTTTATTTTAATTGTGATCACTTTTATCCATTTTTTGTATGGTATTTTTAGAAATAAAAATCCCTGGTTTACCTGCACTATGCAGAAGTTTTTTATTCTTTATTTGCATATTATCCCGATGCAAGAAACTGCCTTCCAGTAGCCCTACTTCCATCACGGGGTCTGGATCAAATCTGTCCCCGGCTTCTCCTTGGAACACATCCTTGAGGTCTATTGGCTGATATCCAGTTGGCGGCCCTTCCTGATGTTTCTTCACCCCACCAGAGAAGTCGAGAAGTGAGACAGAGGTTCCACCGTTCCGGATATCGTTTTCCAGCCTAGGTTTGGCTCCATGCACCATTGACTCCATGTCATATGACAGTGGAGTCCACGTCATCTGGTAAGAGTACCCATCTTATCTTACTTCCTGATGTTTTCATTCTGATGCCCCATATCGAGATGTTGGTTTACAGCTACGGAAGTTCTGTACCCCGTTGTTGACTCAGTCACAGATCCACACCGTGCACCATTGACTTTATTTTCTAGTTTCACATCATTTTTTGGTCCATACCAGTTCCTCTCAATAATTTGAGTTTGGAATCATCCATTTACCATATGTGGACACTTTATACTGTGTTTGTTCATTTCATTTCACTTATGGTTTTTGCACATATGCTTTACTGTTCAGTACAGCATCTCTTATTTAATTGTTTCACTACACCCTAACTTCCTATTACTTCTTAGCGCTGCATTTTTTTTCCCATTTAACTTTTAATATAGTTTATCCAAACACATACAGATCAGGTTTCCCAGACTACTACTTCTCGGAGAGGGGGGACCCAGTCTTTAGCAGAAGGTAATGGTCTCAGATCTGACAGACAAGGGAAGGCATGGGATTTCAACAGCCCAAATTAAGAGAGCAGTAGAAATGGTCACTAGAGGAACATTAAAGCTAAATTCACTTTTTTTTTTTTCTTGCCGTAAAGCAAAGGTATATGGTGCCTGGCACCCCAAGGCATATGTGTTGAAGTGGGACATATCTCAAAAAGTAAAGATTTGCTATGCGATTAAAAAAAAAACCTAGAAGTATTTTATTGCACAAAAGCATTCCACTGAAAGGTTTACCTCTTTTGTTTAGAATTCCTTCTGAAAAATGGTATGTGAGGGTGCCTATCACTCCCGTGCCTACAACCTCATAGCTGTCTATCTCCAGTGTGAGATCATCAAAGGGACTGCTGCCTCTCGAATGCTAGTCTCAGAAGATCTGGAGTAAGATTTGGTGTTTCACTAGTGTGCTGCTCACTGTCCACCTTGCTGGAGGTTCTGGAGTGAGGAAGCAAAGCCCTGCCACTATCAGAATGCAGAACAAGACATGATACTTAAGTAATGGGGAAAAATCAGCTGTAGGAAGATCATGGCAGGAATACTAGTCATTAGTTGTCCTCCTCCTGACTCTTTTGGGCGCAGCTTCTACAGTTTATTTTGTCTTTAATAGAACAAAGCTACCGTATGAAGCACCATAGTGCACTGATGGGAATGTACTGTGTGTTGTGGAGTGTTGCATTTTCTGTAATTATTTTTTTTTTTTTTTGGGGGGGGGGGGGGTTGTGTTGGGTTTTTTTTTTTGGATTGTAAATATATACATATAAAGGATGTCCCAAAAATCTCTGGATCTATAAGCATTGAATTATTCAAAATCGCCATTTCTATCCTTCTAAAGCAAGTGTCTCAAACTGGCGTCCCTCCAGCTGTTGTGAAACTACAAGTCCCATCATGCCTTTGCCTGTGGAAGTCATGCTTGTAACTGTCAGCCTTGCAATGCCTCATGGGACTTGTAGTTTTGCAACAGCTGGAGGGCCACCAGTTTGAGACCCCTGTTCTAAAGGATTTTTATACTTCATAAGTGCAGCTGGTCCAGTGACTACATGGTGACACAAACATGCATATGAAATACTTTGAGAGCTTCTTGCAACAGAAGGAGATATTGTTGAAGATTAATTTCATCTCAGTGGTTATATCAACCTTCACAATGAACATCAAAAAGGTGGATTGTAATGTGAGGTCCAGTTTAATGGCCTCCTGGACCTCCAGACATAACACCACTTAACTTTTTTTTTTCTTTTTTTCTTGGAGTTCTTCTGAAATCAGAAGTCTTTAGCAGCTTTTCTCAAACTGTTTACCCCAGAGAAACCTTTAAAATGTTCAGAACTCAGGGAACCCATGCTAAAACCAATTAGTTGGTCAGTGGGAAAAATGCCCCTTACATTGGTGTTCAGGGAGGAGAATGCAACCCTTACAGTGGCATTGATAAACTCTTTAGTGCTGCTCCAGGCGAGGTGTGATCACTTCTTATTCAGAAGTGCGGGCATGTGTGGGACACCACTCACCCAGCCCGGTGTATACAAGTGTAGGTAATGGCCTCAGCCAGCACGGCTTAACTGGTTTGCCGCCTCCACCGGGGCTTAGTCATAAAGGTCTATGATTAAGCCCCGGTGGGTGGGGTCAAATACGTCAGGGAGCGTGGCCACCTTAGTCAGAAATCCTCAAAGTACCTGAAATGATCGTTAATGGCATGTAGCTGGCTCTGCCAAGAGACGCTGGCACCAGAGCTATGCAGGAACCATCAAATAGGCGGCCAATCCATCACAGCTCAATGAACCCCCTTTCAGCCTCTGGGGGAACCCTGGTTGAGAATGGCTGATCCCTACTAAACAGGCGGACGACAGGTCTGTGTCCGCTCCGCTATGCAGAGCGTACACGGACCCGGTCCCGCTACCCTCTATGGGGAATTTAGATGGAAGTGGACCACCTGTATATGAATGGGACCACCATCCGTCTGTTTTTGGAGGATCAGATGGCGGCCCGTTGTCTGCTGACATCTGCCACTCCATAGAGGACAATGCAGTGTCTGATCTGGTCTGCTTCAAAAAAATGACAGACGGACCTGATTGGACAGCCCGTGTGAAAGAGCCCTTAAGGAGGAAATGATCTTCTGCATGTAACAACATTAGTTCTGCTTTCTTAACAAATGTGTAACGTTCTTGTATTCAGCGTATACATAAATGTTGAATAGGTCAAGCCTGTCACTCTGAGCATTAACTGTAAAGAAAACTTTTACTTACATTTTTCCCATGGATCCAGACTTTTGGGACATACTATATATTCCAAAAAATCTGCCCTGCGCATCTAGAATTAGTGGCTTCTGGTCATGAAGGGGTTAAGGGAAATGTTGCAGAATAAGAGGCGTGCATGCTGAGATTTCCCCCCAAATTAGTTGACTAATGGTGTCCATTGTTTGAAGTTATACTTGAAGATTCAGTAGACAGATTATTTCACTGCTGTTGTAAACATTATTATTAGTAATTAGCTGGTTTCTTTAATCAATATTGGTATTGCTAGAAGTTGTTTTTGTTTTTTGTTTTTTTACTAGAATCCGGCAAGCTGTGCCTTGTATTGTACAAAACTACAATATATCAGCCTGAAAAGCAGCTTCTGGATAAGTCCACCGACTCTGAGACCGCAGAGTTGCATTGCTGTGTTTGAAAATCTCGGCACCATGGGAGTTTTCCTGAGAGAATTCCCACGCTCAGAACTTTGGCCGTTTAATAAATAGCTTAGAATTCCCAAGCAGTCGTTACTTAAAAAGCCCATAAACACATTTGCAAATGTATCTGAAGCGGAGCTGAAAGGAAAGCCTTTACTTTATGTGAAGGATTAATTGTATGGATAGGCAGGAGGGAATAATAGTCTTGTAGAGAAGGAGTGTGTGTGTCTTATCAGGAGTTTGCAAGTTGTGTAAGGAAACCGCAGCTCCATCCATGGCCGCCTAAGTTTGGTGCAAAGTTTCACTTCCTATTGATGTCCTCCTGTGTCTGCTGGCTCCTCTCCAGACAGAAGCATGCACATTGATTAAACCGTGTTTTAGCCTTTGTAAAGGTGAACCACCTGGTCAAATGGCTGTTATCTTTTACATAGGCCCCCACACCTGAGCGATTTTCTGCTTGGCGTTCCAAAAACCCAAACCAAATCCTATTAGGCCCCTTTCACACGGGCTTTCTGATCAGGTTCACCTGTCAGTTTTTCAGCCGGACTTTTATCGGACCCTGCAGTCTCCCCTATGGAGCGGCAGATGTCAGCGGACACGTGAAAGGGGTCTTCGTTTCAATGGCACCTGTTCACATCTGAGCATTTTGCCACCTGTAGCAAAATGGTTGTGCTCTTCCTTTAGGCAGATTGGCCCCTAGACTTCTATGGGAACTCCTGAAAAACGCACGACATGAGCAGTTTACAAGCTTTGTTGCGTATTTTCTGGCAAAACAGTTATCCACCCCTAATCTCCTTCCCCTAGTGCTTTCAACTGGCTAAAATAAAAATACCTGAAGCTTGAGGCCCCGTTCAGACTTTGCATAGTGGGAACTGGTGTTCCCGATTTGAAATTTTGTGTGGGCAATTTTCGCACATCACACATAGGGCAGTCCATTCACTACAGTGAGTTGTCCTAAGAAAACTTCTGTTGTTTTTTTGGACGATAAGCTTCACAAGATTTTTAAGATCAGGTTTGGCTGCGATTGCAGCGTGATTTGGCCTCGTGACAATCACACCAAAATCGCACTGCGTTTGGGGTGCTGTTTAGAATGAATGGCACCCAAATGCTCATTGTGGGTTTTGCTCCAATTGTCACGTGATTTGGACTTTCAACGTATACGCCTCGCAATTCCAAATCGCAGAGTGTGAATTGGGCCTGAATACACATGGAAAACGATTGTAATGTGCTTCTAAAATGCTAGTAGTATGCTTGCAAAACTCCTAAATTAAAATGCCTAAGGCTCCTTTCACACTTTCGTAACTTTGTGTAATGGGAACAAGTGCTTCCACTCGTGATTATGTTGAGCGATTTGCACACGATTTTGCCTGTAACAGAGGGCCAGACCATTCACTGAAGACCCCTTTCACACTGAGGCGCTTTTCAGGCGCCTTTACGATAACAATCTAAAAAAGGAAACGGTATCCAGCGCTGACCCAAAAGGACACAAAATAAGGTAAAACTGCTAGCAGACACTCAAGGCTAATTCAAAACAAAAACCTCAAATAGACATATACATAAAGTGCTGCGCAATTCTTAAAAGTCCATAAAACTGTAAACAGAACAATCCCAGTTGGTGTACATATGGATACAGCTAAAAACAAAGTGCAGATGACAAACGTAGGAATTCATGAATGTCCATAAAATGAAACAGTCCCAACTGGTGAGTGTAAGGAAACTACTGGAATAACTAAAGTGCAAGTGACACACAAGGCAAATCTTCAATCGGGTGTCTGTGATCCCTCCACCACAAAGAATGACCTCTCACCTCCAGGACTCGACCTGAAACAGGTCACATAGCAGTAATAGAACACCAGGCAGGTAATCCTCAGATGAAAAATCCAATACTCGTCCACAGTCAGTGAGATGATACAGCGTGTGTAAGGAAAAAGACACAGCGATCTAATGCTCTCTGTTTGCCACTTTATTGTAATAAAAAACGATCAATTGTACTTACATAAAGCCGCACTCAGTTCTGAGTGCAGGCACATAATCGTGTAGTGTTACCAACGAGACAGCCGCGGGTGATGTCATGCCTGACCTCCGTACGCGTTACGTCCGAAGGTGGGACTTCCTCAGCGTATGCGTTGCGTCCGAAGGCGGGACTTCCTTCACGATAACAAAAGCGCCTGAAAAGCTCACGAAAACCTCTTTCCATTAAAATCAATGAATGCTTTCACACTGGGGCAGTGGGCTGGCAGGGCGGTGAAAAAACGCCCCTCTCCATGGAAATGAATGGAAAGCTCTTCAAAAGCGCTCAGATGTTTTACTGGCAGTTTAGAAGCGCCTCAGTGTGAAAGGGGCCTAATTCTTTTTCGGGCGACAAGCCTTGCTCAATTTTGAAAGGCTTGGTTTTCTGCAGCACAATCAGCATGTGATGATTCTGCCCGTGAATCCAATTCATGAAGTGTGAATGGAGCCTAATCGCGCTGCCCAGGTGTGAATGCAGCCGGCAACTCTTGACTTTCTCAGGTTTGCTATGTAAACTACTGCCAAATGTTTTAAGGATAATCTTCTTGTTCTTTCTCTAAGTGTTGCTCTTTGTTCATCTTGACTTAAGCATGGCATTACAAAATGGGGCGAGGCTGTTTATCAAGTCCAGGAGCCAAAAGAAGGGCGGGTGGGGGTCTGAAAAGACAAGGTGAATAGAACCGGAAGAGCACGTCAGATCAGCCAAGCAAATTGTGCCTTCTAAGGTGTATCTAAACCCAATTCAATTAACCTTAAATAACATTGTAGCTTACTAGTTCTTAAGCTGGTTATACATTAGTAAACTCTAGTTTGAATTTTTTTGTTTTAAGGATGTTCGTTCGATTTTCCAATTATTTGAAAGGAGCAGGATGGGAATGTTTTCCCAAACAAATGAATTTGTCATCAAACGTATAAAGAATTTTCGTACAAATATTCATACGAACATTTGTTCGAAATTCTACTAGTGCATAGCCAGCTTCAGGCTATGTTCCATTTCTCTTGTTCAGCCTCATAGGCTAGACCAGAGGAAACCATTGACTCCCCCATCGGCGGGGAGCGTCCTTCCCCCTCCTGCCAGGCTGCAGCCAATCAGGTAGGCTTCTTCCTCTTGCCCTCACCAATTGACATGTTGGTCTGTAATTTTTTTGGCACCACACCCTTGTAATCAAATTATTGAAAGACTAAGTAGTATGTATAATGGACTTTATAGGGATCCTAACAACTTTTATATAAAATCACACATTTTGTTCATACTTTTTCAGTAAAAAAGTAACTGACTCTGAGCCCGGGTTCACACCTATGCAAATTAGATGTGCGTTTCCCCACATCTAATTCACATAGTAGGAGAATGTGACCAGCTCCCTATGGTCCTGGCTCACATATCTCCAGGGCGGCTGCGGAGCGCACTGCACAAAAACGATGTGCGTCTTTGGCTCAGTTTCAGGGCCGAATTTAGGCATAGAATTGGCCCTGATTCGTCCCTGAAACGGGGAACAGGGACGCACAGCGCTCCTGTGCGATCCGCAGCCCAGTATAGTGTGAACCCGGGCTAATCATGTTGTCTAAATTGGCCCTAGTATGTGTATGTGTATGGATGTGAGATTAGGAACTTATGGTGGCCATACATGCTTTGATAAACGATCGATTTATTTTCCAATTGATCTCTAGTTCGATTCAATATAATACACAAGGAAGTGGATTTCAGTCGATAGCTGGAACATACGATTGTAAGTTATTGATTGCATCTCTGTTTCCAATATGCAAATTCAGTAATTTTACGCGCTGGCTGATCAACTCAGTTTAATCCTATTGATCTAAAACTGCTCGAAATCTGTTGATTAGGAAGTCATGGCTATTTGATTGTTTCTCGATTTTAATCACTTTGGTTGAATTGCACTTTGATTGTATAATAATATGAAAATGCGTACGGCCACCAGTAGATTGTAAGCTCCTTGAGGGCGGTGACTAATGTGAATGTACAGTAAGGAAAGTTCTGCATAAATTGTCAGTGCTATATAATAGGAATATGCTTTTCATTGAAGTCATTGTAAGTGATTGGTTCTAACCCATTCGCCTATAAAATGTGTCATTTCTACATAGTAATTGTGGAGAGTTCATGTTTTAGTTGAAGGGATGTAAATATTAAAACATGAAAGCTGTGAAATGCAATTCCAGCACTGGTAGTGGATTGATAATTTCTGTGTGCAGAATCCAATAATCTTCTCTTGATTGTTTGAAAGGCCGGAGCATGGATGGATGATGATCAGTGGAATGAGTTACCTACTTGGATCTATTGGGGACTCTGACAGTGAAATCTTCCCTCCTCTGTTCTCAGGATTGCTGGCTGCTCCCCTTCACCATTCAGGCATTCATGTATTTCTCTACATTTTCAGGAGTATAGAATAAGCATATCCATCAGGGTTATAGGCACTACAGTAATGATCAAAGCAGATGTGCAGACCTAGGATCCCAATTCCAAGATGTGGGTTTTGTTCACACTGCAGTAGTCTCACTGATTCCCTATAAGACATGGGTTTTGTTTATACTGCAGCAGTCTCGTCAAGTCTGTGTGAGATATAGGGCCTTGATGAGACATAGGGCCTTGATGAGACATAGGGCCTTGATGAGACATAGGGCCTTGATGAGACATAGGGCCTTGATGAGACATAGGGCCTTGATGAGACATAGGGCCTTGATGAGAGATAGGGCCTTGATGAGAGATAGGGCCTTGATGAGAGATAGGGCCTTGATGAGAGATAGGGCCTTGATGAGAGATAGGGCCTTGATGAGAGATAGGGCCTTGATGAGAGATAGGGCCTTGATGAGAGATAGGGCCTTGATGAGAGATAGGGCCTTGATGAGAGATAGGGCCTTGATGAGACTACTGTAGTATAAACAAAACCCATGAGAGGTTTTGTCCACACCACAATGGGCTCATCAGCTTCCCAGTAAGATATGCAGTGCAGTGGTCTCATCAAGTCTCTGAGATGTTGGTTTAGTTTTATACTTCAGTGGTTTCATCAAGTCCTTATGAGATATGGACTTTAGTGTAGCCCGCAGTGGTCTCCAGTCCGTATTAGATATGGGTTCATACTGCAATGGTCTCATCAAGTCTCTGATATGGGTTTTGTTTATACTGCGGTGGTCTTATCAAGTCCCTATTAGATATGGGTTTTGTTTATGCTGTGTCGGTCCCAAGTCCATATGAGATATGGATTTTGTTTATGCTGCTGTGATCTATGAGATGTGGGTTTTGTTCATACTGCGGTGGTCTCATCAAGTCCTTATGAGATATGGACTTTAGTGTACTCCGCAGTGGTCTCCAGTCCCTATGAGATACGGGTTCTGTTCATACTGCAATGGTCTCATCAAGTCTCTGAGATGGGTTTTGTTTATACCTCGGTGGTCTCATCAAGCCCCTATGAGATATGAGTTTTGTTTTATATTGTGGTGGTCTCATCAGGTCCCCATGAGAGATGTTTTTGTTAATACTGTGGTAGTCTCATCAAGCCCCTGTGAGAGGTTTTGTCCACGCCATAGTGGGCTCCCTATGAGATATGCAGTGCAGTGGTCTCATCAAGTCTGAGATGTGGGTTTAGTTTATTCTGCAGTGGTTTCATCAAGTCCTTATGAGATTTGGGATTTAGTGTACCCCGCAGTGGTCTCAAGTCCCTATGAGACTTTTAAAAAAAAAAACATTTTTCATACTGCCTTGGCCTCATCAAATCTCTTTGAGATGGGTTTTATTTATACTGCAGTGGTCTCATCACGTCCCTAATGAGAGATGTTTTTCATACTGCAGTGGTTTCATCAAGTCTCTGAGATGGGTTTTGTTTATACTGTGATGGTCCCTATGAGATGTGGGTTTTTAGTGCACCCTGCAATGGTCTCAGGTCCCTATGAGAGATGTTTTTGTTCACACTGTGGTGGTTTCATCAAGTCCCTATGAGATGTTTTTTTTTTCATACTGCAGTGGTCTCATCAGATCTCGGAGTGTGGGTTTCATTTATACTGCAGTTGTTTCATCAGGTCTCTGTGAGATTTGGATTTTGTTTACAGTGCAGTGAGATCCGATTATTATCCAGCACGGTGTATATTTTGGGCAGAACTTGTCCACGGCTTCAACACACACTCTCTTGGCAAAAAAGCCAGCCAAAGAAATCTATAGAGAACAAGACAGCCATAGTCCAAACGTTAGTTTAGTTTTTACTTTCTTTTTTTTTTTCCCCAATTTTTGATAGAGCAGGTAACGGTTAAAGTTTTAAATGAACATCTAATCGTACAGAAAGCTGCTTGTTGTCAGGGACAGGGTCTCTTTAACACCCCCTTCCAAACTCCAGCTGTAAAGTGTCATTCATCACAGTGTAGACTGTTTGACCTAAAATTTGCAAAGCGCTCTCTGACTACTATTTTTGGTGTTTTTGCGTTTTTACAAAATGCTGAAACAAGCCATGTTCTTAAAGAGAAACGTCAGTCTGCTCATCATTTGTAATTAAAACATCTTTGCCATCCTGAAGCTTCCCTCCAACCACTTTGCATTTTCTTTTATATATACTGTGATTCTGTACTTGCCAAATATGCTGCAGAAATCTCCCTCCACGGAGTCTGGCTGCAACTATTTTAACTGTGGGCAGCTGAAGCTGCTGCCTGTTCACTTCCTGGATTTACACAGAGGCACACCTCCAGCTCTGCAGCTCTCATTGACCCTCTTATGACTCCCCCCCCCCCCCCTACCCTCCCATTCCTGGCAAACTCTCACGAGAGTGAGGGAGAGAGCTGTGTATGATGTCATACGCCTAGGATAATGGCCAGACAAGAAACAGGAAGTGGGCTGTATAAGGAATTTACTGGCAGAAAAAAAATGTTTTACTATCCAAAGTTAAAACAAAAAGGGTAGAAGATCTAATAGATTGAAAGGTGAAAAAAATGACTAAATGTCCGCTTTAATAAGTCAGTTGTTTAAACTCTCTTCATCCTTCAAACACCGGATACAAAATTTTGGGTGCAATGAACCATGAAAAGTGTGTGTGTGTTTATTTTTCTTTTTTTCTGAATTCATTTTTGGGGACCTTTACAAAGGTGTTATACCTGGAGCTCCCCACCTACCATGAATCTAAATGAGAGAAAACATAGCACACTGTGTTATAATCTGTAGTAGGCTGCTCCATAGAAGCGGAGGGGGGGGATATAAATACAAAATAAGAGCTCTCTATGTAAGGCAAATATTTGCTTTTGGAATAGATGGTAACATGGAAACATAGTGTGGGTAAGCGTCTAGAGATTAACTCAAGCATTAGGACTGCCTTTTTACGTTTTGTTCTGTTTAAGTATGTCTAAAACCAAGAACAAAAGTGTAATCTGTTGCAACTTCTCAGTCCTCAGATGTGGTGTCTGCTCTCGTTTTTTGTTTTGTTTTTTCCTTCTTTTTCAGCCCTTTGGATCTTGTCAGTTACACACTTCCTGTCCTAGTGTGACAAAGCTCACCCACTGTACAATACAATCTGTGGAGGCTGAGCATTGTCATCCCGAGACAGGACTACAGAACACCTCCCTTTCCTCCTCTCCACAGAGGTGTTGTCTAGTCCAACTCAGTTCCTGATAAAAAAAATCATTTGATATATCTTTCCATAGTGTATGGGACAGCACTTGATTTCTGGGGGGGATCTGGTATATTTTATGCAATTCCTGAACACATCGAACAAATGCTTTCCATGGTATTTTAAATACATCCAAAGAGAACAAGTTGGAGAAGTTCATTGTTCAGGTTTGCATGTCCTTTTGGCACAGGAACACACATTGAAATTGGCACTTAGAACAGGATGTAGTAGTTTAGCACATTGTTCAGTGTGTGAGCGAAGACTTCTTGGAAAGGTGTGATCACGGATGTACGGTAGTGTACGCCTTCATCAGTCTGAAGTTCTTAAAGTGTCCTATTCTATAATGCATGTATAATATAGGTACACAACCAACTAAATGTCATTTACATTATACAAAGCGTTGTATATTTGTCGGAGTTATATAAATGCTAGTAATCTCTAGATTGTTAGAAGCTAACTTCTGATTTCCGGGAGTCACTTTAAACCACTGTGTTTTGCAAGTGAAAGTGAAATCAGTCGCTGAGGAAACATTAGGAAACATTATGAGGGCTTTAAACTCACAATTCAGTTTATCGTAAACCCAAGTTTTGCATAATCCCTCCAGCCGTACTTAGAAGGCCTTTGTGGTAGTGTGTGGGAAGGGGGCAGGGGCGACATGTCAGGTTACATAAGTGCACATCCTGCAACCCCCCTCTCCTGCTTCACTATAGCTGGCCATAGACTAATCGAAAATTGGCTGGTTCGGCAGGAATCGGACAAAGTTCAATCCATCTTTTGGCTTTTTTAGTCTTTTTGTGCAGTTATTGCCGCCAGCTATAGCCAGCAGCAGTAATCTTTGTAGTCTGGCGGCTGAGAAACATCCCACTGTCAGAATACAATAACGCCACGGAAAGGATTCCCCCTGACTGTGTTGTTGGGGGGGGATCAAGCTATTTGCTTTCCTTTCGACCCGTGGTTCAGCTTTTGACACCATTGTCCTCCCCGATCTGTGCTGCAGATGGCAGGATGCACCCAGCACTGGATGTGCGGCCCTGGAAATCCACAGACCACTAGCCTCCAGTGGCGGCTGGTACTCAAAATTTTTGAGGGGGGCGCAAACTGAAAAATTCAGAAAAATGCTGGGAAAAAAAAAAAACATCAATTGCAGCCTCACTGTGCCCATCAAATGCAGCCACTGTGCCCCGTCAAATGCAGCCTCACTGTGAACACCCGCCCGCTCTGTGTCTGACTGGCACTTACCCCATCTTGGTGGCAGGTCAGGTAGCAGATGATGGGGGGGGGGGAGTAGTGGGATGGGCAGCGGGTCAGGCGATGGCTCCTGTGTTCTCCATGGTGCCCATGCGTCTCTTCCCTTCTGCTAGGCGTCCAATAGGATTGCCTGTGCCTTTAGCCAATCGGGAGACAGGTATTAGACCCGTGCTTCCTGATTGATGGAGAGGCGGTTCAGTGTTAGAAAAGCAAATAGTAAATTGCTTTTCTAACACACCTGGGTGGGCTCTGAGCGCAATGCTCGGCGCTCTGAATCCACCTTTTTTGAAGCCTATGGCTCTAATCAGGTGCTTCAAAAAAACCAAAACAGCCACGTTAAATTCAGGCGTCCAGAAAGGGGCCAGACTCCTGAATTGGGGGTGGCCGCGGTGGCCATAGATATATCTATCCATTCTACAAATAAGGGGGAGGAGCCTGTGCGCCCTTAATGGATGGGCCGCCCCTGCTAGCCTCCCTCCCGATCTTCACATGCACAGTCCACTCTATATTCTAGCAAAAATGCTGAGCTGCGAGAGCGAGCTGACTACGCATGCATAGGTGGGGAGGAAGGCCAGTAGTGCTCGTTTAGAGATTTGAGTGGCCACACATCCAGGTGTGCCCTGCCATCTGCAGGGTGGAGTGGGGAGAACAGTAGTGTCAGCAACTGAAGAGGTGAACATTTGTATGGGGAATGAAGCGCAGCATTTTAACATATGGGGACACTGTGTGGTGCAATGGAACATTTTGGGAAATGCCTGTAAAGATGAACCAATTCTCTAATCCCAGAATGTCCACTGGAGCCACTTGGAAGGTAGTTTTGGTTCCCCTGAGTGGTTGAATGTATTCTACAAGGGTAATTTCAGCCAAATATTTTCCTTCCTTTCAGAGGAGTCGGTAAGGGTTAGATCTGGTTACAGATTTGTAGTATTGTCTGTATCTCCATTGATGGGGAAAAATTACCTACTTTTTACTGCGGTGGCCACCATGGTAGTGCTGTGAATGGAACCTGGATTCCCTTCTTTATAGAGCTGCAAGATTAAAAGATCGCTAAAAACAATGCGATTGTGATTGTAAAGTCTTGTTTTTTTTCCCCCCATAAAAACAACAAACATGTTATACTTACCTGCTCTGTTGCAGTGGATTTGCACAGCGCAGCCCGGATCCTCCTCTTCTCAGGTCCCTCTTCCCTGCTCCTGGCCCCTCCCTCCTGTTCAGTGCCCCCACAGCAAGCGGCTTGCTCTGGGGGCAACTGAGCCGAGTCACAGCTCCCTGTGTCCATTCAGGCACAGAGCCCCGAACCGGCCTTGTCCCCTCTCTTCTCTGATTGGCTAGCTGACTTTGACAGTAGCGGGACCGAATGGCGCCGTTGCTGTGTTTCAGCCAATCAAGAAGGAGAATCTTGGACGTCCGAGACATTCGTGGACATCGCTTGATAGAGGGACCTCAGGTAAGTATGTGGGGGGCTGCTGCACACAGAAGGCATTTTATATTAATGCATAGAATGCATTAAGATAAAAAATACCTTTTGCCTTTACAACCCCTTTTAATACAGCATTTCCCCGATTCATGTTAAAGCGGAGTTCCGCCTAAGAAATTTAAAAAAAAATTTAAAAAAGTCAGCAGCTGCAAATACTGCAGCTGCTGACTTTTAAAATAAGGACACTCACCTGTCCAGGGCGCCTGCGATGTCCTCACCCGAAGTCGACCCGTTCCTCGGCTCCAGGTGAAGGCGCCGGCATTGCTAGTAAGGAAATCGGGAAGTGAAGCCTTGCAGCTTCACAGCCTGGTTCCCTACTGCACATGCGCGTGGGACCTGTTTGTCTCCCAGAAGACAGCGGGGGGGCAGAGGAGGGCCTGACATGGCATAGATCGCCGCGGATACTGAGGCGATCTTTCGCCAGAAGAGGAAGCAAATACCTGGATTAGACAGGTATCTGTTCCCCCTCCCCCCTGAAAAGTGCCAAATGTCACACCGGAGGGGGGGAGGAATCTGGACAGCGAAAGTTGCATTTTTGGGTGGAACTCTGCTTTAAACAAGTGCAGAGCAGTTCTCTGCTCAGAGCTGTCAAAAGATAAACATTTGGGCTGAGTTTTTTTTTTTTCTCAACGGCGATAAAGAGAAACAATGTATCTCTTGGTTCTTTTATCAAAGTCAACTTTGGTCTGTAAACTAGGTCAGTTTAACCACTAAAAGACTAAACCTTTTTTGACACTTGTTTAATATATGTATATGTGTATATATATATATATATATATATATATATATATATATATATATATATATATATATATATATATATATATATATATATATATATATATATATATATATATATATATATATATATATATATAAATATTTTTAGCAGAGACCCACTGTATTTGTGCAGCGTTCTTTCAAAAGCAATTTTTGGAAAAAAAAATCAACAGACTTCAATGAATTAATAGAAACTAAATGGTAAAGTTAGCCAAATTTTTTTGTATGATGTGCCGCCGAGAATCGAGAGAGAATCTTGATCTTTATTCTAAGCAAAAAAAAATTGTGATTCTCATTTTATCCAGAATCGTGCAGCTCTACTTCTTTAGCATTTATTGCTCATATGTTTTTTGGAGGATACCCTATCAACTCGGGGCAATGTCATGGACTCCTTGGTGGATTATCCAACAGTAGTGTGTACATGGGTAATGCGGTCCAGATGAAAAATGTTCAATGTGAAAAAATTTGGCTCTCAGCAATGCATCCGTAGTCACTGGGACAGACATCAAGGGGAAATTAGTTCTGGAGTAGTGAAGCTGAACCTGTTAGGCTTTACTACCCTGTTTCCCCGAAAATAAGACCTAGTGTGATTGTCGGTGATGGCTGAAATGTAAGCCCCACCCCCAAATAAGCCCTACCCTGTTTCCTTTAAAATAAGCCCTACCCTGCCTAATGGTATTATATTCTTCATTGTTCGGTTTATGTTGAACATATATTTGTATTGTATCACGGGACCATGGACCTCTCCCTTTGACTAAATAAATAAAAAATTTGTAAAAAAAAAAAAAAAAAAAGCCCTACCCTGAAAATAAGACCTACAAGGACTTTAACTAGGGCTTATTTGGGGGGTAGGGCTTATATTGCAGCCATCACAGACAATCACGCTAGGTCTTATTTTCGGGAAAACAGGGTATGTCTAGGTCAGTGTTGGGGGCATGAGACAGAATGGCAGCTTCAGACTGTGGCTATTTGCACAGACAGGTATATTACTTTATGATAAATTCATTATTAACATGTTTAGTGTAATCCTGGAGGACCAATCTGAGTTTGTAATCTTTCTAGGCAGAATTCAGTTGTATTTTGTGACAAGCAAGCTAAGGAATCTTTAGCTGAATGGTTTATCCGCGGTGGCGTAGGAAGCTCTATGAGCAGAGACCTCCTTCCTGTTTCTTAGCAATCTTCTGTGTCCTACCCACCTACCACTGTGCACATATTTCACAATAGATCTTTGTTTCTATACTTCTCTGGTTTTAGTGCTCTTTAAAGGGAGCCAGTCATAATTTGTCTTGTGCCAGAATCTTGATATATTAGGCCTTTAGTTATTGAAATTAAACAGGTTTGTCTGTGATCATAATACTCCTCTACCTTATCCAACCATTCAGTGTCTGCCAATCCCTCCACTGGCTTCTGATCCCCAAACAAATGAAATTCTCAATACTAATTTAATAAATAATTTGAAAATTTCAACCTACAAAGCTATCCACAACCTTACTCAGAGCTACATCAGCAACCTCATCTCAAAATATTAACAAAAGTGTCATCTTTGCTCCTACCAAGACCTCCTTCTCTGTAGTTTCCTTGTTGTCTCCTCCCGTGCTCAGTTTCAGGATTTCTCCAGAGTTTCTCTGGAACTTCCCACTTCACTCTGTCCAAATATCTTCTACTCTTTCCACCTCTCTAGATGATCCCTGAAAACTCTTCTGTATAGGGGAGCCTATCTCTTTACCTAACAACAACTGACCATCATCCATCAACTCATCACTTGCCCCTCCTTATTAGATTGTACGCTCTAACGGGCAGGGTACTCTTGCCTTGAACTGTTCTGTCTCCTGTTTTGTAAAGAACTGCACAAAACTGCCTTTTCTTCTACTCTGAGAACTCCTGTAGGTGGCACATTTTAAGGACATAAGCCATTAATACTGTACAGAAAATATTGCAACTATAAGTCAGAAAGTCCACTCAGTTTACTGTTGCTTGAGCACTTAACCTATGATCAGATTTATCAGGGTGCTAACAGGATTCCTAGGAAATACTGCGTTTGGGTCAAATGACTGTGCCAAAAAACATTTCCCTTATGGTCCTGTGGGTAGGGTTAGAAGGCGGGGCTGGTACCAAGGAACACAGAAAAAATAGTAGCAATACCTAGAAGGATTTTTTAATATTAAGGGCAATCAGATAAAGGAGATGAACGTCAAGATAAATGGTGTGGCAATACTGCGTGTGTTTTACCATATTCGTGTTTGATTTGTGTATAGCTTTCAAAGCTTGTTTGAAAAAAAAAAATTGAACTAAACCTGTTTTTATGCTACATTTATCGCTAGAATGTATCTGCTAAAATTGAAATGTATTTGTTTGACATGAGACACATTTGGCAAAGCGTTTTGTTTGCTACCTTTTAGCAAATGCTATAAGTTATTTGGTGTGCCACAGGTCTGGGCATGGCAGAACAGTATGGTTCTTTAAGGGTAACTATACTAGGGGGAAGAAAACAACAAAAAGATTTTGTACGTTTGCCCACTTACAAAGAAATGAAGGGTCTATATTTTTTTTTATCATATGTGTATTTTAAATGATAGAGACAGAATATCAACCAAAAATTCAGAAACAAACACGTTACAAATGCTATAAATTAAGTTGCAGTTCAGTGAGTAAAATCAGTATTTGAACCCCAACCAAAACATGACTTGGTACTTGGTGGAGAAACCCTTGTTGGCAAGCACAGAGGTAAGACGTTTCTTGTAGTTAGTGACCAGGTTTGCACACATTTTCAGAGGGATTTTGGTCCACTCTTCTTTACAGATCTTCTCTAAATCCTTAAGGTTTGTTGGCAACTCGAAGTTTAGCTCCCTCCATAAATTTTCTATTGGATTACGGTCTGGAGACTGGTTAGGCCACTCCATGACCTTAATGTGCTTCTTCTTAAGCCACTCTTTTGTTGCCTTGCAGTATGTTTTGGGTCATTGTTATGCTGGAAGACCCATCCACGACCTATGTTCAGTGTTCTGGCTGATGGAAGACGGTTCTCACCCAAGGTTTTACAATACATGGCCCCATCCATTGGCCCCTCAATGCGGCAAAGTCGGCCTGTATCTTTATTAGAGAAACAGCCCCAAATCATCATGTTTCCACCTCTGTACTTGACTGTAGGGATGGTGCTCTTAGGGGCATAGTCAGCATTTTTCTTCCTCTAAACACAGCGAGTCGCGTTAATGCCAAAGAGCTCAATTTTGGTCTCATCTGACCACAGCACTTTCTCCCAATCCTCCTCCGACTCATTTAGATGTTCATTGGCATGACTGTACATGTGCCTTCTTGAGGAGGGGGGACTCGCTGTGTTTGGTGGAAGAAAAATGCTGACTATGGCTCTAAGAACACCATCCCTACAGTCAAGCATGGAGGTGGAAACATTATGCTTCGGGGCTGTTTCCCTGCTAAAGGTACAGACCCACTTTGCCACATTGAGGGGCCAATAAATGGGGCCATGCAGGACTGGATTAAGAGCAACATGGGCCTGGTGCTGAGGATTTTGGTGGGCCTTGAGGGCTGTGCATCGGCGTGCGCCTTGAGGTGAAAGGGTGCAGTGGCACAGGCCCAATGCTATGGAAGTCCTAGGCTTCCATAAAAGCCCTGCAGCAGTGTGCATGGCACGCCCTGAGGTGAGGATGAAGGGCGCAGCTTAGCAGACTTAACAACACTACAGAAGCTGAATACCTGGCTTCCGTTAGGGGTGCCCGTTATTAATCCCGCCACCCGGTCAAGGTGGCGCATGCAGAATGAAGGACCGGTCAGGCCAGGGGAAATCTCCCTGTCGGACCATTGTTTTACGTGTGTGTGTGTTCTTTTTGGGTGACTGAACCTAGGGCTTTTCTTCTCAGAGAATAGGTGCAGGAACCTCCCCCTTGCTGCAGGGGGAGCACGCCATCTCATAGGGTGGGTTTGGCCAAATTGTACAGTGGGAGGGTCTTAAAGAGACATTGTTCAATAAAACCAGGAATGCATAACACAGGGTTTAGGACAGCATAATACACAGTGCTGGGTTCAGGAGAGCATAATACACAGGAGAGGGTGTTAGGCACAGATTGCAGGGTTCAGGGGTTTGCCATGCAGAGAGAGTATTTCTTCCCCCACATCCAAAGCTTACTCCCTTCTCCCACAGATCTCTGCTGTCTGCTCCCTTCTCTCACAGATCTCTGCTGTCTGCACCCTTCAGTCACAGATCTCTGCTGTCTGCACCCTTCAGTCACAGATCTCTGCTGTCTGCCCCCTTCTCTCACAGATCTCTGCTGTCTGCCCCCTTCTCTCACAGATCTCTGCTGTCTGCACCTTTCAGTCACAGATCTCTGCTGTCTGCCCCCTTCTCTCACAGATCTCTGCTGTCTGCACCCATCTCTCACAGATCTCTGCTGTCTGCACCCATCTCTCACAGATCTCTGCTGTCTGCACCCATCTCTCACAGATCTCTGCTGTCTGCAGCCACTTTCTAAACCCTCCCTCATCAGCTAAGTTCTGCATTCTGCTGCTTCAGCTTTGAGCCCTGGTTTCCCACTGCCCTCACCTTTGAACAAATGGACCCCTCCTCACCTCACCTCAGAAGCAATCAGTCTCAGCTTTCCATACAGTCTATTTGTGGCTCTGCCTCTCCTTCACTGGACAGCAGCAGCGGCAGTGAGATTGTCCAGCAGGGGCCGTCGGCATTTGAGCACCAGGTTGTTTCTCAGCCAGCAAGCCCTCTGAGCAAGCTGTGTCTGTGTCAGTGTCAGCGCTGAGTGCTGTGCAGGGCGGTTCTGAGGGAGCAGCACGCTGTCACTTGCAGAATTATAGCACAGAAGCCGAGCTTCTGTGTTTACAAGTGACAGAAAATAGCGGAGGCAGTGAATTTGGCCAGCCAGGGCCTATATTATGGTAGGGTCCTGCTGCTTCAGCTCCAATAGCCTCTATGTTAATCCGGCCCTGAGGCCATGTAGTGTAAAATTTTGGATGAGAACCTTCTTCCCTCAGCCAGAACACTGAAGATGGGTCATATGGATGGGTCTTTCAGCCTGACAATGACCCAAAACATAACACCAAGGCAACAAATGAATAGCTCAAGAAGAAGCACATTAAGGTCATGGAGTGGCCTAGCCAGTCTCCAGACCTTAATCCTATCGAAAATGTATGCATGGAGCTGAAACTTTGAGTTTCCTAGCGACAGCAAAGAAACCTCTGTAAAGAAGAGTGGACCAAAATCCCTCCTGAGATGTGTGCAAACCTGGTACGAACTGCAAGAAACGTCTTACCTCTGTGCTTGCCAACAAGGGTTTCTCCACCAAGTACTAAGTCATGTTTTGCTAGGGGATCAAATACTTTTTTTTACTCACTGAACTGCAACTCAATTTATAACATTTGTTTTAAGATTTTTTTTCTGGATGTTTGGTTGCTATTCTGTCTCTATCATTTAAAATACACCTATGATAAAATTATAGACCCTTCATTTTTTTTTTTGTAAGTGGGCAAACTTACAAAATCTGCAAGGGATCAAATAATAATTTTCCCCACTGTGTGTGTGTGTGTATATATAGATATATACATACATACATACATACATACATCTACATAATTTAAATTTTTCTTTTCCCCAAAAGCACCACACTTACCCTTTACATTCATGTCTATTCTACATGCTGGGTTGCCCAACACTCTATAGCTGATGCAGAGGGGAGGGGAGCAGTAACATCCCACAGCAACCAAGAGGACACCTGGTCAATTTTTGTGCCAATACAGAAAAAAATAAACCCTCTAGAAGATACTGCCCTACAGATCAGCATGTGGTCATCATTTGCTTTAGGTGGTCAGTATACAGTCAGACTTTAATTCAAGTGTGTACCGGTGAGCCTTCAGACACATTCTTCCAACTGAATGGCCTGTACAATGTTGGTGCCTTGTGTACATCCTCCAATATTCTCAGTGATGTTCTAATGGGGGATCCCCTACCCAGAGAGAGAGAGACTGCAATGTGGTCCTTGCCAGGTTGCCCTTTAGTCGCTGGTCAGCATGACCATGACCCCTCCCCTCTATACATTATACAAGCTAGGCAGCTGGAGTAGGGCTCAGCACTGGAAGCATGTGCCGTTTAGTTTGCCTGCTGTGGCCCTGCATTAAAAAAAAAAAAATGCTATCCTTTTTTTTCAGATACTCAGAATGAGGTGCAGTATTGCAACCTATGGTACAAATTGTTTTTACTAGATGGATAAAGTTTTGCCTTTTTTGTAGTGGTATGCCTTAAACACAAGGATCCTTAAAAAGTAACTCCAGCCAAAAACAGTTTTCTTTGTAAAGAGGTTGAATCTCTTTCAGATTTTACCTTCCCTTCAAGGCTCAGTGGAGAATTGTCTCCTCATTTCTTGTCCTAGTGGTCCGTGAAGCTGGAGAAGTTGGGAAGAGGGTTCAATGCAAAGTGTCTCCAGCGGAGAATTCTCTCCTCACTTCTTGTCCCAGTGGTCAGTGAAGCTGGAGAAGGTGGAAAGAGGGTTCAAGGATAAGTACCTCCACTGGAGAGTTCTCTCTTCACTTCTTGTCCCAGTGATCAGTGGGGCTAGAGAAGTTGGGAAGAGGATTCAAGTATCTCTAGTGGAGAGTTCTCTCAAGTGGTCATTAAGTCTGGAGAAGTTTTGCAGAATACGATGCACAACTATTAGTGGGGTTGATTTACGAAAACTGGAGAGTGCAAAATCTGGCGCAGCTGTGCATAGAAACTTATTGGCGTACAGTTTTTTTATGTCAAAGCCTAATTGAACAAGCTGAAGTTAGAAGCTGGTTGTATACCATGCACAGCTGCACCAGACTTTGCACTCTCCAGTTTTAGTAAATCAACCCCAAGTGTCTCTGCTGGAGAGTTTTTTTCCTCCCTTGATGTCCAAGTGTTAGTGGTCACCAGGACAGAAAGTAAAGGGAAATTTTCCCAATGGGGCATAGATAGTTACGAATACCTGTCAGGAGGTTGTACCCTTTCCCTTCTATTCAAAAGAAGAAACAAGTTTTGGCTGGAACTATACTATATAGTGTTCAGGAAGACAGAAATATGTAGCTTTCATTGTGGGGCTTGACTTTAAAGATGAGCTGTTGTCTTTATCCCACTGCCTAGTGAAGCACTGGCCTGGAACAAGCATGGATAATGGGAGTTCTGGTATCACTGACAACACACATGTTCTACACCATTGGGACACAAGGTAGAGAAGGCAGGAATAGGTTTTTTTTTCCCTTGGAGCTTGTCATTGATAAACTTTTTAAGTAGATTTTTGCTACTCTTGTATTAAATCAACCAACCTTCTTTTATTTTGTTTTGTGTATCCTTATATGTATGTTATTGTATATGTTAATTATTCTCCATTGTGCCATTTTCATTCCCTAAAAATCTTCAAAAACCTTTACACGTTGTATGCACAGTTTAGCGTGCATCCTCCAGCATTCATGCTTCTGTTTGCAGGTTCCTATGATTTAGCGCACGTGTAACCTATTATGAAATCCCTTTGATGGTGGTTAGTGCAAGGAATGGTCTTTTGTCTTTGGCAAGATAAAAAAGACTTGCATTATCTTGTCTCTCCAGGAGTTTTCAAACCTTTCCCCCATTCACAGGATAAAGAAATCCTCACCACTTGGTCTAAGTACCTAGGCTACAGTGCACACCTATCACTGCATACAAAATGACCGATCCTCTTAAAAAGCAAACTACAGTATATATATATATATATATATATATATATATATATATATATATATATATATATATATATATATATATATATATATATATATATATATATAATATTAACATACACACCACCATAGTAATCATTGTGTTTACTGCCTTGCTGCTCAGTTTCCTTTTGGTGAAGGAACATGCCATAGTCTTAGGAGGATCCTCTATGTTCTCCCATGTGGCTCCTTCTCTGCAGTCTGTCATTGAGTTTTTCTGGCTCATGTGACTTTGTTCCTCTGTCTCTGCGGTAACTTTCCTTTCACCAAAGGAGGAATTCACTTGTCATGCCTGAGCTTGTTATTACTGATCATGCTTGAAAAGTGAATATCTTCTATATTAATAGATGGTTTATGATGGATGCTGAAGAATAGGACTCTGACAGGACATTGCCCAGGGAACTTCATTATGCTCTTACAGAATTGCCAATGCAGTAAAAGATGGCAGAGATAGAGGGTTCATCTTTTGAGACTATGGTAGAGTTCTTCTGCCTGGCATTATCAGGAACCTAAGAAGCAGCAAGCACATTTTTGTGTCTGAGAAGACCTAGATAGACTCTCTCCAATTGCCTGGCTCTGAGGCTGGATACTAGTACTGTGGCTGCTGGTCTGGCTACAAAGTGATAATACAGGGATTGGTCTGGGTAGACACTGAGTGTTACGGAGTGGGCCATGCATGGCCTACTTAGTCACACCCATTGTACGGTCTGAAAACATTTTGTTGCTGTGGATAAGTGGGTTTGACAGTGACTAACGTTTTCTAAAGCCAGCCATAGATTGTGCGATTTGGTTGCAGGAAAGAAAGTCGCTCAATTCCACCATCAACCTAGTTGATTGTCGGGGGGGGGGGGGGGGGGGGCTGTCCCGGCCAGGAAAACACAGTGATTATTGCTAGTGGCTATAGTGGCCGCTGGCAATAACTGCGTGAAAATCTGACAGACTGGTTGTACCCCATACATGGCTTGTATCGAATTGTCTATGGCCGGCTTAACTCGCTCGGACTTCTAGACACATTGGCCACAGACATTCCCCTACTGCCCTGCATGAGCTGTCAATAGGGAAACTTGAAAGCCAGTTCAGATACAAAACCATAGAATTCACAGGGGTTCACAACATATCCGGCCACAAGAAATCTAAGAACTTTATTGGCGTGGCTGCAGATCAGCTTTTAAGGCTTCTCAGAAGTGTTCTGATTGATAAGCAAACAAACCTTTAACAAAATAAATATGGCATTTTTTTGTACTGAGCAGGAAAATTCCATTAGAAGTATTTAACTTATTGTGCACAATTTAAGCAAATTAACTTATAAGGAAAAAAAAGTTACACACCAGGACCCCCTTTTTTGAAGGCCACGTCCACTATTTGATTTAAACCTTTCAAATGCTATAAAAGTCAAGGACCAGCAATATATATTTTTTCTGGTATGTAAGAGAAGTTATCCTCAGGGAGAATCTGTTCCTTTCTAATCTTTTTGGTTTTCAGGATAAGGGCAAAAGAGATGCTGTTAGTTTGGGCTGCTTACCCACCAGCATGCAGAAATAATGAAAACAATGGGGGAGATTTACTCTTACTGGAGAACTCTGATGAAGCTGTGCTTAGTAGCCAATCCGCTTCTAACTTCAGCTTGTTCAATGAAGCTTTGACATTAAAACCTGGAAGCTGATTGGTTCTTGTGCAGAGCTGCACCTGATTTTGGGCACTCCAGTTTCAGTAAATGAACCCCCACTGTCTTTCTGGAGCTGGCTCTGTGCTCAGGGGTGCACCCCCCGGGACAGAGAAGGTCCTTTTCACAAAACTGTTACCACAAGGTTGTAAGTGCACAATTGTCTAAAGTGTCTTTTGTAACAATAACCGTATCCTTCAATGGAAACATCTGAACTCCCATTATTTGGTGCGTTGTGAATTTGATGGTCAGATATTCCCAAATGCATTGTCATTTTGTTTGCAAGATTTGTAATATCATTACATAATTGTTGTTTGTCTTAAGTTAACTGATTTCTTCTAACATATGTCTACTTTTTGGAGACTGTGTTATATGTCTGATTCTTGTGACACAATTTCTCATTCCCAGAAACAGCAGTTCAGCAGATTTTGTGAAATGTCCACAAACGCCAGAAACTGGATTCTTTGCATGAATGTTCTGGCATTCATTGTTAATACAGTATTATAAATGTTAACCATTCCTCAGACATTATGTTGCGGTTTTCTTTTTCTCCGTGTCTTGCTTCTGTTGCTTTTTTTCTAACTTTTTTTTTGTTGTTTCTTTCCTCTGCTATTAGTAGAATTATTGTCTTCCTGTCTCCATATTCAGGTAGTGTCAGTGGCTGAGTACCACCGCAGGATCGATGCCCTAAATACTGAAGAACTGCGCACTCTCTGCAGACGTCTCAAGGTGCCCTCTTCAGTAGTTACCCCATTTCCAGGAAAGCCGCCTCTTGCGTCATAGTGCCCTTTAGTGAGACCTAGAACAGCTGCTGCAGGATGGTGTAGGCTTTAATGGGTCACTAAATCGAACACGAGTTGGCTTGGATAAAATTAATAAATATATAGATCTAGATATAACATTATGTTCCTATAGAGGATCTAAGATATGTAAAGCAAAACTTCAGGAAAATTACTTCGTGCACAGGTAAAACCTGTATATGGGAACTATTCTACTGTCCAATAATTCTGTTGGGATTTCTTGACAGTTGAGTTCAAGACCATCACTAACTATGATTATAATGACATATTACCAATGTATTTTTACCAAAAGCTATTTTATTTATTTTTCTTTGAGTTTTTTATACATTTTCTGTTTAAATCAGGAAAGTCCACCCATAAACGTGTAATAACAAAATAAGATATAAGCGGTTTACTTACATTCAATAGAGGAAGATTTCCTATACGCAAATGACTCTAAATTTAGAACTCAGACCAACCTTTTATGAAGCCTGCTTAACCACTTCAGCCCCGGAAGGTTTTACCCCCTTCCTGACCAGAGCACTTTTTACAATTCGGCACTGCGTCGCTTTAACTGCTAATTGCGCGGTCATGCAATGCTGTACCCAAACGAAATTTGCGTCCTTTTCTTCCCACAAATAGAGCTTTCTTTTGATGGTATTTGATCACCTCTGCCGTTTTTATTTTTTGCGCTATACGCGGAAAAAGACCGAAAATTTTGAAAAAAAATGATATTTTCTACTTTTTGTTCTAAAAAAAATCCAATAAACTCAATTTTAGTCATACATTTAGGCCAAAATGTATTCGGCCACATGTCTTTGGTAAAAAAAATGTCAATAAGTGTATATTTATTGGTTTGCGCAAAAGTTATAGCGTCTACAAACTAGGGTACATTTTCTGGAATTTACACAGCCTTTAATTTATGACTGCCTATGTCGTTTCTTGAGGTGCTAAAATGGCAGGGCAGTACAAAACCCCCACAAATGACCCCATTTTGGAAAGTAGACACCCCAAGGAATTTGCTGAGAGGCATGTTGAGCCCATTGAATATTCATTTTTTTTGTCCCAAGTGATTGAATAATGACAAAAAAAAAAAAAAAAAAAAAAAATTACAAAAAGTTGTCACTAAATGATATATTGCTCACACAGGCCATGGGCATATGTGGAATTGCACCCCAAAATACATTTAGCTGCTTCTCCTGAGTACGGGGATACCACATGTGTGGGACTTTTTGGGAGCCTAGCCGCGTACGGGGCCCCGAAAACCAAGCACCGCCTTCAGGATTTCTAAGGGCGTACATTTTTGATTTTATTCCTCACTACCTATCACAGTTTTGAAGGCCATAAAATGCCCAGATGACATAAAACCCCCCCAAATGACCCCATTTTGGAAAGTAGACACCCCAAGCTATTTGCTTTGAGGCATGTTGAGTCCATGGAATGTTTTATATTTTGACACAAGTTGCGGGAAAGTGACAAATTTTTTTTTTTTTTTTTTTTTTTTTGCACAAAGTTGTCACTAAATGATATATTGCTCACACAGGCCATGGGCATATGTGGAATTGCACCCCAAAATACATTTAGCTGCTTCTCCTGAGTACGGGGATACCACATGTGTGGGACTTTTTAGGAGCCTAGCCGCGTACGGGACCCCGAAAACCAAGCACCGCCTTCAGGATTTCTAAGGGCGTACATTTTTGATTTTACTCCTCACTGCCTATCACAGTTTCGGAGGCCATGGAATGCCCAGGTGGCACAAACCCCCCCCAAATGACCCCATTTTGGAAAGTAGACACCCCAAGCTATTTGCTGAGAGGCATGGTGAGTATTTTGCAGCTCTCATTTGTTTTTGAAAATAAAGAAAGACGAGAAAAAATTTTTTTTTTTTTCTTTTTTCAATTTTCAAAACTTTGTGACAAAAAGTGAGGTCTGCAAAATACTCACTATACCTCTCATCAAAAAGCTTGGGGTGTCTACTTTCCAAAATGGGGTCATTTGGGGGGGTTTTGTGCCACCTGGGCATTCCATGGCCTCCGAAACTGTGATAGGCAGTGAAGAGTGAAATCAAAAATTTACGGCCTTAGAAAGCCTGAAGGCGGTGCTTGGTTTTCGGGGTCCCGTACGTGGCTAGGCTCCCAAAAAGTCCCACACATGTGGTATCCCCGTACTCAGGAGAAGCAACAGAATGTATTTTGGGGTGTAATTTCACATATTCCCATGGCATGTTTGAGCAATATATCATTTAGTGACAACTTTGCGCAAAAAAAAATAAAAAAAATAAAAAATTGTCTCTTTCCCGCAACTTGTGTCACAATATAAATTATTCCATGGACTCAACATGACTCTCAGCAAATAGCTTGGGGTGTCTACTTTCCAAAATGGGGTCATTTGGGGGGGGTTTGAACTGTCCTGGCATTTTATGCACAACATCTAGAAGCTTATGTCACACATCACCCACTCTTCTAACCACTTGAAGACAAAGCCCTTTCTGACACTTATTGTTTACATAAAAAAATAATTTTTTTTTGCAAGAAAATTACTTTGAACCCCCAAACATTATATATTTTTTTTAAAGCAAATGCCCTACAGATTAAAATGGTGGGTGTTTCATTTTTTTTTTTCACACAGTATTTGCGCAGCGATTTTTCAAACGCATTTTTTGGGGAAAAAACACACTTTTTTACATTTTAATGCACTAAAACACACTATATTGCCAAAATGTTTGATGAGATAAAAAAGATGATCTTAGGCCGAGTACATGGATACCAAACATGACATGCTTTAAAATTGCGCACAAACGTGCAGTGGCGACAAACTAAATACATTTTTAAAAGCCTTTAAAAGCCTTTACAGGTTACCACTTTAGATTTACAGAGGAGGTCTACTGCTAAACTTACTGCCCTCGATCTGACCTTCGCGGCGATACCTCACATGCATGGTGCAATTGCTGTTTACATTTGACGCCAGACCAACGCTTGCGTTCACCTTAGCGCGAGAGCAGGGGGGACAGGGGTGCTTTTTTTTTTTTTTTTTTTTTTTTTCTTTATTATTATTATTTTTTTATCTTATTTTTAAACTGTTCCTTTCATTTTTTTTTTTTTAAATCATTTTTATTGTTATCTCAGGGAATATAAATATCCCCTATGATAGCAATAGGTAGTGACAGGTACTCTTTTTTGCAAAAATTGGGGTCTATTAGACCCTAGATTTCTCCTCTGCCCTCAAAGCATCTGATCACACCAAGATCGGTGTGATAAAATGCTTTCCCAATTTCCCAATGGCGCTGTTTACATCCGGCGAAATCTACGTCATAAAATGCTCGTAGCTTCCGGTTTCTTAGGTCATAGAGATGTTTGGAGCCACTCTGGTCTCTGATCAGCTCTATGGTCAGCTGGCTGAATCACCGGCTGCATTTTCAGGTTCCCTGTTGAGACAGGAGAGCCAGAGAAAAACACGGAAGATGTTGGGGGGGGGGGGGCATTCCCTCCCACTGCTTGTAAAAACAGTCTAGAGGCTAATTAGCCACTAGGATTGCTTTTACATGAAAGCCGACCGCTGGCTGAAAAGAATGATACCAAGATGATACCTAAAGCTGCAGGCATCATTCTGGTATAACCACTCAAAGTCGTGAATGGCGTACCTGAAGACAAAAAAATGGTTAACAATGGTTAACAATAAAGCACAGTAAAGTGTAAATAATTACACACCTGAAAAACAAACATGATAAAACATAATAACAATAACAATAACAATCAATAACAATAACAATAACAATAACAATAACAATCAATAACAATAACAATAACAATAAAACATTGCAGAATAGAATACAGTAAAAAAGAGCAGAACAATAGAGAGAGAGAATAGAGAGAGAGAGAACAATAAAACAACAACTATTTTTTTTATTTCATATATTTTTTTTTTTTTTACACTTTTTTTGTAACTAACTTTTATAACGGTAACCGGTTCCAGGTTCGGGTCTCTCAAAATGCGATGGCATCTTGGGAGACCCTGTGAAAGTGCGCCTAGTCTGTGCAATGCTGTACCCTACGCTAATAGTCAACTAGTGCATGGTAGCGTTCAAAACATTCACCAATGCAAAGACCAGGATTGTCAGGACAGGAGGGACAATAATAGCGGGTGTCACGTCTATATCCGCGCTTGCTGCAGACACAACATCTTTTTTTGGGGGGTTCGCTGGGTAGGGGTACTCGGGAGGACATAAAAATGCCTCTCATGCAGCCGACTGCATTTGGTTGGGGATGTGAATGGGGGAAGTACGGGCGCTGCAGAAGCGGTGGGTTCCCAATTAGGATTGGCGAATGCAGCAGGAAGGGCACTATGGGCACGACGGGCCTGTGTTTGTCTTTTTGGTGGCAGCGGGACACTACTTGTGCTTGCCACCTCACCAGCTTGAACTGCACTTATGGGACTCGCCACGTCACCAAGTGTTACTGCAGTGCTGGATTGACTACGACCGGGGTGTACTAGGCCGCTGGCGCTTGCCAGTTCACCAAAACGCTACCAAAAAAACTGTTAGCGATCGCAGGGATCAGGCCTGACTCTGCGAACGCTGCAGTTATGCGTTTAGTATTTTGTAAGTGACAGTGATCGATCGATACTGCACTTGGGTGGGCTGGGCCGGGCTGGGCGGAGGGGCAAAACGCAGGTGCTAGCAGGTATCTGGGCTGATCCCGCTAACACTGCGTTTTTGGGAACCCTAAACTGCTGGGGACACTAGTATAGATCTAATCGGATCAGATATTGATCCGATCAGATACTATACCACTAAGGGTGGTGTACAGTGCGTGCGTGGGTGTTAGCGGTACTGGCGCTAATCTGACGCTGCCTGGGGCTGGTGCTTGCCAGTTCACCAAAACGCTACCAAAAAAACTGTTAGCGATCGCAGGGATCAGGCCTGACTCTGCGAACGCTGCAGTTATGCGTTTAGTGTTTTGTAAGTGACAGTGATCGATCGATACTGCACTTGGGTGGGCTGGGCTGGGCCGGGCGGAGGGGCAAAACGCAGGTGCTAGCAGGTATCTGGGCTGATCCCGCTAACACTGCGTTTTTGGGAACCCTAAACTGCTGGGGACGCTAGTATAGATTTGATCGGATCAGATATTGATCCGATCAGATACTATACCACTAAGGGAGGTATACGGTGCGTGCGTGGGTGTTAGCGGTACTGGCGCTAACCTGACGCTGCCTGGGGCTGGTGCTTGCCAGTTCACCAAAACGCTACCAAAAAAACTGTTAGCGATCGCAGGGATCAGGCCTGACTCTGCGAACGCTGCAGTTATGCGTTTAGTGTTTTGTAAGTGACAGTGATCGATCGATACTGCACTTGGGTGGGCTGGGCTGGGCGGAGGGGCAAAACGCAGGTGCTAGCGGGTATCTGGGCTGATCCTGCTAACACTGCGTTTTCGGGAACCCTAAACTGCTGGGGACGCTAGTATAGATTTGATCGGATCAGATATTGATCCGATCAGATACTATACCACTAAGGGAGGCATATGCTGCGTGCGTGGGTGTTCGCGGTACTGGCGCTAATTTGACGCTGCCTGGGGCGACGCATATCACCGCCGGGCGATCAGGGGGCTAAACCTTTATTCGGTAATAAACGGCGGGTGCCCTGACACTATAAAAAATAAACGAACTAACCAGCGTCAACCGTAACGGTTATACAGTGATCAGTGGTGAAAGGGTTAACTAGGGGGCAATCAAGGGGTTAAAACATTTATTAGGTAGTATAGGGGGGTCCCTGACGCTATAAAACACTGACGGCGAACCTAAATATTTACGTTCCTAACTACCGTCACCAGCGACACTAATACAGCGATCAGAAAAATGATCGCTTAGCGACACTGGTGACAGGGGGTGATCAAGGGGTTAAAACTTTATTAGGGGGGGTTAGGGGGGTATCCTAGACCTAAAGGGGGGTAATACTCACTGCCCTAACACTAACTGTCACAAACTGACACTATGCAGTAATCAGAAAAAAAAAAAAAAAAAAATACTGCTAATGTCAGTTTGTGACAGGGGGGGGGGGGTGATTGGGGGGGGATCGGGGGGCGATCGGGGGGGGATCGGGGGTGTAAAGTATGCCTGGCATGTTCTACTGTGTGTGTGTGTGTGTTGTGCACTCACTTGTCATCTCCCCTCGGCGCTGGAACGGAAACTGCCAGACCGAGGAGAGATGACATCACATCCTCTGCCTGTGTGAAACGACACACAGGCAGAGGAGCATTTCCATTGGCTGGGAGCGATCGCGAGGGGGGGGCCACGATCGGATGGTCTCCCCCTCGCCTCCCGACGCTCCCAGTCAGATGCCGACCGCCGATGGCACCGGGCTGGGGTCCGATCGGACCCCCCGCCCGCGGGAGGCAGATCACGTACAGGTACGTGATTTTGCCTGCCCGTGCCGCTCTGCCGCAGTATATCTGCGTTAGGCGGTCGGCAAGTGGTTAACACTTAAAAAAAAAAAAAGAGGGAAAAGGTACACTTTAAAGTGTTACTAAACCCAGTAGTATAAAAATAGTCCCCCCCCCGGCCACTATATACCTTTTTGGCTGATGTATACCACAGTCATGTGATAAATTGCAGGGTGTGCCTGAGTGCTGAGTTTTCAGGTAGGAGGAGATTTCCACTACAGCCTGTGTCCTCATGCTGTTATGGGAGGCGGATCATCCATCAATATATGACATCCCACCCACTGTTTTCTTTTTTAGGTACTGGGCATAGAGGTGGAGGGAGGGACTGGACTGTCATTTGGGATCTGTATACACACCCACATGTGTGGTGTCAATATTATGTGACCTGAAAAGCTCACGTCAAACAGGAAATATTCTCTCCAGCAATAGAGACCAAACTGAGCATGTGCAGCAGTACTAGCCTCACTGTGTCTTATCTGGCAGTGCCAAGACAGACCCTGCAGGAGGGGGAGGATCTGTCCATACAGGATCAAAGAGCCTTTTTACACAATACAGAGGATTGACCCCTTAAGTTCACAGTGAGTATAACAAGCATGCTATTCTATATATACAGACAGATTTTACTGGTGTGGGTTTAGTAACACTTTAAGGACATAATCCGCCCGGAAGAAAATTTAATATAGCACTGAAACTAAAACAAAGCATGAACAAAAAAAAGGAAAAAAGGACAAAGCATGCCAGAGGCGGCACCCCCAGGTGGAGGCCCAAGATACAACTCCATATAAATCTACTATATCACTCTATAAATCTAAATTCTTCCTAGGTTCCAAACCTAAAGCCATTCTTTCTGTGAAACATAATTTGAGTAGGCCTGCAATGGAGTAAAAATTGAGGTACAGTAAGCATTGGCAGCAAAGTATCAGGTCTTACCTTGCTTGTTCCAGCCAGCCTCCAGACAGGGCCACCGGACATTTCTTAAATGTCCTGGAGGGTGAGATTTCTGGTTTAGGAGGTCAACTTATTTGGACCTCAGCCTTCCTAGTTTTAGAAAAGTAGTCAAAATATTTAAAGGCCTGCCTGTTAGTTTTCCTGGCTGCCATGCTGACCCTTGGCCTTTTCTACCTATTGAGTCATGACCTTGGAGTGGTATACATCCAGTGAAGTTGGAGCCCCCAACTCAAGAGGATTAGTATGGCATTCATGGAGCTATCACTTCACAGGCATGGTCCATGTATTTCATTAGACTCCCTGTAAGGTTTTCTGTGTAGCTATATGCTACCGGTTGTCCAACCTTGTCCAAATAGTGCTTCAAGTTCAACTTTGGAGAGGGAAAAAACTCAACACCATATTCTGCCAGTGGGAATATTAGACAGCCAGCTATGCAAGTGATGCCTCGCCAAATTATTTTATTTCAGATTTCCAAAACTTTTCTGAAGTGTTTGTGTAGGTATCTGTGAACAGATCCTGCATATCAGCTGAGCTGTGTTTTTTTTAGGGTTAGTGGCCAAGGGGCAAGCAAACCTAGGATACAATAAAATGTGCCATTTGCTGTCTAGCCAACTTGCGTTCTTAAACTTTTACATATATACCTGTTATGGGTTGCTCTTTTAGGTAATTGAAGTTTACTGGCCCATTAACACATACACGTTATCTCGCACACCTTGAAATATTCAGCACAGCTTGCTGGGGGCTCTTTTAGAAAAGCTAAATTGTTTTATCTCTCTTTATCTGTCTCCTCTTTTTGCTTTTGCAGTGATGACAACTTTTCTCTGTGTGTGCTGGTTTGTCTCCTTTTTTTTTTTTTTTTTTATGTTTTAATTTTTTTTAATATGTCCCAGAATTTTGTCTTGCGTCTCATTTTCACGTGTGACGTTTGGGTGATTTTGATCATTTTAGTTTATTTTCTTTAGAATTTCAGTTGCCAACTGATGAAAGCAAATCCTAAACAACATTATTCTGTTCTACATTTATGCAGCAATTCATCATTCTGTGTCTTTTGCTGGATCATGGTACTCAGTGCTTACAGCACAAATGCTTTCACAGTTGAGCTGATTCTGCTGACTCTGTTCACGAAGTGTGTGTTTTTCTGGTGTGCTGTCATTGCATTTGTGTTAATTGAAATGACCAGCCATGTGTACGGACAATCCTACTGCACTGTATGAGGAGTGCAGCGACAATGTAAATCACCTTTTTGCTGTTGTAGATGTTGATAAAATTGCAGCATGTATTGTATTCATGAGATCGCTATTGTATGTAGATAGTCCTCAACAACACCCAAGTGCCATATTTTCATTCTGAATATTAGTTTCTGGGTCATACTTGCAAGTCAGATTTTTTCCTCTGACACTTTTTAATTTTATATTTACAGAGCAATCCAATGAGTGCAACTCAGTCTCTTAGCGTCCGAGCTATAGCCGAATGACGGCCACAGCGCGGACCTGAATTTACGGGAGGCTGTCATATGACGTCCTCCCCTTTTGGCGCGCACTGTGATCACCGAGTCACAGAGACTCAGATGATCACAGATCCGAGTAAGGGGCCATTCCCAACCCCTTACCACGTGATCAGCTGTCAGCCAATGACAGCTGATGACATGATGTAAACAAAAACTTGGTAATCGTTTTTTTTTTTTTCCCCTCACGCTGGTAGCGTGAGAAGAAACAAAAGCCGACCACCGGCTTATGTGCAAGGGACATCGGTCCTGAAAAGGAAGAGGCAATTCTGCCTCATCTGTGCCCACCACTACCCCCTGCCAGTGCCACCTATCAATGCCCACAAGTGCCACCTATCAAGGCCCACCAGTGGTGCCAATCAGTGCCACCTAGCAGTGCTGCCTGTCAGTGTAACCAACCAGTGCCCATTATTGCCACCCATCAGTGCCCATCACTGCCACCTATTGGTGCCCATCAGTGCCGCCTCATCAGCATACATAAATGAAGGAAAAAATTAACTGTTTGCAAAATTTTATAACAAAATATAAAAAAAAAATCTGTCTTTTTAAATTTTTTTTAACAAAAAATAAAAACCACAGAGGTGATCAAATGCCACCAAAAGAAAGCTCTATTTGTGGGAAAAAAATGATAAAAAATGTCATTTGGTTACAGTGTTGTATGACCGCGCAATTGTCATTCAAAGTGCGTCAGCGCTGAAAGCTGAAAATTGGTCTGGACAGGAGGGCAGTTTAAGTGCCCAGTAAGCAAGTGGTTAATAAAGGTCCTTGCTGGTCAGGAAGTTGCAAACTTTCCCAGCTTAGTGCCCAGTCTTCCCTTCCCATAGATGCTTCACACGTTCAAAATGTATCAATCCATGCATGTTGACAGTGTGTTGCTCCACATCATATGAGTGCAGTAGGGTGTGTAAAAAATTGCCTCCTCTTCTATCCACCTTTCTCAGATTGGCCATTATAAACAGGGGGCCTTCATCTTACTGGGTGGCATATAATTTACAAATGTTCTGTGTGCTGCCACGCTGTGGAGCAAGATAGAGGTGTATACTTGTGTGTCCCAGACTCGGAGCAAGATGAAATGTTGCTGCAGTAGAACAATAGAATGGTGGCTCCAGTTCACACTGTAGAGTTGTCTTTCAGTAATTGTTTAACTATGCTCTCTCCAGTGATTAAATCTACAACTTGACAGCAGATTGCATGATTGACTGATAGACCTCATCAGGTTTACAAATGTTCACTGCGTATAGCGTATCCTGATATTTGTTTCAAACTCCATTTATAGTCTGCCTTAAGGTTATATGACAGCCATTCTCAACCAGGGCTATGTGGAACCCTAGGGGGTTTCTCCAGAGATTGCTAGAAGTTCCTTGAGAAGTAGCTAATTGACCTCCATGTTGATGGTGCTTGCATAGTTCTGGGCCAGCACCACTTGGCAGGGCCAGCTGCATACCAATGATTATTTTAGCTCTCTTATAGGGTGGAATTCTGACCACCAGTGTAGGGGGGGAATTCTTTCCACTGGCCAATAAAATAGGAGGCATCTTCACAATTACCCAATGAATTGGTTTTAGCGGGATTCCCCCAAACCTGAAAATCATTTCAAGGGTTCTGTTGGCATAAAATGTTGAGAGAGTCTGTTATATGGCAAGAACAAGGAAACTGCTGTTTTTCAGATTTCACTCTCGTGTTGAATATACTCCTGCTGGAATGCTTTTGACCAATAGTTCAGACTACATTAAACATATAGAAAAATTTAACCTGTTCAATTGGTCTGTTGCTAGGTTACTACTTTACAGATTGTACAGTCTGTTGAATATACTCCACTGGAATGCCTGCGACCAATGGTTTAGACTACAATAAAAAAATATATGGGAAGTAGAACCAATTGGACTGTTGCCAGGTTACTAATTTACAGTGTGACCACACCTGTAGGAAAAATGGCCTCCTGCCATGTGAAAAGGAAACAACAGAACCTGTATCCCCATCAACGATCTACAACCTCAGAGCTACTATCAGTTGGTGCCTTTTGTAACTCCCAGTTTCCTGAAAATCGTAAAGCTGCAAGTATCTGGATCCGCTCCTACTACAAAGCAGTGTCTTTATCTATCTACTAAGTGTTTTTATACCAGCTGCATTCTTGCACACATTTGCCCCTTTTTATGAACTCTGTTTTAAAGGTCAAGTTCACCTTTTAAAAAAATTTTGTGCAGTCAAGGGACTCCACTAATGTAAAAAACATTGTTCATCCTGACAAAGGAGAGCACTAAGGATGAGCTCCGGCGTGTTCGCACACTCCACGTACAGAGCCCGCCAGGAAGTCGGCACGGCGCTGAGCTAATCACCGACAGGGAGACATTTTCCCGATGTGCGGCTGCAGAGATCGTGAAATGTCTCACTGCCTGTGATTAGCGCAGCGCCGAGCCGACTTCCTGGAGGGCTCTGCATGTGGAGTGTGTGAACACGCCGGAGCTCAACCCTAGAGAGCACCAGTTCATATGATGATGCTGAGAGTATGCTCAACGCTCAAAGCATCCCAGCTTCTGTTCCAGAACTTGTTCTGTTCCTGAACTTCTCTGGAGAAGCAGAGCTTGACCTACAAGCATGACATTGAACACGTGTTTTACACCACTGGGACACCATGACCTCACAGTGATTTTTTATTTATTTATATCTTTAAGGCGAAATTGGCCTTTTCAAGGAAATTAAATATCTATATTTCATATTCTACATGAATATACCTATAAATGTTTATAAAATATGAACATTATCAAAATATTTGAGCTCTATGAATAGCCCTCAAACATACTAGCTTCTCAGCCTTGGAGAATGCTAGTCATTAAAACTGAAGTGAATTAAGCATGCTATATCTTAGTATGAGTGATTTCCCAGTGCTCCTAAAACCTTTTGGGGCTAAACCTGCTTAGGGGCTTAACCTAAAAAAATGGCTTTTGCAGTGGAAAAGTTGGATTATAACTGGCTAGCTTTTGGCAACCTGAAGCCTCCGTTACCCCACTGGCACATACTTGGGATTGAGGTAGGTGGGCCCTGTGACATACTAGGTCATAGTGAGAATATCTGATCATAAACACAGATTGTCCCAGCTGCCATCTGGGGTGAGGATAGCAAAGCCACAGCATAGTAGCCAAGACTTTAAGAGCCCATACATATAATCCCTAAATTTGTTTGAGCCACAAACATGTTTTATAAGTTCCTTTAAGCTTTGAAAGCGTATGTGACTAAATAAAATATAGGTTTCCCATATTGTCCATGAAAGTGGCATCAAAGTTAATGTAAGCTTACATTGGACATTCAAATATCATTTTTTTAAATCTTAAAGTGGGGTTCCACCCAAAAAAACAAACCTATCTAAAAAATTCTAAAAAAAAAAACAAAAAAACATTTGGATATTTTTTTTTTTTTTACTTACCTCTAAATGCCTGTTGCTAGGTGGTCCATCGTAGTCTGCCTGTCCATTAGCCTGGGCTGGTGACATCACTTCCTCCTCGGCACAGGAAGGGCTCCGCTCTGCTCCCTCCCTCCTGTCAATCATCTGGGACCCAATTCAGGTCCCAGGTGATTGAGCGGCCAATCACGGCGCACGGCGCCGCTCGCGCATGCGCAGTGGGTGCCAGGCTGTGAAGCCACAGCCCGGCGCCCACAGTTGAAATGCCGGCGCCGACGAGCGGAGGGGGGAGACGAGCGGGGCTTCGATCCCCTGCATCGCTGGACCCAGGGACAGGTGAGTGTCCAATTAAAAGTCAGTAGCTGCAGTATTTGTAGCTGCTGACTTTTAATTTTTTTTTTTTTGGACGGCCCCCCTGGGTGGAACCCCACTTTAAGATCTATTTTATTGTGTTTGTTTTGCTTTATTGAATTTATTTCCAAGGAAGATCTGCATACAGGTTGTTGGCTGTTTGTGTTAAATTGATGTTCTATTTCTTTGTGCTTTATTGAGTTTTTCACTTTCATAGCTTTACAGTGCTAAGTTTATTTAAAATAAAAAAATCCAACAAGAGAGAGTTGTACTATTGTCACGCGTTCTGTTAGGAGTTTGTAGCAAGGAGTGGGCATTCTTTAGGCATGGAGTCCGTAAATTCATTGCATGCAGTGTGAAAAATCTCCTATTTTCTCAATGTATTGTATTTCAGAGTACATTGCACATGACTGACCTCTACTACACATATATCCACCGATATTACATAGAATTCAGTTCTACACAGATCTGTAAACTAATCTTCATAATGCAAAACATATACTAATGCTGAATAATTACATCTTTAACTTCACACTTAAGTTATCTCTGCTGCATTTAGGCTGGGTTCACACTATACTACACCACAGTAGTACGACTTTCATCCTACTTTGCTCTGCGACATCAGTCCTATATTGGTCCTACATTGATCCTACATTGGTCCTACATCCATCCGACTTTCATGAACAGGATACTACTTTCACCCGACTTTTCAGATAGTACACTTGTCCTTTGACCAATCAAAACTAACACACAATGGGAGGGGCTACAGCAGGGGGCAGGAAATAACACAATGTCGGATGCCAAAGTCGGATGGTTAGGACAAGGATCCGACTTTGATCCTGGTTCATTGATAGTCAATGGGCTGAAGTAGGATCAAAGTCAGACCAATGTAGTACAGGGAGCATTTCTAAAGTTGGAAAGACTTGTGTCGGACCAGTTAGGATGGCTCCCATAGGGAAACATTGAATTTCACACGTCATGCGACATGAGCTCCCAATGTCGGAGCGATTGTCGGACCAGTGTGAACCCAGCCTAAAGAGGAACTGCAGTCTACTCACATAATTTGTAATAAAAACATCTTTGCCATTCTGAAGCTTCCCTCCAACCACTTTGCATATTATTTTATATATACTGTGATTCTGTACTTGCCAAATATGCTGCAGAAATCTCCCTCCACTGAGTCTGGTGGCATCCATTATAACTGTGGTCAGCTGAAGCTGTTGCCTGTTCACTTCCTGGATTTACACAGACACACAGAGCCACACCTCCAGCTCTGCAGCTCTTATGACTCCCCCCCCCCCCCCCCCCCCACACACACACCCTTCCTGGCAAAATCTCACAGTGAGAGAGCTGTGCATGATGTCATACGCCTAGGCTTTTTACCAGACAAGAAACGGAAGTGGGCTGTATAAGGTATTTAATGGCAGAAAAAAAATGTTTTACTATCCAAAGTTAAAAGCACAAGGGCAGAAGATTTAATAGATGGAAAGTTAAAAAAAAATGACTCAAGTAACGGTTATAGGTCTGGTCCTTCCTTAAGCCTGTGACTGGACAGTGAAATGAGAAGCAGCAGACTGAAGTGCTCACCTGTCTGTCACTCAGCTCTCTCCTTTTGTCGGCATGCTCCTTACCATGCACCACAACTAACTGGCTCCTTTGTGCTGCTTCTGCCTTTCTCTGAGCTCTATAGTATAGGGACTAGATCAGGTGTATGTACAAACACTACTTGCATAAAAAAAAAAAAAAACATTTTAATTAGGTAGGAATAAATACTAGGCTGTAGTAATTTGTGTCTCTTTCATATCTGCTGAGAGCTTAGTATGGTTATTTTCAAATGCGTATTTGATTGGTTATTATGAGTTGTAATAAAGAGCCCATCAATCTGTTCCCTTAAGCTGGTGACATTTAAAAAGAAGTATTAAAAAAAAGAAAAGCTTTTTAGTAATATTGCTCCAAAATTGTCCAGTAATTGAGATTTTCTCAGTAGCAAGGTAATATATAATATGTTCTTTTCTTGACCAGAATCCACTACACAGAAAGATAATCACGCAATCATGGCAATTACTCTGAAATACATTGATTTTAGCCAGTCAGTCATCTCATCTTTGTGTGTCCTGCTTCTTCTATTAACTTCTTTGTTCATCTGTCTTGTAAAGATTACCACAAGGGAGGATGTGAACGCCAAGCAAGCGACAAGCATCAAGAGTGACCTGGAGCCCGAAGCTTTCAGACCAAACCTCAGTGACCCTAGCCAGCTTCTACAAACCGACCAAATAGAAAAGGTGGGCTATTCTTATTTTAGTGGCACGTCGATTTGCTTCATCTTGCAGAGTTCTTTTGCAATTGAAATTGAACTTTAGGCACTGGGTTCTGTGTTAGGAGCATTCCACTGTTTGCTTTCAAACCAAGTGTTCCTTAGGGTGTTGGCTCCAGTGTCCATCCAACCTGTTGCCTTCTCGTGGCATCTCCATTGTGGAACAGGTGACCTCCTGTGGAAAGGACAGGCGCCACAGGCCCATTGAACTACACTATCCTGATGAGCTAAATGCCTCCATGATTGGCTGGCTCTTGCTTTATCAAGAATATGTGCTAAAAACTGATCACTGCAGACAGTTTTAACTGTCTACAGCATCTTCTCCCTCACGTCCTTCATCCTTGGCCATAGAGGAGCCCATCTCTCAACTCTTGCAGGAGAGTGGGATGTCAAGGGGCCTTCCTCACCAAGGTACCCCCCCCTTTTTTTAATCTTTTCTCGGACCACCTAACTGGCACTGAAAGTGCAAGTACGTATCAAAAACCCGAAAGTGATGCATTTAAACATGCCCAGGGACATATTTTCTGATGGGACTTAACCAGTGAGTATCTGTTGTGTGCTGCTAAGCAGCAGAGGACACTGACTGCTGAAAACCTCCCCTACAGATAGGTGGGAGATGGGATTGGTCCTCAGTTTTATTGGATGTGTATTCCTTCTTGCTTATTTGGTGAGGAGATCTACCTGCTATTCCCTGCCTACTCTTTGCAAAGGAACCTCCCATGTACCTTCCCTATTGGCCTTGTTGATACTAGGTGATCTAACCTTGGTTCTCCAAAGGGGTACAGGGGCCACCGTTCCACACATTGGAATTGCTTCTGAACCAGAAAGCCAAAATAACTTGTTATATTTACTATTTAATCCTTTCCTTGGAGTCCACTGGTGGTCACAGGTCCCAACTTGCTCTTGGTACTGCTTGCTACAAACAGACATTGGTAACAAAGTGCAGCGCTAATTAGTATATATACATCACAGAATAATTTTACAATCCGACGTGTAAATAAACAAAATCATACAAAATACTGTTAACAGTCCCCCAGGTGAAGTAATTTCAAATAAATATTCCTCAAAGTGTAATATTTTTTTATTCTAGTAAAGATCCCTTTAAGGGCAAAACTAAATCTCTACCATGAACCAATGCAGGAAAGGTAAACCAAAGAGGAGCCCCACTCAAGTGCACCTTCACCATTAGGTCCAAAATACGCTTACAGAACACTTTGACTTCCATATAAGAAGTCAAAGTAGGCCTGTACATATGTATATGTGGATGATATCTTCCTGCATTGGCTTCCATCACTCCAGAGTCATGGACTCCACCATTGTGATGAAAGGAAAGCCAGGAAACCACATAGTGTAAATCCATAAAACTCAAACAATTTATCAAGATAAAAATAAAACCTTTAGTACTTTAAACAGTTGGTCTCAGGATTGAGGCAGGCCACTTCTGGGTTTTGAGGTGCGTGATGTCGTCACGAATGTCGGCTCCGCCCAAACTGAGACATGCTAGAAATAGAAGGGGTTCTCCTGAGATTTTTTTTTTATTTTTTTTTTTTTTGTTTGCCAGTGTCCAATCCTCCAGTAAAACTTTGTGTCTCTCCAATGATCTCCAAGAAAAGATTTTATTGTTATGGCAAAATCCATATTTGGCCTGTATGGTTTAGGGCAATATTATAGAGAGACTAATTATTTTTAGATTGAAACCATTTCCTTTATCTAACCTTAGGGCAATTTTCTCAAATAATAAAAAAAAAAAGTTATGTTCTAGTTATCATTTCTCCACTTACGTTGTAAATTTGTTTTGTATGTGCATTGTAACGTGGATTTGACTGTTCCAACAGCTCACAAAGCACCTCCCACCTCGCACAATTGGCTACCCATGGACACTTGTGTACAGTACAGCAAAGCATGGGATGAGTCTGAAGACTCTGTACAGGACAATGCTGGGATTAGACACTCCTGTCCTCCTGGTGATTAAAGACAGTGATGCCCAGGTAACTCCCTATTTTCATTTTTGACGATAGTATGGCTATGCACATCACAGTAGCAGGATCCCAGAACTTTCAGTTCAGGTGCATGTATTAGCATAACAATATGCAGCCACTGTCCGTCACACATACTGTGAGCTGCACTGTGGGAGTTGCAGATTGTGAGTGGTGATGCCAGTGTAGGCTGTATGTGCAAAAGGAACTATTTTTCATGATTATAAAAGGCAATTTATGAGAAAATAAGGATTTCAGCAGGTAAATGTAATTTCATACATCAAATTAGGTAATTAAAGTGACACTAAACCTTGGTTTAAAAATAAGTTATATTCAAGTATGTATTCCTAATTCAAAAAAGTACCTTCTATTGCTCCTAGCCTCCTCCAAATCCCCAAATTACGTTTTTGGTATCTTGATCCAACTTCCTGTTAGAGGGTAGCTGCCTTCTGTCTCCCTATAGGAACTTTGCCATCCTCTCTTGCTCACTCCGGAGATGGATTAGAGACTATGGACTATGGGATTTGCACTGTGCATAGTGCAGGGCATACGATGACAACTAACGTGCACTGCTTGATCCAAACAAACAGAAGTGAAGGGGAGTAGGAAAGGTGCAGGAGCTCACAGAGGACGTTACAAGAAGACAGAAAAAATACCTTAAGATTCACTTTAATTTAAAAATAGATTACAGAACCATTAGGTAGTTGACGTGTATGCATCATATTTGGAGAATATGGATATCGTTTAGTGTCACTTTAATTGTACCTATACTGTATATAGATTATTGTACTGAGGAACAATAACTATGCTGATTGGCAGGTCTGTTAGAGCTGATGCATGTGCATAGATATCCCACATACAGAAGGACTTAAACACTTTTTATTGTTTTCTGCAACTAGTTACTTGTTGTGCATTAATTAAGGTGGTTCTATAGGCTGAAGTTTTTTTTTTTTACTTTAACCACTTCAATGCAAGGCATTTTCACCCCCTTCCTGCCCAGGGCAATTTTCAGTTATCAGCGCTGTAACATTTTGAATGACAATTGCGCGGTCATGCAACACTATATGTCCCCTTCCGTGCGACCGGCGAGCCGGAGAATGAATCGGCCGGTGGGGGCTGTTTATAATAGAGAATACTGCAGACCAGATGGTCCCCAGCAGCCTCAATGACCTTTGGAGGCCGGGCATGAGGTTATGGCGTCAAGTCCGGCCTCGGCAGATGTAAACACTGCCGTTTCCTCGGCTGTGAAGCCGAGATCGTTTTTTTTTTTGTTTGTTTTTTTTCAGGCTTTCCAGCCTAGAGGCAAGATCTGGGGACCTGAAGACCTGTCATGCCCTATGCCCCATGCCCCATGATCTCATCTGTAACTCTAAACAGGTAACCTGTAAAAATTTTGAAAGCGTCGCCTATGGAGATTTTTAAGTACCGAAGTTTGGTGCCATTCCACAAGTGTGCGCAATTTTAAAGCATGACATGTTGGGTATCATCTATTTACTCATGAAACATCATCTTTCACAATAAAAAAAAAAAAAAAACGGGCTAACTTTAGTGTGTGTTTTTTTTTTTCTTGTTTTTTTTTTTTTTTAATTCATAAAATTTTCCTAAAACATTGCATTTGAAAAATTGCTGCGCAAATACAGTGTGACATAAAAAGTTGCAACAACCACCATTTTATTCCCTAGGGCCTCTGCTAAAAAACAAAACAAAAAAAAAAAAAATATATATATATATATATATACCATAGAAGAAACACCTTGTACCAAAGGTACGGTGAAGGACCCCTCAGGGGCCTTAATAGACAGATCAAACCAAGATTTAAAAAAAAGTATAAATTTTATTACAAAATGTCAGTAGCATACATATAAGAACAATACATTTAAAGCATGAAAGCCATATTTAATACCCTGAATATTACAATTGTATAGTTAAGTCACTATCCTGATGCAGAAAGGACTGGCGGCGATCGCGTGTATATAACACCTTACATATTACGGACTGAAAGTCCTTCAGAGGTTTTATGTTATTTATTCTGATCGGTATAGAATTTCTACAAAAGAAGGTATACAAGTATATTTAACATTGATAAAAGTTTGAGGTTATCAGTAATCACTTAGTAAAATAAAATATACTAAAACGACCTGGAGAGTGAAGTGTGCTCCTATGGCTGACCGCTCCCACAGCGTCTAAAAAGCCTGGGGAACGATTTAAATACACCTGTCAGAAGATCGATATCAAATCTTGAAATCGGCTGTTGCAGTGAGAGGGAGGGACAGTGCGAAGCCGTCAAACGTTCCCTCACCTTCGAGTACCCCAGCATCAAATTGCGCGGTGCGACCATGTCCCATAACAAGGGGCATGGCTACGTCATGACACCCCCGGCACGGGATTGGCAGTGTTAGAGAGATGGAACGCAAACACAAGGAGGCCCGGAAGGGCCTTCTCTGCCAGAAAGTGGGTGTCCCGAGCATTACCCATCCCACAAAGTGGAAGATTTCCCCTCTATTACTTTTCTGGGGACAGCCCAAAATTTTGTGATTTTTCTTTTACTTTCACTTTGGTAATGGTAAACAGGACAAATGGAGAGAGAGAATCTTCTTAATGGGGCACAGACGGCAATAGAAACTGACAAGCGTTCTAATCCATCTCTATTCTATCCAAAACTAAAAAGAGAGCTTTGCTTTTAGTTATACTTTAAGGTATAAAAAACCTTAAGGCCCCTTTCACACTTATACGACTTGTCCCACGATTTTGTACTGCAAAATCGTATGACAAGTCATTCTCCATGATTTGCAATGACTACCATTCATATTGGCACGACTTTAAGTCGTGCCGACTTGAAAGTAGTCCCTGCACTACTTTGGTCCAACTTCTATGCGAGTTGTACTCCATAGACCTCAATGTTAAACCCTGAAGTAGCATGCAAGTCGTGCCTGAATATTATATAGACACGACTTCAGCACGACTTTGTAAGCACAAGCCTGGCCTCGCTATTCGGGAAAGGAAAACTTTTCTTTCCTTTCCCGATGAGCGACAGGCAGTGCTGACAGCTGTCTGGTATGAATCCAGAGGGGGAACGCCGCGCCAAGTTTTAAATGAAAAAACCGGCGTGGGTTCCCCCCCAGGGGCATACCAGGCCCTTAGGTCTGGTATGGATCTAAGGGGAACCCCCTACGCCGAAAAATCGGCGTGGGGTCCCCCCCAAAATCCATACCAGACCCTTATCCGAGCACGCAGCCCGGCCGGTCAGGAATGGGGGTGGGGACGAGCTAGCGGCCCACCCCCCTCCTGGACCGTACCAGGCCGCATGCCCTCAACATGGGGGGGGTGCTTTGGGGCATGGGGGGCACCCTGCGGGCCCCCCCACCCCAAAGCACCTTGTCCCCATGTTGATGAGGACAAGGGCCTCTTCCCGACAACCCTGGCCGTTGGTTGTCGGGGTCTGCGGGCGGGGGGCTTATCGGAATCTGGGAGCCCCCTTTAATAAGGGGGCCCCCACATCCCGGCCCCCCACCCTATGTGAATGAGTATGGGGTACATGGTACTCCTACCCATTCACCTAGGGAAAAAAAGCATCAATAAAAAACACAGTACACAGGTTTTTAAAATAATTTATTAGGCAGCTCCGGGATCTTCTTCCGACTTCGGGGGTCTCTCCGGCGTCCGCATCTTCTGCCGGCTCCACCGCTATCTTCTGGCGCTCTTTTGCCAGCGGTGGTCCGGACCTCTGGATCGTCTTCTTCCCTCTTCTCTTCCAGAGATGTTGACACGACGCTCTCTCCAGCCAGAATGGTCTCTGTGCGCTCCGCAACTGACTTATATAGGCGGTGGCCCCGCCCCCTATGAGGTCACTGTCCCGGGGCATGCTGGGACTGTGCCGTCATAAGGGGGCGTGGTCCTCACCCAATGACCACGCCTCCTAAAACGTCACAGTCCCAGCATGCCCAGGGACTGTGACGGCATAAGGGGGCGGGGCCACCGCCTATATAAGTCAGTTGCGGAGCGCACAGAGACCATTCTGGCTGGAGAGAGCGTCGTGTCAACATCTCTGGAAGAGAAGAGGGAAGAAGACGATCCAGAGGTCCGGACCACCGCTGGCAAAAGAGCACCAGAAGATAGCGGTGGAGCCGGCAGAAGATGCGGACGCCGGAGAGACCCCCGAAGTCAGAAGAGGACCCCCGAAGTCGGAAGAAGATCCCGGAGCTGCCTAATAAATTATTTTAAAAACCTGTGTACTGTGTTTTTTATTGATGCTTTTTTTCCCTAGGTGAATGGGTAGGAGTACCATGTACCCCATACTCATTCACATAGGGTGGGGGGCCGGGATGTGGGGGCCCCCTTATTAAAGGGGGCTCCCAGATTCTGATAAGCCCCCCGCCCGCAGACCCCGACAACCAACGGCCAGGGTTGTCGGGAAGAGGCCCTTGTCCTCATCAACATGGGGACAAGGTGCTTTGGGGTGGGGTGGCCCGCAGGGTGCCCCCCATGCCCCAAAGCACCCCCCCCCATGTTGAGGGCATGCGGCCTGGTACGGCCCAGGAGGGGGGGGGGGCGCTAGCTCGTCCCCACCCCCATTCCTGACCGGCCGGGCTGCGTGCTCGGATAAGGGTCTGGTATGGATTTTGGGGGGGACCCCACGCCGATTTTTCGGCGTAGGGGGTTCCCCTTAGATCCATACCAGACCTAAGGGCCTGGTATGCCCCTGGGGGGGAACCCACGCCGGTTTTTTCATTTAAAACTTGGCGTGGAGTTTCCCCTTATGATTCATACCAACTACTGTATGTTTTAATTTGTTAATGCCAAAAACGTGGCAAAGTAGTACTGCTCTAAAATCGCGGCAAATCGCGGTAAAATAGCGGCAAAATCGCGGCCGCAAAATCGCGGTAAAATCGTGCGACTTTGAAGTCGTATAAGTGTGAAAGGGGCCTAAGGCTTTATAAGTACTTTCGTTTTCACTAATGGGAAATGAAACCTCTGACCATAGGTTTTATCTGGGGCATCCTATAGGTGTTGGTGAAAGAAAGGGGCTCATCTCTGTCCTATGCCAACATCCACTGCATAATTTTGTATTTTAAAACAAGATAATTCATATATAACGTAGAAGGCAATGTGATTATTTCTGTTTTTACAGATTTTTGGAGCATTAGCATCAGAGCCATTTAAAGTGAGTGATTGCTTCTATGGCACTGGGGAGACTTTCCTGTTTACATTTTGTCCTGACTTTCAGGTGAGTGGATTCTTCATAATAGGTCTGTCTATTGCTTGCTTTCCTGTTCCCTTATTTATGGTCTCCCAGGTGGACACGCTGCCTGGAATATAGACACCTTGCTCTCTATCAGAATACAGGAGAGCCAAGCAGTGAAGTTTTGTTTAGCCACTACTAATGAAATCCCAATTTGTGTTTTTCCTCTGACGATAAGTGGCTGTACCTCTTCTCCAGGGAAAACTCTGGAAACAAATGCAGAAACTATGGGCTTCTGGGCAATAGCAGGCCTCTTCTTTGGATTGTAGAGTCAAAAAGAAGGGAAAGAAGCGCCACTAAGTGTAGTATTAGGTACAATTTATTATAGTCCCATATTGGGTTGCTCCCAAGAGCTAGATATAATACAGGCTCTTTATCAAGGTAATCGATGGTGGGGGGTATGTCCCTATGCTCCCCGTGCACCGAGTAGCCTGGATGTCTCACGCTGTGGGAAAACAGAACTTGTGGATGGGGGAAGTCCTCTGAAGCCCTCTCACTGTTCCGGAATCCAAGATGGAACCCAGCGTGGATCGCAGATAGTACGAGGGGTGCTGACGTAACAGGTCCCAGAAAGTTCAGTTTCCCCACAGCGTGAGACATCCAGTCTACTCGGCGCACAAGGAGCTTACGGACAGACCCCCCTAGCGATTACCTTGATAAAGAGCCTGCATTATATCTACCTCTTGTGAGTAACCCAATATGGGGGCTATAATAAATTTTACCTAACAATACACTTAGTGGCGCGACTTTCTCTTCTTTTCATCTGTTTACTACAGAGTGGGCTGCGCTCTGGATCAGTAGCTGACACAAATGTATGGACTTCCTCCATGAGACTCTCTTAAACAACTTTTAAACAAAACCCCTATTTTTTTTTTATCTGTTTGTGTGTTTGCCGTTGCGCCTACTACCCAATGGGATTTGCCTGCTTAAATCTGGTGGTGAGGAGGCAACATTTCACCTCCTAACCACCTGTTAAACACACTCGGGTCGCTTTTCAGAGGATCAGCAGTGCCTCCTGCACTTGTGAATGAGCTCTTAGTTGAATGCAACAGTGGCAGCCTTAGGGATTGGCCAAACATAAAGTTAGGGGGTGGTAAAACCTTTGCGGTTGAGTCAGTTTTACTGCCCCCAATCCCTACCCCCTTTAGTTGCAGAGGCAGCAGCCAAAGATGTTCACATGCCGCAGCAGGAATAAAACCCCCTGTTGCTTCTGATGGGTGCTACCACCTGCCAATCAGGACCCATTCAAGTAAATGGGGCCACTCTGCCAGTGCCCCTCCTATGCATGCTTCTGCAGGGTCTAAGGGGTTAAAGCAGGTGGTGAGACAGCACAAGGTTTCAGGACACTTGGTGCGTGGCCTCATTCACTTGAATGGGTCATGCTTGGCAGGTTCTACACACACCAACCATGACAGGGTGTTTAACTTCTGCTGAGGCTGTGATATCTGTACACCCCTGGCCACTTCAGCTAAAGGGGGTGTGGTGGTGATAAAAACACATCTTAACTATGGTGTTTACCACCCCCTAAACTGCAAATGTAAATAACCATTACTGTTCTCAGCCCCCTAATAAGGCTGCTTTCACACTGATGTGCTGCAGTCTACCTGCACAGCGGGTGCAGCGCAGTGCATCTGCGACTTTCCTGAGTTAGCTGCGCTTAGCCATAGACTTCTATTATATCCTGCAGGTGTGGTACACTTTCTGAAAGCGCACCAAAACTCCTGCATTCTGCATTCAGGCGTTTTGGTGTGGTTTCAGAAAATGCACCAAACCTGCAGGATATAATAGGATTCTATGGCTAAGCGCAGCAAACCCGCAAAAAAACTGCAGGTACTCTGAACTGCGCCCACGGTGTGGGTAAACCGCAGCATAACGGTGGGAAAGCAGCCCTATACTATTATGCCCAGTTTATTGCTTCACACTGGCCTGAAGATCTCTTCTTTCCTGCTGCTGGCACCAATTTGGAGACCACTAGCCAGGATAAGAGGTGGAGTGCAGTTGATATCACTCTGCATGGGACATGAGCCGGCACTACAGAGGAGGCAGTAGCTTATGTGGCCCATGCTCCCTACTACAGCTCCAACTTTGCAAGTACTCCCTCTGCATTGCATTCTGATGCTCTAGAATGGCGGGTCAGCAAGCTCAGACCGCAATCTACCAGTCACCTATCTGCCATCTACTGGTTGATCATGATCTACAGGCTGAGGGGACCAGTTTCTGGAGTTTTGAGGGGGAATGTTGTCCCATTTTAGCCTGATATAGGATTCTAACTGCTAAACAGTCCTGGGTGGTCTTTATTGTATTTTATGTTTCAAGATGCGCTAAATAGTTTAGTTGGTGAAAGGTCTGGACTGCAGGTGAGCAGTTAAGCACCCAGACTTTTTTACTACAAAGCCATGCTGTTGTCATAGATGCAGTATGCAGGCTAACATTGTCTTGCTGAAATATGCAAGGCCTTCTTTGAAAAACATGTCATCTAAATGGGAGGATATGGTGCTCTAAAACCTGGATTTATCTTTCAGCATTAATGGTGCTTTTCCAGGTAGGCAAGTTGCCAATTCCCTGCACACTAATGTACTCCCATGCCAGCAGACTTTTTAACAGAGTGCTGATAATAAGTCGTAAGGTCCCTCTCCTTTTTAGTATGGAGAATGCAGCACCCATGGTTGCCAAAAAGAATGTCAAATTTCAATTAGTCTGACCAGTTTCCCACTTTGCAACAGACCATTTAAATGAGCTTTGGCCCAGAAAAGACAGTGGCATTCATTTATCATGTTCAGCTAGGGCTTCTTCTTTGCATGATAGAGCTTTACCTTGCATTTGTTGATGGCATGGCGAACGGTGTTCACAGACAGTGATTTTTGGAAGTATTCCTGAGCCCATACAGTGATGTAGATAATGCAATCATGCCTGTTTTTTATGCAGTGCCATCTGAGGGCCCGAAGATCACAGGCATCCAGTATTGTGTTTCTGTCTTGTCCCTTGTGCACAAAAAATTCTCCAGATTCTCAGAAACTTCTGATGATGACATGTCCTGCATATAATGATATATTTAAAGCCTTTGGAATTTTATATTAAGGAACATTATTCTAAAATTATTCAACAATTTTTGGATGAAAATTGGTGAACCTCTACCCATCTTTACTTCTGAGACACTCTCTAATGCCGCGTTCACACGATCAGAATTTCTGACAACAAAACCATGGATTTTTTCCGAAGGATGTTGGCTCAAACTTGTCTTGCATACACCACACGGCCACACAAATGTTGTCGGAAATTCCGAACGTGGGAACGTGGTGACGTACGACAAGCAGAGAAAAAGGAAGTTTAATAGCCAGTGCGGTTAATTTTGCTTGATTCCTAGCATGCGTGAGCTTTTGTGCGACGAACTTGTGTACACACGATCGGACTTTCCGACAACAAGTGAAGTTGGCGGAAAATTTGAGAACCTGCTCTCAAACATTGGTGTGTGGAAATTCCGACAGCAAATGTTTGTTGGAGCATACACATGGTCAGACTTTCCAACAACAAGCTCACATTTCCCGTCTGAAAGTCCGACCATGTGTACGTGGCATTATTCTATCGAAGATGCTCTTTTTATACTCATGTTACTGACCTGTTGCTAATTAACCTAATTAAAAAATGTTCTCCCACCTCTTCCTTGTTAGTACTGCTTACTTTGCCAGCTTTTTGTTGCGCTGTCTCAACTTTTTTGAGACGTGTTGCTGCCATCAATTTTGAATTTACCTTATTTTTTCTTAAAATTGTATATTTTCTTAGTTTAAACATTTGATATGATTTCTATTGTGAATAAAATATGGATTTATGACCTTTGCAAATCATTGTATTCTGTTATGTAGATTTTACACAGCGCCCCAACTTTTTTGAAATTAGGGTTGTATATAAGTTTGTAGATACCTAACAACCACATTATGCACTTGTTGCACATTCCAAAACTGAGCATTGATAAATGCCTTCCCACTCTGTGCTGCTTTATCAGCCTCCATTGCTCTGGGCAGATTTTCCACAAGATTTTGGAATGTATCTGTGGGAATTTGTACCCATTCCATCAAAAGTGCATTTATAAGGTGGAGTCAGATGCTGAGCAAGAAAACTAAGGGGTTGATTAACTAAATGCAAATTCACTGTGCACTTGGAAGTGCAGTCTCTGTAGATCTGAGGGGAAGATCTGAAATGAGGGGAAGCTCTGCTGATTTCTATCATGTAATCATGTACAAGCAAAATGCTTTTTTTTTTTCCTTGCATGTCCCCCTTGGATCTACAACGACTGCACTCCCAAGTGCATTTGTAGTGCACGTCAAGGTGAGTGGAACACTGAAAGCTTCAGATTCAGTTGCTACTTTGCAAGGTAGATTTCATTGCTGTGATTGCAGTGAGGTTATAAGAAGCCAACAGATGCTTTAGTCTGCCGGGCTTCACCCATAACTGAAATTTCACATGGGGTGGACTGTGCCTTTAAGAAGTAAAGTGTACAATACTAGAGTAGGGAGAAGAGAAAATGCTCCCTTCTCTATGTTAAAGACATAGACAAAAAAAGGTCAAAGTGGGCTTAAAATTCTAAAATGAATCCATCTAATGAGAAGATTGAACAAAGAACTATAACAAGATGATCATATGAAACAGAAGATAGATCATTTTGTGCCAAAACTACTTCAAAAACCTTCAAACACCCCAAGAGCCCTTTGAACTCAAGTTTTGGGAAAAGGTGGAGCATAAACATACCCCAGATAATGGAACGCAGTTACCTCTCATTGGTGCCCCCATTGCACAGACTTTCTTTAACGTCAGTGTTTGCATACCCTTGAGTGACTGAAGATTTTATTATGTGTAGAGATCTGTTGGTACCTGTTTTCTGCATTCACTGGGTTAGTTGTGATCCGTTTTCTTTAACACAACCAAAAATTCCCAGTTGAGTTGATTTGATTGCTGCTTCATTGCCTTTTTATCCTGTTCCACATACTGGGAAAATTGGATTGTAATGCCCAATGGCTTTCCAGCTGTTCATCACTATTTTGATTGAAGTAGTCAGCAGGAAAATGTCTGATCCCAGTTGTGATTTCCTAACCCTCATTTCGAGAGAGACAGCTGGAATGTTATGGACAACTAGCAGTAACACAGATGGTTTTTGACACCTCCACATTTGCTACTTCAGCCCTCTTGTTTAATACTACATTTGCACGTAGTCTGTTTGCTACTTATCCTGGGTTATTTATTTCTGCTCAATACACAGACATTGGCTCCATGATGGGCTGTTTGGAGAATATATGGCTTCATCAGCACACTTAATCAGCCATGATTAGCCCTGGTGATTACAACCTGTATAAATTAGGTCTTAATTAGAACACATTTAGGTTTACAGTGCCTAATCAAAATGGGCAACCCCATCTCTTCTTGACATGTTTATACAGCCTAACTTAGGAAGTCTAGGGATTTTATGCCTTCTGTTTATTTTCTGCAAATGAATGCTTTAACCTCTTGCAGACCGTGCAATGCATATATGTGGGGCCAGGAAAGGTGGGCTTTAATGCCCAGCCATGGTACAGATGCATTCATGGAGGCATGAGGTTTGTTTGCTTGGAGCGTGTTTACTGCATGCTCTCAGCACTCTGGCGAAGCTGTTGCTGATAATTCTTGGTCAAGACTTTTGATCAGAAGTCAGCAGCGTGGACTCCCAATTGGCTCCCACAGAGGTCACATGATGCAGAAGCTGCACTGCCACCCGGGCATTAAAGCCCATTTAAAGGGCCGCTGATAAGGCATTGAGGACTTAAAAGCCCACACAAAATAGATCCTCATGAGAGAATGGTGCTGGTCCTCTCATCAGAACGGCAAATCCACCAGTTATCATAAACAAGTATTCAAAACCAAAGCTCTGTCTATTATAACTAAATACAGTGTGTGCTAAACAGAACATTCATTCATGGTACACAAACATATTAATGGTGCAATCTTTAGTGGTGCTGTGCCATCTCCTATTCATGCAGAAAACACGGTGCTTTGCTCCCTTCCTGTGTTCCCACACTCACCTACAGCTGTGGACTCTTACATGTAAAATAAGAGTCCTATATGCTTGGATTGCTGGGACCTGTATTTCTTCTCTGTAATCGCTTCTTCAACGTAGCATCACGGTTCAAATATTGATGTACTTTTGCCCTTGAAAAGGTAGAATGGGCCTTAAAGGGGAAGACTTTCTTTGAGCCCTTGCACACTGGGGCGGGGGGCGGCGTCGGCGGTAAAACGCCGCTAATAATAGCGGCGTTTTACCGTCGGTATGCGGCCGCTAGCGGGGCGGTTTTACCCCCTCTAGCGGCCGAGAAGGGGTTAAATACCACCGCAAAGCGCCTCTGCAGAGGCGCATTGCCAGCGGTATAGCCGCGCCGTCCTATTGATTTCAATGGGCAGGAGCGGTAAAGGAGCGGTATACACACCGCTCCTTCACCGCTCCGAAGATGCTGCTGGCAGGACTTTTTTTACCGTCCTGCCAGCGCATCGCTCCAGTGTGCAAGCCCTCGGGGCTTGCACACTGGAATACAAGCAGCGGCACTTTCGGGGCGGTTTGCAGGCGCTATTATTAGCGCAATAGCGCCTGCAAACCGCCCCAGTGTGCAAGGGCTCTTTTTGAAGAAGTTGCTGTTTGTTTCACCTTTCTTCTCACACTGATTTCTGAATGGTAAGGTTTGCACTTATCGGAGAAGTCACCAGGTGCCTATGATGAGCTGGCTTTCCCTCATTCTATGGCTTATTTATTATACTTAAACTTCTCTCTCTGGGCAGGGCCTTATGGTGTGTGGATGGAGAACCTCTCTCTCGACAGTGGGGAGGGGGGTTCACAGAGTCTTTGCCCCAGGTGAAAGAATGTCTCGCCACTGACAGTGCCCATGTCACTAGGATAACAAAATGCAAACACAGCCATCCTGTGAAAAGTTGAATACTTATCTGGCAGATAGGTATGAGCCGAACACCCCCCTGTTCGGTTCGCACCAGAACATGCGAACAGGCAAAAAATTTGTTTGAACATGGGAACACCGGTAAAGTCTATGGGACACAAACATGAATAATCAAAAGTGCTAATTTTAAAGGCTTATATGCAAGTTATTGTCATAAAAAGTGTTTGGGGACCTGGGTCCTGCCCCAGGGGACATGGATCAATGCAAAAAAAAGTTTTAAAACGGCCGTTTTTTCAGGAGCAGTGATTTTAATAATGCTTAAAGTGAAACAATAAAAGTGTAATATTCCTTTAAATTTCGTACCTGGGGGTGTTTATAGTATGCCTGTAAAGGGGCGCATGTTTCCCGTATTTAGAACAATCTGACAGAAAAATGACATTTCAAAAGAAAAAAAAATCATTTAAAACTAAGCGGCTATTAATGAATTGCCGGTCCGACAATACACATAAAAGTTCATTGATAAAAACGGCATTGAAAATCCCCACAGGGGAACCCCGAACCAAAATTTTAAAAAAAACTACATGGGGGGTCCCCCTAAATTCCATACCAGGCCCTTCAGGTCTGGTATGGATATTAAGGGGAACCCCGGCCAAAATTTTTTAAAAAATGGCGTGGGGTCTCCCCAAAAATCCATACCAGACCCTTATCCGAGCACGCAACCTGGCAGGCCACAGGAAAAGAGGGGGGGATGAGAGAGCGCCCCCCCCCTCCTGAACCGTTCCAGGCCACATGCCCTCAACATTGGGAGGGTGCTTTGGGGTAGCCCCCCAAAACACCTTGTCCCCATGTTGATGGGGACAAGGGCCTCATCCCCACAACCCTTGCCCGGTGGTTGTGGGGGTCTGTGGGCGGGGGGCTTATCGGAATCTGGAAGCCCCCTTTAACAAGGGGACCCCCAGATCCCGCCCTCCCCCCTGTGTGAAATGGTAAGGGGGTACAAAAGTACCCCTACCATTTCACAAAAAAAAGTGTCAAAAATGTTAAAAATGACAAGAGACAGTTTTTGACAATTCCTTTTATTTGAATGCTTCTTTCTTCTTTCTTCTATCTTCCTTCGGTTTCTTCCTCCATCTTCTTCTTCTTCTGGTTCTTCCTCCGGTGTTCTCGTCCAGCATCTTCCTCCACGGCGCTGACGTCTTCTTCCCTTCGTCTTCTCAGGCCGCTCCGCATCCAGCATGGTGGGAGGCTTCCGCTGTGTGATGCTTCTCCTCTTCTGACGGTTCTTAAATAACGGAGGGCAGGGCCACCCGGTGACCCGGCTCCCTCAGACCTGAAGGGTCTGGTATAGATTTTGAGGGGGACCCCACGCCATTTTTTTTTTTTTAAATTTTGGCCGGGGTTCCCCTTAATATCCATACCAAACCTAAAGGGCCTGGTATGGAATTTAAGGGGACCCCCCACGTCATTTTTTTTTTTTTTTTTTAATTTTGGTTCAGTGTTCCCCTGTGGGGAATTCCCATGCTGTTTTTATCAATGAACTTTTATATGTATTGTCGGACCGGCAATTCATTAATAGCAGCGAGTAGTTTTAAATGACTTTTTTTTTCCGTTGAAATGTCATTTTGCTGTCAGACTGTTCTAAGCATGGGAAACATGCGCCCCTTTACAGGCATACTATAGACATCCCCCAGGTACGAAATTTAAAGGAATATTACACTTTTATTGTTTCACTTTAAGCATTATTAAAATCACTGCTCCTGAAAAAACAGCTTTTTTTAAAACTTTTTTTTGCATTGATCCATGTCCCCTGGGACAGGACCCAGGTCCCCAAACACTTTTTATGACAATAACTTGCATATAAGCCATTAAAATTAGCACTTTTGATTTCTCCCATAGTCTTTTAAAGGGTGTTCCGCGGCATTCGAATTTGCCGCGAACACCCCAAATTGTTCGCTGTTCAGCGAACTGGCGAACAGCCGATGTTCGAGTCGAACATGAGTTCGACCCGAACTCGAAGCTCATCCCTACTGGCAGATATAGAGTTAAATGTTTGCTCTTTGGTGGAGCCACAAGCAAGGTTGCAATCGGACACTTCTAGAAGTGTCAAAAGGTATGACCTTCACTGGGCGCCATGGATCCTCCTACTGACCGCTACTTCCATTACAGGACTCGGTGGAGAGTAGGAGGAACCATGACACCCAGTGGGGGACTTGGACGTGTAGGATGACTGTGGTAAAGGTAGCTCTGCCTGACAGTGATGATTGTACATGTAGCCTGCCAGAAAGGGTACACTGATATATTAGTGCAGTAATACTTCAGTAATCATGAATATTTAACCTTGCAATCTGTACTCGCATTCCTGTAGATGGAAAATAAGAGCAAGACTGCTTCCTGTTTTTCAGTCTCCTTTTATTAGCAATGTAGAATAGTCTATTTATCTCTTTGAACTTTGAACACTATTATTATGTGAACTAAATCTTCTTGTGACCATAGGAATTATAGCGAACATATATCACATGACATGATTGGCAGTTCTTGGAACATATGACTGTATAATAGGAGGGGAGGCATTCAGCTTATAAATGTTTTCTTTTGTTCTCTAGGTGTTTAAATGGACAGGAGATAATATGTTCTTTATCAAAGGTGATATGGACTCACTAGCATTCGGTGGAGGAGCGTAAGTGTCTTTGTACTGTACCAATAATGTGCTGCTATCCTCTTTATGGGATTATCATTTTTGTGTAAATTCATATTTTCAGAAAAAATGAAAAGGTAAACCTATACTCTACACCCGCCTCACCCCCCGTTCCCTGCAGTACGTACCTTCTTGGGTGATTAGCTGTCAGTGCCCACAAAAGCAGTATAGCAGTCTGGGGATTAAAAAAAAAAAACTGCATTTCTCCACATTCTTTGTAGGACTTCCATAACTGTTCAGAGACTTTTGGATTAGTCAAAACGGTCACATGCATCAGGATCTCTCTGATCCATCCCAGAAGCCCCACAGAAAGAGGGGGAAGAAGGGCGGGGATTTCAGATCCCCGGATCATAACACCTGGTACGTGGACACATCACCCATGAAGGCAAGTTGGAAGGGGAGCTTACCTTTTGAAGGCTAAGTTCACATTTTGAACAAAAAAATACATGCCTTTTTTTTTAATTTAATTTTTTTTTTTTTAGGTAAAAAAAAGGGCATTTATTTTATTTTTTTTAAGCAGCCTGCAGAGCATTGTACCTACATTCTTCTGATCCCAGGCTCCTGCAGACTCTTAGGATAGCTGTCTGTCCATACCTCATATGGGCAGACAGTTATTTAAGAGGCAAAAAAAAAAATCAATGAACTACCAAAACACTCACCAGGAAACGGTGAATGAATGACGTGGGGCTCTGCGTTTTTAAATTGCGACAACGGGTGCAGGGAGAAGATCCATTACCCATTGTCACAGGGAGGGGTTGAAATCGGAGGTGCCGGGTGCAGATGCTTGAACATGTTACATGTTCCAAAGGTGAATTTATCCTTTAATCTAAAATGTAGTTGTATATTCGCTAGATTATATTTTTAAGCTTTACAGATGGGGGGGTGTAGAGTCAAATCTGTACAGCGGGGGTCGACGACCCATCGATCGCGGTCCACCTGTCGACCGCCTGCAAGTGGACCACAAACAGATTCCTACGCCACCTACCCCTGCTTTCTAAGTGCCAGTCCTTGCCTTTCCACCCAGCCGGGTCTGCCACGCCATCCCATCCCGGTCTCTCGCTCCCTCCCGCCTCCTCCATGGCTCCGCCGCGCTTTCTATGTCCCGGTCCCCCTCTCTTCCTCCCCCTCCAGCCTCCTCCGTCTCTGTGATCAGTGAACAGTGGAGACCAGGAGGAAGCACAGCTCAGGACTGAGGGCGGGGGGGGGGGGGAGCCAGCCAAATTAACTTTTTAAGTTAAACCTCTGGTGATTGGATGTTAGGACACAGGTTGGTCTTAAGCAACCAATCACCAGCTTGCTAATATGAAAATTGACTCTGCCAGCTCCCACCCTCTGTCCAGAACTGTGCTGATTCCCAGTCTCCGCTGTGGAAAAAGGTAAGCCACTGCTATGGGAGGAAAGGGGGGCCAGATGTTTACTGCTATAGGGGAAAGGGGGGAGGGGGCAGAGGACACCACTGTGTGTGTGTGTTGATGTGAAGGGGGCAGAGGGCACTGTTATGGGAATGGTCACCCCTATAGCAGTGTCCTCTATCACCGTTCACAGCAACACTCCCCCCCTCCCCACAGTCTGAGCGTAAAATGCACTCCTGATCCCTGCATTCTGAGCATAAAATGCAATCCTGATCCCTGCATTCTGAGCGTAAAACGCACTCCCAACCCCTGCATTCTGAGCGTAAAACGCACTCCTGATCCCTGCATTCTGAGCACAACACACTCCCAACCCCTGCATTCTGAGCGTAAAACGCACTCCTGATCCCTGCTTTCTGAGCACAACACACTCACAACCCCTGCATTCTGAGCGTAAAACGCACTCCTGATCCCTGCATTCTGAGCGTAAAATGCACTCCTGATCCCTGCATTCTGAGTGCAACAAACTTCCAACCCCTGCATTCTGAGCGTAAAACGCACTCCTGATCCCTGCTTTCTGAGCGCAACACACTCCCAACCCCTGCATTCTGAGCGGCAAGAGCGCTCTCGACCCCTGCATTCTGAGCGGCAAGAGCGCTCTCGACCCCTGCATTCTGAGCGGCAAGAGCGCTCTCGACCCCTGCATTCTGAGCGGCAAGAGCGCTCTCGACCCCTGCATTCTGAGCGCCAGGAGCGCTCTCGACCCCTGCATTCTGAGCATAAAGAGCACTCCCAACCCCTGCATTCTGAGTGTTAAGAGCACTCCCAACCCCTGCATTCTGAGTGTTAAGAGCACTCCTAAACCCTGCACTCTTGTAGTAATAATTTTATTTTAGTTCTGAGTAAAAATATATTTTATCAAAAAAAAAAAGGATGGGCTAACTGTCTTTTTTTTTTTTTTTTTTTTTTTTTTTTTGGTGGGTGGGGGGGTGAACTTTGACTTCATTGGTGTTCAAGTAAATCTCCGTCTCTCAAGGGTTTCCTACCCCTGCTGTACAGTGTTTAAATGGACTAATAACCTAAACTTAAGAAGTAATCCTTGGTTGTTTAGTTACTCTCTGAATGTAAATGCATTTGAAATATATTTTGTAAAATGCTTGAATTGGCATCCATCTGGAACCAAGTCATATATGATCAGTGCCAAGGCATTGTTCACTTGGGGTCTGTTAAGAGTATTTAGCAACCAGCATTCTGGCAAAGGTAGTCACTGAGTTTGCAATCCACTTTTTTGGCACAGACCAACCTCTGTGCCTGCCACATGCATACCAGCACACACATACATAGACTGGAACTAGTCTGATAAGATGCCCAATAACCTACCACCATGTTTTGGAATATTGGGTATTGTGTCCCTGGTTGGGTTTGAAACCATGATCCCTGCAGTGCAATGCCAAAGTGCTAACAACTGTGCAACCTTCTGTAAAATAGTGGGTACTAAAAAAAAAATCTGCATTTAAAATTGCATGTTTGCATACAATTCCCATGGCTAGCCATGAAGTTGAGTTAAAAAATAAACTAAGAACAAAGTGTGTATTTTGCGTGATGCCCTACTACCTAGCTGACAAGTGACTGTACTTGTCTCATACATGTATATTTTTTAGTGCTTGTTTAATATTTTTAGTTGTATTTATGACCACCTTCTACTTGCATAAACAAGAATGTAAAAAAAAAAAAATCTGGTCTATTCTGAGAAGTAAACTGCAGCATCGGCTTGAGGCCTCTAGATGGCGATGTGCTCTTTGTAACTGAAAGCAGACAAGCCAAGTAATCTTACTATAGAGCAGGGTTCCTCAAACTACGGCCCCCCAGCTGTTGCGGACCTACACATTCCATGAGGCATTGTAAAACTCTTACATTCACAGACATGACTAGGCATGATGGGAATTGTAGTTCCTGAACAACTGGAGGGCCATAGTTTGAAGACGCTTGCTATAGAGCTATAGCATTTAAGCAGGGACTCCGCATACCATTTATGTGAAAGGAAGTGTAAACTTGTCTTTGCATGCTTGTTCCTGCAGCCAAGTGTCATAGACTTCACCTAACAGGCTTTTAGGACTTGCTTGTGCAGTTTCAGCTTTTAATAAAGCAGCACTTATAGCAAGCTTCTGCAAAGCTTTCCACAAGCAGTGTTAAGCCTCCACAAGCACCATTTAGCTCCCATTTGAAGAGGTTAAACACAAACCCTAGTTGGAGCAATATCACTTTAAACAGGTTGCTAGAAGGTTTTTTCACTAATTGTAGTTTGTGAAACGCCTGCTAGCTGCTTGTTTAACCACTTCAGCCCCGGAAAGATTTATCCGTTAATGACCAGGCCATTTTTTGCAATACGGCATTGTGTCGCTTTAACTGACAATTGCGCGGTCATGCAACGTTATACCCAAACAAAATTTATGTCCTTTTTTCCCACAAATATAGCTTTCTATTGGTGGTATTTGATCACCTCTGCGGGTTTTTATTTTTTGCGCTGTAAACAAAAAAAGATTTTTTACTTTTTTGCTATAATATCCCCCCAAAAAATGTAAAAAATTTTTTCATCAGTTTAGGCCAATAAAAAAAAATCTCAATAAGCGTATATTGATTGGTTTGCACAAAAGTTATAGCGTCTACAAAATAGGGGATGTATTTATGGCATTTTTATTATTTATTTTTTTTTTTTTTACTAGTAATGGCGGTGATCAGCAATTTTTTTTTTTTTTTTTTTTGTGGTTGTGGCAGACAGATCGGACACTTTTGACACTTTTTTTTGGGACCAGTGATATTTATACAGTGATGAGTGCTAAAAATAGCCACTGATTACTGTATAAATGACACTGGCAGGGAAGGGGTTAACACTAGGGGGCGATCAAGGGGTTAAGTGTTCCCTAGGAAGATGTTTCTAAGGTGTTTCTAAATGTGGGGGGAGGGGACTGACAGGGAGTGGAGAAATCGCTGTTCCTGATCACTAGGAACAGACTATCTCTCTCTGCTTCCCTGACAGGGTGGGGATCAGTCTGTTTACATTGACAGATCCCCGTTATGGCTCTCTGTGGACCGATCGCGGGTGGGAGGCAGACAACGCAGCCTCTGGCCACACGCATCGGCATCACGCCGCGGGTTGTGCACCTGCCGAATGACGGCGGCTGGTCAGCAAGCGGTTAAGGCATAGATACTATTCCCACCAACAGGTGAAACCAGTCGGTGAACTGCTAATGTTGTCCAAGTCAGAAGGTCCACTTCCTTTATCCTAAAGTGACATTAAATGATATCCTTTAGATCCCGTTCACAACTGAGCAATTTTCTGCTTGAAGTTTGTAGCTCTAAAATGCTCAACAAGCCAAATCCCATTCATTTCAACGGCCCCTGTTCTGAGCATTTTGTCGCCTGAAGCAAAATGTCTGTCACTCAAAAAAAAAGTACATGCGCTTCTTTTTGGCAAATTACAAGCGTTTTTGGACCTATAAGCTTTAATAGAAATGCCTGACTTGAGTGTTTTGTCACTCGTTTTCTGCTCAAACAGCAGCTCTCCACCTCTAATTTCCTCTCCATCTCCTCCCCCTAGTGCTTTCTATTGGCTAAACAAAAATGCCTGAAGCTGTGTAACACTAAAAAAAAATATGCCCGAAAAACACCAGTAAATTGCTACACCCAGGTGTGAATGGAGCCTAAAAATAATTCATACACATCCACTACTTTATGATCATCTAAACTATTTTTAATGAAATTGTTAGTGTTTTTCTGCCTCCTTGTAACATTCTCCATGAGCTCCCAAACCATTCCTTTCCACTGCTCTATACACACTACAAATTCCATCCCGGGGAGGGAGCAAGAGAGAGGAAGGCTACATTCCTCATTCCTACATAGAGTAGGACTATGGAGAACAAATGTAGCCACTCTCCAATAAGTCACATCACCGCAGCAAGAAAAAGGAATGTCAAGATTTAGAGGAGGTTGAGAGCCATAGAATGCGTTTGCTTTTTAAGAATACATACCTGAAATGAATTTTTCATTTTTTTTTTTTTACTATTCTATAATCTACCACAGTGAGTTTGCACAGAGCTTCTCACATATGCAGTGAGTGTCTGCTTTCTGAGGCATTTCTCTGTTTAGTCTATCAGCAGTTAAATTTAAACTTCCAAATAAGGTTTAAATCTGGTGGCTGTGAAAAACTATTTAGTACTGACACTTAAAGCAGAAGTAAAACCTCCTATGCTTTATTGCCAAGGAAGATGCCATCTTGGCCCTGTTTGAATTGCAACTGCTATGGTGCTGCACATGTAATCCGTTATGACACCAGCCATTTATTGGCTTGACAGTTCAGTGGAGGGCACAAGTAGCTGTGACAGGTAAAGTACATGGGATACCTGAAATGTCACCATTTTGAGATGAAGTCAAACCGGTGGATTTAGTTCTGCATTAAATAAATGAGGTTTTCATTATGTGAGACAGCTAGGATTCTGAAGTGGATGTATTTGAAGACCTCCTGGATTACAAACAGGTTAGCAAAACTGTCTGTTAAGCAGGCAGGTAAGGGTACAATTCCATGAGAAATGGGAAACCAATATGGTGCTATGTTGACAATTCAATCCATAATGTCACTTTAAAGAAAAAGGGGCAGATTTTTGCAGCTCCTCTAAAAAGGTGTTGCGTAACCTATTGCGCACATGTAAAAAAAAAACAGGAGAGGACGCCAACATCTAGGTGTAGAGGATTTATTAAAAAAGGAGCAAAAAGGGTTAAATGCACTCACTGCAGAAGGAGAATAGCTGCATAATCTGAGTGAAGCCACAGGGTAGTGTAGAGCTCGACAGGAATGTGGTTGGAAGGACAGAGCTGCGCCAGGAAGCTGCTGGTATATGGCCAAAGCTGTTATCCAGTGTGGAAAGCAAGCAGGCTCACATGTGGCTGGGAAGTTTCTGGGGTAACTCAGCCGGCCTCTCCAGGCTCTGTTCCACTTTGGCTGCTGTCGGGGAGGGTTCTATTCCAAGCTGAAAATACCTGTGACAAAAGTGCCCCTTCCTGGGTTTTATTGTCGGGGAGGGTTGCGACGTCCCACATCACGTAAGGGGCGTGGCTACACGTTTCGGGACCATCAGCCTTTTTATTTGATAAAAGGGTAGAGTCTGCCCTTAAACTCATAGCAGTGCTCCCCTATGTGACATCACAGCCGAACCCTTCCGACCGAAGCTGAAGTGGAGCTGAGCCCTGCGTGGGCAGCCGAGTTACCCAGGAAGCTTCCTAGCCACATCTGAGCCTGCTTGCATTCCACGCCAGATGACCGCTTCAACCATATACCATCAGCTTCCTGGCACAGCTCTGCACCTTTCAGCCTCATTCCTGCCAAACTCTGCACTATCCACAGGCTCCACAGATGGCTTGCCCATGCATGAGGAGAACAACTGCATATCGAGTGCATTTTAATCCTTTTTTTTTTTTCAATATATCCTCTACACATAGATGTTGGCGCCCTCTCCTGTTTTCTTTAGGGGTACAATCTCAGGTTTTGTTGTTAGTATTGACTGGAGTATACTTTTTTTTTTAAGGTTTGTAGCAGAAAAAAGTGCTCGTTTTTAGATGCGGTGAGGGTGGATAAGGAACAGATGTAGTCTGTTCTAAAATGGACTCTGTAAGTCAGAATTTCATCTGAATATCGCTCCAGTTGTTTGTGGGAAGATGTAGCCTTAAAATGAGCTGTTTTAGCATTACTGTTGTGAAAAAAAACCCTTGTAAAAGAGTTATAATACTTACCTGGCCCACTACCCATGTCTCTGATCTTCATTCTCTCACAGAGCTCTTGGTTGAAGAATATTTGACATCCAACAAACCACTGAGTGCCTGTGACCTCCCCCATATTGAGTTTTGTGGTTCCACCTGCTGGCCTGCAGAAACACCGCATAGATGTAGCCAGTGTTCGGAACCGCAGTGGCTGACGCAGGTATCCAAGACCAGCAGAAGTGTTGGATGCTGAAGGTTCCTCATTTGGAGCCCCAGCAAAAGAGCCAAAATCGGAGATGTGGGTGGCTGGACTAACAAATATCTTTCCCTTTTACAGGGTGCTAGATAAAAACTTTTTTTTTTTTTACTTTTTTGGTGACATAGTTGCTTTAAGGGTAAAACTGCAATAAATATGAGACTGATAATTAGGGAAATTTCTTTATCATTTTGTGTTCTTTTTAATTATGACCGCCTGAATTTTAAGGGTCACTTACTTTTGTCTCCTTGTTCTTTCAGAGGAGAGTTTGCGCTGTGGCTGGACGGAGATCTCTACCATGGGAGAAGTCACTCGTGTAAAACCTTTGAAAATACTATACTTTCTAAGAAAGAAGATTTCATTGTCCAAGACATTGAAATTTGGGCATTCGAGTAAATATGTAAATAGAGCACAGAATTATCTCCTCAACCCTGTACAGAAGAGAGGAGGAGAGACTCCATGTACTGCGGCTTACTAATATATACCCTTTTAATATATTTGTATTTTTGTTAATATTTAACCATAGTAATTTTTTATTTTTTTCGGTAGTTATATCTATTTTCTGACATGAATATTGGGTGAAGCTGTAACTGTACGTTTTTGATGACTGTCGTAACTCTGTCACTTTCTCTGTCACCGGCTCAAGTCTAGAAGGCTGTAGAAGGACACATATCACAAGCAGACTGCAGATATCTTCATGTGGTCAGCTGTGAGGTTATAACAGCTGTTGTATTGTTTTAAACCTTCCCCCAGAAAGGTATTTTTTAGGAGCCAGGGTTTACCCACTTACAGGATACCTCCACCCAGAAGGTATATTTTAGTCGTAGGTGGGCACTTATTTGTTGAATTATCCACCTTCTTTGATCTCAGTGACTCCAGTATCAAGACCTGCCAATTATATTCAATATGGCCAAACTTTCCTCGTTAACAACCCATTGAAGTTTTCATCCTCCCACTGTGTTATTGTCCAGTTTATTTCATAATATATAGTGGAGAAACTTGCAAAGGAGCATGAAACCCTAGCCTGGCTTTTCAAGGGTCTTTCATTAAAACAACCCCAGGTATTAAAATCTGACTCATTATCCCAGGAATGTCTTTACCTCTTTTCTTGGTTTTATAAGCTAGGAGCTGCAATGTCAGATGTTTCGCTTGCCTGCAGGTGAATCTGAGAACACAACTTACCTGTTCAATAATAAAAGTATTTTAGGAGCTTTGTAACAGTATCCAGATGTTTACAAGTAAGTTTCAGGAAGCATGGGGGTTCTTATTAATCTGGTGTTAGGATTGTTTCTGAGGGAACTTGCTTTACAGCAGGTAATGTTGAGAATATGCTTTCGTGGGTTGTTTTATGTAGATATACCTTTTCAAAGGAAAGCTATAGGGAGATAAACCTGGGAGAGGGCTGTAATTGCTGCCCTCCTGGAAATGACAGTTGCCTGTCCTTTGTTTTTTTTTGTTTTTCATGCTGGTGGCTTTAATCCTTACTGTGGTGCTGACTCAGAGCAAGTTTGCAGATTAGGAATGTGAGCATGAAGTAAGATCTGACCTGCCTACTTGCTCTGAGTGTGTGTCTTAAAGTTTCAAATCCATTAATTTTAAGATGATGGCCAGGAAACTAGCATTTTCAGAATAAGTGGAGCAATGGCAGCCTCGTATTCTCCAATATAGGTTAACTTTGTTCATTTAGGGCAAAGTAAAAAATCTCTTCTGGTAGACCACCCTCTGTTGTTGGTACTTGCAAATTCTGTGTTCCCTTGTCACCTAATTTCCAAGCTAGAGCCCACATATGGGGCACAAAGTAATCTTCCTCCCATGATGCAGTGCTCATTACCCGAACAGCAAGGTTCTAGGCACAAGCATTTGATATGGTGGGTTTCTTAGGCCTGATTCACACCTATGCATTTTTAGTTCTTTTTGCATTTTGCAGATTTGCACTACGGTCCATCTAACATGGTTTCCTATGGAACATGTTGTGTAGTGCAAATCTGCAAAAAGCACTGTAAATGCATAGGTGTGAATCAGGCCTTAGACCTATATCCTTAGTCCTTTGGCCCATGTGAGCTCAGACAATAAGCTCACACAGATCATTTTACTAAGACTCTAGGCAGTAGGATCGAGGTTGGATATCAAGAGAAAAAGACACAAGGGTGTGCCAACTAAGTGCAATAGTGAATTTTTAATTGAACAAAATGAACAGCCAAATGCAAACTCACAAGGATAAAAATGGAGAAAGCTTATCTGCCTGCATATGGGTGTAACTTGGCTGTTTCGCCTGAATGTAGCAGCTGACAGTGTGCGTGTCAAAGGGGAAGCTGGTTCTGCTGATCCCGGAAGTAGGAAGAACCTCTCTGGAGGGCAGTAGCCAGATGCGATGTCATGCAGCGGACTGGCCGGTTGCTATGGTTTGGTTTGAGAAAGGAGCCAATAGTAGAAACACGTTACCATAGCAAGAGGCTGGCCGGCCGGCATGACGTTGCATCTGGCTCCTGCTCTCCAGGGTGGTTCTTCCTACTTCCGGGATCGGCAGAACCGGCTTCCCCTTTGACAAAGCTGTCAGCTGCAACATTTAGGCGGACCAGCCACATTACACCCATATGGTTGTAGATGAGCTTTCTCTATTTTTATACTTGTTAGTTTGCATTTGGCTAATCATTTTATCCAATTAAATGCACACTAATATTGCACTTAGTTGGCGCCCCCTTGTCTTTTCTTTTGTGTTTCTAGAGATTTGTTTCCTGTCTCAGGAGGAGCTGCCCACTGAAGCAATATTAATAGCAATTTATGGAACTTTATGAACTTGAGATACAGAATAAATTGATCTGTATACTTTTGGATATATTTTTAGACTCCCCCTGTATATGTGGACAGTCTCTATAATCCCTTTCTTGTGCCATATGTAAACATTCTTGCTATTTGGATATCAAGAGAGTCTGTTACTTTGCACTGAATGGAGTTGCTGATTTTAACTCCACAGTACTCTAGTGATGAGGACCCCAAATGATTTCCATATCTGCCTATGAAACAAAATGATAGCATAGTGCTTCCCCAAAATATAGAATATTAGTCATGAGAAGGTGATTCCATTGGAGATGGAGGAGACACAAACTACACCAGGGAAGGGCAGGTGAAGCAGCCCATCGGTGCCTGCCCACACCAAAATATCGCTGCTTAATGGCCTTGGAGCATTAAAATTCATTATTTTTGTATTTTGGTTCAGAGATCTGAACGCGATGAGTTAATCATACCATACATAATGTTTCTAGACAGCGGGGGAATACCACACGCAGGAAAGTCTATTGTAGTTTTGTATCGGGTGCATATTTGTTGTACTTTTTAGTACCCAATCAAAATGGTTGATGTGTACAATAAGTAGACAGTATTGTAACTTGTATTTTTTGTGGAATATGCAATCTGTCATGTGATCTCAGAGGAGAAAAATAAAACAAGTCTAGGTTCTATCGGTAGCTGTATTGTAGAGAAATCTAAGCCTTTGTGCAATAACGGCTCAGCAGAACACTTTCAGTTACCAAGCTTCTATTCGGTGTTATGCGAGTACAGTTGCTGTTCTCAGTGTGACAGTGCGTTTATTTTTTCTGTGCTGAAGATTCAGCTGTTTGATAAACCTGTATATTATCTTGTAAATTTAATGTTGAAAAACGTAGAGTTGTTCTTATAGAAACGTGTTCATTTGACGGGTTTGCTTATAGCACTTTAACTTATTTTTTTGTTTTTTTTGTTACCGAGTACAAGCCAAATGGAATGGCTTATGTAGGCTTCAGATATTGGCAGCAACTGTTCATCTACTGCAGTCTTCTCATCGTGATTTTTCAAGGAGTTCTGGGAGTTGTAAGTCTGAGTTCGATCTGCGTTTCCTAACGCTGGTCCTCTGAGACTGCTAACAAGAGTAAGGTCAGAGTCGGGCAAATCTTGTAATTGTCATCAGATAGTGAACGTTGTACTGTTGCCATTTGGTTCGTGTGCAGTAAAAGCAACATAAAAAAAGCTGAGAGATTTTTCCTTATGGACAATCACTTTAATGAATCCAGGCTCAAGGACCATTGTCTTTATTAATGGAGATACTTCGGGAGAGGCGCTGAATTACAAGAACAGGGGCAAAAAATTGTTCTCAGCAGCCAAACACGTCGTTTTTTTCCAGATTGAAATGTGCATTAACCCTTTGAAGGGGCAAAAAAACCTCACTGTAATGTCCAAAAAATACTCGGGCACTTGTGAAACCGATGTTAAACTACATGCATTTTTAAAACAAAGGTTTGATCAGGTCCCCCCAATAAAGAGCTGCTTCATTTGCAAATACAAATGAGGCCTTGGTCACACCAGTCTAGGGAAGACATGGCAGAAATGATACCAGAAGATCACTCTCCACACTCACAAACGCAAAGATTAATTCACATGAAAACCTGTGGTTTGCTGGTATCAGATTTTATTTTAGCACAGGAAATGGATGCTTCAGTTATGAAGATCTATATCTGACATTTGTGCAAACTTGCCCTAAAGTTTGAGCATCAAACATCATCTCTGACAATTGAAGCAATATGAAATTTTTAAGTGGTAGAGTTGTGAGGTCCAATCGTATGTAGAGGTGCATTTCCTGCCCATGTAACAAGGCCACAGAGCTTGCCCTAGAAATTTTTAGCACGAGTGGGACTGGCTAGTGTGAGAAAAATTTTGCTAAGAGGCATGTAGTGTCTTTTCTGTGTGTAATCTGTCAGCAGACCCATCCGATGGTATGCCGGCAGATTTCACAGTGACAAATGTTAAAGCATCTGTTACAGATTAAAGGCTCTGTTAAAATCAGATACTAAAAGAGCAACCTGTCTGACTAGCCTCAAAGTGCATGTTCTTTACATTATGCAGATAAGATATTTGGTGGCAACAGAAAAGGTATAAACTATGGTGCTGCTGTGGCCCCCCCAGAAAACAACAGGGTAAGTGCTGGGTGAGAAGATGAGGTCACTATAACAGTCACTCAAAGGAAGGTGACAGCTCCCCTAAAAATGTCTTGAGCAAACCTAATGCAAAGAAAGGACAAAACAAAAAGAGGGAGCCTCCATCTGAGTGTAAACTGTGCAAACAAGCATGAAATATTGATAAGGTAATGCACTCACATCCAGTGAAGAAAGGATCAGCCTGTCATCCATAGCAGAGATTGTCAGGCAAGCGGCTGGCATGTGCAGAGTTTGGCCAGGAAGCTGCTGGGTAGATGTGAAGAGATCCGCTGTAGCTCAAGCACCCCGGCTTGTACAGCGGCTTCTATAGAGGCTCTCTTCACATCTAACCCGCAGCTTCCTGACCGAACTCTGCACATGCCAGCCGCTTGCCTGCCAATCTCGGCTATGGATGACAACTCCTCTATGGATGACATGCTGATCCTTTCTTCACTGGATGTGAGGGCATTACCTTACCAATATTTTATGCTTGTTTGCATGGGTTACATGCAGATGGAGGCCCCCTCTTTTCATTTTTCTTTTAAGATACTTGGCTATGGCTTTATAATTATTTAATACATTTGCATAATAATATACTGTATAAGTCTGGCATATATGCCCTACTTATCTGGTTACACATGAACAGAGCTTTTGTTGGTTACTATAATATAAAAACTGCATGGTCTCTAAGCATTGCCTAGGCTAATGGTCCCAGCTGTGGCCCTCAAGACAAAAATGGTACCAGACATTTGGAATGCGTTTACCAACCATTTTCCTTGCATCCACCTTTACATGCATAGAGGAAAAAAGACAAAGCACAAATGAATCTTGCACTGGCTCAAACTTCGCTTATAAACTCATGTACACTGTCCCTGAACAATGCATGTTTTCTCCACTGCCAGAACCTGTGTAAGGTCCTTGTCACACTGGTGACTCTGCTGCTGGTGATACCCTTCTTAGTGAATGTCACTTCCTCACTGGCCAAAAAGTCACAGAATCTCACTACAGCCATAGCGTGACATTTCACTGGTCCAATCAGCAAGGAGTGACACTAGAAGGTGGTGAATGGTTGGTTAGCAATTTTGTCATTGGCACGTTCTATCCAGCAACAGAATTGCTAGTGTGACAACCATTAGTTATGTCGCCTAAAAGTCCATGACAAGAACTAAAGCAATGGTAAAGGGCCTTGAGGGCTGCAAACCTGGCTAGACGAAAAATACTTGTCAGGCTTAAGTTCCACTAGAGAACATGACAATGCAAAATGTTCTCCCGATGTGACCAATCCTACTATTTATTTAATTGTGTTAATTGCTGGATGTTCTTTAACTTGTACCTATTCAATTTTCAAAAGCATAATTTGAAAATGTTGCACGTCTAGCAAGTATAGAATGCAACCCACACTGATAAGCCTTGAAGACCGGCATTGGAAGACCATATGCTTCATGTAACAGCTTGAAGAAAGAACTTTTTGTTGCCATGCAAGATGTCCTGCCTCAGGTGGTGCTCTCTTGGGTCAGCCTGAGTAGATTTGCCCCCTGGTTGATTCCTGTTGCAGGGGGCAAACTGGAAATGTTGCTGCCTAACCATGCTTCCTGTATACCTGTTGTAGCGGACTATGTGAGTGGTGTGGCTAAGTCACAGGCACTTGTTAGCTATCTCTGGTGGTACGGTGGAGCAGGAAATTCTTGGCTACGCAACCAAACCCTAATGCTTAAAAACATGAATCTGATCTGGTCTTTCTTTCAAAGTACACTTCTATAGATGTGGTCTGATGAGCTGGATGTTGCTTGCCTAGATCTGGGTTAGCTTATACAGTTTTATTTAATAGGGAATTGAAGGTGACATTTATATTAGTCCTAGATTGCCACCATGCTGCAGAGGTAAGCATTCACCAAGTAGTAATGATAAAGGGTGTCAGGGTAAATTTACAATCAACACACACACACATATATACTATAGATTAAATTTTAATATCGCCACACTTATTTGAATATACACTACTGTGTTTATAATTTGCTCTGAAATGCTAGATCCATTCATATTTACATGATCATAAAGGTGTCTCCATAGTGGTGTCTTTTCATGGAAGCATCCACACCCGCATCTTGGCAAATAGTTGTGAAAGAATGGGGATATCTATTGTGATAGTATGAAAATGTAATCAATAGGACTTGGTCATGTTATATGTATGGAAGGAAATCTTGCTATTGAACATTGTTTGCTGTTTAAGTCAGTGTATATTCAAATGTGTTGTGGGATGTATACGTGTGTGTATGTATATTGTATATGTGTATATATTTATGTATATGTATATATATATATATATATATATTCTCACATGCATATGTGTTGATTATAAATGTATGCACGTGAAGGTACCCCTTATCATTCATACTTCATGGAAGCTTAGATCTGGGTTACAAGTAGAGCACCTGAAAACCTTTAGGTTGTGTGAGAGCATTTAAAAAAAAAAAAAAAAATCCAAAAAGAAGTTGATGCTTTGGAAACAAAGGGAAGACACCTTATCTGTACCGTGCTAATGCTGAATGTGAATAGATATACAGGGCATAACCTTTCTGTGTACATAGCGCTATATTCCTGCTAGATCTGGTATGTAGAATAAATGTAAATATATTGGCCTCTCTCCCCTCTGGTCTTCCACGGCACTATTATTGTCTTTGTGGATTAAGACTATTACTAATCCTGTAATGGATTTTAAGTACTATAAGGTCATAGTGATATGATTATAAATATATGTATAAATATATATAGAAAATAAATACATGTACAATATTACCAGAAGTCTTGGATTTTTATTGTGTGTGTGTGTGTGTGTGTGTGTGTGTGTGTTTGCTTTGTGGCAACATAATGACTGATTCCTTGCTGACTACTCTCATAGTACAGTCAATGGGGTTGATTTGCTAAAACTGGAAAGTGCAAAATCTGGTGCATCTGTGCTAAGGAACCAATCGGCTTCTATTTTTTTTTTTGTCAAAGCTTAATTGAACAAGCTGAAGTTAGAATCTGATTGGCTACCATGCTCAACTGCACCAGATTTTGCACTCTCCAGTTTTAGTAAATCAACCCCAAAAGCTTCTCCCCTCATCAATAGTTCTTGGATAAGATTCAATCACAGAAAATTGAGAATGAGGGAATTATTCTAAATGCACTAGAGAAGTAGTTCTCTATGTACCTTGTAGCTAATATACACCATAGTATACCACAGGTTAAATAAAATAAATGGCACCATAGTAAAAAATCCCAGAATTTTGACTTGAGCCGACATATTCTATACTCAATACTTTGTATCCTTATATAAGCCAGTGTGTTCCTGGCTGTCAGTCAGTTCAGGACATGCTCCTTTTAAATGAAGAGTGGAAATCTTCAGCAGGTGGATCTATATACAGTACAGAGATTGGTAAAGCAGCTGCAGCATTGATGACCTGACATCTCTAAGAGGACCTTCCAATGACGTGAAAAGAAAACAGGTGATAGGCTGTATGAAAGACAACACCAGGAAAAACTGCACCCAATCCATTTAACTCTTTCAAAGTGTACACCGAGCAAGAGATGGCCTAAACTGTAACCATCCAGAAGATGCATTCCCTGATTGTATAGTACAGGGTACAGGCTTCTTTGCATCATTAAAGAGAGTTGGGCCTCTTGCACACTGCAGCTTGAAAAAGCTCAGTACAGCTTATTTTTTGCTGAGCTAAAAAACAGCCCATTCATTGTAATATGCCTATGCACACAGGCACATAAACAAGCGCTGTGTAATTCTCCAGAAAAAATAAATAGAAAAATCTGCATTTTTGGTCAGTAATTTATGCCTCATGCTTGCAAATGTGCTCATTTCCATTAACAAATGTCCATTTACATATTATGAACGCAAGAATAAGTTTGCGTGCGAAAATGCACAAATTTGTGCAAACGCATATGCACGAAAATACGCACAAATACATAACAAAGAAAAAAACGGCTGAAAAAAATAGATGCTTAAATAGGAGTATCGTGCAAGAGGCCTTATGCAGCTACATTTCAGTTTAATGGACACTGACCATAAAGAAATAAAGCCCTTCCAATCCCAGCTAGACTGTTTTTTTTTTTTTTTTTTTAGCTAGTGTCCTAAGGTGATGAACTTCCTCTCGTACTGAGAGAAGCTTTCTTTCTTTTATGGAAGTTTCTTTACCTATCACCTCAGTCAGGTTTGTCCTTCCTTATGTCTTGCTCTGAACCATCCTAAAGAAATTTCTCTTCACTGGGGGTATGGTGCGTACAATGACAATTTACCTTTCAGAAACTGACACTTTTAGGTTATCAGATTCACACCTTGTGCCTACTAAAGGTTCCTGCAAAGGTGTCCTTGCCTCTTGCTTCACTATTGTTAGGTGGATCAGACAAGTTATCAATAAAGCCTACAGTCTGAGGCTAGGTTCGCACCTATACGTTTTTTTTTTAGTGCAGTTTGCAGAAACACACTACAGTCCATTTAATATGGTTTCCTATGGTACATGTTCACATCCAGGCCTCAAAATTTCAAGTCCTGAGTTACTAGCCAGGCTTCAAGGGTTACTCGCCACCAGTTGCCCCACCCAACCCCTACCCTGCCCCGTCCCTAATTCCACCCCTAAACATGCCCTCATAAATTATCTCATGAAATGACACTGAAATGTTTTATGCAGCATTAAGCAACTTTATCCGTGCTCATCAATGCAGCCTCACCCGTGTCCACCAATGCAGCCTCACCCGTGTCCACCAATGCAGCCTCACCCGTGTCCACCAATGCAGCCTCACCCGTGTAAATCATGTAGCTTACCTGTGTCCATTATGCTGCCTACCTGTGTCCATCATGCAGAGGAGAGGAAGAGCATTGCAGGCTGGATGATAAGAGCACGAGGGACATCACTGGAACAGCTTTGATTTCAATTGCTGTGTTCCCGCCGCTTGGCGTCCCATACAGCCCCACCCCCTGGCCAGGGAACTTTGATACACGTCACTCGTCCCGGGATTGGATGGGTGATCTGTCTATCAAATTCCCCGGGACAAGGGGACGGGGCTGTGTGTGATAGCGAGTGCGGAGAACACCCGGCTATTGAAATGAAAGCCGCTAGTGATGACCCTCCCGCTCTGAATCATCCAGCCGGCTCTCTCCTCTCTCTTCCCCTCCATGAGCGCTGGTAGAAGGACTCCCATACACCGGTCAGTGCTCGCTCCTAGGCAGCCCACCCTCGCCAGCCCTCAAAATATACTCGCACAATGCGAGCACGCAAGTGGAATTTTGAGGGCTGCACATCTATGCATTTTTGGAAAGGTTTTTTTTTTTTTTTTTTTTTAATTGATGCTAATTTTTATTTACATTCAACTGTCAGTGGGGAAGCCCGCTGATGCAGTTGTTAAGGAGCCAGCGGTTGCAACGTCCTTAACCGGCTATTCACTTGTTCAATTGTGTGTTCTAAAACGCACCAGAAAACAGCATTAACCGAATACATGTGACCCTAGGGTGAAGGATGGGCTTCCTCCACATTCTACAAGATCTGAAAAGCTGGCCACACACAGAAATTCAGCCAGTTCAGCAAGGACCAGCAAAAATTTGAACAAAGTATAGCAGTCCCTAGCTGACCCTTTGATTGACTTCTGTCAAAGGAGCATGTTGGAAAAATGTTCTCGATCAGCAGCTGTCAGAATATAATGTCATAATAATGACATTATAAGGTCATATAATGAATGTAATGTCATATAATATAAAGGGGGGTCCTCCTTCCATCTCATTTGTGTGGATAGAGGAATCTGTTTTTGATTTTTTTTTTTTTCCATACAACCAGTAGGCTGAAGAAAAAAGAACTACAATGTATGACCCCTTTTAGTGCCTCAGGGGCTTTTTGGCATCAGGTGTCTGTTTCTCAGATTGGCAAGGTCTTCTGTTCATGTGGTTGTTAAAGCATTACTGTATTAAACTCAAATATGTAATACATTGCAGCTTACCAGTTCTTAGATGTTGGCTGCATTCATTTTTTTTTCATTTAGGGGCGAAGGGGGAAAGAGTTAGTGCCTCTGTTATGGCTGAAGTTTATACAATTGTTTTGCACTACCTTACTGAGCACAAACCATGGTACAACACCATAGTGACTTGATGGTTTGTGACATGATCCTGTCATTTTCAACAATGCTGCCACAATGTTCATGTTCAATAAATGTTTAAAGAACTTTTTGAAAGTGATTTTTACTGAAATAAAAACACCTGTAAATAGGACACTTTGTTACAATGCTTGTTCATAAAATCATTGCTCAGTTGTCTGAGAAAATCTGCCCAAAAAAATCTTCACATGGGAATGCGTCAGATGCCAGCCTCCCTGCCACGCCGTGGTTCCTCCTCCTGACCCCTTCATCCAGGGCTGCCAGTAGAAATTATGGGGCCCTGTACAGCCTTCCAGACCGGGCCCCCTAACCCTGCTCCTGGGCCAGGACAACAGGACCAACTGTACTTCCATATTAGTGGCCCTGCCTACATTACTACTGTGACCTGTATTGATGTAGGGGCAAGCAGCAGGGAATGCAGGCATCCAACACACTTGTAAAGCTGGCCATAGACAGGGTTTTTCTTTCCCGCAACTGTGTTGATGGGGGAATTCCTCCCGTGGAGCCATTGCGTTCTCGCAGTCCACTGCTCATGCACATTCTGAATGGCCGGGCAATCTTCTAGGACCTGTGACATGTCCCAGAAGATTGCAGGGAGGGTAGGGGAAAGGAGAACTTCTGAGCGGAAATGGAAGCTGGGTACCTATCAAGACGAGGTATCTCCCCCCCCCCCCCCCAAAAAAAAATGACATGCCAAATGTGGCATGTCAGGGGGTCAGGAGTCCTTAAAGGACTCCTTTTGGATGGAACTCCACTTTAAGCCTGCCTGGATGTAATTTTTTTTGGGGTGGCTTTGCCCTGTTTTCTTTTTGTTAGTATTTATTTTCTTTTTGTTTGTATTTGTGTGACAGGGACCCTTTAAATCTCATATATGATATCACTACTGGGACAAGGTCATCCAGTGTCCAGGGTGAATATGTGAACCTGAGCCCTCCCCAGCCCCTTGATAGAAAAGGGGACAGGACAATTGGCAGAACCAGCCGAAATGTATGTGATATTTGTGGTATGCACTGAAATAGTACCAATAATTTGTGGTTCACTACAGCAAACTGAAGAGCTTAACATTGGTGCACAAACATGGGGCTAACAGTGGTCAAGTTAAAAATGTCCCTGCAACTGTAGTGTCACTGAAAGGGGAAAAAAATCTCCTGTATCTCTGGTGTTGCTAAGAAGAAAAATGGCCCTTCATCAGTGGTTTCACTGTAAGAAAAATAAAATGTACCTGTGTTGGTGGTGTTACTGGAAGGCAAAATGTTCTTGCACCAGGAGTGTCGCTGGAAGGAAGAAAATGTACCTGCATCAGTGGTGTTGGTAAGAGCAAATATGGAGCCGCATAAATGGAAGGATGTGCTGGAACTGGAGAGAGTGCAGAGAAGGGCAACAAAGCTAATAAAGGGTCTGGAGGACATTAGTTATGAGGAAAGGTTACAAGCACTGAATTTATTCTCTCTGGAGAAGAGACGCTTGAAAGGGGATATGATTTCCATTTACAAATACAGTACTAGTGACCCCAGAATAGGAATAAAACTTTCCGCGAATAGGCATTTAAAAAGACTCGCGGCCATTCACTATAATGAGAGGAAAAGCGATTTAACCAGAAACTGCGTAGAGGGTTCTTTACAGTAAACCACAAGCAGTGGTTTCGGCAGGGAGCAACGATAATTTAAAAAAACTATTAGATAATCACCTAAACGACCTTAACTCCTTCAGATCCGTGCTATAGCTGAATGGCGGCTACAGCGCGGATCTGCTTTGCCGGGAGGCCGTCAATAGATGTCCTCCCCTTTGCACGCCCCACGCGCGCTGTGATCACCGAGTCAATGAGACTCTGGTGATCACAGATTGGAGTAAGGGGCTGATCCCTGCCCCTTACCATGTGATTAGCTGTCAGCCAATGACAGCTGATCACGTGATATAAACAGAAGATTGGTAATGTTTTTTTTTCTCACGCTGACAGTGTGAGGGAAAAAAAAAAAAACCCATCACTGGCTTCAATGCAAGGGACATTGGTCCTGAAGAGGAAGAGGCGAAGCCGACTCATATGTGCCTAGAGGCTGGGACTTGCTGTCATGGTCCCGGCCAGGGAGCGCTCTGTGTGAGGTGCGCTGTCACCTGTAGACACAGAAGCCGGCGAAGGAAGCAAGTGAAACTTCCTCTACCAGTTTCTGTGTTTACAAGTGACAGCGGGGAGCACAGGGCAGTGCCTGAGGTGACGGTACACCATACTTCCGTGTTTTGGAGTAACTTCTACCAGTGAGGTGCAGGAGAATAGAGCAGCTGAAGCTCCCATTGTGCCCCCCGTTTACATATCAACACTGCGCCCAGGGCACATGCCCCTTCCCCCAACTTGTCCCAGACCTGCCCGTAGTAATGTAAGAGTTGATGGAAGTGTTTTGGATGTGAATGTTCTTGGGGTGACTTTGCTTTGGTTTTTATTTTTGTGAATGGGACACATATACTGTATGTAGGCTCATATAGGGTCACATTAAGGGTTAAGAATACAGACAGCATGATGTCTGGGCAGTAAAATGATTAACCACCTCAGTACCAGAATGTTACACCCCCTTCCTTAAAGGCCATTTTTAATTGTATTAATTTGACAATTGGCCGGCTATGCAATAGTGTACCCAAATACATTTTTTTTAGACAGAGCTTTTTTGGTTGTATTTAAAGAGGAACATTACCCATAACAACTACCGGTAGATAAAAAAAATAATAATGTTCTGTTGCTGGAGCATACCACATTAATATTTATGGTACCAAAATTAGTTTGGGCGTGGCCTGGCTGCACTGGAAGATGGCTGCCTAAGACCTTAGCTCCTGCCGTTACCTGACTTTACAAAGCACCACAGGAGGGAACCTGAAACCAAAAACCCTCAGTCACATTCCTGAAGATGGGGACAGCATCTCGGAACGCATCAACGTCGAGGTCCCGCTCTCCCCGTGAACATACAGGGAACATCAGCCAGAACATCCCGGAGATGTTCAGAACACAGAGGAGCAACATGGCGCCGGCCGACCACAATACCTCACATACCTCTGAACCACAGAGGTCGGATCCTGTACTAGCGCCGCTCCCCTCGTCTCCAGCGGTGACAGGCGCTCAGAGCAACCCACCGCAATCCCTTCTCAGCATACAAGATCTGAGAATGATTGCCGCTGACATAAAGGATACTCTGTCAGCCGCCATTGCAGACCTGCGTCTGGACATTCAGTCACTAGGGAACAGAGTGCATGAAGTGGAACAGACGACGGCCCAACATGATACGGTCCTCCGCAAGGTGACGAGAAAACTGGACACACACACCCTGCAACTGAGAGAAGTTCAAAGGCACGTGGAAGACCTCGATAATCGCGGACGCCGCCATAACCTTAGGATCAGAGGGATGTCTGAGGTAATTGATTCTGAGCAGATACTGCCTGCAGTTACGGAGCTCTTTAATGGCCTTCTAAACAGACCCCGCCAAACACAGATCGAGATGGAGAGAATACATAGGGCACTGCGCCCTAAGGGAAAAGAAACAGACCCTCCGCGGGACATCATCTGCTGCCTGGTGGACTATAAATTAAAGGAGGAAATTCTGCGACAGGCAAGAGACAACTCGCAACTGCAGCATGACGGAAGACAGATCCAGATCTTTCAAGATCTATCAGGCATCACCCTCCAGCACCGAAGAGATCTGAAGCCTCTTCTCGAGGTGCTACGAGCCAACGGCATAAGATACCGCTGGAAATTTCTGTTCTGTCTCTCTGCTACACACCTGGGCCGGACGGCTATGCTGAGAGTACCTGAGGACTTGCACCAATTCTGTCGCACACTGGATATACCTTTAATCGAGGTGCCCAACTGGTATGCGGAATTCCGACAGGCAGCAGTCAGAAGACACCAAACCCCGGCAGAACCGATGGATACGCATGAAGTGCGACATGACAGGAGACGCTCAACATCAGGCACCAGATCACGTGCTGCACGCCATGACACGCAGTACAGATACAGCCCATCCAGCTCTCCACGCTCTAGGAGAGCCAGAAGGGATATCTGACCAGACACTATCCCTATAGCAGTACCTTAATCCGATGGATCCTGAATCGGATTGAGGTGAAAATTTAACCTCCCGAACGCAGTTACGGCCCTTCCTGTTGCCTCTCGCTAACTAGTTATATGACTGTTTAACTTTATGTTCATGCAATCTTCATTAGATTCAATGTCACTGTGTACGTTAGCAACACGTTTGTTTCAACACAGACATGCCGAACTCACTCTTGCCTACACCGCCGCCCGCACACAGCATTCCCTACAGTAGCTGAGAATATGTTTAGCTGTCATTCTTCATCAGTCATCCACATCGCTGGACCCGCTCACTACAGGACCATGAGTCAATTTAATTCAGTCTGTATCACTCCGCTGTCCTGCACAGATCCCTTACAATCATACCTCCTGCTCTGCTCTATACTAAACTCTCAGTGTTAACAAGCAAACTACAGCCAGTAACCTGTGACATGACATTGTGAGGAACTTATGTACGAACACTACCTTCCCCCCATTAGCACCTCCTACTACCACCGCCCTGGTGCAGCTTGTACACGGTCTGTCTGCTTCTCCGTATAGCTAACGGACTCTAATTTTTGCATGTGCCTTTCCTGAGGATCCCGAATACAGGACAATCTACTACACAGCAAGACTAATCCGGATAAGGAAAAGAACGTTGCACCTCACTACAACGGACGATCATAACCTCTACATCGCTTACACCAAGTAAAATTTAAAAGTAAACCCCCTAAATATGAACATTGGTTTAATACATCACAGCTTAACCTTTCGTTCTGAGATGCCCAATTGTGACTACCTTCAAATCCCCGGTGATCCTACACACTTCCAACTCAGCTCAGAAGAGATCAAGAACTCATTACATTCACGTGTAACAGGACACTGCTGTTTCACTATTAGATGTGATCAGTTAATACTTTCTTCACACAGATCAGCTAAACACCGGTGTTTGGTAATGTATCACCATTACATTTATTAACGGTCGGCTGCAACTACTCCACCCAGAACTGCATACTTGACATCTTACTAGAACACATGTCCCTTTTACGGTTTCCTTTAAATGTACGCCAACCCTTACACACCGTAGATCAACTCCAGGAGGCTGTTTGCATACAGCCCTCCCCCCTACAATACAACCGCCTGAGTTTACTATTTATTTCCATATAGTAACACGAACCACCGCATAACTACCTTAAAGGTATTTCACACTCCCCTACATCACTCTTGGCTCCCCTGGCAGCACGTCGCATATCACCACGAAATCTAGAATTCGACAGGCATACTTTACATACCACTCATAAGGATGATGATAAGGAGGATGAATGCAAAACACCTGGAGGGCTGGTACACTTAAAATTGTACACCCCCCTCTTTGCCCCACCATTCATGCAGCGAATCACCTGACATTGCGGGCGAGACCATTAAGATTTATGCATATGCCGCCACACTGGGGTAATTATAAAATCCTGCATTCTCGTACTAGATATTAAACAGCTCTAACCTACCTGTCGTACAAAGAAACACTAACACACCTTACTCCTTGGACTAGCTGATAACATGTCAGGAAACATTAGAAAGCCGGCTATACACAACCATTCTAGGTGGGATCGCCCTATTGAATACTCCGTCTGCGATTACATTTGATCGAGATGCACACACTCCTTCACAGGGGGAACATCACTACTACACACCTCCCAATACTTCGGCTAAGACAACTTACTGGGCAGCAGACTACTAGATAAAGGATTACTATTATTTCATTAATGTACTGTTAAGATTCCTAATGCCGGTTTTATTCATTATTCTTTATTCTTCATTTTAGTCTGCATTTTTGAAACTGCTAGTAATGACTGATACCCAGTAGGCTATACTGATACAGAAATCGACCTTGACTGCACTGATTGTATGGTTTTACGATGGTTACTACCCACTTCTCATTATTATTGGTCATATTACCATACATGTTTTATTTGCTTATATGTTGTTTTTTAGAGGATAACTACATACTCTTCTAGATTCTCTTGTGGCATGATTCTTGTCATATGTACGTAACCTTCAGTCATCAGCTGACTAGCAATTATTTCTCCTTAGTGTCCATAATCACATCCTATTATACCCGCCACACTCACCTATCTTATGCGTTTCTCTTTCACACCCCTATAGCATCGCTGCTTACATACTCACCTAATCCCTCACCCCAGTTACGGGGACATGTGACAGGCTGCAAGACACACAATCTTTGTCTTCCCACATATCGTCTTCCATAGTTTTAAATTTCTTATATTTTATACACTATTCTCACAAACTTTATCCCTCCCATTTTATATATGAACAAGACCCTCCACTGTTTTACCTTCAGATCAGGTAACGGCGGGTTTACCCGTGAGTGTACTGATCTCCCGTGTAAGTCAGTTACTGACCCCCAAACGGTACTACTGAGAACTACAGACCTGACACCAGGTCAAGTCCTATTACCTTCAAACCGTACACATTACCTCCTCTATAGAGTAGAGGAGGTTAATTAATTACCCCCTTCCCTTGCCCTCCTATCTCGAGTCCTCTTTATAGACGGTTTACACACCCCTGACCTTGCTTAATACGGTAAATAACAAACGCAATCTCCACAAACACACTCAAACTCACACGTAATTCCAATATCTACGGACACCCGTTATACCATCATGCAAGCCAACAATACACCCCCTTCTCTTTCCAATGTAAAACTCTATTCCCTGAATGTCCGTGGACTTAACTTGCCTGAAAAGAGATCTCAATTGTTACACTCCCTAAAAACAAGTAAGACTCAGATAGCCTTTCTGCAGGAAACTCATTTCCGTACTGATAACATCCCAAAACTTTACAACCATCACTACCCTACCGTATTTCATGCCTCCAACAAAGAAGCTAAAACAAAAGGTGTAGCGATTTTAGTAGCAAAAAATTGCCCTTTAAAAATATCAGAAGTTAAAAAGGACACCTATGGCAGATACTTATTTCTTAAAGGAACTCTCCATAATTCTCCTATTACGTTGGCCAACCTTTACGCCCCGAACAAAAACCAGGTCTCATTTTTTCGCGAAACCCTTCATTTACTCACCGAATTCTGCTCTGGAATCCTCATTGTAGGAGGAGATTTTAATGTGGCCCTATCACCACCTCAAGATTCGTCTACCGGGGCATCCTCCATGCCTTATAGAGCCCTAAAATCCATCAAAAACCATCTCCAAGAACTATCACTACATGATTCCTGGAGAACATTACACCCAAACGAGAGAGACTTCACATACTATTCGGCTCCACACAACAAATACACAAGAATTGACCATTTTTTTATATCACAAGCTGACCTACCATTACTATCCAAAGCCTCAATTGACCCAATGGTTATTTCCGATCATAACCCGATATCCATTACCCTTGTATTCCCCTCATCCCGACCCAGAAACAGAATTTGGCGTCTTGATAACTCAACTTTAACGGACGTCGATGTCACCCAAAAACTGAACAAATGCCTACAACAATATTTTACAGAAAACGTTTCTGGGGAATTGAAACAATCAAGCATTTGGGCCGCACATAAGTGTGTAATCCGTGGTGAAATTATCTCGCTCAATGCTAATAAATTCAGACTTAAGAGAGAACGCCTTACAGCCCTATATACAAAAATACACACGCTGGAAAAGGCTCACAAACTTTCACTAGCCACAAATTCACTATCTGACCTCACTAAAGCCAGAGAGGAACTCTTAGAAGAATTAGGTAAAACATTGAAGCGCAAATATGTTTTAACACAAAAACTATTTTACGAGTTTGGAAATAAATCTGGAAAACTATTGGCCAAGGCCTTACAATCTAAGAAAGCATCACATACCATACACATGATTAGGAATTCCTCGGGAACAAATTTTTCCACCCCGGCAGAAATCGCCAACCAATTTGTCAGATACTTCTCAGACCTATACAATTTACCCACTTCTAAGGGGACAAATCCCAATACAGAAAGAGAAAATGCGTTAAGAGATTTTCTAACCCACAACTGCCCGACGTCCATCTCTCCAGAAGACATAGAACTCCTAAACTGCCCCATTACCCCAGACGAAATCTCCAATGTACTAAAACAACTCAAGCCAGGCAAAAGCCCAGGCCCGGACGGTCTGACGGTGGGCTACTACAAAACTTTCCAAGAGATACTGATTCCCCACCTCACCAAGACCTTTAATGAATTATCTTCCTCGCCCCAAACAAACAAAGACTTATTGGAAGCACATATCACACTCATACCGAAACCCGGCAAAGATGAGACACTGGTATCCAATTACCGGCCTATCTCTCTCCTTAACGTCGACATGAAAATATTTGCCAAAACTTTAGCCAATAGAATTCTCCAGTTCCTTCCCAACTTAATTTCATTAGACCAGGTCGGATTTATCCCTGGCAGAGAGGCTAGAGATAACACTATAAAGGCGATCAATGTCCATCATTGGCTCTCAACGTCCTCCACACAAGGCTTTTTCCTATCCCTTGATGCGGAGAAGGCGTTCGACAGGGTGGCATGGGACTATATGACTGCAGTTCTACAGGCTATGAAATTCCCAGCTCTTTTTATCCAAATGATTCTAACGCTATACGCTTCTCCCACAGCCAAAATAAGAGTTAATGGTCATCTGTCGGACGCCTTCTCCGTATCTAATGGCACCAGGCAAGGGTGTCCGTTATCCCCGATTCTTTTTATCCTTTCCCTAGAACCCATACTGCATAAACTCAGGAACAACCCTGATATTAACGGCATCGAAATAAAGCGCAAACATTACAAACTGGCAGCATATGCAGACGACATTCTCCTCTTCCTCTCCAACCCTTTAATTTCGATCCCTAACCTATTGAAAGACTTTGCCCTCTTTCACACATTGTCTAATCTGAAAATAAATTTCTCCAAATCCAAGGCCCTCAATATTTCTCTACCACCAGAGATAGTCTCTCTATGCCAAACTAACTTCCCTTTTAGCTGGGCACCTCACTCTCTTACATACCTAGGCATCCAAATTCCAGCCAAGTTAAACGATTTATATGATAAAAACTACTCTCCATTACTACAAGCCATAAAAACCGATCTCAACAAATGGTCTTCAGGCCAATTTTCCTGGTTTGGGCGCATAGCCATTTTAAAAATGAATATACTGCCCCGTATATTATACGTTCTACAAACGGTCCCGATCAAAGTACCACCAACAGTCTTTAAAACGTACAAAAAACTTTGCAGAAAGTTTATTTGGGCCCACAAACCACCTAGAATCAGCTGGGACAGAATGACTCTCCCAAAACTTAAAGGTGGACTAGGCTTACCAGATATACATAAATATTATACAGCATGTCATCTCACCAGAGTAATTGATTGGCACATACATACACACTTGAAAGATTGGATCGCTTTGGAAGATTCTTGTGACAACATCCCTTTATCTAATACCCCATGGCTTAACAATAAGGTCATCCCCAGAATATATTCAAATCACCCGCTCATAGGACCTACCTTACATAATTTCAAAACTGCGTGTCAATCCCTCCCACTAACTCCTACACCAGGCCCAATGACTCCCCTGACAAACAACCCCGACTTTCCACCGGGAGTCGTAAGAAACAACACTACAAGCCATGCCACGGAACACCCGCTGAGAGCCCATCACTTCTTCGACAAAGGATCTATCATTCCATTTTCGGCTCTAGCTACGCGATACCCAGACAGAAACATCTCCCTTTTCCATTTCCTACAAATAAGACATTTCCTAAAGGGCAATTCACTCACATCGCAATGGTCCAGAGAATTACACCCTATTGAATCACTATGCACTATGACTTGCCCCCAAAACCACCTAATTTCTACTATATATTCCATGCTATTTGGGGAAATCAATCACAAAGATAACCCAACTAATCAGAAATGGGAAAGTGAACTTCAAATTGACCTTTCCCCTGAAGACTGGGAAAACATATACGAGCATACCCACAAGGGATCCATAAACATTTCCGCGCAAGAAAACAATTTCAAACTGTACTCAAGATGGTACCGGACTCCAGAACGAATCCATAGCTTTAATCCTCACATTTCACCTTTATGCTGGAGATGTAACTCTGAAGTGGGTACTCTCCTCCATATTTGGTGGGAATGCTCACTTATTAAACCATTCTGGGAACAGGTACACAGCTTGATATCTCGAATAACCACATACACTCTGGACCCGTCAGCAGCTCAGTTTTTACTACATCACACAACCCTACCACAAGCCACATACAGGAAGTCCTTAGCACTTCACCTCGTAAACGCTGCCAAACAATGTGTCCCTCTATTTTGGAGAAAGATCAACCCACCCAAAATTTCCGACTGGTTAAAGCGCATAGATAAGATAGCAGAAATGGAAGACCTAATCCATCAGGCTAACGACAATCCCACAAAATTTCGCAAAACTTGGGCATGTTGGCAACACTTTCGAGAATCCTCAGAATTCCAAACGCTTCTCCTCGACCCACCCCGCAGACACACAAGGGGACTTATCGGTTCCGTTGTTTAATTGTGCTGATTTGAGATAATCTCCAAAGATCCACGAGATATACCCAAGTCTTGGCTATACCAGTTTAGATCCACTCTTTTTGAGTTCTGCACATAACGGGTAATTACCCCCTAATTCACCTCTTTTTCTCCTACCCTCAACATGTAAGGAAGAAGAACTAATCACGCCTTTATCACTAAAAGTTCTAACCTCCCTCCCTCACAACTTAGAGTGTAACCGTCCACACTACCATCTTCCCCCTCCCCACTTTCTACCCATACCTCATTGTAGCTACAAAAATTATAATCCCAAAACAATACTTACGAGACTCCCCGATATTGTCTATGTGTCCAACTCTACAACGCCTTATAATTAGCATTCACCACCTCACCCCCCTTGCACAGTGTGATCCTAAATAGGGTGCTCGGGATGGGTGAGGTTTAACGTTGGTCCACTTGACAAACATGGGCCACTATACACAAAAACGAAAATAATCACTTATCACTACATCCAAATTATTTTGGACAAACTGGAACTCCCAGACCACACAGAAATGTTTTTTAAGAGTTTTTCTTCAATGTCTTAGATAAACTTGTTCTTTACCACTGTTCTTGTAAGGGCATTCTTGGTTAACTATAACTTTACTCCATAATGAGATAATTCTGAAGTGCTCAATGTCTAAACTTATGATCGAATGTAAATGCTCCATTTCTGTGCATGATAACATTCTGTATCACCTGTTATTTTGTGTTATTTTATCTTACTCAATAAAAATTTTACGAGAAAAAAAAAAAAAAAAAAATTAGTTTGGACTGTAAATTGCCTCCAGCATTGTTCCTGTTTCTTCTTGCTGGTAGCTGCCATTTTGTTGAAGCCTAGAGCCCCCCCTGAGCAGCAGTAAATCTTAAGCCTCGTACACACAATCGGATTTTCGGCAGGGAGTTGTGTGATGACAGACTGTGTTTGCCTAAAATCTGACTGTTAGTACGCTCCATCAGACACTTGTTGGCCAACTTTCCGCCGACAAATGTTGGATGGCAGGCTAGTAAATTTTCAGCGGACAACGGTCTGTTGTCAGATTTTCGTATTGTGTGTACACAAGTCCGTCACACAAAAGTCCAAAGTACAAACACGCATGCTCAGAATCAATGCTCACCAAACACGACATTAGCAGAAGGTGCCCAAAGGGTGGCGCTCAAGAGCTGAAATTCCATGTAGTACGTCACTACGTTCGTGTTTGTTGGCCAACAATTGTGTGCCGTTAGTATGCAAGACAAGTTCATGGCACACGCCCTTCTGACAAAAGTCTGACGCTCTGTTGGCCAACAATCTGATTGTATGTACGAGGTTTTAGGCTGTTAACTGTTAGGCCTCTACAGTTTTGGCACTGTGCTTAAAAATAGTAGGCAACTGAGCATGTGCAGAGCAGGGTGAGATAGTGGGGTTGATTTACTAAAGGCAAATCCACTTTGCACTGCAAGTACACTTGAAAGTGCAGTCGCTGTAGATCCGAGGGGAAGTTCTGAAATGAGGGGAAGCTCTGCTGATTTTATCATCCAATCAAGTGCAAGCTAAAATGCTGTTTTTTATTTCCTTTGCATGCCCCCCTCAGATCTACAGTGACTGCACTTACAAGTGTACTTGCAGTGCAAAGTAGATTTGCCTTTAGTAAATAACCCCCCTGTGTGTTGCTGAATTTTATACAGTACAGGCACTTATTCTTTATGTATTACATAGCTATACCTGCAAAAGGGGACAGTATGAAGTAGGTGTATCATACTCATAGGAACACAGGTGGTGTATACATTCTTTTGGGGGGATGTCATGGAGGATTAAAGAAGCTGGCTTCATTAAAGCTTGAATGAATATTTGTACAAAGATTCTTATCTGTCCATTAGATGACTTGACAGTTGTCATTCGAAAGAAACATTTTTTTAACAATCGATTTAGGGGTGAATGAACTTTGCTGAACAAAACCACATTCGCAGTTAGAAATTTGTTTTAGAAATGTTTTCCATCCTATTCCTTTGAATTTTCTCATCACTGAAGTCAAACACGACACTGTCAATTTGATCCCTGATAACAATTATTCAATCAAATAAACTTTATTAAAGCAAATTTTTTTTCTTTTTTTTTTTCTTGAATAAATTAAATTAGTAATGTCTATGGCCAGCTTAAGGCCTACTTGTAGGGAGATTTTCCAGGAGAATCAGCATGACAGCCAGGCCATTAGCATTTACAGTTGAATGTAATCAGGTATTTTCTTTGGCACGGCAATCCATGGTGGTCTATAGGTTACTGACAATTTTGTAAAAATAAAAGAAGAAACAATTTAGGTAGCATTAAAGCAGAACTAAACCCATCAATTTAACGGTTTACCAAAACAGGTCAATCCAAGGCTTGCCCCGAATGATAACTGTCACAGTAGTTTGTGCTCTCAACTGAACTGTCAAACCATGAAATGGTTGGTGTCATAACGGATCACATGTGCAGCACCATGACAACTGCAGACCAAACAGAGGCCAAGATGGCAGCTTCCATGGCTGTAAATGATAGGAAGGTTTAGTTCTGCTTTAAAATCTTTTGCGAGTATTCATGAGTGCACCACAATGAAATCGAGCACAAGCAACAAAAACACAACTTGTACTTTTGTAAATAGTTTATTTAGGTAGAAAACAATAAATAAAAGATTAAACACGTCAATAAATAATACAAAAATATTTGTCATCGTACCCCAACCCACCAACATAGCTGTACACAGAAGGTTTCAGGTTCTTTAGATCTACCTGACACCTTAGATAATCTCTGTATCTACAGTAAAAATACAAATATTAAGACCAATTGACCAACACATCTATTCCAGAATCCCAAATGTCTGGCGTACGTCTATTGCGTTCACAGAAAAACACTAGGATAGACAGTTCATCAGTGTGGTTGTCAAAACCCAAATCACAGAATCGCGTCACAGAACATAGGCAAGTCATTCTGTTCCCAGTGATAAATGTATAAGATATATTTTATAACACATCTAAGGTTGGATACATCAGGCATCTTCCAATGTGTCTATGGAGAATCCACAGACCAGTGACATAAATATCGGGTGAAAAGCTCTCGGGCTGTCATATTTATACCAGGGATAAGGTGTGATCTTTCTGATGGGTTTCCAGACAGCATTAACGACCAGGTGCTGGACTAATGCAGGCCATACATGGGTCGAATTCCGATTACATTGTCTTTTTCAAAAAAAAATTAAACATTTTGTGCGTTTTGTGATCCGATGGTGTCACCATTGATTTCGAAATTCGACCAACCAAGCCTTCAATTTCACCTAATTTTGATACAGAAATGAAGATTTTGTAGCTGGGACTCTTCATTTCTTCCCAGGTCACAGCTCATGCACATTTCTTTTTCATTTATATTTCTCGCATGATTCTCCCATCATTGTATAGAAATTTGTTAGTTTTTCCAAAAATTTCCAACATTGCTGATCACTCAAATTCAATGGCCACAGGGAAATCGGCCATTGCTACAGCCCACTAATGGTGCGAAATTGGAAAGAAAATTCTTAGTTACGATTTTCGTAAGACAATTCTTTCAGAATTCAACCCATGTATTAAATGTGCCTAAATATCTTTAGCATGGAGTTAAAGCTGAACTGCAGGCAAACAGGTGCAGGATTAAAGGAGAATTCTACGCAAAACTTTTTTTTTTTTCATTTTGGATAGAGCAAGGGAAGTTTATAACCCGGCAGATTTTTTTTTTTTCACCATCTGTGTCTCATTGCAGAGATTTTTGTTCACTTCCTCTCCCATAGCCATACAGGAAGTAAGAGTAAATCCCTGAAAATTAAGGGAATACCTTGGGGACCCCCCAGGTCACTAGAACTAGTGTACCCATTGGAAAATTGCTCCTCTATTACTTTTCGGGGGACAACCTAAAATTTTAAAGGTTAACTGCAGGCAAACAGCTAAATCCACCTTTGAAATACATACAAAGGAGCTATTTTACCTGGAAAAGGATTTGTATTCCTGTCAATCCGGTGCTGAAATTTACACAGCCCTCCAGACTGTACAGCCAGGCTGTTGACCAGATTTTTCTCTGCTGCAATTGAAATGTAACTCCAGGCACAAAAACATTAATTGAAATATGTTCCTTAATAGCAACAAAGGATACATTTGATTTGTGTGCACCAAATATCTTTGTGAATCAAGATTTTACATGTAAAAAGTAGCAGTGACATCATCACTGCGCTGTACCTAGCCTGTGCAGAGAGCAGAGCTGTGGGAGGGGTCTGGCACGTCCACCTACTACAAGCTGCCTGTAGAAAATGACAAGAGGGGGCGGAGACAAGACCAGTCACCCTGCACAAGGAGAGAGAGCAGCAGTGACTGGTCTTTATTACAGGAAGTTCCTGCACAGAGGTAAAATCTCACACTGGATTACTGCACAGATCTGTAGGAAATACACCAATCACACCAAGATTTGATGTGATGCCTGCCTCCGACTTCACAGTAAAAGAGCAGCAGCAGCTTATCCCTCTGTCATTCTGCTTTCTGCTTCTTCCAGCGTGATCCTCATTAGGATATGTGCATGCAGCACACCCGATTGGCTTGTAGTGCTGCTACTTTTGTTCTCCTGAGTGTTGAAGGAGGCTGATGTCAAGTGAAAGGCTGGTATCTTCAGGACACTGGACACTGGCAAAGGTTTGGAGGACATGTTCCCTGGGCGCTTTCCCTATAATTCTACCCCTCTCTGTGAGTCCTGAGTTTTTTTTACTACTGTCCTAAGGTGAGGGACCTCTGCGCCTTCATGGAGAAATCACTTAGCGTAAAGTGTTACCAAACCCTGCATTCACTATATCTGGTCTCCCACAGTACACAGAACATGGAAGTGCAATCGTTTTAGTAAATATAAACTATAAATAAATGTGTTGCGCTGTAGTCAAATTATTTAAACAGTGAGTCCAAGTGTTAATTTCATAACATAAACAAAAAGTCCCAAGACAGTGGAACATGTGAAATAAATCTTTGTGTTCCAAATTCAGACAGAATCCCTCCATCTTGTGAATTCACCACCACCTCATATATAGATGTGCTCTTACCAGGGACCATAGACCTCCTATTATGGGAGTCAAAGTAGGCTCATGTGTCTCATTCACTATTTTATCCAGCAAAGCTTGTCCTGAAAAATTGTATGTTAGTGCAAATAAAAAAAGTATCACGGACAGTACTCAATTTTCTCTATCCAGCAAAGAAAAACTAATACGAATCACTCTGGACCATCCATTGACTTAGCGACAAAACTCCTGCTTCAGGCCATCATAAACGAATGGTATACCCCTCCACACCACTCCTCCAGCCTACGAGCAATACACTGAACTCAGGAACCCCCCGTAATAGGAGGTCTATGCTCCCTGGTAAGAGCACATCTATATATGTGGTGGTGGTGAATTCACAAGGTGGAGGGATTCTGTCTCAATTTGGAACATGATTAATAGCACATGTTCCACTGTCTTGGGACTCTTCGTTTGTGTTATGAAATTAATACTTGGACTCAGTGTTTAAATAATTTGACTATAGCGCAACACATTTATTTATGATTTGCCATTTGTGATAATATCTCACGTTAGTGGTGCAGCCTAAACTTTTGATTTATTATACTAAATCCCTTTTCGCATCAGCAGTTAGAGCAGTCTTGTGACTTCTATCATTGCCTGGTTAAAGCTTGTATGAGGAGTTTTTATTTTCCCATGAATGTCCTATAAGGATGCAGTACTCCTGACCCTCCGCCTGTTCAGTGCTGATTGGCCCTGTGCTGATCACATGCACCCTCCCAAGAAAAAAAAACAACTCTCTAGCAATACACACCAAACTGAGCATGTGCAGCTCGTCCCCGAGCTCTATACTATCAGGAAATGTTAAGGGAACATGGAAGTAGGGGAGGATCAAACAGCCTTTTCACACAACGCAGAGGATTAACCCCTTAGGTTCCACAGTGAGTATAACAAGCATGTTTTACTGCATATACAGACTGATTTTACTGTTGTGGGTTTAGTAACACTTTAACTAATTTTATTTTATCTTTAGATTCTTCTACTTTTTACTCTTCTTCTAATACAACAATAGAAGCACTGCATCTGGATTGATGCAACTTTGGAAACATCTTGGGAGTCGTACCCAGACCCCACGCCACAGGGACGGAGCGTGATGATGCTTTGGGCACTGGATCCTGCATGGGCGCTCATCTTAGCACTTTGTACAATGCGTATAGTTAGAATACCCCTTCAGTTGTATTCTTACCATGATGGAACAAATATATCACTCTATTAATTGGTGTGTTATATATGTCTGAACATAATGCTGTCATTAATACTTTTTAAAGCAGACAAATATTGTTTTGTTTTATATATAATACATTGGGAAATTTACCTTTTAAATTAAGAATACGCTAAAAATTGCCTTGTGACAAAGTATGGTCAAAGGAAAGTAGAGTAGCATTTAGTAAAGTAAAATTAATGTCTAAAAAAATGATCAGTCACTTCTATTTCTTTGTCACATCAATGTTATTATCACATCATCGTCTCTTCCCTGCCACAACATTTCTCCCAAGAAATCCACCATCCCATGTTTCCTGGCTCTCAGAAGGATTCCCACCACTTTGTCGGAGATCCGCACGTATCTGTCAAAAAGTTCACCAAACGTGACTTGTACCTTTCCATCTCTTCCTGGTTCGGCCATGGTGGAGATGATGAAGCAGAGATCTCTCATTTCCCGATGTATGTGTGCTTCTGCCCTCATAGCTCTTTCAGCTGTCTTTGTGCCTTCCTTTGGACGTCCATAGCCCTCGTCACCCTTTTGCAGCCTCTGGGACTTTGCAAAGTCATGGTCAAATTCATCACTGAAAGGGTTCAGCTTTTGGTTCATCACGTGTTCACCTGACCACTTCTCCCACCTCCCTTTGACGTTGTTTACTTGGCTGTACCGCTTGTAGGCTTTGTTAATGTTGTTAAATTCTGATACTGTCTTGTTATTCCTGAAATAAAACAACATATTGGGTCAGAGGTGATGCATTGGGCAACGTTGGCTATTAAAATTGTATCTTATCAGCAAAATACCTAAATCACATTCTAATGTTCAAAAAGAGAAAATTCAGGGCTCTAAACCAATTATTAGCATACAAGAAGTTACTGAACTACTCTAGAAGTCAGTAAAGGAACCAATATTTAAGTAAACCTGTAGCAAACATGAAAAAATTAACTTCTTGCTGCCTGCGTAATGCATATGCGCTGCGGCAAAGAAGGTGGGCTTCAATGCCCACACGAATTGTTCAAAACACACCCATGCTTGGATAATACAGAAATAGCATCTCACACAGTTTGAGAAACAAATTCAAAATACCACCCTAAAATAAAGTGAAGCTCTTATAATAGTGATAATGACCAAAGTAAACAATCAAAGTATAAAAAAAGTCCCAATATTGAAGTCGTTAGTGAATTATAGACACCTCAGCTATGCCATCTTGTTGGAGATAAATTTGGAAGTTACTCAATGCAAGCCTTATGTTAATTTATAATGTAAGGGTACTACAGCTTTTAATAATTTTTGGGGACTTTACAAAATACTACACCATGAGGCTGTTATGCCTGCCTTTCATGAGTGATATACATAGAAATGGGACACCTTTTTGGGCTCTTGTGGAGTGACTGTTGAGAACCCAAGTGGGCATTCCAGACAAGCCTGTGGTGGATTGTTCTTGTTGAAAGCTGTATAATCCTGCATGTATACTTCAGTGCGACTTACAGGGGAATTTCACCCAAAAGTGGATTCTCTGCTTAACTGACTCCTCCCCCCCTCCGGTGCCTCAATTGGCACTTTTCAGGGGTGAGGGGGGGAACAGATACCTGTTTTTGAGAGGTACTTGTTGCCTCGTCCGACAGAAGGCCCCCCTTCTCCTTCCTCTGCTGCCGGCTAATTAGAAAGCGCAGCGCTATTCGCACCTGTGCAGTAGGGCTTCCCTGCCGGGCTCCCTTACCATGAATGGCGGCGGCAGTACCCGAGAGCCAATCCGAAAATCGTCTGGGGTGCTGACATCATGGGAACCCTGGATAGGTAAGTGTCCTAATATTAAAAGTCCGCAGCTACAGTATTTGTAGATGCTGACTTTTAATTTTTTCCTGGGGGCCCAGAAACTCCTCTTTATCCACTCTATAATTTGAGGGTCAATTCGCTTTGGTAAGAGGTGTCTATAGTTCACTAAGAACTTCAATATTGGGAATTTTTTATACTTTGATTGTTTAATGCCCACATGCCCCATATATGTGTCCCTTGGTAGCCAAGGTTTCTGTGTTGAGAGTGCATTCACTGCACACTCCCAGCACAGTGATCAAATTGTCATAGACAGCTCCCGGTCTCTAGTAATGGTCAGGAGCTGGTGGGACCAGTTCCCAATAATGTAACATTGTGGCAGCCAATCACAGCAATTTCGTGAACGGGCACCCCCTGGGTATAAAGACCCACTTAAGGGGATTCTGGAGCTAGGCATGAAGGGGTTAAACTGAATTTTGTGGGGGGAAAAAACATGAACTAAGGTTTTATACAGTGATTATGGCGTGATAATCAGCAGCTGAAGTTACTGTATATCCAAATGTCAACTTTCTGTAGAATTCAAACTCCCCCCCTTCTGCTACAAGTGCTTCCTATTGGTCATTTAACTTAATGATCATCCTCACTGATCAGTGGGGAGTTTTGGTAGGTGGGAATGGTTGGGCCAAAATCGACGCTTACAACCAGAGTAGAGATATGCATATAAATTCTGCTTCCCACGTCTCTGGATCATTTTGGCATACATGTTTTTTTATTGCAGGTAAACTAATACTAATACTAATACCAACATTTGCTGGTTTTGTATTGCCAAAGAGGTTTACTTTAAATCTCATTCTCTAATTTGGACATTGGTATGTAGTTTTCCTGAAGCTCATTTTGCTCAAAATCTCCTTCTTCCTATTACAGATATTACAGTGCAGGTTCGCTAAGCTTCTCATAAATCGTCTTGGTTATTGACAGAATGGATCACCTGCTGAAATATTGCCTGGGATGAGTCTGGCTCCAAAGCTTATAATGGAACTGATATACCCTGCATACAAATATCTCCCAACCCTCATCTGATCCATGCCCCTATGTCTAGAAGCATCACAGACCTCACAGTGGAATATTACAGCTTCATAAATGATTGATTATTTAATACGTTGGGACCATTAAATATTTTATCCATTATCTGCTTTAAGAGAAATGAAAGATTAGACATTTAATATGGGTTATTAGACCTTTGTGACGCAGGCATTTTATTCTAAATATAAAAATGCTTTTCAGGAATCATTTCTTTTGAATACGAAGATATTTTAAAGTTTGTGTAAAAAAATAAAATAATAGGAAGTATATTAACCCTGTAGGACTAAAGGCAAACCATTTTTTTTTTTTTGCATTTCGGACAGAGTAAGGAAGGGTTATGACCCCTGACAGTTTTTTTTTTGTTTTTTTGCCATCTGTGTCCCATTGAGGAAATTTCCCTTTTACTTCCAGTCCCATAGCCAATACGGGACATTAGAGGAAATCCCTCCAAAAAGAGAGAATTCCTGGTTGTCACCAGAATTAGTGTCTCCATTAGAATGTTTCCCCACTATTTCTGTTCTGGTAACAACCCAAAATTGGGATTTTCTTTTACTTTCATTGCTGGTGATTATGAAAGAACAAATAGAGAGGTTGAATCCCCTAACGAAGGCCCACACAGCAATAAACATCTGAAAGGTGTTCTGAACCCTCTCAAAACTAAAAAAGAAAAAAAGTTTTGCCTTTAGTTATATGTTAACACAGACCAATCATCATAGGCGTGCGCAAGGGGTAATCCTGGGGCTGGCAACCTGTCAGTCGCGATCTACCTGTTGATCGCGGGAAGGTGAAAGATAAACCGCGATCCTTCCTCGCCGACCCCCAGAACCTGAACAGGGGGGGTGGGATCGGTACCAATATATGCCACCCCCTCCACTCCCCCTGTCCCTCTTCTTTCTGCTGCCCTGGTCCCCCTTTGCTCCCCTCTCCTCCATTGTTTCAGGATGAAGAGTGGGGAAGAGGCTGGTAAATATGTCATGCACACATTTGTGTTTGAGCTTTGAGGTGCACACCCTAATGCAATAGGCTGTGCACACCTATGCCAATCATTAAGAAAATATGTAGGTTTACATTAAACATTTTCTTCTGAAAATGCTGGTATCCTGGCTGTGCCTGGCTTTAAAGTCTATCTATGACCGAGGCATTCATTTTTAGTTTTGTATCTGAGTAGGATAGAATTAAAACTCCTGTCAAGTTTTTGTTCCTGTTTGTGTCCATGCTGGGGAGATTCACCTCTCTATTTGTTCTGGTGACCATTGTCAGTGAGACAGAAAGTCATGGAAATCAAATATTTGGCAGTTGTCATCAGAATACGAGGTAAGACTAACTATTCCAATGGGGACAACTATTCTGATGACAACTGTTTTGTAGAGCAATTACCCTGACTTTTTAGATATTTCCTGTCCTATGGGATAGGGACCTCCCCAACATCACACGGGCACAAAAAAAAAGTAAACTGAAGTTGATGTATGAACAAGAAAAAAAAAAATTAACAAAAAAAAAAAAAGATCACCTTTATTCCATCCTTATTCCATGGTAAAAACAACAAAAGTCATCCACACAGACGGGAGATAGCAATCTCCCGTCTGTGTTGATGCATTTCACATACAAAGATGCTTACTCATAGCTATGAGTAAGCATCTTTGTATGTGAAACGCGTTAGCTATTACTATCTCCCGTCTGTGTGGATGACTTTTGTTGTTGTTTTTACCATGGAATAAGGATGGAATAAAGGTGATCATTTTTCAGAGTGCAGCAGGATTTTTTCTTGTTCATACAGACTTGTGCACAGTTTGCACCTGATCCTCACTAAGGGTGGATTAATTACTTAACCATTGTCCGCAGAGCTTGTGGAGCGGCATCACCTTTGCTTGAAGTTGATGTATAACCTTCTATACTTTACCCATAATGAATAATAAAGTTCCGTTTATACATACACTTTAATACTTCTGATCCACTGACCCAATGTAAGCTTGAAGAAAATGAAAGCCAGAGAAAACTTAGGATTGCTGTTTAGGTCCGAAATTTGGAAGTGATGACACCTAACCAAAGCACCAACCCAAAGTCCTTCAAGTCAGTCCAGTCCCTAATAAAGCTCAGGTATTAATCATTTTCAAATATTATTTTTGTAATTAGGATAAAAATCAACATGTAAAATATACTTTTAATTAAAGTACTTTTTAAAATACTCTAATTTTTTTTTTACAACATACAACCTAAGTGATTGGTGTATTGCTGTAGCTTCTTTCTCAAAGCAAAATGTGCAGAGAGCAAGAACTCAGCTTTCATTGCCCTGACTGTTCTAGCCCAAAATGTTTTATGGACTCCAGTGGTAAAAATTCTTGATATGAAATCATCTCCCCACTTATAGCCATGGGAGTTCAACTTCTTGCAGCACATACTGCAATGCAAAATATAGGAAGACCAAAAGAAAGAATAATAAAATGATGGCAGTCAGTGGGTGGAGCTGGCAACCCAGATGCAAAAATCACACTACTGAAGTCCTTGAGAGGTTTAAGAAGGTGATGGGTGATCATTGACACCCTCTAGATATATTGGGGTTGATTTAAAACTGGAGAGTGAAAAATCTGATGCAGCTCCGCATATAAACCACTTAGCTTCCAGGTTTTATTGTCAAAGCTTAATTGAACAATCTGAAGTTAGAAGCTGATTGGCTACCATACACAGCTGCACCAGATTTTAGCAACTCAATCCCAGTGAGCCATGTTGCTGGACTTAAATTAATGTAAATATCCAACCAAAAACTATTTTCTAGTTTTGAGTGGAATGGGTAAGAGTTAGACCTTTCAGGTTTTTATTTTCTGTCTGTGTCCTTACTGGAAACATCTAATGTCATTATTAGTCCTGGGGACCATTGCCGTGGGGGAGGTTATGAGTGGGAATCTAAAATTTCATGATTGTCCCTGGAACAGTAGTAGAGGGGTTATCTTCCAATTAAGTCACTTTTTTCAGTGACAGCTACCAAAGGTGGGATGCCCCCTTATATTGGGGAGATTTCTGATTACCCCTTGGGGGAAGGAAGTGCAGGGAAATCTTTCTGATGGAGACACAAACAGCAATAAAAACATGACAGTAGATCAGTATTAATTTCGTAGATGAAAATATTCTAATTAAGTCAATTGACAAAAACTATGATGAAAATCAATTCCAATTTTCGTCAACGAACGAAAATGGAACGAAATTGTGAGGGAGGGACGTTTACCCACTTGAACTTCTGCTTTCCCCCGAGCTTTACCTGTCTGTTAAAGCCCCGGCCCCCGACAAGCTGTATTGGCTGAGAGACGCAGGCTCCCTCTATCTGCCTACTGCCTGGAAGTTCTGAAACAATGCCCTGGAAACCACGTGGTGAGTGTTTCCCCTCCAGGCAAGGTAGCAGTGCTTAGCACTGTGTAAAATAACAGCCTCCCCAGACCAGTTCTCTGCCCTGTACATTCCCTCACTCCCATTTACTTCCCCATCCCCAGGAAAAAATGTTTAAATAATGCATTACAATTTAACTAAACTCATTGGAGTTTGGCCAACTAAAATGTACTGGAGATTTTAGTCATCTAAAATACGATTAAAACTAATACAATTCGGATGACTAAAATACTACTAAAACTAAAATTACATTTTAGTCAAAAGACTATGACTAAAACAAAATCAATGTCAAAATGAACACTACACACAACCTTTCACCACTCTATCTAAAGCTAAAACATGTTTTGGCTGGGGTTACACTTTACACTGCAGGATAGGGGCTGCATATCACACTATGCAATAACTTACAGTGAATTATATGACCGCTTAATTCTTGCAGCTTCCTCCTTCTTCTCTTCTGTGATTTCTACCTTCTCTTTTTCTGGTTTGACTTCCTCACTTTCTCCATAGCCACTGTCTTCTGTTTCTAGGCTTTCACTTCGACACTCGGCAAGCTTTGGCAAAGTTTTGGAAGATGTTTCGGTTCCTTCATCATCTTGTTCAATCTGTTTCCAACTTTTGGTGAGTTGGGACACCAGATTTGAGCACTTCCTTCTTCGGGTTGGAGACACATTGCATTGCAGTAGTTTATCCAGCATAAATTCATCGTATTTCTGGGTACCGGAATCTCTTTCATATCTTTCAGCCAATGAACCAATATCCATTCCTTTCTCCTGGGCTTTGCTCGCAAAACTTTTTGTCACAGATTTTGTTTTGATGTGTGTTTCTTCGTTTTTTTTTGTGGGCGTTTCAACATCCTTTCTTGGTGTAACAACAACTGCAGGTTTCAATTCTACTTTCAACGTTGACTTGTTGTTCTCCGTAACCTCACCTTCCGTGTTAGGCACCCAACCTGAAGGTTCTTCTGCTTGCTTTTTTGAATTTTCAGTCGCCCATTGTTGCCAACCTCTGGTTAAGCTGGACACTAAACTTACAGTTCTGATCTTCCTCATGGCCCGTTGAGCAGGTTTCATTGTTTTTGTTTCGTCTAGAGCCATATTGTATCAACAATACTGCGTGTTCCTCCAGGGAGGAATAAAATCCCGAACTTGTCCTCCTGAGTCACTTCTAACAGCTGAATGAAGGGTGCCGGGTTTTTAAATAGGACAGTTGCTTTATGTTCTTGGAAAATATGCCAGGCATTTGTGACCAAGATCTGCCCACTGTGACACTGTTACTTTTTACAGAATGATGGCTTATATTGCATCACAAGAGCAGATGGAAATTACAGATGGTAAACAAAGCAAGCCTAGCATACACAGCTCTCAGGGGTTTGTTCAGTAATCTATAGCATTGTCCTTAAGTGTTGAGTCATTAACTTTCACAGAAAAAAAAGTTTCATTTTTTCCCCCTATTTTTTTATATTTAAATATAATTCCAAAATTAAACAGCATATAAAAATAACAACTGTAGTACTCAACAATCAAATATATTCTTAGATTATGTGAACTATATCCAAACCCAAAAACAAAATTGTAATATATTGCAGCTTACAAGTGTAGTGGTTGCATTTTCTTTTTTTGCGGGCTTGATACAGAAAAATACTTGTTGATCCTGCCAGAATTACATTGTCCATATAACTTCCTGCAAATTGAAGTCTCACAGAATGTTATTCGCTTTCTTCTGTGAGCTACAGAACACTTTATTCCTATATAATAGAGATAATGTAAAGGAGACGTGTTCTGTAGCCCAAATCGGGAGGGTAGCCTAAGGTTAGAGCAATGCTCCTCCATAGATACAGTACAGTGAGTGAGTGTTGTCACCCTCGGACAGGAAGTGTAATATCAGTGGAATCACCAGGTGCAAATGAAAGGAAAAAAGTCTGCAAAAAAAAAAAGAAATTCTAAGGAATAACATTTGGGAGGGGTTGTTTATATGTTTGTAAAGCTTTGTGTTTTATTTTTTTTAAATAACAAACACGTCATACTTACCTCCACTGTGCAGCTCGTTTTGCACAGAGTGGCCCTGATCCTCGACTTCTGGGGTCCCTCGGTGGCTCTCGCAGGTCCTCCTCGCATCAGATAATCCCCTAGGAGAAGCGCTCTCCCGGGGGGGGAGGGGGGGTTACCTTGTACCTCCCAAGTCCAGCATTTGCGTCCATAGACACGAATGCCGGACTCGGCCCAGCCTCTCGGTGCCCCAGTCATTGGATTTGATTGACAGCAGTGGGAGCCAATGGCTGCACTGCTATCAATCTATCCAATCAAGAGCTGAGACCCCATGCAGAGAGAGAGAGCGCATCTCTGCCGAGGGAAATACGGGGCTCAGGTAAATAAAACGGGGGGGAGGGCTGGGGGGCCGGTCACTGCCAGTTTACATTAAGGTGAAAAAACACAAAGGTTTACAACCACTTTAAGTATGCTAATTATAAGGATTGTTTGAGTCTACAACCCTACTTCCAAAAATATTGGGGCGCTGTGTAAAATCTTCACAAAAACAGAAAGCAATGATTTGCAAACCTCATAAATCCATAGTTTATTCACAATAAAAACTAGAAAGCATATCAAATGTTCAAACTGAGAAAATGTACCATTTAACCACCTCAGCTCCACGAGCTTTTACCCCCTTCACGACAGGGGCATTTTTTTGCTATTCAGCACTGCACTACTTTAACTGACAATTGCGCGGTCATGCAACACTGTACACAAATTACATTTTTACCATTTTTTTCACACAAAGAGAGCTTTCTTTTGGTGGTATTTGATCACCACTGGGTTTTTAATTTTTTTCAATATACATAAAAAAAGACCGAAAATTTTGAAAAAAATATATTTTCTACTTTCTGTTATAAAGCATATTTAATAAAATAAAATTTCTTCATAAATTTAGGCCAAAATGTATTCTGCTACATGTCTTTGCTAAAAAAAATAATCCCAATAATGTATATTAATTCTTTTGTGTGAAAGCAATGGCATCTACAAACTATGGTATATACTGTATATTTGAAAATTGATCAATTCTGATGTACTGACAGTCTATCTCATTTATTAAGGCCCTTAAAATGCCAGGACAGTACAAACATCCCCCAAATGACCCCTTTTTGGACAGTAGACAGTCTGAGGCATTTAGTAAGACGCATGGCAAGTTTTTTGAAGTTGTAATTTTTTGTCACAATTTTTCCCATTCTTTTCACCAGTGGATAAAAAAATAATAATAATAATATTTTTTTATCCAAATTTTTATTTTTTTAACATTTTTTTTTTCACTTTTACAATTTATTTTTCTTACATACTTTCATCAGAGTAGTTTAGTATCACCATAGTAACATAGTACATAGATTATTTTGGTGTAATATCATAAAAAACTTTACAAACTTCTGCTAAATCTCATCTTGAACTTTCTCTGCGTTGGATTAAACTCCACAAGTAATATCCAGAGTAATTATAAAAATGATTTATATGCCTTTATGCTGGTGAGAGACTGTCATAATTAAACACTAGATAATGCCCATGGGGACTGAATGCTCCAATTCTTAATATTGCAATAACAGCAGCTAATAAATTCCAGAATAATCAGTTGAATAATAAGCAATGAATTGCTCTGGACAGTAAGCTAACACTCTATAGATCCTGTTTAAAGGAAACTGCAGAAATAGGGGAATAGCAATAATAATCTACTGAAAATACTAGTTGCTTGGCTGTATCTGGCTTTAATGCTTAATAGTTGTAAACTCTATCTGAATGATATTGAAGCAGAATGAAATCGAAAGGATCATCAGGAATTAAAATATTGAAGCAAAAGTTTTTATTTAAAATGTAGGAAAATTACGTATTTTGTCCTTAGATGCCCTCCCCTATCTCCGATCACTGTGTTAAAATGGAAAAAAACACTTGTAGAAAAGCATTAGAAAAAATATTCATCTTACACTCCAGCTTCCACCAGCCGCATTGTCGAGATCCTAAGATGGATGAGGAGATGCTCCTGCAATGCTTTGGAAGTGTAACCTAGTGAGATTGACGTCAGCGCCTGGGACAGAACGGGGGCATGGCTAACGCGTTTCAAAGCCACCAACAGCTACTTTCTCAAAGCCTGATTAGTCACTAGTGCTCAGCCTCCATTTTTAATGACAGGCATTGTACACAGAGGCATGGAGGCCACGCCTGAGCTCAGGGGAAGTAGCCAGATTGCTTGATGGACAGTATAGGATAAGTATAGAATTGTCTCTTCAGCCAATTCTGCATTGTGTGCATACAAACATATATAATATAGCATTGCAATAGAAGTAGATAAAATTAGAAAAGTCCTTTCATCGCAGCTCGATTAACTATCGCCCGCAACTGGAAACTTTCGATACCCCCCGACGCTACTTCCTTTATACTGACTCCCAAGGAGCATGCCTCCTATGAATACTCCTTCGCTAGAGCTCACCTACTGCTATCCAAATGTATACCCCACTGGACTCCATATCTTAGTCACCCAAACTGCTCCCTCCAAACCTAATTAGATAAACCTTACTGTGATGATCATCCCAGAACCACACCTGGAGCTCATGTCTAAGCCTACAGGTTCCTACTGAAAAATGGCACTTAAAAGTCAATATTATTATGACCCACACCCGCTAACATGATCTGGTATACTATAATACGTAGCCTATATGCAACATACTATATGGGCAAAGTAATTCTGTACCCCACTTAAAGCGGGAGTCCTGTGAAAAAAAAAAAATTAGATGTCAGCAGCTGCAAATACTGCAGCTGCTGACTTTTAAAATAAGGTCACTCACCTGTCCCGGGTTCCAGCGATGTCGGCACCCGAGACCGAACCGTCCCTCAATCCTCGGGTGCTGCCGCCGCCATTCTCAGTGAGGGAATCAGGAAGTGAAGCGTTGCAGCTTCACTTCCCGATTCCCTACTGCGCATGCGCGAGTAGCGCTGCGCTTTCTCAATGGTCCCGCTATCTCCTGGGACCTGTGTCTTTCCCAGGAGACAGCGGGGGAGTGCGGGAGGGGGCGTGACTCCCATGGGAGTCTATTCCCGGAAGTGGGTGCAGATACCTGTCTTAGACAGGTATCTGCACCCCCCTCCCCCCTGAAAGGTGCCAACTTTGACACCGGAGGGGGGGAGGAATCCAATGAGTGGAAGTTCCACTTTTGGGTGGAACTCCGCTTTAAGAGAAACCATGCCAACCTCTCATCCCCTACTCCCCCCCTCCCACTTCTTATTCCCCATCATCCCCCCCCTCCCCTTACCTCCCCATTCCTCTGTTTCTCCCCCCCCCCCCCTCAGGCCTTCTCTAGGCCACTTCTGGTGAATATGTATCCCTTCATACTCAATTATATGTTATTGTGTTACACCTACTTGTTACTGGCATTGATATGTTTAACAATGTATCACCATTTCTTCCTTCATCTTACCCTCAATAAAGAAATATTGAAACTAAAATGAAAAAAGTCCTTTTTTGTGAAGTCCATAGTTGGAGAGTCTCGAGTAACGGAGATCCCGATAAGCAGGTGATCCGAAGGTGGACCACAGGTCCCAGCAAGTTCCTGTTCTCTCGCCTGCTCCTGGGACCCGGACCTCTTTCCTTGTGTTATGGGAATGGGGGTCGGACCCCAAAAAGCCTGCGAACATGAATAGGGAAGGCAGCAAGAAATATTATTCCCTCCCCCCTGACTTAGGCAGCCAGGTAACTAATCATAATAGGCAAACCTGCCTACAAGTGCATTATGAGAAGATTGCCTTAGAAATGCCTACTTGTAACCAGCAGGTCTTGGTGCTCTTGGTAAATAAGTGTCCAATACAGCAACCCAATAAAACTAAATTCAGGGTGTTCACATCATGTCACTCTTCTTTTTTTAATCATAAGTTCCAAAGGCTAAAATAATTAAAACACATCCAGCTAATGAATGTTTCTTACGCACAGAACCCGCTTTTTTAAGGCAATTGGATTCTCGTGCACATTGTTGGCTGGATGGGTTTCAGTTGTTTCTAGTGTAGCCCAGTCTGCAGCTATGGCAGGTGTCTGTGCTGCCAAGGAGACTTTCAGCCAAGGCTATTGTCACAGAATATAGAGCAGCAATCGTAAACCACCCTCTATCCACTAAGGAGTGAACTGAGGATGGTAAAGACCCGAACTGGAGACTGCTAGAGACACTAAAAGGACCTGTGGTGGACTGAGGGAAATGTAGTTCCAAAAAGAAACTTAAGCCAAGTACACACTGCTAGTTTTTTTTTGTTCAACCCTCCGGGCTGAGCAAAAAAAAAAACTGGTTAGGTGAGTAAGGTAAGGTAAGGGTTAAGTATACATTTTTTTTTTTATACAGGTATACTTTACACCTACTAACAGTAGGTTATTTGTATAGGAGGAGGGGGCAATTTGAGTAGACCTTGCATTTTATTGCAATATATTTATTATTCCACTTTAAAGTGGTTGTAAAGTGCCAATTGTTGTTTACTTGTACCTACAGGTAAGCCTAAAATAAGGCTTACCTGTAGCTACAGTAAATATCTCCCAAACGTGCACCATTTAGGAGATATTTACTATTGTAGCAGCCGGTGATGTCACCAGCGCATGCGCACTGCACTCATAGTGGACAGTGCCATCCATTGAGAGTGCAGTGATGCAGCCATGACTCCTGTGTGCATGTGCGGAAGTGACATCATCGCGGCTCACCAGTCAAAGAGCTGAAGCCCACGAACCCGGAAGGAAGACCAGGTGACAGCGCACCACTGGAGGGCTTCGTTCAAAGTTAAGTCTTTCATAATGTGCTAGTATGCTATGTATATCAGCACATTATGCTATTATACTGCAGGGCACCATTTTGTTAGAATTTTTTTCCGCGGTTTACTATTGCTTTAAATGCATAGATATTCCCATATTGTACGTATGAACTGATTAGTTGTAAAGGTACCACATGCTTTAAAGTGGTTTTAAAGTCCCTGTTGTTTACTTGTATCTCCAGGTAAGCCTAAAATAAGGCTTACCTGTAGGTACAGTAAATATCTCTTAAACGTGCACCGTTTGGGAGATATTTACAATAGTAGCAACTGTGACGTCACCTGCGCATGCACACTGTGCTCTCAATGGACAGCGTTAGAGTAAGGGAGGGTTATAACTCGCTAATTATTTTTTTTTGTCATCTGTGCCCCCTTGGGGAGATTTCCCTTCATTTCCTGTCCTATCATTGAAACAGGAAGTGACAGGGAATCTCAGGTTGTCAACAATAAAAAGAAAAAAATACCGCGCTAGATAATGTGTATGAAGCAGCAACTAAAAACCATATAATATCTCCATGGTGAAAAAGTCCAGTAAATAAATAAAGTTGCGCTTAAAAAAAGTGATAATGTGGAGATTTCATACAATAAATATTTGAATGCACTCTCTATATAGTGAAATAAAAGGTGAAAAGCAATCACAAAGTGCAAAGAAACATAGTCCACATAACATAACATAGAAGGATTGGTGCACACAACCAGTGTGTATTGAGTTCCAAAGTGAGAAATATATGGAAAACTCCCAGGGGCATGGATATTATACGATTGAGTCACAAATTATAGAGCGGCAATCTGTATGTGCAGTCCCTTACCGGACAAGGTGGACCCCCTCCAGCGCAGGGTCATATAAGCAGACAGATTACCCTCTGTGGGGAGCTGTATATGTGTTGGTATCTGATGCCTGACATGTCGCCTCCAGTTCTGTACAATGGAACCGTTCTAATAGGAGTGACGCAAGTCGCTCCGACTTAAAAAAAGGTTCCTGTACTACTTTGGGGGCGACTTGAGGCGACTTGCATAGACTTCTATACAGAAGTCGTTTTGCAAGTCGCCCTGGAAGTCGTGTGCAGGTTGCCTCGGTGAGGCGACCTGCAAGTCGTGCCGCCCCTGTGGGAATCGGGCTTACTGGCATTTCCAAAAGTTACAAAATTACAGTTTTAAGTACAAATTTCACTATTTAGGCTACACACAAGTACAATATGTAATTAGCAATGTGATTAAGGGTAGATAATAAGGCAAAAAAAAAATTTCTTATTTTATTTTCGATATAGTAAGTAAGTAGCTCAGGGACAGGACTCAGGAGGGCAAGAAATTAGAATGGGAGGCACACACATGAAATTGACTCTCACAGTGATACTGACTGCAGTGTGCAGTAGTACAGATTACCGTCACGACACGCCCCCTCCTGAGTCACAGTGACAGTCTCTCTCCAAGCCAGGTGGTCCCTCCAGTCCAAACAGTGCTGATGATCCCCCTCCTGGCCTGCCTTGCTCCCATCCCGCAGACCCACACACAAGGCTCTGGCCGCTCTGCTTGGCTCCCTTGCACTATGACATCACAGAACATGTTCAGGCCCCGCCTCTACCAGAGCCCGAACACACTGTAGCAGGCACTTGCATGGTCTCGGCTGGCTCCGGGCCGAGCGTAGTTTTTTACTGGCAACCTTTTCTTTTTACTGGCATTTACTGGCAGGAGAAAATTGCCTGTTTTTTTACTGGCTGCCAGTAAAAATACTGACGGTTGGCAACACTGATACACACTGGTTGTGTGCACCAATCCTTCTATGTTATGTTATGTGGACTATGTTTCTTTGCACTTTGTGATTGCTTTTCACCTTTTATTTCACTATATAGGGAGTGCATTCAAATATTTATTGTATGAAATCTCCACATTATCACTTTTTTTTAAGCGCAACTTTATTTATTTACTAATCTCAGGTTGTCACCAAGGTCCCCAGAACTAATGTCCCAATTGGAAGATTTCCCTTGTATTCCAGTTCTGGTGACAACCCAAAATGTGGGATTTTCTTTCACTTTCGGTGATAACAGTAAATAAGACAAATAGCATGGATGAATCTCTCCTATGAGGGCACAAACAACTGTGAAAACCTGACAGGTGTCTTAATTCAATCTAGAATTTAAAAAAAAATAATAAAGTTTTGTCTTTAGTTTTACTTCAAAGATATAATCATGAAAGTTTTAAAAAGAACATTAATAGGACTTTACAGGTACCAAAAATGTATCGCAGGGTACGGCAGCAATATATCACCAGAAACTTTAATGCATAATAGATCTGTAATGCAGCTATTTCACTATTTCAGATGGGGTGCTTTTTAGCTTTTTAGCTCCCTTTTAACATGCTCGGGATTCTAGTAATTCTGGGGGTGGTGTGTACATCTACTTTTAGAGTCACAGACACAGAACAAGCATGCTGTTAACTTAGAGCATTATTTAGGTCATGAAAAGACAGTTATTTATAATGACCAATCAGCTCTAAGCTTTAAGCAGAAAGAAAACTACGGAGTTGATAAGGGTTCCAAATTTCTGCTTGGCAAATGAGTCAATGGCCTAAATTTAAGTGATTGAACTCAGTAAAATGAATGGTTTTGATTTACTGCAGATCACTCTCCTTTATTAGAACAAATAGTGCTCTCCGTAATGAAACCAGAAACTGTCTCCTGGATTATAAAGAGCAGATGACACTCTAGGTGACGAAATAGAACTAAATAGTCAACCAGCACATTAGTAGTGACAAAATGGTGACAGTTTTTAAATTTTTTAAGGAGACTGAAATATTTCCTATCGAAACCTAAAGGACTAATACCCTAAAGCAGTGATCCCCAACCTTTTTGGCACCGGGGACCAGCTGCATGGAAGAAAATTGTGCTAAGGAACGGGGGGGGGGGTGGCTGGTCACGTGGGGTTAACGATTTTTCGCGGGCAATGCCTGGTGTTGGCGCTTCAATCATCACGGCACCATGCTTGATATGGTGTCAGGGTGATTGAAGCGCATTATTTCTATAATTACATTGTAGTAATAAATGAAATAGTTCAACTCACCATAATGCAGAATCAGTGGGAGCCCTGAGCATGTCACTTGCCACTGTCGCCTGCCACAAGATGCGGAATGTCACTTGCCATGCTGCCTGCCACAAGATGTGTATAGTCACTTGCCACGCTGCCTGCCACAAGATGTGTATAGTCACTTGCCACGCTGCCTGCCACAAGATGTGTATAGTCACTTGCCACGCTGCCTGCCACAAGATGTGTATAGTCACTTGTCACACTGCCTGCCACAAGATGTGGATTGTCACTTGCCATGCTGCCTGCCACAAGATGTGGATTGTCACTTGCCACGCCACCTGTCATGCTGCCTGCCACAAAATGTGGATTGTCACTTGCCACATTGCCTGTCACCAGATGTGGAATATTTCTTGCCACGTCACCTGCCACAAGATGTGGATTGTCACTTGCCACGCTGCCTGTCACTAGATGCAGAGTGAGTGGAGTGCCCCTTGTGGTATGTGAGGCAGACAGCTGAGGGGGTGAACTACAAGTTCCAGCACACCCCACCTGTACTCCCACACACAGCTCACCTGTCACTGATGACATCACATCTCTGTGGGATCGCCCCTCTGTAGCAGGGTGTCTCCCTCCTCATGCTGCAGCCGGTCTCACCTGGCAGAGGGAGAGTCCAGGATTGATTCGGCTGTTACTGTCTGGCTCCGCCTCAGCCATTCCTGATTAGCTGCCGGGGGGGGGGGAATCTGCATCGCTGACCAAGGAATTCCAGTTTTCTCACAGCGAGAAACCGCAGGAGAGCGGTGATACGGGGCAGGCAGTGAGAGATGATGTCATCTCTCTGCTCCCCGCCACACCTTCGACACTGAGACAGAACTTTCTGCTTGCCCGCCCGCTCGCTTCTTCCATCCACCCAGCGCTCTCATGCCGGCCGCCCAGGTGTCTCTTGCCGGCCAGCCGCCCACGGCCCAGCTGCAGAAGGGCCACGGCCTGGCAGTGGGCCACGGCCCGGGGGTTGACGACCCCTGCCCTAAAGGACTCTCCCAAGGACTCCGACTGGCCAGTAGGGATTGGCCGAACACCCCCAGGTCGGTTTGTGCCAGAACTTTCGAACATCGCAAAAGTTTTCACCCGAACTCCGAACCCCATTGAAGTGTATGGCACCCTAACTTGAAAAATCAAAAGTGCCCATTTTAAAGGATTAAATGCAAGTTATTGGTCATAAAAAGGGTACGGGGTCCGGGTACTGCCCTGGGGGACATATATCAATGCAAATAAAAAATAAAAAAAAGATCATTTTTAAAGGAGCAATGATTTTAATGATGTTTGAAGTGAAACAATAAAAATTAATTTAAATATAGTGCCAGGGGGTCCCCTTAATCTGCCTGTAAAGTGGAACATCCTTACTGTGTATAGAACCTGCTGCAGCAAAACCGACATATATAAAGAAAAAAAAAATGACATTTAAAGTGATTGTAAAGTCTCATTTTTTTTTCTATTAAAATAACAAACATTTTATATTTACCTGCTCTTGCAGTGGATTTGCACAGAACAGCCCAGATCCTCCTCTTTTGGGTGCCTCTTCTGCGCTCCTGGCCCCCTCCTGGGCAGCTTGCTATGGGGGGCACCTGAGCCGAGTCACAGCTCCCTGTGTCCATTCAGACACAGAGCCAAGGTCTGGCCCCGCACTCTCTCTCTCCTGATTGGCTAGCCGACATGACAGCAGTGGGAGCTAATGGCGCCGCTGCTGTGTCTCAGCCAATCAGGAGGCTGAGTCTTGGATGACCGAGACACTCGTGGACATCACTGAAGAGAGAGGGGGCTCAGGGCTCAAGTGATGTCAGTGAATCATCAAGAAGCAAGTGGCTGACGCTGTGTTCAAATAATTTAGCTGACTCCTCCATGCATGGTGCTGGGGCTATTGCAGTAACGGTGGACAAGGAGGCAGAATAAACAGCTCTGGCAGCTGTGGTGAACTGCGCACTAGTGTCAGTTTGGGTGATAGAGGATGAATAGGATAAGGATGGTTTAGTAAGCCAGTCCACCTGTCAGAGAACTCACACAGCAAGCACCTGTCTCCGTGCAGCAGCTGCCAACCCTCGTTCCGCTAATGTGCATGCACGGAACTGTAGCCAGAGACAAATGAGATCCAGAGTGAGCATGCACAATGGCACCTCCATGCAAACGCACGCGCTAACGCGCACCCGCGAGTGCCAAGGCGCTAACACGCATGCACACATTCTCGCGCGTACGCATGTACGTTGCCGCGAATCCTGGCACACAGCACCCTATATAAACAGAGAGTCTGCCTAGCATCAGTGCTGGATCATCTTCAGCTTGTCCCTGTGTTCCTGTTGTTACTCTGCCTGATTGACCTGGTTCCTGAAAACCCGGCTATCTTCTGACCATTCTCTTGTATCTCCCCTGACTGCTGAACCTGCCTCTACATGCAATACTGACCTTGGCTTGGACTTATGATTACGGCTCTGCCTTCTGATTCTGTAACCCGCTGCCAGTCTGTTGCCAAACTCTGCCTGTTCCTGACTATGGTTTTGCCTTCTGATTCGGTACCCCGCTGCCAGTCTGTTGCCGACTCCTGACTGTTCCTGACTCTTCAGTTGATCCTGATCTGGCTCCCGCTGAACAAGTCTGGTGATCAGTTTCCACATCTCCTTAGCAGAGGTTCCTGTATCTCCAAGTTCCAGCCTCCTGCCTGCAGGCACCTGCACCCTTTCGTTGCCCTCGCACTCGCTGTACCCACCACCAGGGGTGCTTGGACCGGAACCGTGCAAGAGACCATCCTCATCATTTCAGGCTCCGCTGTAAGGTACGTGACACCACCACCTCCTCTGCATGCTGTGGCTGGATAGCACGGGCAACATCACTAAACAGAGACAAATGTGCCCTGCCTGAGGACCGACCACATCCACCTTTGCCTGTGGATACAGACACTGATATCTCCCTCAAAGTGCCAGGGGAATGTCTGCCTCTCCTTGTTCGCCTCCCAGACATGATGGGGGGCTTGTTACCCAAATGTAATAGAAACTACGAAATGTGTAATTGGATGCACTTTATTGAATGAAAAGTGGTGTTTGGTGCACTTTAAATTGAGGACTAACACTGACCGAAATGTAAAATGTATTAAAAAAAAGGAGGAACACCAGTGCTGCAGTCAGAAAAACTGCAGCTGACAATTTAAAAAAAAGGGGGCAGGCAGGGGACAAAATAAAAAAAAGACAAAAAACAAACTAAAAAACAAAACAAAAAAAACGCAGCAATCAAAAAAAGAAAAAAGGTTATACAGCACTAAATGTTATGGAATGCTGTGTTACTCACACAATATACTCACACACTATGCTCACACACTACACTAACACTCTACACAGAGTCACAATTATACACTAACTCGCTAATAGCAAACTGAGCCCCGCTCTTTCTATCTCCACTTCAACAACACACTGCAAAAGCTTCCAATGGGACGGAACCTTTAATAGTGTAGGGTGGGACTATGAGCACTGAGCCGTGATTGGACAAAGTCATCATCACTTTGTCCAATCAGGGCTCTGACAGTGCTCTGTGCCCTAATTGGCAAAGCCTTGCACCTGACCAGCAGTCAGGTGCAAGGCTTTATCCAATTAGGGCCCTAGAATGCATTGTGCAGTGCGCAGTGCATTGGGGGGCGCTTGGCGGGTGAACATCCCACCAAGTGCCTCAAAAATTTGGGGTGTTCGCCGAATAGGCGATGTTCGGCCTGAACTTTTGCTCGGCTCGAACCATTCGCCCAACACTATTGGCTAGTACTGGGATTCATTAATGACTCTTCAAAGTCTACAGACAACATATAGTTGTTTGTTGAGATGAACATATAGCATGAGCCTAATGGCTGAGATACCACCAACATGTTTCTGCCCCTTCCAGCACATATTTTTGCAGGAAAAAAAATGAGCATTTATTATTTTTTCCCCAAAGGAGCCTGCAAAGCATTGCACCTGTGATCAGTGGATCAGGGGTACAATGTCAGGCTCCTGCACACCCTTCCTCCAGCTATCTGCCTGTACGGGCTCTCAGTTAAAAAGCTGGAGGAAGTGTCAATGGGCTACGAGTGCGCTGAATACTGCAATCGTAGTCTCTCTAAATGAATGATGCGCTGAATTTAAATGTGACGGTGACTGCGGCGGAGAGGAACCCCAACACATTGTTACAGGGAGTGTGCCTTAAATACGAGGGTAACTTGTAACATGTTCCTAAAGGTGAACTTAGTCTTTAAGTTCCTGTTGGAGAGCTACAGTATGTTCCTTTTCAAGCAATTATTAAGGGAGGTCAGAGACTGAGTACATGATATCAGTATTTACTTTTACACAGCCTTAATGCTTTCTGGAAAACATTTACTTTGAGAGGCTTTTTCACAAGTACCCTGCACCACAGTGGTGGTGGCTAGTTAGAAGGCCAACTACCCCATTTCTGACCGGAGTGTATGATGGTGCGCAGAACTTTTTGTACTCTTTGCTCCCTCTTAATTCTCATCCCAGCCCACTATAAATTCAGAAAATCAAGTCAGGTGTTTATTGCATTTTAATAAGTTTTACTTTAATATAACTTGTTAGAAAAAAATATTTTCTTCACAAAGAGGCATTTCCAACATGGTGGCTTAAGGCAAGTTCAATAGAACAACATCTTTCAGAACTTCCCGGTACTTAGGTGCTTACAGTATCACATGTGCTCAGTTAGACTTTTAAAAAGATGAAAATGCCGTTCTCTCTATCCCCAGAGGGCTCTCCCTAACTAAGGGCAAACTTCTAACTGCTATGTTTTGGGGAAGCTACGGTGATGGACCCTTGGCTCAAAACCTTTCATTTAAATATATTCCTCAATAACCACAAGAGATTTAAATCTACTTTGTGTGCTCCAAATGCCTTTGCAAACCCATGTATTACCTTGAAAAAGTAGAGATGACAACATCACTGCACTGCGTATAGTCTGTGCAGAGAGCAGAGCTGTGGGATGGACTCCACCAACTACAAGCTGCTGGCAGAAAATGACAGAAGGGGGCGGAGACAAGACCGGTCACCCTGCACAGGGAGAGAGAGCAGAAGTGACCGGTCTTTATTACAGGAAGTTCCTGCACAGAGGTAGAGTCTCACACTGGATTACTGCACAGATCTGGGGGGAAATACAAAAAGCACTCCAAGATTTACATGAATTTACATGAATTTAGAATTAGAATTTACTATTTAGACAAGATTTGCTTATCCCAGAGTTCAGCTTTAAAGTGGAACTCGAGCCATTTTTTGGAACCTCTTTTTTATTTTTATTGCTGGTTGTGTTTCACTTCACTTCCAATTTTAGGGCTTATTCAGACAGATGGGAGTGTCTAGTGCGCTCTAAAAAGCAATCCACAGTGGACAAAGTTTTAGAGGCGGTATAGCAGCAGCTGAGCTGGCAGGAGTTCAAGAGGTGATCCTGCTGCCTCCTGAATGTCTTTTTTTTTTTTTTTTAATTCCAATAGGAATTTTGTATTAAAATAGGCAACTGCGGACCCCTCAAGGCGTGAATTTGCAGGCCAAGTTAAAATTGCCATACCTGCAATGTCTTGCAACATGTGTACAGCCCTGTTTGGTTATAATGTTAGAATTCAGGTTGATGGACCGGGGGCAGTATAATCGGCCGCAGCTCAGCTGCCCTCTATCCCCGAAGCCCATGTGAAAGAGCCCTTAGAGACATAACTGGAAGTGAAAGATAATCTCCCCGAAGTGAGGGGAAGTCCTACCTTTGATAGTTTTAAAGTGTCTTTTTTTTGTATTTGTATTTTTTATTTTATATATTTTTATTCAATTTAACACGCATTGCAATTCCATATTTTATTAAAAAAAAAAAAGCCTAAATGTTTAATCATGCATTGTTTCCAACTGATTTGTATAATTACCCTCAACATTTTTAAATATTAAAGGCTAAGTTCATCTTTGTAACATGTTACATGTTATTCCTTTATTTAGGGTGTAACATGTAACATGTTACAAGACAGAACCTGCCCGCACTCTCTGATCCTCCCCCCTGTGACAGTGGGTGGAAGATCTTCTCCCCACACCCTCTGTTAATATTTAAAAATCTGCTAATCATGTGTGCAATGCCTTACAGGCTACAGTGTAAAACATTTTTTTTTTGTGCATTTATTTTATTTATTTTTTACAAAAGGTGAATATATCCTTCAAAATAAGTCTATAGATAAAGCCAGTTGATTTGATATGTTCCGCTCTTCTATTCTACATACCCCTCTAGAGTTTGAACCATTTTTTTTTAGAATATTCTTTAACCCTTGCTGACTGCCGCACACATATTTATGTCAGCAGAACGCCTCGCACAGGCAAATGGGCGTACCTGTACATCCCCTTTGAAATTGCCAGCAATTGCGGTTCTTGCAAACTCAATGTTCCCTGGCGGCCTGCGATTGCGTCGAGGAGAGGCAGGACGGGGAGATGTCTATGTAAACAAGGCATTTCCCTGTTCTGCCTAGTGGCATGAAGGAATCTACTGCTCCCTATCATCGGGAGCAGTGATCTCTGTCATGTCAGTGGTAGCCCACCCCCCCCACAGTTAGAATCACTCCCTAGGACACACTTAACCCCTTGATCGCCCCCTAGTGTTTAACCCCTTCCCCCAGTGTCATTTATACAGTAATCAGTGGCAATTTGTAGCTCTGATCGCTGTATAAATGACAATGGTCACAAAATAGTGTCCAAAGTGTTAGATGTGTCCGCCATAATGTCGCAGTCACGATAAAAATCACAGATCGACGCCATTATTAATAAAAAAAAAAATTTAAAAAAAGGCAATAAATCTATCCCCTATTTTGTAGACGCTATAACTTTTGCGCAAACCAATCTATATATGTTTATTGCGATTTGCTTTACCAAAAATATGTAGAAGAATACAGATTGGCCTAATCTTTTTTTATATATTTTTTGGGGATATTTATTATAGCAAAAAGTATAAAAAAATGCTTATTTTTTTCAAAATTGTCGCTCTTTTTTTGTTTATAGCGCAAAAAAAAAACCGCAGAGGTAATCAAATACCACCAAAAGAAAGCTCTATTTGTGGGGAAAAAGGGACGTCAATCTTGTTTGGGTGCAACGTCGCACGAGTGCGCAATTGTCAGTTAAAGCGGCGCAGTGCCGAATCGCAAAAAGTGCTCTGGTCAGGAAGGGGGTAAATTCTTCCGAGGCTAAAGTGGTTAATATAATTATTTGCTCTTTTATGTAAGGAAAGTTGTAATTCAGTCATACTGGTCCTAAGATAGTACTTTTTTTCTTAAATAGAAATGACTATAATTTTCTAGTAAGTTTTAGCAGGCTTCTATTTATTCTGGCACGTCAGCATTGCAGAACCCCTCACTAAACTGACACTGGTGGCTTAAAATATCCCCAATGCTGCCGTCAGCCACAACTCTCTGTGACTCAGACCTACTGCTGCTAATATAAATGACGACATGACAATAGCTCATCCTCTTTCTTAAGGAGATGAATACATATATATTTACCACTGTGCATGGTATGAAGCCAAATTAGACATCTCAGTATAAAACACTCAACCTGCAGCCCTCTGCTATTATATGCTCATAGAACATCTTTTACATTTTGCTATCTTTATGAACAATTTGTAGGGTGTGCATCATAAAATAACAGAAAAACTGAAAATACAGTTGTGGATGTACAATGCTTTAAAAAAAAAAAACCCAAAGGAGTGTATTTATCAAAGATTTGCCCAGTGAACATATGACCCAAATATTTATTTTCATATTCAGGCCTCATGCACACAGGATGTTAAAAAAAAAACGAGCTGCAAAGCCAGCACCGACGCCAGGAAAAAGTGGCTGTAAAAACGCACTTTTATAAGCTTCTTGCATTGGCGTTAATGTGCGTCTTAACGCTTAGCAGCATTTCTCGGACCTCTTCTATTTTCCATTCCCTAATCCATTTATTACAGAGCATGACATGTCAAAATCAATGGTTCCCTATTTTTTCCTACAAAAAAATGAATATAGATGGCTGAGAGAGAATAACAACAAACTGCTCGTGCACCCCGGACTCAAATGATACATCCCAGGGCCCTACGCACATCCACTGGGGATGCCTGGTGTGGGACAGATAGGTAACAGGGATCCACATCAATCACATGTATGAAACATGAAAGTACTATGGGTGAGAAAGGGAATATGAAGGATCCATTTACCCATAAAAGAGAAAAAGGAATAGGTGAAAAGAACTGGAGTAAAATCCCCTCCAGGGATATATTGCATTAAAACCTCTCAGATAGGAAAAAAGAAAAAACACTATAGACATGAAACCAAAACTAAACCTACATACCATATGTGAGACAGGGTAACCACCCACTCCCATTAGATGTCAGCCATTAATGAACCTAGCCTTACCCAGCATAGATATAAGTGTGCTCATTAGAGTTATCAGCAGTGGCGGTCCGTCCATTAGGGACACCCAGGCGCCGCCCCCTCTCTCCACGCCACCCCTCTATATGCAATGGATAGATTCACGCATATTATGAATCTATCCACGGCTGCCATGGCCACCCCCTATTCATGCGTCCGGCTCCTTTCAGGGCACCAAGCGCATGAATTACAGCGGCCAGTGTTTTTTTTTTTTTAAGCAGCTGATTAGAGCCAGAGGCTCTAATAGGCTTCAAAATAGGGCAGGCTCGGGTCGCAGAGGATGCGCTCCGATTCCACCCAGGTGTGTTGCAACAGAGAATGAATATTCGCTGTTGCAACAGCGATTGAACATTCGCTGTTGCAACATTGATCTTCCTGCCAGCCAATCGGGAAGCAGGTATGAAACCCAATTGGCCAAAATGTCAGGCCATCCTATTGGACGCCCAGCGCCAGGAGGGGCAAAGAGGAGACGCACTGCGGAAGCTCCTCCAGGAGAGGACACCGGAGCAGCTTTCCCTGAGCCTGCCACGCTTAAGGACAGGGGCGAACGCGCTGGAAGATGGCCACATTAGCTCCAACCGCTGCTCTTACCGCCCGCATCCAGGGTAAGGACTGACCAGCAGACAGCGGGTGGGGGCTTTTCTGTGGGTGTTAGTGGGAGGGATGAGGGTAGGGGCAGTTGTGCTAGTGTAACTCCACCGGAGGCCCGGGGGGGGGGTTATTTGCAGCCCCCCCAAAACAAGAAACACCAGCTGCCACTGGTTATCAGTATGGGGAAACCTGTTCAAAGACACAAGTGATTACCATGATTGCAATCTAGGTGGATGGGTGACCCCCATCAGCAAAAGGGGCCTATTTCCATGAAAAAAAGAAAAGGTAAAATAGGAACCAATATAAAAAACACCCTGTGTACATGAGGCCTGAACATGATTGACACAGCATTTTCTGCCAACATTCACTCATGGCTGATGGGCAAATCTTGCCAAAGCAAATGTTACCAAGTGGAATGTGATCTGAATTTTAGAAGTAAAGTAGAGGTTATTTTTTTTTCTAGTTGTATCTTGGAGGGAATGTTTGGGGAAATATTTTTAAATAATGTGCTGGAACTGTGTTTATACGCAATATCAGCACTAGGAGAGAGAAATTGTATTTTTTTTTTAATTGAATTTTTTTTTTTTAAATATAGGTTTTACCCCTTCTAAAATGAACCAGCCTACCACCAGACATATGAGCTGGTATCCTTGTAGCAAGGGAGAAGCAAGCATGCAGCTCCCCTGCTATGTTCATATTGGTGACATTCTGCATTTTGGAGCTGCAATGACTACGTCAGTAAGTAGGTTTTGGAGGGACCTAGTGAACTGGCTGAGAAGATACTAAATGTTTGAGGCTTTACCCAGCACATGACCTTCCCTCTTGGTCTCTTGCCTGGTGAGGGTGCCTCCATGAGAACTTTTTCCCAGGCCTTTGTGCCTAGGGATTGTAGTGCTGTAGGAATCTTCCCTCCTGAGAGGAAACCCAGAAAATGTTGTTTGCAATGATGTCCTATTCTGGCCTAGAGTTTCTGCAGAGGAGGTGTTGAGTGACTGGCTGACTGGAAAGTAAACACAGAAACCTTTAATACTGTCCTGCCTTGGAACATAAAAATTGAGATACCACTTGAACCTCAATTGCTAAAGAGCCAGGTCCTATGTGTAGCACTACCCCCGTAGGAGCCTCTAGAAAGATAACCAAGGTTTCTTTTCCCCACAGTGACGCCGCAGCCAGGCACACAGTCACAATCACTCTTTGGTTTACTTAACAGTCCAGGGGTTTTCTTTCTTTTTTTGTTTGTTTTTATTTTTGGGTAACTTTGTAGGGTTACAGAATTGAGCAAGATACTGCAAAAACTATATACATATGGGAGGACACTTATCTTCTGTAGAACTATGAGTGAGCCTGTAGCAAACTTGAGAACTGTAGTCTTCCTCTGGTAAACAGTTCATGCAAAGTCCTTTCACAGGGAATTAAATAGACTAAGCTCCTCAGGGCACTGGACACTATGTTCCCCTTTACACACACAGCTGACTCTGACCCATGAGGAATAGCCACAGCTCAAAGTTTCAAGGATTTCTCTCTCCAGTCTGTACTCACAAATGTCCTTAGAAAGTTGGTTGCCTCCTTCCAACTTCCATACCACACCTACTCCTTGTGATGCCAGACAAGATACCTCAGATCATATGACAGCCCCTCAGTCAGATTTCTGCAGTTTCCAGCAAAGCAGGTGCTCAGGTTTCCCACCCGAGGCCTCGGCACCCCACAGGCGCATGGCATGATGGCCTAAGGGGACAAGCAACCCCTCCTTAGGCTGTGATCTCCTTCCAAGGAAAAAGGTATTTATACAGACTCCAAGCAACCATCTGGGCCACCCTCCCAGGGATTGGCGAGGGCTGTAAAAAATATTCATGCTTCTCATTGGACTTGCTCTGGTTCTCCAGAAAGCAGAGAGATCAATCAAACCTGCAGAAGGTCCAACACTGAACAGACTAGAATAATCAACACAGCCACATTGATTACAGTGAGCCAAAACTAAATTTGCTTAACAACAAACTGCAGCTCCTCTGGATATAGTGAGCCAGAACTAAATTTACCTAATCCTAACACCTATCTAGGAGGGTCCTACATATGTTTAAGTGTCCAACCAGCATAGCCCTGTTAGGCACCCAGAATGTTTAGAAAGATGTGCAAAAGACCAGAGACTGTGCTGTGTGTAGAAAATTAGCAGGTGTCCTGTACTCCCTCCACCCTTCTTCCTATTCTCTATGTACTAATACTAAACACCTGTACCGTACAAGTTTAACATTAAAGTGTCTTCCATCCTGACATGAATGCACCTGGAACCCTATTGCTATTAAACTGGACTTAGGACATTCACAATGTGGCTATTTGTCAGCTGAAGATCAGTCAGAATAGCACTTTTTGGTTTGGTTGGTATTTGGTTGTCAATGAAAGCCACGTATTCCTGCACTAAGCCTAGGAGCTACAATCAGCTAAAACTTCTAACTGCAATAGGGACAAAAAAAAGGAAACCTGGCTGTAATTACATATTAGCAGATTATTAAACCCATTCTAAAGTTCATGTCAAGACAAAATAAAATTTTTAAAAATTTGTTGCATCACTGCAATACATGCAGATATCCCCAAGATTTATCACTATTAAAACCCTGCAAGTATAGAAAAATGCTTGTTGATTTGCCGGAACTTCACTTCACAGCTCTTTTTTGGACTGAATGCCATCAGCCCTGTCCAGTTTATTTTGCTAATCTACTGCTGAACTACTAAATGGCTCCCAGTCTACTCATCTCCACAACATAAAAGGCCAAGGCAAGCCATAGATGATGTGATTTTCTTTCCTGGAACCACAATCGCTCGATAGCCCCACCACAGTCAGTATTGTTGAGGGAATCCCTCCCGTAGCGATGTTGTGTTCTGCTGGTGGGGAGCCTTTCCTGCCAAAAGAACACTACTACTGGCAGCTATAGCTGCTGTCAGTAATTGCATGTAAAAAATCTAACAGGCTGGTTGTGCCTGTGCCTGAATCGACTTCAGGTCAACCGGCCTGCCCATAGATGGATCAAATCTCAGCCAGTCCATGCTAAAGATTCCGAGATTTGGTCCATCTATGGCCAGCTTAAAGTGGTTGCAAAGGCTCAAGTTTTTTTTACCTTCATGCAAAAAGTAAAAAAAAAAAACCTTCTGTGTGCAGCTCAACCCCTTATATTTACTTGACCCCCATCTTGATCCAGTGATGAGCACAAGAGAGCAGTGTCTCTCCTGGATTATTTCTCCTCATCAACTGAGACAGCATCGGGAGCTGTCAATCACAGGCAGTGAGCCAATGAGGAGAGAGTGGGGACGGGACCGTGCCAGGCTTCTTGTGTGATTGGACACGCAGAGCAGCAGCTTGCGAGCCAGCCTGCTTGAGGGCCCCCATAGCAAGCTGCTTGCTATGGGAGCACTCAGCAGGAAGAAGGGGCCAGGAGCTCCAGTGAGGGACCCGAAAAAAGGAGGATCATGGCTGCTCCTTACAAACACTGCACAGAGCAGGTACTGTAAGTATGACATGTTTATTAAAAAAAAAATCTACCTTTAATATCACTTTAATTGTTCTGTAGTCCAAGATAAGAATTAGGAGGGCTAATTATGTTCCTCGAGATAACACAGAGAGATGTGCACAGGACACAGGACAGATCTGAATTTCAATACGGTCAACAAGTATTTTCAAACAATCTAAGAAAATGCTTTTAATGGTATATTTAAAAGGCAAAAAAGGGAACAAATATGAATTTCATTGTTAATTTCATAAATGTTAACACTTTTGCAGTGCCCTATTAATTACGGCTGATAATGTTTGTGTTTTCAGTTTTATTACAGAGCGACTCATTCATAACATTTTCATTTTCTAGACATAAAGGGTAGCACTACAGACTATTTTTATATGCTGAAACATGAAGCTTTATTGAAACACTGACTGTCCTAACGCCTTCTGACTTTTGGCCGAAGACACATTCCACTGCTGAACATTTGACATTTAAGCTGCCCTCCTATTTATCTAAAGCTGTCACTAGAAGATTTACTAATGGAAATTTTCCATTTATAAATCATGCTCTGATATGTACCATAAGTGTGAAGGAAAGTCCTCATTCCAGGAGTAATCCTGGAGAACAAACATCTTTCATTAAATGAACCATCTCTTCCTCGCTAAGAACTCAGTATAACTCAGCATAATCCACTGTTCATCATTAAAAATGCTGTGATAACCCCCTGCTCATGATAGGTGATGAACCTCATTTTTACAGTTTTTTTTAAATAATTCAGGTCATATATGATTACATTTCAATCTTCTTTTCTTATTGCCTATAGAACAAGCATGTAGCCAATGAAGTGAGAGCAGAGGTTGTATGCATGCTCTGTTAGGCACTGTTAGGCTTTACTTACTTACTGCTAATGTAAGACTTTATTTACATTGGTAGCTCCTATGCACCACCTGCATAGTTTCAGCACTGAAGTAATTCAGCAGAGCCAGCAATGCTGGAACTATGCTTCAGTTTCTGCTCTCCCTCCGAGGTAAGCTACCACTGACACAAATTATATTTGTAACTGTATGTATTCTTCCCTCTGACCATCAATGTGAAGGGGAGCTATAGCACCTACAACCAATGTAAGGGGGCACTTCACCACTGACCACCAATGTGAAGGGACACGTCAACACCTACAACTAATGTGGTGGAGGCACTTCACCACTGACTACTGATGTTACATAGTTACATAGTTACCTAGTTAACCAGGTTGAAAAAAGACACAAGTCCATCTAGTTCAACCATAAAAATAAATAAATAAAAAATAATATCATACAATCACATATACAAAATCCTATACCCACAGTTGATCCAGAGGAAGGCGAAAAAAACCCCAGCAAAGCATGATCCAATTTGCTACACAAGGGGAAAAAGTTCCTTCCTGATCCCAGAGAGGCAATCAGATTTTCCCTGGATCAATTTTACCTATAAATGTTAGTACCCAGTTATATTATGTACATTTAGGAAAGAATCCAGGCCTTAAAGCAATCTACTGAGCTGACCAGAACCACCTCTGGAGCCTATTCCACATTTTCACAGCTCTTACTGTGAAGAAACCTTTCCGTATTTGGAGATGAAATCTCTTTTCCTCTAGGCATAAAGAGTGCCCCCTTGTCCTCTGTGTTGGCTGTAAAGTCAATAACTCAACACCAAGTTCACTATATGGACCCCTTATATATTTGTAAATGTTGATGATATCCCCCTTAATTTCCTCTTCTCAAGAGAGAATACAATCAGTTCCTCTAGTCTTTACTCATAGCTGAGCTCCTCCATGCCTCTTATTGGTTTGGCTGCCCTTCTCTGCACTTTCTCCAGTTCCCCGATATCCTTTTTGAGAACTGGTGCCCAAAACTGAACGGCATATTCCAGACGAGATCTTACTAACTGAAAGGGTTAATTCTGCCCGGTTTCTATGAACGACCGGTGATTCAGAGCTCTGGGAGAACACAATGAAGAAGATACAAAATAGATTTAAAGTATGCTCAGGATTAATGGTAGCTTGGCTTGAGTTTTTATAAAAACTCAGAACAAAAGACGTCACGTAGCACAAGGGGGAGGAACAAGACATCAAGCATATGCATGTATATAGTATGACATTTTAGACATATAGTTTAAACTAGCAAGTAGCAACATTCTGTCACAGGATGTTGGTGATCAGCCTGTCCAGGGACATAAAATTAGCATTCCAGCTTTCCTAAACCATGAAAAAATGGAGCCAAAGAAATCACCAAAGCTTCCCAATCCTTTAAAGGGATTCCATTCATCTTTGGTGATGCCTCTGGCTTAAGCCTTGATGAGCTTCACTCCTGTCTGTGTTTGTTGATTATCTCATAATAATCAGGTACTTCAATACTTGTATTATGAATCCAGGTACAGTACTCGTAGTCCTCCATGACTTCACAGAGTCTTGTCAGGGCAGCACTTATGGATTCAATTGCTGAATTGTGCAGTTCTAGTTCCTTACGAATAGCTCTTTGCTCAATACTTAACAGTTAGATATCTGAGTTCTTTTCCATAACCTCATCTATAATTTTGGAGTAGTTGTTTAGCCTTTTCATTAATTCTATACCCCACCTTGTCCATGAGGGGAACCATGCCCAAGTCATGTCATGTTCCAAAAACAGTTCCCTTAATCCTATGTGTTTAAGGGGATACCTGATATGTGTACTAGCCTTCAAAAGGTGTTAATGTTTACCTTCTCTATCCCCTATGATCCCCAGTACTGGGATCAGTAAAGCCAGATAACACCACCCTTGCTCTTTAACGGGAATCCAAGAATAGCACTTCTTGGCGCAACAGATATATACATTATTACCCAGAGAAAATGGTCATCTACTTATGGTATCCTAGACATTTTCAGAAAAGGTGGCCAGGGTTAATTGGCCTAGAACAAAACCCATGGGGCTGTCCTGTGCTGTAAAGAGGGAATTTAGAGTAGAATTGATTTCTGGGTCGTTGGTGTGAAACATGTTGGACCAATCTTTATGCAAGGATATATTAAAGTGGTTGTAAACTCTTACAGACCACTTTCATCTACAGGTAAGCCTAGATTAAGGCTTACCTGTAGGTGCTTTAAATATATCCTAAACCTACACGGTTTAGGAGATATTTACTATTTCCCCGAACGATGCTGTCTTCTGCATATGCGCCGATGTATTCGGCGCATGCGCACTCTTGAAGGGGCACGCTGTGCCGTTTCAAGCTGGGGTCATGCCGTGACTGGCGGCTCCCACGCGCATGCGCAGCAGTGACGTCACGCGACTCTGGCCAGTCACAGAGCCGGAGTTCGCAGCCCCGGAAGGAAGAGGGGTGAAGAGTGGACGCTCGCTGGCAGTGAGGAAATCGGGGACATCGCAGCCTCCTGTGTCAGGTAAGTGACACATAAAGGCTACTATGCGATGCATAGTAGCCCATTATGCTTTACCTTTGCAGGGAAACAAAGAGGAAGTAAAACCCACCAGGGTTTACTTCCTCTTTAAACAATGACTTCTGGCATATTTTGTTTTGACCTTTATCTGACGAGTTTCCTAGCTTAAAACACCAATCTGGGAAATAACTCCTATTGGGAAGGAAATTGAGTCATTCAAAAATACAGCTGATATATTGGTTATAGTCACAGGAGGGGTACCATTCAGAAATGGGGTTATATTCAAGGGAACAGCCATTATGGGGATTCGAGCCCTGCTGGGGAGCAATTTGCTACACACCCAACTTTTCTCATATCCTGATTTCTGGGCGTAAGAGTACTTAAACTGAAGCAACAATATTTTATCAGTAAAAGAGTCTGGGCTCTGTGCATTATTCTCTCTCTTGTTTTGGGTCATGGTCTCATTACTAGGGTGGCCACATATAATACCAATGGCACCCAAGTCCTCAGGGTGGTAGATACAGTTAGTAATGATCCAAGTGGGCAAAAACACTATCAGTGCCAGCATAAAGAGCAGGCACAAGATCTTTCCAGAAGTCTGTGGAGAAAGTAGTGAGGTCATCTTTTTCAGGAATCTCTATCACCTGTTTCACTCGCTCTTCGAGGATTTATATCACCTGTTTCACCTCCTTTATCTGTGTCTTGTTTCTGGGTCTTTTGTGGTACTTTCTTTAACCTCTCTGCATCGATCCACGCTCCAGACTGTTCTGTAAAAACAGCGGTTCTGGTCACTGGGATGACAGTAGTGGGTGGGCCAAAGGGATAGTCTTGCTTCTTGGTCCGGTTCAGCTGACGAAGCGCCACCATGTCACCAGGCTGTAATTCATACGTTGGGTCCTGTGAGGGTAACGGGAGAAAAGAGGATACTATACCATAGATGCCATTTAATTTCATAATCACATTTCTGCAATATTCTTCCTATATCATGCCCAGGTCACCTTGTTCTCTTTTCTAGTTTGAGAAATGATGTAGGTTTGGTAGTGAAACAATTGATTTTAGACTGGGCCTGGATTAACAGTGAAAGGATTCATTGTAAAAATAATGGAAAGGGACGCAGCATGATGTTTTGATCTCAAAGGGGTCACTACAATGCATTATCAAGAGGGATTACAACACTGTAACCCCCTGGATGCTAGATTCCGGGATGATACAGGCGAATTTAGACAGTGGGGCCATGGGGGGAGAGGTAGAGGCAGAGGCAGAGGAGCATGGGGTAATTTTAACAACCGCTCTGGACCCCAAAGATGTACCCATTGTTTCAATTGGACAGGAGGGACATTGGAGGTGTCAATGTTCCCATCTCCGCTCTCCCATTTATCGGGAACAACCACCGGCACAAACTGCCCCCAAGATGTTCCTACCATACAATCCACACCACAGGTCAGATATTCCCTAGCCTGGAACCAACAACAACATTACCAAACATAGGGAGGCCCAGAAGGTGGTGTCCCAACATTTCCACTTCTTCTCACCGACAATTACAACAAATCTCCCATTATCCCTTTGAAGGTTAATGGTAGGATCCTCCCATATCTCCTGGATACAGGGGCAACAAAATCAACCATCTTCGAGGAGATGTATAGAGGTGAGAGAATGGATGCTGAGCCTTCAATGGGAATTAATGGGATACAAACTAAAACTTACAAAACCCAACCATAGAAGTGGTACCATTCCAGTCATTAATGAGTCAATAAAAATGAGATACAATGGCTTTGAAATGACACAGCTCTATTCTTTTAGGATCCGTGGGTGGATACCATCTGGTCCAGGTGCTTTATCCACCTTTATTCTGTCTAAATATTTCTGGACCATATCCCTTTTGAGCCATTGTGGATCATTTGGGGCTGTGTCACTACCACCCCCATTCTGGACATGAGCTCCCCCATGCTCCTTTGTATACACAGAACTGAAAAATGTATTTAATAAATTTGCCTTCTCTTTGTCTCCAGTCACCCACTCTAGATTATTTTGTAAAGGGCCTACATGCTCAGACCTGACCTTTTTACTATTAATATAATTGAAGAATTTTTTGGGGTTTGTCCTACTATCTTTTGCAATCTGTCGTTCATTTAAAATTTTTGCGTCCTTGATTTCCTATTTACATATTCTGTTATATTCTTTGTAACATTTAAATGACAATAGTGTTCCTTCATTTTTATATTTTTTAAAAGCTCTTTTCTTATTGTTTAAAGCTTTTTTAACTTTGGCCGTGAGCCACATAGGTTTTATTTTTAGCCTTTTAAACTTATTGCCCATGGGAATATACTTTGCAGTGAGTTCACAAACAGTCTTTTTGAAAATTTTTTGAACAATTCCCATTTCTGTTCTGTGTCCATTGATGCCAATATTTCCTACCAAACACTTGAGAAAGGAGCGCGCATGCGCCTCATGGACCTTGTGCATGCTCTGAAACGCGTTGTGTTCTTCACAGTTATTGACATCACAGGCTGTTTCCACGGGTTGGCTGCTCCTTTCCTCTGCAGGACTGGCTGTGTTCCGTCTCGGCTCCCCATCGTATTGCAGTACGGATTTGAGACACTCCTGGGAACCGGCTCCCCCCCATACCACTTTCCTCTGACACACATCCACCTGCCTAGAGCACCGTTTTAAATGTAAGTGGCTACTTTTTATCTTGTTAACTGAAATAAACTTCTTACTTAGAGGCGCTCCTCTCCTTTTGTTTTTCTCTGATGGTTTCGAGCTGACTTCACTCCTGAGAAGAGCTGCCCTTTGTGAACAGTCCTATATCGTGCTGGATAAAAAATCCCCGCATCCGGTTTTATTCAACAATTTTTTCCTTATTGGACTTTTCCTGAACTATGGACTTTTCCTGTGTTTGAATGCCTTTACACCCATTATCATTATTTTATATGTTTTACATGATTCACCCGGATTATTTCATTATTACCATACTATATATGATTTTTTATTTATTTTGTTGTATTTTGCTTCGTTAGTTCTGAGCGCCAATATCTTTTTATTTTTTTTTATTTTTTTAAGACCTGGAGAGCAGCCCTCATCCTTGGAAAATTTGCTCTCTTAAAGTTAAGTGTTTTTATCTTTACCGTATGTGCTTTTTGCTTCCAGCCAACATCAAATTAAATCATGTTATGGTCACTGCTACCCAGAAGTTTCTTTATATGAACATTAGTAATAAGCTCTGCGTGGTTTGAGGGTACCAGGTCCAACAGAGCATTTTTCCTAGTTGGGGCCTCAATAAACTGGACTATAAAATTGTCCTGTAATAGGTTTATACATTTTTGCCCTTTAACTGTTCCAGCAGTGCCATTACTCCAGTCAATTTCCGGGTAGTTAAAATCCCCATTATTATCACCGTCACTGCCCTTTCAGCCCTTACCATCTGTGCAAGGAGCTGACTCTCCCTCCACCTCCTCATTAACATTGGGTGGTCTATAACAAACTCCAATGATTAACTTTGAACTACGCCCATTCCTCATTTACACTCGCTTTGAGATCCCTTCTCAAATAGAGACAGACCCCGCCACCTTTCCTTTTTACCTGTCTGTCCGAAAGAGTGCATAGCCAGGAATATTAATAGCCCAGTCATGTGAGGAATAAAGCCAAGTTTCAGCAAACCGATTACATCATAGCTCTCCTCGTGCACGAGAGCTTCCAGCTCACCCATTTTGCTTGGCAGACTTCTGGCATTGGTGAACAAACACTTTAATGTATTATTAAATTTTGCTCTGGTGTTTTGCATATCTTTTTTAGTATTACAAATGGCACTATCATTGTTGTTAGCAACATGGGTGGGAACTTTCTTGTCACCTGCCATAAACCTCCCTTCATCTATCCCCATTCCAACCTCCATTAATGTCTGACCCCTACCTGAGCTGTCTGCCTGATGGAATTCTAGTTCACCCTCCCCCTTTAATCCTAGTTTAAATACTCCTCCAGCCTTCCCATAAACCTCTCCCCCAGCACAGCAGACCCCCTTTCATTCAGGTGCAAACCATCTTTAGTATATAGATTGCACCCCAATGAAAAGTCAGCCCAGTGCTCTAGAAACCCAAACCCTTCCTTCTTACACAAGATTTTAAGAATAAGGTGGCATTCACTGCTGACCACCAATGTGAGGGGGTACTTCACCACTGACTACCAATGTAAGGCTTCATGTACACTGGTAGCTCCTAAAATTGAGTTTATAAGCTTTTGTGTTTTTCTAAACACAACTCCATAAAAGCCTATGTGTCCATGTACACATAGACTTTTAGCAGAGTTTAGGAGCTGCCACATTTACGTGAGGTTCTTATTGTCTCTCCTGAATGCAGAAGAATCATGTTCAGGATAGGGGGTACTTCACCACTCTGACTACCAGTGTAAGGGGACACTTTACCACCTACAACCAATTTGAGGGGGCTCTATACTACTGACAACCAATGTATGGTGGCACTTTTTCCGCTGATAACCAATGTAAGGGGATAATTCACCACACTGAGTGTCATTGATCCTGAAAAAAGAGGCTCTGCATCGCCAGATTAGTAAATTTGTGGGAAACAGTGCTAGAGAGCAGGATAATATAGGCTAGCAAACAAAATATTGTGCCTACCTGTCTAGTATTAAAATATTTGTTGTGGGACCCCAACCATCCAATTTATGATAACATTAAATCAACATTTGAGTGTCATTTAATTACAGAAAAAAAGTCTCCAATGTATTGTTCTACCTACCTGCCCATTATTATATCATTTTTATTAGGTCCTATTTTAAGCCGGACCCCAAACATCTATTTTACAATCTGTAAATCAACATTTAACTGTCATTTATTCACAGATTAAAGCCCCCAAATATTGTCCTGACTAAGTGTGCAGCATTTTTTTTAAATTAAATGTTTTATTTATTTATTATATTGTTATTACACAGTTAGCAAAGAAGAAAAAATTAAAGTTGAGAAATACAGCATTTTAAAATATTGTGTAATGTCTTACAGTGCATAGTACTATTACTGATATACCTACCCACTCTATCCCTTCCAACCCTCTCCCACCCCTCCTTACACTCACACCACCTAGTCCTTAGCTATATATACATTCTAATAATTACTATCAAGAATCGATAAACAGATACGCCCCAGAAGGTCAAGAAAAAATACCAGAGCGAGGGGCCTTCAAACTTCTTGTCCAGTATTTAATGGGACACCCAAAATCTATTTTAAATATAGAAATAATTATTATGCCCTGTACACAAGATAGGATCTTCCGATAACAAAATCCATAGTTTTTTTTTCTGACGGATGTTGGCTCAAACTTGTCTTGCATACACACAGTCAAAGTTGGTCGGAAATTCCGAACGCCAAGAACGTGGTGAAGTACAACACATACGACGAGCCGAGAAAAATGAAGTTCAATAGTCAGTGCTGCTCTTCTGCTTGATTCCAAGCATGCGTGGAACTTTGTGCGTCGGAATTGTGAACACATGATCGGAATTTCCGACAACGGATTTTGTTGTCGTAAAATTTGAGAACCAGCTCTCAAATTTTGTGTGACGGAAATTCCGATGGAAAATGTCCGATGGAGCCCACACACGGTCGGAATTTCCGACAACAAGCTCCTATCAAACATTTTCCGTTGGAAAATCCTATCGTGTGCATGGGGCATAAGAGTGTAATTTATTCACAAAAAAGTCCACATAATATTGTTGCACCCACGTGTTCAGTATCTAGTCACTAGTAGTGGGCCCTATGTTGAGCAGGACCCCAGCCATTGAAAAATCAATATTAGAGTGCCATTTATTCACAGAAAAACAAAAACACAAAAATTGTTGTGCCTACATGCACAGTATTTAGATGTTAGTAATAAGCCCTATTTTGAGCAGGATTCCAACTATCCATTTTCTGATCTATTACTCACCATTTGAATGTCATTTATTCTCAGTATTTACTAATTTCTACTAGGTGCCAAGTTAATTAGGAGCCCCAGCATTCATTTAAAAAAAAAAATCAACAATAGATTGTCATTTAATCATTTAATTGAAGAACCCCCCCCCCCCCGCTCCCCAAATATTGTTGTGCATCTCCGCCTAGTATTTATACATTTGCACTAGGCCCTATTTTGAGCAGAACTCCAGCCATCCATTTTACAATCTATAAATCAACGTTGAGTATAATTTATCTACAGTAAAAACAGCTCACAAAATATTGTTTTGTACTAGGCCCCATATCATCCATTTTAAAACTTAAAAAAATATCATTAGAGTCCCTTTTTTTAAATAATTATACTACTCCACTACGTGCCCAGTATTTAATTATTTGTACTAGGCCCTAATTTGAACAGGACCCCTACATCTGTTTAAATATCTAGAAATCAAAATCAAAGTGTCATTTATTTACAGAAAAAACTCACAAAATAATGTTGTGGCTACATACCCAGAATTAAGTCATTTGTACTAGGCTACAATTTGAATAGGACCCTCGACATCCAATTTAAATACCTATACGTCAACGTTATTTATTAAAATGTTCTTCTCACTCCAATTAGAGTTCCTCTTCACTTTGCCTCTCTTCTGTGCAACCAAACCCCCTTGGCTCCACCCACAACTCAGTATATATCCCCAATCTGGGCAACTTGAGTGACAAGGCACTCCCATTGCAACGACCAGGGGCAGAACCATCCCTAAATGGGCCCTACATGCCTCCTAAAAAAATAAATACCAACAAATAAATACCAGGATCAAGGAGTCACTCCAGTCAATAAGAAAAACTAAGCTTTGAAATACATACAAGGAGCACTGTTTTAGCCTTTCATCCAGTAATCTTTGTAGAGCATCAGTTCCTCACTCAGTTCTGTTAATAATCAAATGATCTGTTCACATGTTAGGAGTTGTGTGAAATCTGACTGCAGTGGATTACACAGGAATTTGGGAATGTTATAACACCTGTTTACTGCATAGGAAAAAAAGTATGACCACTTAGTAAGTTTTGTTCCTCTGGATATTAGTACATTATAACCAGCACCAGCCATGTATTCTCCACCAGCCGAGCCCCCCCCCTTCTCCTGACCCCCCCACCAGCAGCCGTGTCTGGGGTGAGATTAGTAACATAACACTGAGATGCCTGTTCAACGATGTAGCCTGATAGATGTATGCAGCAGGCAGAGCTTAGTGTACACTGTTAATCCTCCTGATCCCAGCAGCTCCACTCAGATCAAAAAAGTGCATCTCTGCTGACAGAAGGCTCTTTACTTTCAGCAGAAATGTGCTTTTTGTTCATTTTTACATAGCTGTAGGAATCAGAAGGATTAATAGCATACACTAAGCTCAGCTTACTGCATACATCTTGCAGGTTGGGATTGGTTAAATTTCTTAGTGCAGTGTTTCCGATGTCACCTGTGCTTCCTATGCAGGATGAGGATGAAGGGTTCCACAATAAAGGGTTCCAGGATGAAGGGGTCCAATAGAAACAGAGGGTGAGGTTGGGCTTACACTGAACAAGCAATATAGACATCTAGAAATAAAAGGAGGGCAAAGCAGTATTAATACTTGTATGCATGTTAAAGAGGGGCACCTTTTAGCACACAGTATGTAGTCCAAGGACTTATCCCTGCCAGGACCCCACTACCCCAGTTACATGAACTACAGAGATCTAATATGCAGAACATGATTGGCTGAAAAAATGCAGGTGAATTCTGGCTATTCAAATTAACAAATGCAGTAATCTAGAGGTTGGATAAAGAGTTTAGTGCAGCATAACACTTTTGGCAGTACAATGGTACATTCTGTGTAGAAATGTGCACTGCTGTGCAAAAGTTTTAGGTAGGTGTGAAAAAATGCTGTAAATTAAGAATGCTCTCAGAAATAGAAGTGTTACTAGTTTATTTTTTATCAATTAACAAAATGGAAAGTAAATGAAGAGAAGAGAAATCCAAATCAAATCAATATTTGGTGTGACCACCCTTTGCCTTGAAAACAGCATCAGTTATTCTCGGTAAAATTGCACACAGTTTTTGAAGGAACTCGGCAGGTAGGTTGTTCCAAATATCTTGGAGAACTAACCATAGATCTTCTGTGGATTTAGGCTGCCTCAAATCCTTCTGTCTTTGTCTCTTCATGTAACCCCAAACAGACTAAATGATGTTGAGATGAGGGCGCTGTGGGGGCCAAACCATATTTTCTAGGACTCCTTGCTCTTCTTTACCCTAAAGATAGTTCTTAATGACATTGGCTGTATGTTTGAGGTCATTGTCCTGCTGCAGAATAATTTTGGGGCCAATCACGCACTTCACTAATGGTATGACATAATGGATAAGTATCTTGCCTGTATTTCTCAGCATTGAGGACACCATTGATCCTGACCAAATCTCCAACTCCATTTGCAGAAATGCATCCTCACTTTTGCAAGGAACCCCCACCATGTTTCACTGTTGTCTGCAGACACTCATTATTGTACCTCCCTCCAGTCCTTTGCAAGCAAACTGCTACAGCCAAATATTTCCAATTTTGAATCATCTGTCCAGAGCATCTGCTGCCATTTTTCTGCATCCCAGTTCCTATGTTTTCATGCATAGTTGAATTGCTTAGCCTTTGCTTCCATGTTGGAGGTATGACTTTTTGGCAGCAATTCCTCCATGAAGACCACTTCTGGTCAGACTTTTCCAGACAGTAGATGGCAGAAGAGAAGTAAGCATAATGTGTCTTTCATCTGCTACATTAAGTTTCCTTGGCAGACCACTGCGCTCCCAGTCCTCATTGTTGCCTGTTTCTTTGTGTTTCTTAAAAAGAGCTTGAACAGCACATCTTGAAACCCCAGTCTGCTTTGAAATCTTTGCCTGGGAGAGACCTTGCTGAGGCAGTATACCTACCTTGTGTCTAGTTGCTGTGCCCAGTCTTGCCATGGTATATGACCTGTGACATGAAGCTTTTAAGCCTCCAACAGGGCTGTTTCTGTTTCAGTTAATGATTGTGTTTCAACCTACATATGAAATAGATGATCATTAGTACCTGCTTGGTATATTTGATTAATCATACACCTGACTCTAAATCTTCAAAATCCCTGACTTTGTGCAAATGTAAGAATTGATGCTGGTTTGAACCCAAAGGGTTGTCACACCAAATACTGATTTGATTTGAACTTTTCTTCTGTTCGCTCACTTTACATTTTGTAAAATGATAAAAAATAAGTTGCTGGTTTAAAGCGGGTTGTTACCGTCACCTTTGTTACATCAATCTCACCAGAACCGTGTCTAGGGTCCCGTTGAGTTTAATACCAGACAGTGTAGACACCAGACACTTGAGTATCTTTTCCAATGCTTTAATAAAGAGTAACTGAAGGAAGTAGCAGGAAGGAGGTAGAAGAAGAGTTGCAGGGAAGTTCAAATACCTTTTCTTGATGTAGTATTATGAATTGTAATCTTGTAGATGAATGTACTCTCTTTTTAGAGTTGAATCTTTGCCCGTCTGGATAGGTTCCTCTCACTAACCTAGCAACTGGCACGCAGCACGAACAAAAGTCTCTGCCACAGACTAGAATGGAATAGAAACCCGTACGATCCTCTGCCACAGGATGTAATGGTTTACGATGGACAGCAAACACAGCACTAGAACTTTTAGGCCGACCTGGCAGTACTATGCGGTAGGTTAACTTTAGGATGCGTCCTCCAACTGAGTCACCAGGCCCCTCTCCGACCAGCACTCTGCATGATCCTTCCATGACGGGTCCGCCCCTGGGATCTTCTTAATTGTCCAGCTTCTTCCCATAGGATAGACAGCACAGGACCATTCCCTCACCGCTGTGGTAGGCCCCATACAGAACCACGCGGTAGTACTCCTAACAAATACCTGTCGGCTAGGAGGGCCAGCAGGTGGAACGAAAAAGAACCCTAAAACATGGCGTCTGTCCCATAAATACCCTCTCTAAGAATGCAACTCGGAGGACCACCTCCACCGAGTTATCTCCGGGACAGAAGAGCACCCATACGCTTCAGCACGTTGCCTTTCCAACACCGACCCATGGCGACAACGACACCCACAGGCACAGTGTGAAACTACACGCAACTCAGCCAAACTGGAACAGAGGCTAAATCTGACTATGTATAAAACAGGTAACCCACTAAATTTACCTATAAGCGGTAGATGAAAATCTACCTTTATAAGGAATAAGGAATGAATAAGGAAATATGAATAAGGAAAAAACCTTATTCATGTCTCTGCAAAGCAAATTAGGTGTGTTGCGCTGATGTGCGGTGGCATACGGTTCCTATTTGTCCGCTGCAGTAACATGCAACATATCTGCATTTTACCATAGCTCACTGCACTGCTCCTCCAGGCTGCATTGCAGTGTGAACAGGGCACATTGAAAACAATTGTTTTCTATGTGTCCTGATGGTGACTGGCATTTATCAAGTGTGGGAAAAAAGACAGTCACCAAATTATGTGTAAATGAGCCCGTAGTGCTTTTTCACCATAACTTTCCTAGTTATATTTTCTATTTGCAGCCAGAAATCAGAAGTGTAAATAAGCCTGTGGTTAGGCGTTTAGGGCCCTTTCACACTTATCCGCTGCCCTCTACAGTTAGCTGCTTGTATCACATTGTAATGTATAATTATGTATGTCACTCAGTGGCGGCTGGTTCTGTATATTTGGGAGGGGTGGTAAACAAGACACCCGTCAGTGCGTCAGTTGCTCGTCCGTCCCACCCACCAGCCCCGCACTTACCCCATCTAACAGCTTTGGCTCCTTCTTGTGTCTCCTCCTCCTCCATGGCGACGGCTTCATCCTCGGCGGCTTCCGTCCTCCTTCCCTCAGTGGCCATTACGATCGCTTCCCCTCTCGGCCAATTGGGTCGACCCGCTTCTTGATTGGTTGGGAGGAGAAGCAAGAAGAAAATAGCGAATATTAATTCGCTATTGTCACACAACCGGGTGGGCTCGGGGTGCAGTGCTCTGCACCCCGAGCCCACCCTTTTTTGAAGCCTATTACAGCCTTTTTGCTTCAAAAAACAAAAAAACAAAACTGTTGGAGGCGCCCTGCATGTAGATTAGGGGCCGGAGGAATGGATTAGGGGTGGCACCCCTAATGGACGGGCCGCCTCTGATGTCACTTCTAGATTCTGGGATTGTTGGGAAAAGATCTTGGAAGGAGGAAGTAGAGAGATAGAGAGAAGATCTCATCCACATAGTCCTTCCTTGCTAATAATTCCAGAGCAGAAGAGACATATATGCAAGTATTTCTATGTTCCAATAGTTTAATTGCAACTGCCCAAAGCTTTTTGAGTGTATTGCTGAAACCTCATGACAGAGTACCTCTGTCATATTACTATTTCACATGCACAGTGCCAAATAACTAGGACTGTATTCCAGGCTGGTTGGATAACAGCTCGAGAGTCTCCTCATTATTATTATTATACAGGATTTATATAGCGCCAACAGTTTGCGCAGCGCTTAACAAAATGAAGGCAGACATTACAGTTACATTACAATTTGGTACAAGAGGAATCAGAGGGCCCTGCTCGCTAGAGCTTACAATCTAGGAGGGGGATTTAATTGATACAAAAGGTAATAGCTGTGGGGGTTGAGCTGATGGAGAAATTAAAACAATGTATTAGTTAGAAGCAGGATAAACTTCTTTAAAGAGAAGGGTTTTCAGGGATTGTCTAAAGATGGATAGATTAGGGGACAGTCGGACAGATTGTGGTAGGGAGTTCCAAAGGATGGGAGAACTCATAGGAGGAGGTGATGAGGGAGCAAGAGAGCAGGAGGTCTTGGGAGGACCGAAGAGAGCGGCTTAGTGGGTATTTTGAGACTAGGTTAGTGATGTAGCTGGGGGCAGAGTTGTGGGCGGCTTTGTAAATTATTGTTAGTACTTTGAATATTATTCATGGACAACATATAGCAATGCATCACACAGATGTGAACTACAGTAGCATCACCACAGATCTTCAGGTCTCTAACACAAAGACAGACATGGCATCACTCAGGGGCCCCTACAACGGGTCTTTTCTGCAACATTCATCTGGAAAAAATCTCTGTTAATCACTATATATACCTGGGTATATGGGAACAATTCAATTAGGACCCCTTGGCTGATAATACCGGTTTGTATATTGGATGTATGCGCTGGTATTATTTTTATCTTATATAAACCTTGTATTATTTCTGTACTGGTGTGCTTCTATATACTTACGGTTAATGTTATATGCTGGTTGCAGTAGTTATTCTGTTCTCAAATACTTTGTTTAGATTACTGAGCAAGGGAATCCCCTTTGTTCTCAGAGGCCCTGTCCTGGGTGGAGGCACTGCCAACTTTATTATCAATCCCGCTCTTCCACTCAGCACAATATCCTGTTTGGGGAGGGCCGTTTCTCATAACCCCCACTGAAAGAGGGCTACATTGACCATTCTTTAGTGCTACTGTAGTTTACATCTGTGTGATACATTGCTATATGTTGTCCACTTTTTAATGCTTGGATGTGTGTTATAGGGCCCATTGATGACAATGGCAGCACATGAAAATGCTCATAGAAAGGTATGATTTCTGCCTAATAGGAACCTTTAATCTTGGTTTTTAATACTGGTGTCTTTAATCTTATTGGTGGCTTTTTGGTAATAACTACATTTTTCTATTTCCATTAGACTTGAAACCACCTCTAAATAACCCTGTCTTTTTCTATAAAGAGTATTAGATAATAATGCATCTATAACAAAGTCTAAATTCATCTCTATGAACTGCATCACCCAATGACATTGAAAGTCTGACTCTGTCATCCTAAATGAATTACCTTATAATATTTGGCACATTGCTTCTAACATTGATATGTATGAATAATACTGCAAGGCATGACACTGGCTTTCTGCTCCATTCCCAGAATTATCGCTGACCACAGACAGGCTTAGTAATGGCGTATATGATATGCTGTCTGCTAAGACCATGTCTGAGATAATCCATTATTGGCGATATATCAAAGCATACATGGGATGATTTTTGTTTGAAGGAGTAGTGTCCTTTCTGGAATGCTCATGTCATTCCTCATAGGGAAGATCTTTCCTGTGCAAGTTGTCAGTAGTTTTTCCACCTTAAAAAAAAAAACTCTGGGCTTGGGAACTTCACCCCTTTTCTGGCCACCATACCCAGAGAGGTTGAATGATGCTGAGCTTCAATCAGCTGTGACCAGGAGAGGCACTGCATCACTGGGCAGATGGAAAAGTGCCAGTAATCAGTGTTTTTTTGGAAAAATGTAGAATATTTGTCCAAGATAGCGTTGGGCTTTAATCACTTGACTACCAGCGCCATTTAAAGCTAGTAAAACAGGCTTTTATATACAGTGCTGTTAAGTCAACTGTCAGCTTTCTGTTGGAAGTGATTCAGCTTTACAGCAGTCCAATCACTTTCATGCCCCCCATAGGTACCACCACCGGACTACTCTACCATTCCAGGCTTCACTGTCCATCATGTGGGCCCAGGAAGAGCAAGTAGGTGTCTGCGGGTAGAAAAGAGGGAGATCAGCAAATGGACGTGTATGAACCTGAAAGTGACAAGCATTTGATCACTTACACGTTCACACATGTCATTATACAGAAGAAGATGATCAAGCATGATCTGTGCTTAAAGCGGGGGTCCACCTATCTATCGTTTTTTTTTTTTGGAGTTCATTCACAAACTTTTCTTCTCATGATTATCTACTCACATGTTCTGTGTAATAAGTCCGCCTGTGTCCGATTTCGTTGTAAAGAATAACTTATAAAATTCACTGAAGGCGGTTTCCATCTTCATTGTGGGCATTTGAAGCCCACAAGCATGTATTTCCTGGATGCGGTGAATGCTGTGCTCCCAGCATTCACCAAGATGTTGTGATGATGCTGTTGCACAATGCATGCTGGGAAGCCTGAGACTAGCTCCCAGGGGACTGTGGGAGGCCTGGAAGAGGCTAGAAACACGCCTACTCCCATGGGAGGAAAACCAGGAAGTGCTAAGAAGATTAGAAAAAAAAGGTAATTACGGCGATTTAAATTTTTTTACACAGCATGTCAGCATCTAGGCAAGGAAGAGAATGCATAGAGATAATGTTCAAAATTTGGGTGGAACCCCGCTTTAATCAGCTTCACTGGTATCCAGAGATGATACCAGGGGTCTAATAGACTCCCAATATCTCCTGAGGGCCTGTAATTTCTACTATGTTAGCCCTATGTGATAGAAATAAAGTTAAAAGTAAAGATAATGGTCTGGCTTGGTTGATAGTACAGTGCGAAAAAGTAAAAAAAAAAAAGTAACATATAATAATAAAAAAAGTGAAGGCCTCCACTGCCACGTACATGTGTATATGAAAGATGGCTTTGCTTGACAAGTGGTAAAGTACAGTATCTCACAAAAGTGAGTACACCCCTCACATTTTTGTAAATATTTTATTATATCTTTTCATGTGACAACACTGAAGACATGACACTTTGCTACATGTCACATGAAAAGATATAATAAAATATTTACAAAAATGTGAGATACTGTATATCTAAGAGTAGGTACATTTTATTACTGCTATCAGTTTTTTATTGTCTTCTCTGTCCCACTGGAGAGATCCCCCCTTCACTTCCTGTCTTGCAGACGCAACAGAAAGTGAGAGGAGATCTTTTCCAAGGGAGATAAATCCTCTGTTATACAGTGCGCCCATTGTAACTAAGATTCCCCCTTCTTCTCAGTTCTAGTAAAACTCAAAATGTTGGATTTCTCATCACCTTAAGTAAAATTTCAAGATATTCCTAACTAATCTTGAAACTGCCCTCCACAACATTTATACTAACTAACCTATGTAAGAAAGATGTGTAAACCTACCTATTTTCAGGCCACTCTGGTCCGATCACATGCCCCAGCTCCCCTGTGTCAGCCAGTGGCAGCTTCAGAGGAGAGGAGGGAGCACTGATGGGCCATAGTAAGCATATGGGGGACATCACTGCTCCCAGATATTCCAGCCATTGTTGAAGGAGATCATGTGTCTGGACCAGAGTAGGCTGAAAATAGGTAAGTATACAGATCTTTCTTACACAGGTTAGACAGAATAGGCATTAGTAGGGCAAAGGGAGCAGTTTTAAAGGAGAAATACAGCCAAAGCTCGTATGGCTGTACTTCTCCTGTGGATCACAGAAGTGAAGTTCGTTTTGCACCCCTGTGACCCGTTTTCAGCAGGGCTGAAATCTGCTCTCTGCTATCATTACAGAGTCGGTCCAGGCTCAGCGTCATCACGAACAGGGAGTCGGGATCCGGACAGACCCCTGGACCGACACCCAGCTCAGCCTCTCAGCGAGCCGCTGAGAGCCTGAGCCGGCTGCTCCCGCCCTCTTCACAGCCCAGCGCTCCAGTGAGCGAGGAGGGGCAGAGCAGTGAGCGGAGACTGACAGTCACCAACTCTGCTCAGGGAGCTGTGACAACCGATTGGCGGTGTTCGATCGCTTGGTTCTCAGTGTTAGAAGCGCCGGGGGACAGATGCTGCATCCACCTAGGTATGTATCCCAAAAAATAAAAAAACGTATCTTTTTAGATTAGTTAGGTATATCACAGATATCTATTTAAATCTAAGTAGCAATGGCCACCAATACAAATAGAGAGGAAGAATCTCCCCAGCAAAGACACAGATAGCAATAGAAGCCCAAAAGGGGTTCTAATCTGTCCCTATTTTATTCAAAATTCAAAAAACGTCCTTTTGAAAAAGGCCCCATGCCTGGTCCTTACCCAGGAATGGTGAAGAGTTATACAACCCTGGGAAAAATAAATGCAGCATGTTTTAGCCATTTCAGCAGTAATAAAACCAAACCTATTAAAGTTTTCTCTTATTTTTTTCCTTTTTATCTCTTTTATCTGTGTGTATGTCCAGGCTGGCAAAGCATCTGTGTCAGTCCCTTCATGCCGAAGCTGAACATCTCATCCCTGTAAATGTTGAGTAGCTCCTGTGTGACGTCTTGGAAAGAACAAGCTACATGACAGCCAGAATATTTCCTTCTGGCAGCAGAATCCGCTGACACCATCGGATCAAAGGCGTTCTTCAAGGCTCTAACATTTTTCATTTTCAAGTCTTGTAAACTTTCATTTGGGTTATTTCTGTAAACAAACTGAAAACAAATGCAGCTTCCAACTATCAAGCATTACCGTTGTGATATACTTATGCTGACCAGTGGCCATACATGGGCAGAGGTCTTGTCAGATGTCATGCCACATACAGTGCCTTGAAAAAGTATTCACACCCCTTGACATTTTCCACATTTTGTCATGTTACAACCAAAAACGTAAATGTATTTTATTGGGATTTTATGTGATAGACCAACACAAAGTGGCACATAATTGTGAAGTGGAAGGAAAATGATAAATGGTTTTATAATTTTTTTTACAAATAAATATGTGAAAAGAGTGGCGTGCATTTGTATTCAGCCCCTCAATACTTTGTAGAACCTCCTTTCACTGCAATTATAGCTGAAAGTCTTTTTGGGGATGTCTCTACCAGCTTTGCACATCTAGAGAGTGACATTTTTGTGCATTCTTTGCAAAATAGCTCAAGCTCTGTCAGAGTGGATGGAGAGCGTCTGTGAACAGCAATTTTTAAGTCTCGCCACAGATTCTAAATTAGATTTAGGTCTGGACTTTGACTGGGCCATTCTAACACATAAATATGCTTTGATCTAAAGCATTCTATTGCAGCTCTGGTTGTATGTTTAGGGTCGTTGTCCTGCTGGAAGGTGAATCTCCTCCCCAGTCTCAAGTCTTTTGCAGACTTTAACAGGTTTTCATCTAAAATTGCCTTGTATTTGGCTCCATCCATCAACTCTGACCAGCTTCCCTGTCCCTGCTGAAGAAAAGTATCCCCACAACATGATGCTGCCATCAGTTTTCAGTCACATAGCATTTTGCTTTTAGGCCAAAAAGTTTAATTTTGGTCTCATTTGAATTGAGCACCTTCTTTCACATGTTTGCTGTGTCCTCCACATGGCTTCTCGCAAACTGCAAATGGGACTTCTTATGGTTTTCTTTTAACAATTACTTTCTTCTTTCCACTCTTCCATAAAGACCAGATTTGTGGAGAGCACGACTAATAGTTGTCCTGTGACATATTCTCCCACCTGAGCTGTGGATCTCTGCAGCTCCTCCAGAGTTACCATGGACCTCTTGGCTGCTTCTCTGATGATTGCTCTCCTTGCCCGGCCTGTCAGTTTAGGTGGACGGCCATGTCTTGGTAGGTTTGCAGTTGTGCCATACTCTTTCCATTTTCAGATGATGGATTGAACGGTGCTCAGTGAGATGCTCAAAGCTTGGTTTATTTTTATATTTATTTGTTTTAAACTTCCACAACTTTATCCCTGACCTGTCTGGTGTGTTGCTTGGCCTTCATGATGCTGTTTGTTCACTAAGGTTCTCTATCAAATCTCTGAGGGCTTCACAGAACAGCTGTATTTATACTGAGATTAAATTACACATAGGTGAACTCTATTTACTAATTAGGTGACTTCTGAAGACAATTGGTTCCACTACATTTTAGTTAGGGGTATCAGAGTAAAGGGGGCTGAATACAAATGCACGCAACACTTTTCAGATATTTATTTGTAAAACATTTGGAAAACCGTTTATCATTTTCCTTCCACTTCACAATTATGTGCCACTTTGTGTTGGTCTATTACAAAAAATCCCAATAAAATACATTTAGGTTTTTGGTTGTAGCATGACAAAATGTGGAAAATTTCAAGGGGTGTGAATACTTTTTCAAGGCACTGTATAATCTGTGATCACTCTCCTCTAACCATTTTGCTATATGGGCTATACAGAGACTTTAAGAACTGCATAAAAAACCCTCTGACCTATGTTCAGGATATTTCTCCCCGTTGAGCACTTAATATAGCTTGTTTGTTTAGCAGACTTTGTCATTTTACTATATCAGAGCAAAGTGAGAGGTTCTCTTGCATAGGTGTGTGCAGCCTACAGCATTAGTGTGTGCACCCCAAAACTCAAACACACATGCCTTTCTCTGCAGTCTCAGCTGCACTGGACAGTGAATGAATGGGAAGTGCTCTGTGCTCAACGGCTTCCTGTTCATTTACAAACTGAAGAATAGTAAATGCAGTTTACTATGCTGCAGTTATGAATGTACATAGTGAATGAGCGTGTTCACTGCATTCATTTAGAAAAGGAAGGGGCTGGTATAAGACATATCTACTAGCCTCTTCCCCTACTCTCCATCTTGAAACATCCCCCGCAGCAGCTGAGGGGAGAGGAGAGGAGAGGTAAGGGGATGCACTGGAAACCTTCACTGCCATATTGCTGAGTGTCCAGTATGTCACTATATCTCTAACCGCTTCATGCCTAAGGGTAAAAAAATCTAAATGCCTAAGCACAATTTTGCAACTTTGTGTTAGTAAAACCGTACATATCATCACAACTACTTTGTGCATCCAGGTGAATTATACCTTTTTTTCAGGACAAATTGGGCTTACATTTGGTGGTAATTTTTTTTTTATTATCAAAGGAGAACTGGACCAAAATAGTAAAAAAAAAAAATCATTTTATTTTAATTTTGATGGATATTTATTGGTACTACCATAACCTACCACAAAAGAACAACTCCAGTCAAATTTTCCTGCTCCTGACGATCGCAGTGATACCACATATGTATGTTAGCAGTTGTTTGTACCCGTAGTACAGCCCAAAAACAATAGTGCGCATTTTGCTTTTTTTTTATCCTACCTAAAACACACTGATACTAATTAAAAAAAAAAAAAATCTGTACCTGACCTTTGACCCTGACCTTGACCCAAACACTAACCCTGGCACTGACCTAGATCAAACCTTGATCTAGATATTTTTTTGTATTTTATTTTGTATTATTATTATTTCATTTATTATTTTTACACACACTTGTTTTTTTTTTTTTTTTGCAAGGAGAGATAGAGATACGATGTATCTCTCTCCTCCATTCACAGAGAAAGAAAACACGGGGGCGATCGAGACAGTGACTGATCAATGTGATCAGAGGCTACCACAGCAATCAGGTGACACGGAATCAGGAGTTCCAGGCTCCGATCATTAGTACAGGGCCTGGGGCTCATGGTGAGACCCTGGTCTCTGTGCTGGGAGCGTGCCATGCAGCGTGCTCCCAGCATAAAGGGAGATACCCAAATGGAAAGAAGGCCAGTCTAGTGGGGCCACATTTTTGTGTTACGTTGGCGGTTTTCCCGCACCACAGGTGTAGTTTAGCTTACCCGTGTTTTTGGAGCAGGTTAGCTGCACTTTCTTATAGAGTTGTATTGTGTGCTCTCAGAAGGCTCACCAAAACTGCGGGACACACTATAACTCTATGGAAAAGTGCAGCTAAGCTGCTCTAAAAACGCGGGTAGGCAGCTGTGTAAAAGCGGGCTAAAATGGATGTTGGGAGTCCTGTTCAAATTGAGGCCTAGTAGAAAAGAATAAACACTGGTCATGTTGGCACAATAATATTTTTTTTTTTTTATGCAACCAAAATAGCACAACAAATGTTCATTGAATGAATTGAAAAATTGAATTGAAAAATGGATGGAGTACTGCTCAAAATGGTGCCCAGTACAAATGTATAAATACTGGTCACAGAGGCACATTCATTTTTCTTTTGGCTTTATTCAGAAAATATATGACACTGCAATGTTAAGTTCTATATTTAAAATGAATGTTGGGGGTCCTGTTTATATTGGGGCCTAGTGGAAATGATTAAATACTGGGCATGAAGGCACAACAATATTTAGTGGCTTTTTTCTGCAAATGTATAAAGAATACTGTGCTAACAAAAAATAAAATAAAAAAATAAATGAAAAATAGCTGCAACTATACAGTGTTATACGACACCAATCAAAGTAATAGAAAGTAATAGAAATAAATTAGCGCAACTTTATTTCTATTTTTTCTGCAAATAAATGATGTGCTAATGTTGATTTCCAGACTCAAGGCTCACAGTTTGTTGTATAGCCACAGACTGGTCAGGGTGCCCAAGCTGACCCATGTCCACAGCCAAAAGTGCCTATGATGGGCATGTGAGCATCCAAACTGGACCAAGGAGCAATGAAAGAAGATGGTCTGGTCTGATGAATCCCATTTTCTTTTACATCATGTGGATGGCAGGGTGTGTGTGTGCATCACACCAGTGTTCAGTAAGGGGAGAAGGCAAGCCAGAAAAGGCAGATATGCTTTGGGCAATGTTCTGCTGGGAAACCTTGCTCCTGCCATTCATGTGGATGTTACTTTGACACCTACCACCTACCTAAACATTGTTGTTGACCAAGTACACCCCTTCGTGGAAATAGTATTTCCTGATGGAAGTGGCTTCTTTCAGCAGGATAATGAGCCCTGCTACACTGTAAAATAGTTCAAGAATGGTTTTAGGAACACAAGAATGAGTTTGAAGCATTCACTTGGCCTTTCAATTTCCCCAGATCTCAATCCATTGAACATTTGTTGGATGTGGTGGAAAAAAAAGTCCAATTCATGGAGGTCTCACCTCGCAACATAGGACTTAAAGGATCTGCTACTGATGGCTTGGTGTCAGATACCACTGCATACCTTCAGAGTTCTAGTGATATCCTTGCCTTGGCTGGTCACGGTTGTTTTGGTGGCTAATTGGGCTGGTAGCAAAGGGGGGACCTACTCAATATTAGATGGGTGGTCATAAAGTTATAGCTAATCAGTGTATAATTTAAAGCATGTTTAAGATGCAATATATAGTCCCTGCGTTGGACAATGATGATTGGGATGATGTTTGGGATTTTCCTTTCCGGTCACTGGTCTCCATGAGGGACAGGGTAGTGCAATTTAAAATTGTGCATAGAGCTTATTTTACCCCACACAGACTCCATATGATGAACCCTGACCATTCCTCGGAATGCTGGAGATGTGGTATCTCTCCAGGGGACTTCGCACACATCTTCTGGCATTGCTCTAAAATACAGCAATACTGGAGAGAGGTGCTTGACTTAACCAACAAAGTTGCATCAACCAATTTACCACTGTCGATGGAAATATGCATACTGGGTCTAATAGAAAATATTGTTCCAACAAAAGCCAAACGCACGATGACTGGGTTACTACTCTTCTATGCTAGAAAAAATATTGCAATACAGTGGAAAAAACCTAATCCCCCCTCAACTACACAGTGGAAGCGTTTGGTTAACGATAGCCTCCCGTTATATAAAGATACATATGTAAATAGAGGATGCCCTTTGAAATTTGACAAAGTCTGGCGTAAATGGATGGAAAAAATGAACATTGCAAAATGAATATGAAATTATAATAGAAATCTAGTTACAGGGTTGTACATTATATTGGTTCCTTGGGCTCAGCCTAAGGTAATTTCAGGCTCAATAAATTGCTGAATTTATGTGTATAACTCTTTTGGAGGGGGAATGTGTACATTACTCCGATGCTGTCATTTATATGGGCAATTCACACCAAGCGGTGTTCATGTATTCTGTCGTGGTACCGATGAACTGTTGCAACCAAGTGTTATTGTATTGTTTGTCTTAAAAATCTGAAATAAAAACAATTTAAAAAAAAAAAAAAGAGGCAATATATAGAACAAACCAATAGGGGACTTCTCATTAGACCACTAATGGAAATAAAAAGAGCAAGAACAATGATATTTGTGCATATTGCCTAATGTACTAAGTAGGGAACCATAGAGGCAGTCATGACGCAAACACTGCCAATCCAAAGCCCATATCAGAGGATTGGTTTATAAGTTAGAATTTTGTTAAGACCCAGAGTGATAACATTCAGTTTTTGAATCTAGTGGGTTTCTCTTTGAAGAACCAACTTCTCCCAATTCCCTCCACGTGGGTCTTCAAGGGCCATAAATGCATTGCTGAGTTGTCTAGATTATGTTTAAGTCCTATGTGTCTACTTATGAGTGTGACTAGTTTACTATTACTAGTGTATTATATATGATCATTAGCAGATGTTGTATAATCTTTCCAACATAGTATGCCCTACAGACACACGTCATTATGTATACCTCCCCCATAGTATCACAATTCACATATTTCTTGGGTCTAAAGATTTTATTATTTAGAATTCTGAGGATACCACATTCTTGCATCCAGTGGCATCCAGGACACCCCTTCCACCGATAAATACCCTTCTCCAGTTGGATCTCATCCTCCACCTGTTGACAATAATGACTGCGGGTCAACCTATCGCATATAGAAGAAACACATTGATAGGTGATCTGAGGGGTATGTGGTACATATTTAGAAACCACTTCATTACTGGTTAGAAAGTATTGACAGTTAGGAAGTGGAAGTGACCTGGCACAGCTAGCAAGGGCATACCCCCATCCCGGATAAATGAATATACATAAAAAAGAGGCGGGGTTGGGACTTTATATGGGGCATGTCTATGCAGGAAAAATAATAAACAATAATGGAATTCTAATGATAAACTCTAATTTGATTGAATGTCACATTCACGTGAGAAATGCACCTGGCTAATAGACACACAATATACTGTGGTCATAATGAATGATTAATACAGTGCCACAATTGCATAAAATGTACATGATTGGTACACACATAGTAAGCTAGAGCATACTAGTAATAATGGCTATAATAATAATGACATTACATTCTAATTATTATTATAGCCATTATTACTAGTATGCTCTAATATAGTTTATAACTAATTGAATTCTATCTACCTATTCTTTTTATAACATTAGAAGCTCAACCCAGTTTAGATATCTCTGCCACTGCTCCAATCCTTTGGCATGATTTTCATGCATATGGCAGCCTAATGAAATTAATTGACTGCCCTACACATGACACAGAGCAACATTAGAATGACTATATGGGTTATACGCCACCTACTGGTAGGTGGACACTGGCAGATAGTCACACAGGAAGTCCACCCCTATATAACCTCTCCTACACAGGAAGGGCCTCAGTTTTTTCCCCAGTGTCTGTAAGGTGGAATGGTCACTGATGTGATACATGTGCTCTTGGAGCATACCTGGAGGTCTGGATGGTTCTATTTAGAATCATGGAATTCATTTGGATCCATTCGAAAAAGCTGTCAGACAAAATGGATGGCACCCGAGCCTCATTGGAAGGAGAGAAGATTCCTAGAGGTTTGCCTATAATGCGGCCTTACGGCACTGGACCCTGCATAATGGAACCCTGTGCAGTGTTTGTTCTGACCAAGGTGCTTTCCTGCAAGGTGCTATACAGGTCCAGGGGAGTGGACCCCACATTAAGGGGGGCCCAGGCCCTGAAGGTCTTCTATGACAAAGCTCACCGTGATGGGTGAAGATTGGACTCCTGTTATGTTCAGAGTCCTGCAGCAGGAATTGTAAGTCTGCATTTTTGCAGTTTCTCTTTCTAAAAAAAAAAAGAGAACGAGAGAGAGATCTGACTGTCTGTTCTCCCAGTGGCCTCTGGGGACAGTGTGCTGTTTAATCATGCTGTGTACTTCTTAGTCGTGTATCCTGCTGTTTCTCCTCCAGCCACTAGAGGGCGCAGGCTCGCTCAGTATGGCCTATTTTTATATAGGCAGGAAGTGGAAGGGCGGCCATGTTAAGAAAGCCATGTCGTCAACAGCTTCAGCAGGGCCTCTTGAGACATAACACCAAATCATGGATACTAGTGAAGTGTGAGTACTTACTATGAGAGAAATGTGTGACCAGACAAGTCATGATTATACACTGCATACTTACTACTTAATCTGGGGGGCCTGTACAACTGTAAGTCGATACACCCCTAGCAGTGCACTGTAAAGTATCGGGTCTCCAGAATACTGTGCATTTGGCACACAAATAGTATGAGGCCTGGTGCAGTTGAACAGGTGCATACTTGCAAACTTCAGAATAATGTGCACTTGCTCTGCAGGAGCTTACTTTTAGGCTGAAGCAGGAAAAGGCTGTTTGGCATGTATATGTGCTAAACTAGTAAAAACTAGTATGGGGCCAAGTGCAGCATAGTATACATGCTTGCAAGCTTGTTGCCTAAATGCATGCTTGAATAAACACATGTTTTGCATAGATGTTGCATACATACATGTGACATAAGCACATGTTTGGAAGACCATGAGCATCGGTGCACTTGAAGGAGTTGTCTCCAGAATAGCATGCACTGGGTCTGCAGAAGCTTAGTTTTGGGCTCCCTTTTCACACTTGTGCGATTTGAAAGGCGTACATTTTTGCCGCAACTTTAATTTTGCAGCGACGTGAAGCAGTGCCTGTGTAATCTTGAGGTCTATGGACCTCAAGTCGCGTCAAGGTCAGATCGGAGTGGTGCAGGGGCTGCTTTGAGGTCACTGTGACGCACAAGATGCACGGATGTGAAGGGTACTCATTGGAAACCATGGGGTGCGACTTGTCAGACAACCTTGCAGTCCCAAGTCGCAGGACGGGTCACACAGGTGTGGAAGAGGCCTTAGGCTGTTGATGCAGCATAGAGGCTGCATTGGATGCCTGTGTACTTGGCTAATCCTGACTATAACCAGTATGGGCCCAGGTGCGGTTGAGCATGTGCAGCATAGTATACATGTTTGCTTACTTGCATAGAACACAAGCCGGCATAGGCTTGTCATAGATGTCATCGGCGCATGCGCACTAAAGAAAGGGCGCGTGCGGGAGTGATGTCACGTGACTCTGGCCAGTTACAGAGCCGGAGTCCAAGGCCCCAGAAGGAAGAGGGGTGAAGATGGATGCAGGTGAGTGCAACATAATGGGCTAGTATGCAATGCAAACTAGCCCATTATGCTTTTAGTTTGCAGGGGAAAAAAGAGGAAGTAAAACCCATCAGGGTTTACTCCCTCTTTAACCATTTAATCACCCCTGATGTTAACCCCTTCCCTGCCAGTGTCATTAGTACAGTGAGAGTGCATTTTTTTTAGCCCTCTGAGGAAGACGTGATTACGAAATGCGTTAGGGCGTATCCACGCAGCTCACCTGTTTGCCAGTCCCAGTCTGTGTCACCCCGGGTCTCATCACACTCAGCAACACCAGGAAGCGGTGAGAATGACATATGCTGTGCAGTGCAGACTCAACATTGATATTTCTGTTTTTAATCTGACTTTCTTGTAAGCATATTTTTTACTGGTTGCGGGTATGTTCCCAAATAAAACGGTGTTACGCTATATGAATTCCCTCTTTCTTTGCATGTAACATTTGGTGAGCTACTTTAAGAAATTACTGTGAGATATACAAGAGCAGGATCCTTTTCCATGCCATAAGGAGAGACCAGGTTTAATCTACTGTATTGCTGTCTTATGAAGGACTTGATCCTAGAATAGCAGTTCTTTCAGTTGTTCCTGGAGATAATAAGGCTGTTTTTTAGCCGTTTGTGGTAAGTACATTACCAACGGGGATCACTTTGAGCACGAGGTTTCTTTACGGTGATGGTATATAGTCTTTGAGTCTTCCCTATGATTCTGAGGGGTCACAGAGCACCACATCTACCCTACGACTTATGTTGGGACTCTGTCACATATGAACTATTGTTTGTTTGTGTTTTTCATTCAATTGCACTTAATTTTTTTTTTAGCGCTGTTAATGCTGGGATAATTTTGTTCATATTTTATCTTTGCATCTTAATCAATTGTTTTTATCTTTTTATAATAGCTGCTGTAGTGCATCAACTCTTTCATCCGTTTGATCGCTGGGATCAGCAATACGTAGTGTTTCTGACATTTTTTTTTAGCACTGATCACTGTAATAATATCACTGGTCCCCAAAAAGTGTCACTTAGTGTCCGATTTGTCCGCCTCAATGTCGCAGTCCCGCTAAAAATCGCTGATCGACGGCCATTATTGGTAAAAATAAAAATGCCATAAAAATATCCCATAGTTTGCGATAACTTTTGCGCAAACCAATCAATTTACGCTTATTGGAATTTGCTTCACCAAAAACATGTAGAAGAATACATATTGGCCTAAACTGATGAAGAAATTCGATTTTTTACATTTTTTTTTATTGGATATGTTTTATAGCAGAAAGTAAAAAATATTTGTCTTTTTTTCAAAATTCTCAGTCTTTTTTTTGTTGATAGCGCAAAAAATAAAAACCACAGAGGTGATCAAATACCACCAAAAGAAAGCTCTATTTGTGGGAAAAAAATAACATAAATTTTGTTTGGGTACAGCGTCGCATGAACATGCAATTGTCCGTTAGAACAACGCAGTTCCGTATCGGAAAAAATGGGCTGGTCATGAAGGGGGTGAAACCTTCCAGGGCTGAAGTTGTTAAAGTAATGTATTATTTTGGCATTGAATTGTCAGTCAGTTCCAAAAGCAAAATGCACTTGTTAAATGTAAACATTTTGGCTTCTGCATTCGAATTGAAAAGAAATCAAAATTTTTCGATTTGACCGATTCGAAACTTAACGATTTGAACGTTTCGAATTGGAAAAAAAAAAGAGAAATTTGAAGAATATTTTAAAAAATACATAGAACAAATTCTAAATACGAATTCCGAATACGAATCCCGAATACGAATTGAACGAATAACTGGATTAATGAATCTAAACGAAACAAAACTATTTTTTTTGTCATGCCAATGTCTATTACCAATAAAAACTATAGTATCAAACAGATGTATGGAGGCCATTTAAAATATTTAAAAATTAATTTCCTGGGGTTATCATCCCAAAATTCTAACAAATCAAAACCAAAACCAAACAAATATGTGGGACTTTTTTTTTTTTTATAACTACTCCGATAACAGTGATAATAACTGGAGCCCAGACTGCATCCACCCCTCCATTCATTTTGGATCCCCAGGAAACTGCAGGAAGAGATCCCCATCTCCCTCTGACCACTAGGGACATGCATGGCCATGATCCCTACCCCAGCTAGAAATCTGGTGTCACTGTACCTTGGCAGAATTTGGACAAATGCACATTTTGCTACTTCTTGCTAAATTCGATTCATAGTCACGGGTCTCTGGCCCCTCAGTATTCCATTAAGTGGCGATTCACACAGGGGCAACGTGACTTCAGCGCGACTTTGCAAGGCGACTTCAAACCGACTTCAGCGCGACTTTAAGCAACTTACAACGCGACTTCAAGGACAGGCGACTTTGGCTGTGGCCAATCACAGAATAATCAGCTCTCTGGGAGGGAGGGGTTTGCCTGGGTAAACTAATTTCTTTTTCTGTAAAGTCGCTTCAGTATAGATGAAAATCCGACGTGGAGGCGACTTCCATTGAATTCTATGGGTATAGGTCGCCTAGAAGTCACCTTGAAGTAGTACAGGAACCTTTTCTGAAGTCGGAGCGACTTCAGTAGTGTACATTAAGACAGCTCTCATTGACTATAATGCAATTCCCAATGTCAAGAGACTTGGGGTGACTTGAGGGCTGACAAGTCGAATCTCAAGTCGTTGTAGTGTGAACTGACCCTTAACATCCAGCTGGCTGAATAGAATTGCAAATATTTTCAAAAGTAAAACAGTTATACAGGTATACTCTATGTACTTCAGTTTAGAAATGTAGATTGCAAATACGCACATGCATTTTTCCATTCCTTTTACAACGCTGACACCTAGTTGCCATTTTTTATAATGCATTTCACAAATCCCTACATAATACATTAATTGGTGGTCGAAGATATGGGCCTCAAGTTCAGCCCCTGACATGTTTGGAAGACTATAGAATAGATTTGTCTTTGTAAACTTTTCATTATTAATATTTTACCCTTGCAGTGTTATATTCAGACAAACCTGGGAAAAAATAATCTGTGTTAAAAATGAATACAATGTTAACATAAGATGAAATCAGGGGTGCGCAGACAGATATTAGCATAGCAGAAACATTTTCACAGATTTTCTGTTGTTAGCATTCAAAATAATATTAGCTTGCTTACGCGTTGGAGCATCAAACATATTTATTTGGAACTGGGGAGGGGATTTACTTTTGTTTTAACTGATTCAAACCCCTTATTATATTTTTATTAATTATAACTTTTTTCCTCTGGGGAAAAATCAGTTCAGGGGAGACCTGATCTAGCCCCCCTAAAGGAAAATCTAAAAAGGTGACACATACAGGATTGAGAAGCTATTGAAGGTTCTAAGGTACCACTACTCAGTTTCTGTCTTGCTGTTGAAGGTTTACCCTCACTTCCTGCCTGCCTTGGTTTCAGTATTTTGTGAGGTACTGTGGTATACCATGGTTTATCTGGAACTTCACCAGTCTCAGAGTAGGTCTCTTGAAATAAATATAATGTAGGACCATTGGTTTAGATCACTTCAAGAACGTAGTTTGCTATACAATCGCCACGCACTAAGATAACTTTGAGGGTGAGTGGTTTACAACATCTAGGAGAAATATTCAAAACCATGTCGGAGGAAGATCAGGATATACTGGTATACAACATCTCCTAAGGTTGGCCAACATTGGTCCCACTCCCAATTTGGGGGCAGTGTATACAAACACAAAGACCAGCTACCGCGATTCACACATGGCTGCGACGACCCCTCGTCTATGATGGAGGCATTTCCAGGTTAGATTTCCCATCTATCCTTCTTCACAAAATGACAGGTTAAAAAGTATCTAGACAACAATAGGTATGCACATAGCCTTAGCATTTCCACCTTTGTGCCACACAGGGCAGAGAAGAGGTAGACTAAAACAATGGTATTAATATTAACATATAAACAAATATAAAAAGATTTTGAGGATGAGTGTAAGAGCCCCATGCTTTGCAACATAATAATTATTTGTGACTACTAGGGCTGAGTGATCCTTCACTATGTAATTGACATTCACAGCTAACCTCATGAGATAAAAGGAGAGTTCCTCAAAAAAGAGCATTAACTCACTTGGCATAGCATATGGTGTCAGTTTGGGTCCATGACAAAACTGGGGGCTTCCACTGGGTCAAAAGTAGTTTTGGTAGAGTAGCAAAGCAAAATTTGGTAATGTCCCTTGATGCAGGAACTATATGGAGGGTCAATCACTGTCCTTGTGTATGACAACTTCAGTTTTATCAGCTTTATTATTCCCTAGCCTCTTTAGACTTAAAATGTTTAACTTGCTACATATCAGCTAAATGAAGGCATTTCCATGAGCCAACAAGGGCGTCCTATACTATACAGGTGAGTGCTGTAGAAAATGAAATTGTTACTTGCTTTATGCCCCTAAAGTGGAACTGAAAGGAGGTTCCCTGTTCATATGTGATAGATTTTACCTTGACCGAGCAACAAATAGAGGCATGGAAGACCATAGATTCCCCCTGGCTTGTCTGTCTATCAAGGGTTTGAGGACCATGCATTTCTGGGATATCTATGTAGGTGATTACAAATGCGCCCTAATTTTCCAAGCATCAAGGATAGTGGATCATTCCTACCTGGTTCATTAAGATTGTTGGTAAATTGAGTTAAACTAGGAAGGCAGGTGATCTTCAAGGATCATGAGTGTGTTTAGTGACTAAGTCTCATTAGATTCTGTTCTTGGTTGTCTGGGTGGTATCGTGGATATTGTCACTGGTGGTCCATTAGATACAACCAGTCTGGTACTGAATACTCCATACATTTAATATATATCTGCAGATGATCCAGTAGGAACTTCATCAAGCATCCCTGCTACTGTTCTGCTGGAAATATTATCTTCTTGTCACAAATCTCACTACATCTACCTAATTACGCTGCCATGGCTGAGCCACTCATCTAAATAAGAGGAATTTTCAAGTGATAGTGGATACAGCTATTACTTCTGACTAGATAGTCATCTTCTGTTTGCAGTTATTGCTATATAGATCCATCTGTACAGCAGGAATGCTAAATATCTTCAGAGCTTGAGGAAAACAAATAGCTCTTCATACTTGCTCAACACAGCCAGTAATTCTAATGAAGTACTGTAATGTTTACCCCAGAAAATATAATGTTGATGACACTTCAAGCTCATTAAACTGAACTGCCCATTGAATGTTTATAGATCACCACAGTATGGTTAAGGCAAGTAAACATATCTATTAGTGTGATGTTGGATGAGTTCTATCATGCTGTGTTACTGTTAATGAAAGAGCACAGCATTGCTACTTTCTGCAGAGCTGCATGATCATTTCAGCATAGATCTGAATGGTCTTTGCTCACTCTGTTTCAAAGGAGTTTGAGGGAAAACAGATAACAGTCTTTGAGGTAGGCTGCTGCCATCTAGCCTTGGAGGCTGTAAAGGCCGATTTGTGCTAGTCTGAGGTAGGGATGTTCCTGTCTGGAACATAGCATCTCCTGGAGTAAGGCAACAGCAGCCTCCAGTTCTAGATGGTAATTACAGCTTTTGAAATTCTCTTCTGATTGAGACCATATGGCTTATGAAGAAGATGGCAAAATTGGTTGAGGTGTTTGGCCATGTTGGTCTAATTACTTCTGCAGCACCCTGGTTCTAAACAGGGCTCCTAATAAATCTAGTTGTGCTAGGTAGTAACTAGCCTGACTAATTTGTAGTCTTGATCCACTGATTTCTGTCCTAAGTCTGGGTTTAATTGGTAGTCTTTCTCTTCTGTCAATAGGTGACACTGTTGCCTTTGGCACTAGGATGATGGATTACAGTGAATTCAGGTAAAGGGTAAATAAGTTGTGTCAGCCAATCAGCAGGAGTTTCTTTGGCCGATGCTCATGCTGGGATAGGCTATTTATTCGAGAGAAGTCAGGTGATCGGGGTTCTTCCCGCCCGGGGCTGTAGTCTGGGTGGACGTGTGTCAAACAGCTCCTGGCTTCTAGGCCTGAAGCCGGGGTTCTATTCAGGAGTCCAACTTGCCGCTAGGTCTAGGTGAGGCCTGTTCAGTAATTCAGGGTTCGGCAAAGGAGGAGCAGCAAAAGTTAAGCCCTGGGGTGGAACCGCGTGTGTTAGAGCCTGTTTAGTTACTGGAGGTAAAGGAGAAGCAGTTGACAAAGGGACAACCACTCCAGAGGCAAGTTTGGAAGGGATGAAGTTCTGAAGGAGTACCAGAGCAGACGCTTCACTAGCTGGGGACGGTGAAGTAAGTGGGAAAGCTTCAGTGGAGACTCATCCAGGAATACAGCTGGTAGCTGTAAGTAAAGCTTGAAGGAGTACAGCGCGTAGCTGTAAGTAAAGCTTGAAGATCAGTACAGTGGTTAGCTGTGGGTGAAGCTTGATAGATCCAGCAGATAGCTGAGAGTCCAAGAAGTCTAGTGAGAGACGGCAAGCTAAGCTTGAGGATCTACAGTGGGATACTGTGAGTTAAACTGGAAGATCTACAGTAGGATAATGTGAGAGAAGTTGTTGCTATAGGAGACAGCAGTTGCTACAAGATACCGATTGCTGCATTCAGTTTAAAGGCCTTTTATCTCTATTGCTGTCTGCCTAGTTCTATTTTTGGTCTGTAGAGTTTGCCTAATTGCTATTGCATTTGCCTAAGGGTGTCCTGTGCTCTCACCCTCTCTCCCACTGTTCCTGTTAAATCTCTTTGTTAATTTTTACAAAAAGTGACTGGTGCCCAGTCTTTCCATCTTGCACCACACCCACTATGCCTAGCAACCTGCAACCTGAGGAGGAATGTCAGTTCTCCCTGGCTCTGGGGGTCCCCATCAGGCCCTTGGAAGTCGGCGAGACCGCTACACTCATTTTCTGTCGGACGCTTATCCTGAGCAACATCCTAACTAAAATGCCAACAATATTAAGAAGGCTTTATGGACTGCAACTGGGTTCACAATGTTTAAAGTAGTCACAGCAGAAGTTTTTTATTTTTTTTTTATTTTTAAGTTTTTAAAGAAACACAAAGGGCTAGAACCCCTGTTAGGTTTTACTGCTGTAGCAGTCCCCTACCACCTGGAGGCTATTTGGGGACCCCCCAGAGGGCAAGGAGTTTACATTTACCTCAGGGATGTGTCCTTGACGCGTGATGGGGCATCAATCACTGTTTGGTGATTTCTGATTTTATACCACCATTCATTTCAAGGAGAGAAGGGAAGGGCTCCAGATACTCATTGCTTTATACAGACTTCACATTCCACTTCCAGGTATGCAGAATATGGGCCTAAAAGCCTTAACTGACTTTCTCTATTTAGTAGTACCTTAGTCATTGATGGTTCTATTCCTTTTCCCCAATGAGTTGCCAATCTCCCTACAATGTTCCAGCTTCACACAGCTTTCTAGGACACCTCTTGCAGCAAAGTTCTTTCTCTGTCTTGGTCCTAGCTTCTCTCCATTTATGCAGGGCTAGCTTCAGGCCTAAGGTCATACTCTAAGCACATGTAGACCCTCTGTAGACAGCATGCCTAGGAGGACCAGGCATGTAGTTCTGGATGAGGGGGAAGAATATGTCGCTTTTGCAGTTCATGATGACCTCAAGCTACTCTGTGCCTGGGATACAGAGAAGGAGGCTTGGTTAGCCACTCCACCACCTACTCAGTGTGCTCTGAACACTCATCGTAAAAGAAAGGCAGTTGTGCCCTGTTTCTTAAGGCTGCACCCCATCCACCTACCTGTGTATACAGCTGCTTACCCCAAATAGCTGCACGGGAACTTCTGCCTCTCTAGTTGGTCCTCCTAGACATGAATTTCATGAGGGGGTTATTCCCTATTTTTAACATCTATGGCATGAGGCTGTACTGTATGGGTAATGTGGCGCACTTGACACTTGACTGGTACTCCACTGCAAATAAAGGGCAGCTTTTGCAGTATCACTGGTACCTTCACGCTGCTGCTGCTAAAATATATATATATATCTATATCTATATATATCTATATATATATATATATATATATATATATATATATATATATATATATATATATATATATATAAAGACTAGAATAAAATGGAACACAAATAACAGAGCTCAAAATGCAAAATAAAAAAGGACACGAACACAAAGTAAAATGAGAGAAAAAGAAAAATCAACAAAATGCCCCCAAAGAAAACATAACAGTGGAACGGCAGCAGAAGAAGTTGTCACAGACATATGTCCCCCCCCCAAAAAAAGTAGTCCTTAAAGGACTGTTTGATCTTATGAAATCACAGTGAATGCAGGTGTGATTACACTTTATAACAAATAACATAAACTTTCCCTGCACACTTATCAGTTATCCTGCAAAAACAAACCAAATTGGCCCTGTCTAACCATTCACGTTAAAAACAGAGGGTTTAGTTGCACACATTTGTAAATAAATCTGAAAGCCGCAGTGCCTCACCAAGGCTCCTCTGTATACTGCGGTCCTTACCGTATATTTTTGAGAGTCACCAAGTTGGAGAACATATAACAGTGGATTAATGAAAGGCAGGTTTGCCTGGAGGGAGCCCAATCCTCCTTAAAGTGCAGGGACACTTTGGACATCCAGCAAGAGCACAATAGCAGCTAAAGGCATCCAGTGTGCCCCCGTGCCAAATCTAGCAGACATGCTGTACAGATAAGTGGCAACCACCCCAATCTATAACTAGCCTTTGAAGTAAGGTGCAAATGGAAGGGCTTTCACATCACAGACAACATAAAATTTTGCAGGACACTAACCAGCTAGCCTGCAAAACAAACAAAAAAAAATTGGCCCTATCTAACAATTCATGCTAAAAACAGAGGGTTTTGTTGCACACAATTGCAAATTTATGTGAAAGCCATAGTGCCTTGCCAAAGCTCCTCTATATACTGGAGCACATAAGCTCCTGAGCACAACAAGCTGCGATTCATTGCAATGTATTAGTATTAATACACAGTATCAACATCACTGTACAGCAGCACTGTATAGCTCGGGAGTAGCACAGTACACTAGCAACCTCCTCTAAAGCACTGTCAGCTGTCTCTCACACTCACTAAATTCCAACACACTGATGAAGGGCTGCTGGGAATGCAGCTTTTTGTAGTTTGTGGACTGAGATTTGAGCCAAAAACCATCACATCCTTCACATGACCAGGGATGATGGTTTTTGCACTGTGGGACGTTCAGCTAGGCAATTCCTTCCAAACATCCTGAAAATTTGTGTTGAAGCCAAACCTCTGCACATCTGAAATTTGGTTGAAACCCAGAGCTTATCCCTAGTGACAAATTTTAACTTATCAATATATAATATATCAACTGTACAAAACATGATTTTATCAGAGAAAGAAACCACTCCGTTTCAAATTAGGTTTGCCATTATCTCTTTAAAACTGGGCAAAAGCGAAGGCCCAAATGCCTTCTCAGCAATCTTCTACAAAAAATTAATTGACACCATAACAGCCCACTTTGCCACCTTATTTAAGGAAGTAAAAGAGTCTGGAACACTTCCTATTGAGATTCTGAATGCCCACATTGTGACGGTGCTGAAAGCCAGATAGTGATTGCCAAATTTGGTCCAAATACAGAACCATTTCCCTCCTAAATATAGATTTAAAATATTTACCAAGATTCTTGTGTATTCTAATGTCCCTAACGGGGGTATATTTTACACTGGGATCAAATTGGTTTTGTCCCCCACAGGCAAAGAGGGAATAACTGAAACGCTCAGTTATCCATTTATTTGAAAAAAGCCTTTGATATCATCTCATGGCCATATATGTTTTTCAATCTCTGAAAGCAGAGGTTTAAAGAAAATTTTCTTAACTGGTACGATACCTCAGCTTCCAATTCAATCATTTTCAGATTAACAGAGGCAAGTGTCAAGAATGCCAATTATGTCCACTCCTTTATATTCTGGCAGCCTTTGGCTCAATATATATCACAGCAAAAAGGCATAAAGGGGTTAGAAATTGTGGGTCTAGGCAGCAAAATGGCCCTGTTTCCTAAAATATCATCTTTAATATCACTTTACCCCACATTTCCATCACCTGCTTATTCCAAGAGCTAAACAAACTGACAGCAATTCAGGCTCAAACACAAACCCCTCCATTTCCACAGCTCTAAATATTTCACCAAAGCCAGACACCCAACAAACAGTACAACAAATACTGCATGCATCTTTGTACTACTAAAGGCAATAAATTGGTATTACTACCATAATAGGGTAGGAAGTCATAATAATTGCAGTACTCCCTGCTCTCTTCATAATAAAATAATGCATTGTTTATGGGGCTCCACAAGGCCCAAAGTTCATAGAGCCAAACTATACCTCCATGAAGTCACAGGGGGGCTTGGGAATTCCCAAAATACTTTAAAGCAGCACACATAGCCCCCCCCCCCCCCGCCCTGCTACATGTAATGATGGTGATTCCCTTGTGGGTCCTAATGGATACTATAGATTGCAACCCTTGGCCTATACAATTATGTCCAGACTTTTAAGGCAGTTCTTCTTTTGGAGGACTTCTCTCACCTCGCCTGCTACTATTTAATAGAACTAGATGCCCTTTCTTTCTGGCATGGTGGTGGATACGCAAAGGCTTCTTGAATGTCTACTTCTTTCTAACATTTAGCGGTATCAAGTCCTTTCAATACATACAAAGACCCACAAAGTGCCCCATACAGTTGCTTTTCAATACAGACAAAACCCCCAGTTTACCTTTTCTTTACTTTAAAAACTTGATAAACCACTCATTTTCATAAACTTGGAAACCAGATTCTGTACATACTCCATGGCTGATTTCAACCATAAAACCACAGCTCCAAAATGTAACCGAACATAACTACATGAAAACATAGGAAGAAGAGCTAGGGGAAACAATCCATGAAATAGACTGGACCAAAACCTGGAAAAGCTCCACCAATTACTAGCCTTGGAAAACTCATATAAAGTTCTCCTTAGATGGTATCTTACTCTATTCTATAAGGCCAAATATGTTCTTCCTTATTTAGCTGCTTTAGGCAATGTCAACAAGAAGGCACAATGCTACATGTCTGGTGGGCCTGTCCTGAGGTGCAACAAATATGATAAAGGCCTATAACCTAACTGATTCAGTAATTATCTATAATATAAGGATGTACAATGTTGCATACTTTCAAAACTGATCCATACCTGATATTTCTAGAGTGTCAATTAGTTTTATGTAAATTAAAAAATGACTGCCACTCTTGGAAATCTCCGACACTGAATTTATTAGAAGCTAAAAATAGAATAAAGGGCACCATGAGCAATGAGAAATAAACTTCGAACACAGAACACACACACACACCAAATTCTGGAAGATCTGGTCCCCATAGGGAGATTACATAAAAAAAAACCTAGTGAAACATTTCTCCAAATTTAGCTGATGATCTCCAACTAATGGAATATAATCTCCTAGTCTCCTTACCTCCTTAGTAGTAATACCCTTTCCCCCTTCCCCTTCTTTCTTTTCTCTAACTCTTTTCTAACTAAACCTCTTATGCACACAAGGTTTCACTTACATCTCATAACAATTATTTTCCAACTCACATTCTCTTCTACACACAAGACAATATATGAGTTTAGATCTTGGGGTCCAGTAACCCACTCATAATTGTAGTAGTTCATAGATGGCTACCATTTGACTATCATGCAGCTAATGTATGTTCCACAAAATGTTACACTCACTTTTTAAGCTCTCATGCTGGAGAGACTTCTTAAAATGTTCAACAAAATATAGAATAACCATTGTATAGTACATACAATGTTTATTCTCTAGTCTGTTGAAAACAGCCTAGTCAGCATATTGTAAACGAAAACAATATCTTATTCAAATACATCCAAACTGTCATAGGTACTATTTCCACTATTCAATAATTGAGTTAGCATAGGGAAAAATCTGGTTCCCATCTATGTATTTTTTTTTTTGTGTAAAAAATATGTAAGAAGATATTGATGTGTTTCGAATAAAAATTTCTGTTTACAGCATGTCATAAAATGTCTCTTGTAGTATAAATTCTATAATCACACGTTAGCCATTTATATCTTTATACCAATACAGTGGCAGCTGATGCTCAATACTTTGGGGGCGGCAAACCAGCGCCACACCCCCCGTGGGAGACAGACGGGAAAACCACAATCACCCCCCACGGGAGATAGATGGGGATGCGGAGATCAGAGGCCTCCTTACCTCCTTAGGCAGATGACAAGTCCCGGGATGACACTCTGATCTCCCCTCCTCCTCCCTCCACTGTCCGAGCCGGGGAGTGCTGGATGTGGCAGCGCCATCCCTGGAAGAGGGAGCCGAGTCCTGGCTGGAGAGGACCACTGACTGAGCTGCTCCCTGGCTCTTCCAAGCTCCGGGCCCTTGCTTCTCCTTCCAGCCGAACAGGAAGTGGGTCATAAGACTCCCTGGCCAATTGAGTCTCAGGAACCGCTTCCTGATAGACGGGGAGGAGAATCAGGAAGACAACAGTGAATATTAATTTGCTATTGTCACACAACTGGGTGGACTCAGGGCGCAGTGCTCTGCGCCCGAGCCCACACTTTTTTGAAGCCAATTAGAGCCTCAAAAACCCCCCATTGGAATCCATGCATCTGGCACCCTGCATGTAGATTAGGGGCCGAGTACATGGATTAGAAGGGTGACGCCCCTGCGCCCCTTATGGATGGGCCTCCACTGTAAATCTTTCACTGAATAAAAATTTCATGTCACTTATATAGCTTGCTAAGAATTTCACTAAAAGTAGGTATCCACCTATTCGCTTACATTTTCAATTAGGGATCGAATATTGGCCAGACAGCCTCCCCATGCTGGAAAATTGTTATTGTCAATCTTTGGTCTAATCAGCCTTCTCAATCAAAAACTCAAAATACAAACTGCTGCTAATATTTTATAGGATACCATTGTAGGATATTAATCCGGGTATCAGGAAGGAATGTTTCATTACTAGAACAAACTACACCACAATTTAAATATTATTTTCCTTTTTTATTATCAGACAATCTAAAAATAAAAATGTAAACTATTAGATTTTCCCTTACATATTTTGAGTTTACAATCTCTACATTATATATTTCTATGGTACTATCATTTAAATGACATTTAGAAGCCTGATGTTTAGCAAGTGCCAAATTATCCAATATGTATGTTTTATATTTAGGTGACTATTCAGTTAATTCAAATCGATCCTTCTTTACATTTTTGTAAAAATTATAGGTGTATATGGTGAAAATACAATCCTAATAGAGATTTGTGGGTTACGTCTTGAACTGCTCCATTTCTTTGAATCTATTACAGGTCAAATCTCATTTCTGCATTTGATTGACATGAAATGAAATACAAACATTGAGCAAGAAATAAATAAAAGTTTTTGTGAGCACCATAGTAAGTCACATCTTTATGTTACAAAAGACTGATATATAAATGATATTAAATTAAACTTAAAATAAAAATTGCGCTAGGGAGATGTGTGTGTTTCTTTTTTTTACACCAATTACTAAAATCACCACTAGATGTCCTAATAGTTGTGTGGCTTGTAGTGCTATTTAATGGTGGGTAATAAAATAACACTTTTAGTTCCGGAGTGTTATTTTACCAATGATTTTATCTCTTCAAAATAATAAGGTGCTTCACCTATTACATATTGTATGTAAAAATCCGCTTATTTTGTTTATTGTGTAAACATAGCAATAGGCTGATTTTAAAATGCGTGCATCTTAAGAGAACGATGAAGATACACTCTAATAAATTAATGATTGGTGGATATGAAAAACTTCATAGTAGTGATATTTTTAACAACATCCTTTGCTGTTTGTGGAGGACAGAAAATAAGCCATGATGTGTAAACACTTTCCCAAGAGTAAATATGCAATATAGGGGGCGCTAGTGATAACCTAACACTCTACTTTAACTGTGCTTATACTATATGTGATGATAAATATATATAGACCTATCGACAAAAATTAATACAAAAGCATAACCCAAATTAATAAATATTGTATATACAGAATGAATCACATAATCTCAAAGTCTGTGAATAACATAGCCAGAATGGTGTGAAAAAATTCACACCATTCTGGCTATATCACACCATTTTGGTTATTCACGGACTTTGAGATTATGTGATTCATTCTGAATATACATTATTTATTAATTTGAGTTATGCTTTTGTATTTGTTTTTGCTATATACAGTCAGGTCCATAAATATTGGGACACCAACACAATTCTAATCTTTTTGGCTCTATACACCACCACAATGGATTTGAAATGAAACGAACAAGATGTGCTTTAACTGCAGACTTTCAGCTTTAATTTGAGGGAATTTACATCCAAATCAGGTGAACGGTGTAGGAATTACAACAGTTTGCATATGTGCCTTCCACTTCTCAAGGGACCAAAAGTAACGGGACAAATGGCTGCTCAGCTGTTCCATGGCCAGGTGTGTGCTATTCCCTCATTATCCCATTTACAAGGAGCAGATAAAAGGTCCAGAGTTCATTTCAAGTGTGCTATTTGCATTTGGAGTCTGTTGCTGTCAACTCTCAATATGAGATCCAAAGAGCTGTCACTATCACCTGGCCATGGAACAGCTGAGCAGCCAATTGTCCCATTACTTTTGGTCCCTTAATAAAGGGGAGGCACATATACAAACTGTTGTAATTCCGTTCACCTGATTTGGATGTAAATACCCTCAAATTAAAGCTGAAAGTCTGCAGTTAAAGCACATTTTGTTAATTTCATTTTAAATCCATTGTGGTGATGTATAGAGCCAAAAAAAATTAGAATTGTGTTGATGTCCCAATATTTATGGACCTGACTGTATATATATATATATATTTAGCATCACATATAGTATAAGCACAGTTAAAGTAGTAGTTCTCCCTAGCACTCCCTATATTGCAAATATACTCTTGGAAAAGGGTTTTTATTGTTGTCTGTGCCCATTTTTGGGAGATTCACCTTCTCTATTTGTCCCATTTACCTTTTCTTTGAAAGTGAAAGAAAATCCTAAACTTTTAGTTGTCACCAAAACAAGAATAGTGCGGAAATCTTCCAATGTGAGCACTAGCTCCAGTGATCCTGGTGACAACCAGTTATTCCCTCAGTTTGGAGGGTTTTACTCTCACTTCCTGTTTTAGCTATGGGACAGGAAGTGAAGGAATATCCTTGCAATAGAACACAGATGACAAAAAAAACAAAAAACTGACCGGGTTATAACTCTCCCTTACTCTATCCAAATTGAAAAAAGTTTTGCCTTTAGTTCTACTTTAAGTTCAATGTAAACATAGTAGATTGAACAATTGTACTGCATTCTATCAGCTGTATACCTCTGCCTATATATAAATACATAAGGTAGATAATAATATGCTGCTGTTTTAGGACACCACTGGCTGCAGATGGATTTTTGTGCGACCAAACCTCTATGACAAATCAGCACCTACTTATATATGTTTGAAATGCATGTTAGTTTCTAAGAGAAATGTTGTTATGGGTTGGGTAAGGCCTAGTCTCACCTCTTGGGTTCCAGACATCTGATCTGTTATTTATTGTCTCTTACAAAGCATTATAAAAGGATGGGAGTGGGAGTTTGGGGAGAGTAGGTGCCTAGGTTTCCCCTATCACTATGGACCTTAAATCATGCTGCATCATGACTTGTGAGTACTTCTTTGGTACCAATCACCTTTAGCAATGGGAGAGTTAGAGACAGTTTAATTTACTGTATTATAGGGACCAATTAAGCACTGAATACTACTTTCAAATAGTAAAACTTGTACCAGATTAAATGGGATTTTGTGACACTTATTATTCCAAGCTTCAAGGGGTTTCCACTTGGGTTTCAATGGACAGTTGCCATTGTAGACTTTTTTCAGAAAAAGCAAACGGATCCTGAGGCTTTAATATTTTGATTCACCAACCAAGAACAGTACACACACATCAGAAAAGTCAGAGTAAAGTAAGAAGTCCTGCTCTGCATACCAGTTCCAGGTCAATGGGTATACGTATTGAAAACGGAATGTCAGAATAAGAGTCAGACAACTTAGAATCTTTCAGGACATCATTGGCATGCTGCTTGCAGGGCTGGACTGGGATAAAAATTTGGCCCTGGAATTCATCCAGACTGGCCCACTTTAATTGTGCAAACAAGCACAAAAACAGTATATAAACTATATGCAATTGTGCAAAAAAAAATAAGTAGCATAACATCCTTAAGGAGTCCTCACTAACCTCTTTTATTATTTCACCTATTCTCCTCTATATTTTTCTCATCTTTCTCACATCACTGCGTGAAGTTGAGGCCGAACCAAGAAAGCCATTACTTTGACAGGCTGTCACTGAAACCGGCCCAATGAGCCATCGGCCCACCGGGAAACTCCCTGTAGTCCCGATGGCCAGTACATGCCTGGCTGCTTGTTTCTCTTTTGACAAATTTCTTTAACTAGAGATCATTAAAGGTATTAAAAGCCTCATCCCTGACAATGTGTACTTTTGGCTTCAGGTCAAAGCAAGAATACTCTTCATAATTTGGGGATTTTAGCTTCATAAGTTTTTATAGTACATATTTTTTGAAGCAATCAAGAAGGTTCCTTATTAGGCTTCTTCATAGGTTACATCTTTTTCACCCCAAAAACATATCTAGATAGAATATTACTAAACTGCTGTTTTTGACCAATTCCCCTTTTTGAATTCTTGGGGATGGGGTTGTAATGGCTTGTATTCTTTAAATAAATGTATTCACAAATAACAACATTATACCTTCTGAACCCTCATTATAAGGAGGGGTAGACCCTCGAATTTCGAGTGTTTTTTTTTTGTGTTTTTCTGTCTCCTGTATCTCTTGCTGGCAAGGTTATTTCATGTCTCTTGTATCCCTTGCATGCAAGGTTTTTTCTATGTCTCCTGTATTGCCTGCGGGCAAGGCTTTTTTCATATCTTCTGTATCACCAGGCAAGGTTTGATACTGTAATGGTAAATTCTGGCTACCCCATCCCATATTCCTTTCCAACTCTTGTTTATATTTGCAGGTTGGATTATGTGTTGGTGAGTACCTTCTCTTTGGATCTTTCTAGGCTTTTTTATTGTTATAGTTGAACTCCAGCCCATTAAAAGATAACATAACAAAACCAAAATGATGGGCGGCGTCATTTTTCCCACTTTCTATAAACCCAGGTCCTCCTGGACCCATCCCAGCCTATGACTGGACAGTAAAACGGGAAGCAGCACAGTGATGAGCTCATCTCTCTGTCACTCTGTTTTGTTGTTTTTTTCTTATCAGAATGCATCTTGTCAGCACATGAACTGATTGCCCTCTCATACTGCTTCTTCCTCTCACACTCCAACCCTGTTGTAAGGCCTCATGCACACGAGACGCCAGTGCAAACTCTGCTGAACACATGTTTTTAAAAGCTGAAACTGGCGTTTAGAAACACCCGTTTTGCCGCGTTTAGCCGCGTTTAGCCGCGTTTGCGTCTAGAAGCGTCTGCAGAGCAGAAAATAACATTTTGCGACCCAACTTTGGGGACCCCATATCTCAGGGCCACTTGGTGCTAGAAACCCCAAATTTGGTGTGCTAACACAGTAGACCTAGCACTATAACATATCCAATTTGGGGTTCCTAGCACTAAGTGGGGCCCAAAAGTCAGGTCTCAAAATGTCAAGCTCTTTTGCAGCAGAGAATGACATTTTGTGACCCGACTTTGGGGCCCAATATCTCAGGGCCACTTAGAGCTAGGAACCCCAAATTTGGATATTTCATAGTGTTAGTCCAACTGTGTTAGCACACCAAATTTGGGGTTCTTAGCTCTAAGTGGCCTCAAGATATGGGGCCCCAAATTCGGGTTGCAAAATGTCAAGCACTTTTCTGCAGCAGAGAATGACATTTTACATATCTCAGGGCCACTTGGTGCTAGGAACCCCAAATCTAGTCCAACTGTGTTAGCACACCAAATTTGGGGTTCCTAGCTCCAAGTGGCCCCGAGATATGTGGCCCCAAATTCGGGTTGTAAAAAATACTTATAAAACACGGCTAAACGCGGTACCGGCACTTAGCCGCGTTTGGCGTCTGAAACGTGGAAAACTTTTGCGTCTGAACCCATTTTTTTGCTTCTGGAAAAACGAGGTTAAACACAACTGCCTAAAAACGCCAAAAAACAAGACTGTGTAGATGGACACATAGGATAACTTTGAATGGGTTCAGGGGCAGTTGAAAAAAGTGTCCAACTGCCTCTGAACGCGAGTTTAACAGCGTCTCGTGTGCATGAGGCCTAAGAGGGATGATACCAGGTCAAATTCAGGTACTTGCACTACTAGTTTTTAAAATAATACATTTAATTATATATAAATAATTAATTTATTTCAGTTTTTTTTTATAACTGCCACAAGTTTAATTTTAATGCAGGGCAATGTTTAAAAGGCACTAATGGTAACTAGTTAGCCTTCCGTTTCCTGTACTGAGCAAAGAAGATGAAATCTGATTGGTTGATAAGATTTAATGCACTTTACAGATAGTCTTTAAATTCCAAACTACTTTAATAACCATGCATGTTTCTGTTTTGAGGCAGGCATTACTACCACATCTCATACACACTAGTGGCTTGGCAAGAGTTTTCTCAATAGTTCTACTACAATTTATAGTCAAAACAAAACAGATTTTTGTCCTTCAACATTAAACAAAACTCTGATGGTTTGCCAGTGAAATGTCTTTATGTACTTCACAGATGCTGTAACTCAATCAGTCTCCTGAGTGGCATGTCTAATCAGATATTTTCATCACAGAAACAACATTAGACTGATTTTCCACTTTGGCTTTCGGTTTTCTATAGAAGATTTCCTTGTAATCGTTTAATTATACAAAGAGAGCGCTTTTAAATCTCAGTTGACGTATTGGAAGTGAATGAAAAATTGGTGCTGCTAAACACTGCATCTTGCTTAAAATGTAAGGATCAAAACTGGGGCCATCTCATAACCAATCATATTGTGGCTGATATCTTTCAGATGAATGTTAGAAAAAGGGAGCAAGTAGCAGATTTGTTACGTGTACCCCAGAGAGTTGTGGCAGGTTCAGAGGGTACTTCTGCATGTATTTAATCCCTTCCTGACCACCGCACACCGATATACGTCGACAAAATGGCACGGGTGGGCAAAAGAAGCGGCATTGTGGGCACGCCACGTGCTCCGTGACCATGACCGTGGGTCCTGCAGACTCGATGTCCGCCAGGTGCCCGCGATCGTGTCACGGAGCAGAAGAATGGGCAGATGCCTTTATAAACAAGGCATTTCCCTGTTCTGCCTAGTGACATGACAAGGATCTACTGCTCCCAGTGATCGGGAGCAGTGATCGCTGTCATGTGAGTTGTAGCCCATCCCTCCCACAGTTAGAGTCACTTCCTAGGACACACTTAACCCCTTGATCGCCCCCTAGGGTTTATCCCCTTCCCTGCCAGCGTCATTTACACAGTAATCAGTGTATTTTCATAGCACTGATTGCTGTATAAATTACAGTGGTCCCAAATAGTGTCAAAAGTGTCCGATGTGTCCGCCATAATATCACAGTCACAATACAAATCGCAGATCACCGCCATAACTAATAAAAAAAAATTAATAATAAAAATGCCATAAAACTATCCCCTATTTTGTAGGCGCTATAACTTTTGCGCAAACTAATCAATATACGCTTATTGTGTTTTTTTTTTTTTGTTTATATTTATTATAGCAAAAAGTAAAAAAATATAGCTTTTTTTTCAAAATTGTCGCTCTTTTTTTGTTTATAGCGCAAAAAATAAAAACTGCAGGAAAAAAAAAATACCACCAAAAGAAAGCTCTATTTGTGAGGAAAAAAGGACGTCAATTTTGTTTGGGTTCAACGTCGCACGGCCGCGCAATTGTCAGTTAAAGCGGCGCAGTGCCGAATCGTAAAAAGTGCTCTGGTCAGGAGTTTATAAATGAACACCCGTTCATTTACAGAGTGTGAATGGCAACATGGTGACTCATTACTCTCAGGGTCTATTCAATGAGTCATGTTTAGAAATAAGCCAAACGTACATGGGTTTGGTTTGCAGGACATTACCCAAAGTAGTTTACAAATAAATCTGAACCACATTGATGTTAATAGAAACCAAACCTTTAAATTCTTTTCTGGTTATTTTCAAGGATATTAGGCAAGGAATTACCAAACCAAGGACATGGGAGGTAGGCACTGCTGGGGGGGGGGGGGGGGGGGGCGCATGTACCAGTGTAAGAAGAAAATGTAAAAATTAACATCAGCGGCAAAAGTGACTTTTCATGCAGCTCAAAGGGCAACATTAAAAAAAAAAGTCCTATAACCGCTTCAGCCCCGGTAGATTTTACCCCCTTCCTGACCAGAGCACTGCATCGATTTAACTGACAATTGATCGGTCGTGCGACGTTGCACCCAAACAAAATTGACGTCCTTTTTTTCCCCACAGAGCTTTCTTTTGGTGGTATTTTATCACCTCTGCGGTTTTTATTTTTTGTGCTATAAACAAAAAAAGAGCAACAATTTTGAACAAAAAGCAATATTTTTTACTTTTTGCTATAATAAATATCCCCCAAAAATATGTAGCCATGGTGACGAGCACTCCTGACAAACAATCCACCAATCACCCTGCTGCCAGACCCCCATATATCATTTGAGACAATGAGCAGTCATTTGCGTAGTTTTGTCGCGTTTATTGCGGGATACAACTTGGATGGAGTAAAGGAAGACATGAGATGCCCATAGCACTTATTGAAATGTCATCACATTGGTAAGACATTGATTAGCAGCTTTAGCCTTGAAATGATGCATCTCTAACATTCACAGTCTATTTCATCTGCATAATTCCTCTGCAGACTATTGCTTCTCCTCCTCTGCACTGACTCCTGCAGAATATTGGTTCTCTTGTACAAATCCTCTACTGCAAAACTGTTTGACCCGGCCCTCGCTCACCACATTCAGCTCATCTGAGGGATCCCCCTCCTGCGACACAGGCTCTTTCTGGACTCCCCATTGAGAACGTCAACCTGTGACGAAACGCGTCTGGGAGGGACATGCTGACGTCACCACGCTTTGCTCTGAGTGGACGGGAGCTGTTTGAGTGCTGGCCGGCATCGCTGTTATTCGTGTTTTTATATGTAAGTGCTTGCTTTTTTTAATAAATTGGAGTTGTACGTTATCACACCATTGGCTGCTTCTCCTCTCTAATATATACACCTATCCGAGCCTGCGAGGACCTGCCAGGACGGGATCGTGGTACTCTGCCAGTGCTTCGTTTGGGCTATCTCTGGTCGTCTCTCTGGTGAGCAGGAACCCCTATAGGTCTATTCAATTTATACTCTGGGTCACACAGAGGCTGCAATCCTATTATTATTTATGTCCTCACCAGTTCACCATCTGGTAAGCGGCCCCTTGTATCTGTGCACTGGGTGTTCTTTTTGCTGGACAAACTCCGGTCTGTTGGCTCAACTCTATTTTTGGCAAACTGGTGGTTTTTTACACTAGATAATAAGGACACCTTTTCATTGCATGCTGCACACATTTTTCTTTGCGTCCCTGTATTGGCTATACATCCAGGGTGCCTGTATGATAATATGATTTTATGATTATATGTGTGAACACACCCCCTTCTTCTCTGATGAAATATGTTTATGTCAGTATCACACTATGGTCTTTTTATTTGATTTAACCCTATGTGGATTCGTTCTGCTGTTTGAGCGCAAAGGATCTTGTCCATTTAAAGTGCTCCCAAAGGCCCGGGCTGGGTTTTAAGCCATCTGCCTGGTTTGGCTTACGTTCTGGTAAGCAGTTCACCACACAGTCACCTTTATTTTCTTCACTTCATCATACAGAAGAATTTTGGACTTAATTGTTTATTATCACAGATTTTAATTGGACTCACTTTAGCGCGGTTTATCTGTTTATGTTCTTTCTGGATGGGCACAGCGAGGGTCTTACTTGGAGCCGGATCTTCAGGGTGATCAACCGGAGGCCGCACACTGGCACTTGCAACCTCCGGGCCTCTGGCCAGGCCACAGGTCTTCCCAACATCCTCTTCTGCTTTAACATCTTGGAGCTCAGAGATGGACGAGCCCGGTGAAAGCTCCTTCACAACTGGGGTGGGTGACACATGGCCCTCTCTGGCCTTCCGGGTCACCTGCAATGGTGGCATGCATAGTCCAGTAAGTAAACTTGTGGAGTAGTACCTGGTTTCTTGTTGCACCGGTCCTAAGCGAGTCAGTGGATCCCCACAGTGTCCGCACCGGTCCCAGGCACTGACTCCAGCCGTAGGTCTGTGGCATCCAGGGCAGATCATGCACAGCCGCTCCACTCCTCCAACTACCCCCAAGGTAAGTCCTCCGGTGAGCTCCAGCTGAATGCCAGTGTCAACAAACACCCGGTCCTGCACATCAGGCGATCACTGCATCGCGGGCATCCTCCGACCACCTTCCGCCATCTTGCTCTGCCTCGTGTCTGGCGCGTAACACGTTGGACACTTGTTAGCTCTCCGCTGGGCCGTAACTCCACCCTCCTCTTGTTGGTTCAGCGTGCGAGGAACTGTAAGCATATATTTTTAGTGTGCGCCAGAGTGACACCTGGTGGCAGGTGCTGTTGAATTGCAGGCGCTGTCCAAGTGTGAAGCTGTGTCACATAGTGGACTGAAAGCAGGCAAACTTTGCAGCGGTCACCATTAACACAGGAAAGTTTCACCATTGCAATGTCCTACTGACCGTGCAGACCCCGTCAACGACACCCCCTTGTGGCTAGGTTACTAAGGACAACAATAGACCTCCACAAACTCACTCTCCACTGTGTTTGGCAGGATTGTTAAAGTCATTTGCAAACAGTGGGCAATGCCCGCGCTGTACAAAGCGCCGGACATATTTGTAATCCAATGAGCGCGATCGCTCGCCGTGGTTGCCATGGGTGATAGCACATGGTTATAGTCACTGAGTTGCGGGGCTTATCGCTGTTGTGAGTATCCATTTAGTACAACTGAGTGCAGGGAGCGGGGCAGGCAGCATCGATCCTGGAGGGTTGCTATGGGCAAAAACACTTGGCAACAAGCTTGGTTTTGGTTGCTATGGGCAACGGCATGTAACAAAGTCAGTTTTAAAGGCTAACACACAGCCCTTTTCCTCAGTAGATCCCAAACTTGGCAAAACAGGCAAAGTCTCCCCCGGCTTTTAGCGGTTGTTAGGGGTGATGGCCAGCAGGTTAACCGTGAAGGTGGATCTCGGTGGGACCTTCAAATGTAGCCATGCTGACGAGCACTCCTGACATTCCACCAATCACCCTGCAGCCAGACCCCCATATATCATTTGAGACAATGAGCAGTCATTTGCGTAGTTTTGTTTATTGCGGGATACAACTTGGATGGGGTAAAGGAAGATATGAGATGCCCATAGCACTTATTGAAATGTCATCACATTGGTAAGACATTGATTAGAAGTTTTAGCCTTGAAATGATGCACCTCTTACATTCACAGTCTATTTCCTCTGCATACTTCTTCTGCAGACTATTGCTTCTCCTCCTCTGCACTGACTCCTGCAAAATATTGTTCTCTTGTACAAATCCTCTACTGCAAAACTGTTAGACTACTGTTGCTTCACTTCCAGCATTACAAAAAGGGACAAATCTGAATAATTCCAGTTTGCTGGCTCTACTTGAATGGTGTTGCTTCAGTAAATTAATAAGCCAGAGGCACACAATTACCTCTCCCCGGTGGCTCAGTGAATTTGGTAGCTACATAGTCTTTTGGAAGGTATTACCAAAGTGCTTTACCAGGCCAGAGATACTCGGTACCCATTCCTGACGGCCTAGCACATGGTAATAGGCGGACTACTGTTCCCAGCCAGTCCATAACTGCAAACGCTGTGTTCCCCGGCCACAGCATTCTGCACTACGCTCAACACTTCTCCTCTTGCTTCCTGTACACTGACCTTCTCCAAAGGGCAAGTTCTGTGTTCCTCGGTCACATAAATCTGCTCTTCTCAGTCCTACTGTTACTTCTCCTTCACCAATCTTCTGTGTGCAAGTCCTGTGTTCCCCGGTCACAGGAGCTTGACACCAACTCCATGGTGAAGATCTTTATCCAGGAATACATCCTGAGGCTCCTCCATCCCTCCTCCTCCGCTCGGCGCGTCCCCACGTGGGGATGCCCTGCGGCAGCTACCTAATACTCCATTCTCCTTTTCTCCTGCACCATTAGAACCTCCCGGGCAGCATGTGACCCCAGCTTAAATGGGAGGCCTGCCCCCTGCGGATACCGCATGGTAATTGGTCAGAGCTCCTTACATGAGCTGCCTGCCACTCAAATCTCAGGTCCAACCTCTGTTCCAGAACAATCTTCCTGAAAGCAGGGGAGGCGCCTCTGAGTTAGAGCACAGGTGGTCACACCCACCACTACACTAAACACTCCCACTCTCAAATCAAAACACACAGGCCTAACTTACAGCACAGGCCTGTCTAAATTTGCCTACACTGATATCCTAAACCCAGAAAAAATCCTATTCTAGCACCTACCTTCTTGTAGAGGGTGCTACAAATATATATAAAAAAAATTTTTTCCTCAGTTTAGGCTGATATGTATTCTTCTACATATTTTTGGTAAAAAAAAAAAAAAAAAGGCAATAAGTATATATTGATTGGTTTGCGTAAAAGTTATAGCGTCTACAAAATAGGAGATAGTTTTACGGCATTTTATTATTTTTTTTTATATTAGTCATGGCGGCGATCTGCGTTTTTTATCGTGACTGCGACATTATGGCGGACACATCGGACACTTTTGACACTATTTTGTGACCATTGTTATTTATACAGCAATCAGTGCTATAAAAATGCACTGATTACTGTGTAAATGACACTGGCAGGGAAGGCGTTAACCACTAGGGGGTGATCAAGGGGTTGTGTGTCCTAGGGAGTGATTCTAACTGTGGGGGGATGGGCTTCAACTCGCATGACAGCGATCACTGCTCCCGATGACAGGGAACGGTGATCTCTGTCATGTCACAAGGCAGAATGGGGAAATGCCTTGTTTCACTTCCCCGTTCTGTGGCTCCGTGACACGATCGCCGGGAGACCGGCGGACATCGAGGCAGCCGGTCCCGCGGGCACGGTCAGGCTGTACGGGGAGGGCGCGCGTGCCCACTAGCCCCGCCATTTAAAGGGGACATACAGGTACGCCCATTTCACCACCGCTGTCATTGTGCCGACGTATATCGGCATACAGCGGTCGGCAAGTGGTTAAATAACATGCTGATAGGCCACTATGCAAGCAGATTTCAATTGGTAATGAAAAGTTTGTATATTTATTCAGAGACTAAAGCTGAAATACGGAAAATTGTTATCAAAAACTTACCGTAATTTTCCTTTCCTGGCCTATCCTCACATCAGCACACAATGGGTTAATGCCTCCTCTGGAGCTCACAGGACCACCTCTTTCTAGCTAAATAAAAGACAGACCCCCCCCCCCCCACTGAAGTGTTTCGATAATCTAGCCTGCAAACAGGCCACTAGGGAGGGAGTCCTGTGCTGACGTGAGGATAGGCCAGCAAAGGAAAATGAGGGTACGTTTTGATAACAATTTTCCGTATTCTTGGCCCTACCTCACGTCAGCACATAATGGGATATAACTAGCTGAATAAATGGGCGGGAGAGAACACATGAAAAGAAACATTGACAATCAAAGACAAATATTATTTATATGTCTTGTCTCAAACTTTGCAGAACTTGCCGATTGCATGCTTAACTTGTAAAGTCGAATGAAGGGCTAGACGTCTCTCATATATCCTTCACTGAAATCCTGGCATATCTGCCCCAAAGGCTGCCACTGCACCTGTCAAAGGAGCTTGCCCCTGTTCCTGAGCAGAAAAGCCTACTTCCTGCATGCCAATCTATTCACCCTGGTAAACCAATAGAGCTTATATTGGCACATGTGAGTGGAGAGAGAGACTGGTCTGTGGGGAATGAGAAGTGTCATAGAGCAGCAGTGTGTTCTATGGCTCCTGCCTATATAATTCAATATCTAAAGAATATTGTAGAGAAATAGGCAGAAAATGCATTCATTAATTTAATTGGGAGGCTGAATAGGTTCTTGTTCAAATCTTTTTTTTTCTATGAACTGATGCTCAGGAGGAATAGTTATACACAGGTCCTAGTTTTTCATATGTTTCCACATGTACAGTACCTGACCGTTAGATGATAATGTTTTCATCATGACAGGATGATGATGTTTTCATATTTATAATTTGCAGGTTGCCAATTTTATTTTGCCGAATTTTCTAGATCAGTTCAGCATCATAATGAGTCTGTTCAGTTCAGCAGATAAGGTGAGATGCAAAGATGAAAGAGTCCAAAGAATCCTTAGGTATTCATAATTCTATAACTAAACAAAGCCAGTGTGTTTCAGGGGCAAGAAAACTTCATCATTGCTTAGAATGGGATAGGGGACAGATTTACTAAAACTGGGGCACTCCGAATCTGGTACAGCTGTGCATGGTAGCCAATCAGTTTCTAACTTCAGCTTTTTCACTTAAAGTAGAACTATAGGCAAAACTTTTTTTTTTCATTTAGGATAGAGCAAGGGAGGGTTATAACCCCTCCCAGATTTTTTTCCCCATCTGTGTCCCATTAGGGTGGCACAGTGGTGTAGTGGATAGCACTCTCGCCTAGCAGTAAGAAGGGTCGCTGGTTCGAATCCCAACCAGGACACTACCTGCCTGGAGTTTGCATGTTCTGCCTGTGCCTGTGTAGGTTTCCTCCGGGAACTCTGGTTTCTTCCCACACTCCAAAGACATGCTGGTAGGTTAATTGGCTTCTGTCTAAATTGGCCCTAGTATATGAATGTGAGTTAGGGACCTTAGATTGTAAGCTCCTTGAGGGTAGGGACAGATGTGAATGTACAATGTATATGTAAAGTGCTGCATAAATTGACAGCACTATATAAGTGCCATTAAATAATAATAATTGTCCCATAGCCAAAAAGGAAGTGGGAGGAAATCCCTGTGAATCAAGGGAATTCCCTGGGGACCCCCCGGTCACCAGAACTAGTGTACCCATTGGAAGGTTTCCCCTCTATTACTTTTCTGGGGACAACCCAAAATTTGGGTAATTTCTTTTACTTTCACTTTCAATGATAATGGTAAACAGGACAAATAAAGAGGGTTTGTCTCCCTAATATAGGGTGACCAGACATCCCCGGTTTCTGGGGACAGTCCCCGGATTGAGGACACTGTCCCCAGACCAAGTCTGTCCCCAGTTTTGTCCCCGGATTGGATTTGAACAGGGGCTGGGGCAATTTCAAAGACAGCAAAATAAAAAGAAAAAATCTGAATTTCACCCCCCCCCCCCTGCCGCTCCTACTAGCTTATGGGGGTTTATTTTTTTCCATTATCTTTGCCCCTTTCTGATGATCATGTGCTTGTCGGAGAGGAGGGACTATTTCTTCAGTTTCGGGTGCATGCCCATTCAGCTCCACTCGCATGTTCTTCTGCCTTGGCTCAAGTCCCGGCCAGCCGCCTGCCTGTTTATCTCCTTGCCTTCCTTGGTGGAGTGATCTTCCTCTGCTCTCCACCCAGTAGTAGCCGGGGCCCGAAGAGTAAAGCCCCATACACACTATCAGATTTTCTGCTGATTTCTGTCTTCAGATTTACCAAAACCATGTAGTTCAAGGGCCGGCCTGATTGCAGACAACTTGAAACTCCTAAGGTTTGACCTCATATTATATGGTTTTGGTAAATCTTATGGAAAAAATCAGCAGAAAATCTGATAGTGTGTATGGGGCTTTAGACTTGACAGGCTGTGAGGCGGGCGGCGGCGGCGGAGACGGGCAAAGAGTCGTCGATTGCTGCCATTACTAGTAAAAAAAAAATATGTCCCCGGATTTCATTTTAAAAATCTGGTCACCTTACCCTAATAGAGACACAGACAGCAATAAAAACTGACAAATGTTCTAATCCCTCTCCACTCTATCCAAAACAGAAAAAATATTTGCCTTTAGTTGTACTTTAAGCTTTGGTAATAGGACCCGGAAGCTGATTTTGCACTCTCCAGTTTTAGTAAATCCACCCCCAAGGACTTATATGGACTCAGAAGATATTATAACCAAATAGATCCATACATGATTTGGTCAATACTTTCCTTTAGGACTGGAATTGTACTCAGTGGGAGCAGATCCAGATTGGATCCATATGGTTATAATGTCCTCTTAGAGTATACACGTCCTTTTTCCATTCTAGAGATGGAATAACATTCATCTAAAGCCAATTAATACCTTTACTTGCACTTATCCACTTATGGCAGAAAAAAAAAATTGAGTACATGGCTGAACTACTTACAGTACATGTAAATTATTTTATAATTCTGCTCAGCTAGTCTTGCTATTCACATACCTCTGCTACACTTTATCGCCAGGTAAGTGGTATCACTATTTTCTGGTGCAAGTTTACAGCTTCCTTTACCACCTATGTGCTCTTTGTCCAGGCTGGAAGTGGGAAGGTGGTATAAGAAGTTGCAAAGCTGTAGCCATTCCACCTGCCTGACTCTATGGTATGACAGGGATGTGGAAATAACAAGACTGACTGAGCAGAATTACACATCTTGTCAAGTAAAACAGTTCCCTGTATTCAAACACTGGAGTTATCTGTTTTCCTGGAGTTCCTTTTAAAATGTCGCCTTTTTTAATATTTCATTCGCTATTGTATCACAGTGAAATTGTTCTCTATTACTTATTATTTTATATGACTATCCCATTATTAATACTATTTACTTAGCTAACATAAACACTATTTCTGCAGTGGAAGTTGAAGGATCTGTGGATAATACTGGAACATTAGTTATTTTAATGTCTTGGACTTGGCTCAGGATGACAGAACCATAAAGACGTTGTCCCATATACAAACACATAGTAGATGTGTAGGACCTACAACGAGTTTCATGTTCTAAGCCAAGTTTGAGGTTTGAAGACGTTGCGTTTACATGTGGCTTTATTTTTGCTGCTTTAAGTTTGGTTTCCATGAGCTCATTAATGCTGAAATATAAATGTTAGTTCTAAATATCAGGTTAAAGCTGAAAAATTAGATGGATTTAGTAACTGGTGATGAGGGAATGGCTTGGATGGAAAGATTTCGCTGCCTTTTTAATCAGTGGTTTTCTTTTGTAATAGGTCAAAATCCTAGAGTAAAACATACGGAAAACCTAAAAAATATTATTATTTTCATTTGGCTAAAATGTCCATTGCCTAATGAGGTGAAGCTCTCCTGACTTCCATCATCCAATCATGTACAAGCAGAAATACTGTTTTTTTATTTTCTTTGCACATGATTGGGTATTCTGCGCAAAATTAAATTCCACCACATTCACAAAGCTCAAGTGAAAATCTCCTGGCAAAGTGAACAGCCTATTTGCCTTTAGTAAATCAACCCCAAAGTCTCAACTCCCTCTGAACTACACTGAACTGCTTCACAACTCTGAGACTGGCAAAAATCTGCTCCACCTGACATATTGTATGAATCACGATCCTCTCCCACTTTTTTATACTCACTATCAGTTCTTAAAAAAAGTTTGTTGCTAGCAGTCCCCTGTCCCCAGTGGAGCTGGTTTATCTCTATTACTTGGTTGCTTGGCCAGGCACACTTAGTATAGACACACGTACACCATCTAGTGGAAATTATGGAGAATGCAGTTAATTTATTTTTCTCTGTGCACTGGGATCATGCCTTAGCAAAATAAAAAAACAAACACTTTTTGGGTGTTTTATGATTAATCTGTGGTTGTCCCTAATATTTTACCCCAGCCTGACATTTATCTGTCTGTCAGCCATACCAGATACTACCTATTCTTGTTCTTGATTGTTTACACCCAACCTAAACCTTTGCGTATGCTGCAAACACCATTTCGTGAACAATACCTGCCCTTGAGCACTGCTTGTTTAGCAGACTACATACTTGTTTGTCTTTTTTAAGAGTAATTCAGTTTCCTATCTGCTCACCAGCTGTCACCAGTGAAGCAACCCAAAATATACTTCTTAACTCCTTGGTGCCTCCCGGCTCTTTTTTTGTTTATAGAGCAAAAAATAAAAACTGCAGAGGAGATCAAATACCACCAAAAGACAGCTCTATTTGTGGGAAAAAAAGGACGTCAATTTTGTTTAGGTGCAACGTCGCACGGCTGCGCAATTGTCAGTTAAAGTGATGTAGTGCCAAATCGCAAAAAGTGCTCTGGTCAGGAAGGAGGTAAAATCTTCTGGGGCTGAAGCGGTTAGGGTTAGGGTTAGGGTCAGGTAATGCCGGCCATACACGGCTCGAATTTCGAAAGAATTTTCTTTTGAAAATCGTATCAAAGAATTTTCGTACGAATTTCGCACCATTAGTGGGCTGCAACAATGGCCGGTTTCGTGCGGCAATCAAATTTGAGGAATCGGACATGTTGGAAATTTTTTGAAAAACAAATGATTTTCTAATCAATGATGGGAGAATCGTGCGAGAAATGTAACAAGAAAAGAAAATTTATGGAGAGAAAAGAAGATTCCCGGCCACAAAAATTCTTTTCTGTAGCATCATGAGGTGAAATTGAAGGCTTGGTCGGCCGAATTTCGAAAATCAATGGTGGCATCATCGGATCACAAAAAAAACGAACTTTCTGATTTTGAAAAGAAAATTAGTTCGAAATTCGACCATGTATGGCCTGCTTAAGAGCCAGGTTCAGGTCTTTCTTTCACCATATGTAGCAACTGCAAGAAACATACATATATTAACATTTTCTTTTTTTTAATGAAATTGTTCATATCCATTGTTTAACACAAACAAAACTGTAATTGATAGAACAATTACAAACCATAATTCACGGAATAGATTCCATTTTAAACAAATATGGTCACACAAAGCTAATAGGATGTCATACAATAACAATAACAGAATTATTTTTGGGTATCATCCAAACAATTAAGCAAACTGGTTCTGCCAGAGTACTTGACCAACAGGAGACATGAAGTAAGCCATTTTGTTCCTCAACTGGAGAGCACTTGTAGGACCTCTTGTTACTGTTCATTGTGTTTGGAAGCCATGGTGCATGTTGTCCTCTACATTGAATCCCTCTCTTCCACAAACGTATTCCTCTACTTGTTCGCAAGGACTCCAAAAGAGCATTCCATCATTCTCCGGGCATGACAGAGTCTGTTATTGGAGATGCATTTTTGTGGTCTCAGGCCTCTCTGAGAATAAGGGCACATTAGATGTTCCCCTATTCCAAAAGCCTTATCTCCAACAAACAGGAAAGGATGTGTGTCTAAGCGTGCATACATTCACTATTCCAACAGTTCAAGTGTTTATTGCATAACACTAAATCTTCCAGAAAAATGTGCCCAAAAGAACAATGTGCTCCAATCCACAGGAGCTACCACTCTTCAAAGGTAGTCTGTGGGATTCAACCTCCAGCTCTTAGCAGCTACTACTTTGACTGGGTCCCTTTTAAGAGACCTGTCCCCACTTGCTTCAATGTAGTTGTGGCTGTGAACAAAAACCTGGTAAATCCAACACACAGTTCCACTGATTTCCTGGCTCTCCACCTCCTCAGGACCGGCTGTTGTAAAAGGCAACGAATAGGAATAACGGTAGAGCATCAGTTCCGAAAAGACACAAGACACCTTGCAAGTCACTTTACACTATACAGCCAATACATTTTTTTATTTTTTATTCTTATTTCTATCTTCATCTTTATTTTAATCACAGACGTAGCAGCGCACAAGTTTCTTTACAAAGTGGAGAAATTGGTTTGCTCCCAAATTAGGTCTACAATCTCTAGCCACTGTGTCAGAGAATGCCTATAAGAGGTTTGGCTCACAGAAATGCGCATGCGTGCGGCATTCTTAGCAGATAGTGAACAGGCGCACGTGCGCACGTACGTGCACACACTCAGTGCATGTTGGCGCCAGATGCGCTATTTAACCACCTCAAAACAGGGCAATTTCAACCCCTTCCTGCCCAGACCATTTTTCAGCTTTCAGCGCTGTCACACTTTGAATGACAATTGCGCGGTCATGCTACACTGTAACCATGTGAAATTTTTATAATTTTCTTCACACAAATAGAGGTTTCTTTTGGTGGTATTTAATCACTTCTGGGTTTTTTATTTTATTTTTTTTTTTAAAAAAAGGCAAAATTTTGAAAAAAATTGTTTTTTCTTAGTTTCTGTCAGTAAATTTGTAAATAAGTAATTTTTCTCCTTCACTGATGGGTGCTGATAAGGCGGCACTGATGGGCACTGATGAGGTGGCACTGATTGTCACAAGGGGCGGGCTCTCCGGGTGATGTCATCGGATGGCTACGCCACATTGCTATATAAGTGCCGGCAGAGAGCGGACGACAACAAACAGATGAAGACATCAACAGAACAAGAGCGGCTTTTTTTTTTTGCGGGTATCCGGTGGCGAGGAAGAAGACAGCAGCGGGAAGAGACGGTGGCGGCAGAAAAAGACAGATCGAGGAGAAGACTGCAGGAAGAGACGGTGGCAGCGGGAAGAGACAGCTTGAGGAGAAGACGGTGGGAAGAGATGACGGGAAGGAGAAGACAGCGGGAAGTGACAGCACGAGGAGGAGACGGCTAGAGAAGACAGAGCTATTAATAAAGGAATTTTCAAAAAAAGCTCTTGTGTTTTTATTACATTTCACTGCTTTTTTGGTGAATGGGTAGGCGTATGATGTACCCGATACCAATTTACATAGGGGGGAGGTGGCCGGGATCTGGGGGCCACCTTCTTAAAGGAGGACTTCCAGATTCCAATAATATCCCCGCTTGCAGACCCCGATAACCACCAGCTAGAGTTGTCGAGAAGAGGCCCTTGTCCTCATCAACATGGGGGCAAGGTGCTTTGGGGTGGGGGGCGCAAAGCACCCATCCCCCCATGTTGAGGGCATGTGGCTGGTATGGTTCGGGGGGGGCGCTTGCTCGTCCCCTCCCTTTCCTGACCTGCCAGGCAGCATGCTCAGATAAGGATCTGGTATGGATTTTGGGGGGACCCCACACTTTTTTTTTTTTTTTGGTAGGGGGGGTCCCCTCCAAATCCATACTAGACCTGAAGGGCCTGGTATGAACCCCGCGCCAATTTTTTCACAAATTTTTTTGCTGCTAATTTTTTTTTTTTTTTTTACATTCAGCTTTCAGCAGCTGTCCCCTACTTAGCAACCAGCTATATACAGTGGTAGAATAGGAACTGCAAAACACATCAAAAATGGCATCAAATGTGCACCACTTGTGTTTCTGGTGCAGCCCCATTGAAGTCTATTAGCCGCAAATCGCGGGGAAAAAGTCCCCAACCATTTCCAAAAACGCACCGACCGCAAAACACATAGCTGTGAACTAGTACCATAGGAAACCATGTAAAATGGACTGTAGTACATTTCTGCAAACTGCAAAATGCACTAAAAAACGCAAAGTTGTGAACATAGGGTAAGTATATACATGCTAAAGGCTATTGCAATGTGATCCTATAAATCTAACCCTAATGTAAACCTAAATACTAACCCTAACGACAGCTTCAACCTGTGAGCTAATGCTAACACTAGCTGCAACCCATACGTATCATATTTAATTAGAAATTACTAAAAGTAATTTATATCTCACTTTTCAGAACAGAATCCAATTTTATTGAGGAGGAGGATGGCGACAAAAAGGAAGCCTCACAGTGTTTTGCCTCAATCATCAAGAGGTCCTTCTGAAGGCATTCAGGAAAATTTTGATCAAACAGCTACACAAGATGACACATTGACAACCTTTGAGCAGTCTGCTTTAACAAGCAGCAGGCTGCAGAGCAGACCAGGAACCACCCCTGGCAGAAAGCAGTCAAACCAGACTACTCAGGATGATGACGATAGATTACATTGGTACATAGATCCACTGGTTCAGACGAGACACTGAGAAATACCGTCACTGCTGGTTCACACAGGGGTGACTTGTCAGGCGACCTAGCCGCCTGACAAGTCGCCTCCCGTTCTGTACTACGGAACCGTTCTAATAGGAGCGACGCAAGTCGCTCCGACTTAGAAAAAGGTTGCTGTACTACTTTGGGGGCGACTTGAGGCGACTTGCATAGACTTCTATACAGAAGTAGTTTTGCAAGTTGCCGTGGAAGTCGTGTGCAGGTCGCCTCGGTGAGGCGACCTGCAAGTCGTGCCGCCCCTGTGTGAACTGGGGCTTAGGCTATGTCTGATACGACAGCTATCTATCCATAGGTGCACCAATCTGAGTATGGCTTTTTTTCGAGTACAAGATAACTACATCAGTGCTGCTCACTCACCCCCACCACAAATGGCCCATTATGAGCAACCTAATTACCAATGGTTTATGCTCATTCCCAAAGCCAACTTGAGTTTCGCAACCAAACACAGCAGCACCAACACCAACTAGTGCAGAATGATGGCCGCACCCACCACACGCTCAGTAATGCATCAAGGGTACTTGATAATTCCCAAGCCAGCAGTAGTGGCTTTGTTTTATGAAGCTGATAATTTTTTCCTTTTGAAAATACATGCAACAAACACGGTAATTTTGGATAACATGCTGGGGTATATATTCAGGATTTTGTTAATGTTTATTGTTATTTTATTTTTGTATGTATTGTTATTAATATTATCACTCACATTTGCCCCGTTGTGTACATTTTTTCATTGTTTATAAAAAAAAAATTGTATGCCGGTTAAGAAGAGGCTAATAAAAAAATGTTTCATCATAAGGTGCCCTTTTTTGTGTAGAAAAGCTTAACCCTAAACTGACCCTAACAATAACCTGACCCTAACCCTAACCTGACATTCACCCTGACCTTAACCTGACCCTAACCCTAACCTGACATTCACCATGACCCTAACCCTAACCTGACCCTCACTCTAACTCTGACCTGACACTTACCCTAACCTGACCCTAACTCTAATCTGACACTTACCCTTACCCTAACCTGTTCCTAACCCTAACCTGGCCATAACTCGACACTCATCATGACCCTGATCCTAACCGTAACCTAAAACTCACCATAACTCTAACCTGACACTCACCCTGACCTGACACTCAACTTAACTCGTCCCTGACCTGACACTCATCCTGACCCTGACCTGACACTCACCCTAACCTGACACTCATCCTGACCCTAAGCCTAAGACGACACTCACCCTGACCCTAACCTGACATTGACCCTGACCCTAACACAAACAAAAGCCTAATCCTAACCTAATGCTCACCCTAACCCTAACCATAAAGCTGACTCTTAGTACTGACATAACCCTAACTTGACCGTACCTTAAACCCTAAATTAACCCTAATTTACCACTAAACCCAAGTTAAACCCTAACCTTAAACTATAGCCCACAACAAACATATTGCATGCATTAAAAAAAAAAGTTTCTACCAATGGACCTCCGTGTATAGTCAAAGAATTTTTGTGGGTGCCTTTGTAAATCCTGGTATAGGATCCAAAACTGACATTAACTTTCACGTTGTAACAGCAGTGGATGTACCCCTATAAAGTCTTCTTGTTTGCCCCAATCTCCTCATATGCCTTCTGAGTATAGCTAGTGCTATCACAATGATTAGGGCTACTGTGCTAGGCATCCCTTTTAACCAAAAGAGGATAAAAACCTGCACAAAAACTCTCCAAAAATGAATATGTCATTACTCGCACTCCTTCCCTACTCACAGGATATGATGTCAGAGGAAATGCTGGAAAAGAGCAGTGAGCTTCAATGCATGCTAAAACACATGTCAATGCATGTTAAATCACACATCAACGTGCGTTAAAACATAGCTGAAATGGATTGAAATGTACATCCATTTTCTAGGCATTTTAGCGCAAGTCAGTGTCACTTCAGCCTTAGAAATATTAATTGGGCTTACAATGTCTTCTCACAAGCTCACTGTCAAGTTGGAGGGTATACCTTCCATATCACCACAAGAATCCTTGATAGTATCCAACCAACAATGTAGCTCATATTACAGGACATGGCTGTAATTTGATAGATACAATTTGAGGGTTAATTGTTAGGGTCAGGTTAGTGTTAAGTATAAGGGTTCAAATTCTGGTTTAAGGTTTAATGACAAGAAAGTCATAATAAGGCTTAGATTAGAAGTTACATTAGGTTTTAGGGTTCAGATATGCAAAAGATTAGGTGTGTGGATGAGCCTATGGGCCTGTGTACACTACTGGGTTGTTCATGCAACACGCAGCAATGCACATTACATGAGTTTTTGTGATGCAGTGCCATTTAGAATGATTCACACCAATGCACTTTGCTGACTGCCATGAGTTATATTGCAATCGCTGCCAGAAATGGTAAACACACCTTATTCAATACAGGGCATTTTCACCCTGTTCCTGCCCAGGCCAATTTTCAGCTTTCAGCGCTGTCACGCTTTGAATGACAATTGCCCAGTCATACAACACTGTACCCATATAACATTTTGATCAATATTTTTCCCACAAATAGAGCTTTCTTTTGGTGGTATTTGATCACCTCTGCGGTTTTTATTTTTTGCGCTATAAACAAAAAAAGACTGACAATTTTGAAAAAAACAATATTTTTTACTTTGCTATAATAAGTATCCTAATTAAAAAAAACAAAACAAAACATATTTCTTCCTCAGTTTAGGCGGATATGTATTATTCTACATATGTTTGGTAAAACAAAATCGCAATAAGCGTATATTGATTGGTTTGCGCAAAAGTTGCACCTACAAAATAGGGGATAGATTTATGGCATTTTTTTTTTTTTTACTGGTAATGGCGGCAATCTGCGATTTTTGTTAGGACTGCGATATTCCGGCGGACAGATCGGACAGTTTTGACACTATTTTGGGACCATTCACATTTATACAGCGAACAGTACTATACAAATGCACTGATTACTGTATAAATGTCACTGGCAGGGAAGGGGTTAACACTAGGGGGGCAATGAAGGGGTTAAATGTGTTACCTAGGGAGTGATTCTAACTGTGGGGGTAGGGGTCTGGCTGGGGGAGGTGACCGATCGGTGTTCCTCTGTACTGGGAACACACAATCGGTCTCCTCTCCCCTAACAGGACATGCATCTGTATGTTTACACACACAGATGCACGGCCGCCAGGCACGCGCATCGGCTCCCAAGTGATGTGGCGGGCGCACGCCCCCTAGCGGCCGGGAAGCCGAGGATGTCATATGACGGCCACCCAGGATGAGAGAGACACCTTGCGGCCGTCATTTGACTATACGCGGAATGGGATAAGGTTAAGCAGCCCATTCTAACAAATAGGTTGCCTTAACACAATGTATATTAACCCCTTTGTGCCTATGGGTAAAACAAATCTAAATGCTTAAGAACAATTGTGAAACTTTGACATGTGTTAGCAAAACTGTACATATCATCACAACTACCGTATTTATCGGCGTATAACACGCACTTTTTTCCCCTTAAAATCAGGGGAAAATTGCGGGTGCATGTTATACGCCGATCCCCTGCGATCCGGAGCTGCCAGATCTTCAAAATCGCCGACCGCGATTTGAAAATGGCGCCACCGGCGCCGAAATACACAGAGCCGGCCCTCGGCTCTTCTCGGCCACTTTCGGCTTCACTCGTACGCCGCCCGAACCTAGCCGAGTACATTTGGCTAGGTTCGGAAAGCTCCGCTCACAGTCACGCCCATCCCGGGCGGGACTACGAGTGGAGCCGAAAGTGAACGAGAGCCACCGAGAAGAGCCGAGGACCAGCTCTGTGTATTTCGGCACCGGCGGCGCCATTTTGAAATCCCGGTCGGCGATTTTGAAGCCCAGGATGGCAGGGGATCACAGGATCAAAGGCTGCACTGGGGCAAGGCTGCACTGGGGAAGGCTGCACTGACAAGGCTGCACTGACAAGGCTGCACTGACATGGCTGCACTGACATGGCTGCACTGACATGGCTGCACTGGGATAAGGCTGCAATGGACACTGGGGAAGGCTGCACTGACATGGCTGCACTGACATGGCTGCACTGACATGGCTGCACTGGGATAAGGCTGCAATGGACACTGGGGAAGGCTGCACTGACATGGCTGCACTGATATGGCTGCACTGACATGGCTGCACTGGGATAAGGCTGCAATGGACACTGGGGAAGGCTGCACTGACAATGCTGCACTGACAAGGCTGCACTGACAAGGCTGCACTGACATGGCTGCACTGACAAGGCTGCACTGACATGGCTGCACTGGGGCAAGGCTGCACTGAGAAGGCTGCATTGATGGGCATTTAAATGTAAGTTTTTTTCCCTTCAACTTCCCTCCTAAAAGTTTTTTTTTTTCTTAAAATTACCTCCTAAACTTGGGGTGCGTGTTATACGCCGATAAATACGGTACTTTGTGTATCCGGGTGAATTTTACCATTTTTTTTTTTTCAGGACAAATTGGGATTTCTTTTGGTGGTAAATGGTAATGGATATCTCCTGTTTTTTTTAATTTTATTTTATCAAAGGAAAACTGCTCAAAACAGTAAAAAATATATATTTTTTAGATTTAGCTGTACATTTCTTGCTACTACCATAACCTTCCACCAAAGAACAACCCAAATTAAATTCCCTGCTTCTCACAATCGCAGCAATAACACATATGTGCATGTTAGTTGTTGTTTTTACCCTTAATATGGTGCAAAACAATAATGCCCCCCTTTTTTTTTATCCTACCTAAAACACACTGACAAGGATACTAAAAAAAATCCTGTCAAAAAAAAAAAAATACTGACTCTGACCTTTGACCCTGACCCAGACACTGGCACTGGCACTGACCTAGATCAAACCTTGATCTAGGTATTTTTATTGTATTTTTTTATTTTTTTTATTTTTTTACACATACTTTTTTTTCTCTGCCAAGGAGAGAGAGATACTAAATAGCTCTCTACTCCATTCAAAGAGAAAGAAAACACGGGGGCGAACTTCACAGTGACTATCTCAGCAATCAGATTACCCCGAATCAGGAGATCCAGGTCCCGATCGTTAGTATGGGGCCCGGGGCTTTCCCTGACACTCTGGTGTCCCAGCACAAAGGGAGATATGCAAATTTGTGGCTCCACGGAAAAAAGCCCAGCCCAGTGGGGCTGCATATTTGTGTATGGTCAGCGTGAGGGGGTCAACTTGTGGGGGCTAGTGCACCACAGTGGCATGAGTGTGCCCCAAGCTTTTATTTTCAAGGTAAAGGTCTGATTAGGTTAATATTTCGTACTGCTGATTTGGCACCAACATTTTCACAGCAGTAGAACCTGGGTTCCAGGAGCCGAAAACCAATATACTGTGATCATACTCCTGTCTCACATCTCTTAGTTGATATTTTGTTCTTGTAATCCTTTAACCACTTTGCCGCCCGCCATATAGCAAAGTGGTTGCAATATCCTGACCGGATGTCATATGACGTGGTCAGGATAACAAGCCGCTACGCGCCCCCAGGGATGCGCATCACGGCAATCGTTGTTGCGGCGTGTCAGTCTGACGCACCTCAACTTCGATTTAGGTAAGGAGTCCCTGTCAGAGAAGTGATCAGCCATGTCCAATCACAACTGATCACGATTTAAACAGGAAGAGCCGTTTATCGGCTTTTCCTCACTCGCGTCTGACAGACACGAGTAGAGGAGAGCCGATTGGTTGCTCCTCTGATAGGGGGGTCTGCGCTGATTGTTTATCAGTGCAGCCCCCCTCGGATGCCCACCCAGGACCACCAGGGATGCCACCAGGATCACCAGGGATGGCCACCACTGATGACCAAAAGGTATGGCATCCCTGGTGGCCATGGGTGGCAATGTGTGCCCACACATGATGCCAATCAGTGCCCACCAGCAATACCTGCCAGTGCCTCCTAATCGGTGATACCAATCAGTGCCACTCATCAGTGTCCATCACTGCCACCTATCAGTGCCCATCCATGACCATCAGTGGCCACCTATCATTGCCCATCAGTGCTGCATATCAGTGCCCATCAGTGCCACTCATAATTACCCATCAGTGCCGCCTTTAAGTGCCCATCTATGCCGACTATGAGTGAACATCAGTGCTGCATATCAGTGCCAGCTCTCAGTGCCCATCAGTGTCGCATATCAGTGCCCATCAGTGCCACCTCATTGGTGCCACCTCATCTGTGCTCATTAGTGCCACCTTATCAGTGCTCGGCAGTGCAGTCTCATCAGTGCCCATCAGTGAAGGAGAAAACTTACTTATTTACAAAATTTTATAACAGAAACAAAGAAAAACTTTTTTTTTTTTCAAAATTTTCAGTCTTTTTTTTATTTGTTTAGCAAAAAATAAAAATGCAGAAGAAAAGAAAGCTCTATTTGTGGGAAGAAACTGATAAAAATGTTGTTTGGGTACAGTGTAGCATGACCGCGCAATTGTCATTTAAGCAGCGACAGCGCTGAAAGCTGAATATTGGCTTGGGCAGGAAGGGGGGAAAGTGCCCTGTATTGAAGTGGTTAAAATCTTTCCACACTGTATGGTTTACACATTTTCTGATCTAGCGCACTGTTAGAGGTGTCAAACACATCACGCGGCATTAGTGCTTGTTGTTTTTTTTCTACAGATTTATTGAGCGGATAAAATGACAAGTAATTACAGCTTTGGGCAAAACACATTTTGAATTTCCTTTTATTGCTTTATTATTTATTATTTTCTGTTGATGCGTTTCTATACTTAGCCAGCGTTTGGTTGTGTGTATTCCAGCTGTGTCTTGTTACCCAGCAACTGATTTATTTTGGCACACGATATTCTCTCATATTTGGTTATTTTTCTGCTTGGTGTTTTTTCTGTCCGTGAGATCTTGGACACAGCAAATTGTGTTGATTATCTAATATAGAATTAGGGACTTGACAGTGGGAGGGAATATAGTAATGTCATACTACTATTTTATTACTCTGTTGTTGCTGTTTCTAACAAGAATCGCGTATAATAGAGAAGCTAGTTTACATTTGAAATTGTAAAACTCTGGAAGACCAGAATTATTTTCTGATGTTAAAAACCACTTGAAGACCGGGCCTTTTCCGACATTTGTTGTTTACAAGTTTTAATCGGTATTTTTTGCTAGACAAATACTTATAGACCCCAAACATTATATATATATTTTTAGTAGACAACCTAGGGAATAAAATGGGTATAGTTGCAATTATTTATGTCACATGGTAATTATGCAGCGGTTTTTTAAATACGATTTTGTGGGAAAAAATACACTTTAATGATTAAATTAAACAAAAAAAGGCGAAGCTTTACATGTTACGTGTTTAGAGTTACAAAGGAGGTCTAGCGCTAGAATTATTGTTTTCGCTCTAACAATCACATTTGTGATGCAAACACAGTTTACATATGCTTACGTGAGTTACATATGCGTTCACTTCTGCACACGAGCACGAAGGGAATTGGGCGCTTTTATTTATTTTTTCCTATTTGTTTTATTTATTTTATTTTTACACTATCCCTTTAATTTTTTTTATCACTTTTATTCCTATTATAAGGAATGTAAACATCCCTTGTAAAAGAAATAAGGATGACAGGTCCTCTTTATGGAGCGATCTGGGGTCAAAAAGACCCCACATTTCTTCTTTACCTTTAAAAGCAAATGATAGAAAAAAAAAATTGTAATTTTTTGCTGTAAAAAAAAAATGTTTACTTCCACCCTGGGCCGGAAGTATTGTCATGACGTTGCTCTGATTCTCCAAGGCCAAAAAGGTGATCAAAGATAATCTAGTCTTTTGTCGCCTCTGTGACCAGCTTGCCGCACAGTTAGATTGTTTCTCAGGCTCACCGGTAAAGACGTCCCATCCCACTGCTTCTGAAAATGTTCCAGAGGCTCATGAGTTGCTTGGAACTCTTTCAAGAGAAAGCCAGCTGCCGGCTGAAAAAAAAGATACCGGGGTTATATTTACGTATTGCAGGAGAAAAGAAAAAAGTGTGTGTAAAAATAAATAAATAAAAAAATAATAATAATAAAAAATAAAATAAAAAATACAAAAAAATACCTAGATCAAAATTTGATCGAGGTCAGTGCCAGGGTTAGTGTTTGGGTCAAGGTCAAGGTCAGGGTCAAAGATCAGGGTCAGTCTTTTTGGACAGCAAAATGCACACTAATGTTTTTGGGCTGCACTATGGGTACGAACAACAACTAACACACACACACACACACATATGTGATATTGCATGCGATCATCAGGAGCACTAGGGCTAGCAGTGGGTGCACACATGCACGCCTCTACCCCAGGACAGGCTAGAGGATCTACATGTACGTAATTGCTTGTGTTGCCCGCCTGCCTGCAGTAAATGTACGGTAAGTGGGTGGGAAGCAGTTAGGTGAGCTAACCCTTTTTAAAGTATCACTTTTAAACAGTTTTGAACATTATGCATGCAATGTGCACACAAAATACTGCCCTGTCTCTCTCTCCCTACTTCTTCTCCTCTCTCTGCTGTTACTGGCAACTGACAGTCATCAAAATGCTCCTTATTGTTATTTTATATTTACATCATCTATATGAAGATCACAGGAGTAACGTCTGATCTGCCTATGATATCAGTTAAAGCAACCTTACTTGTAAAAAAATAAAATCAAGTTTTGGGCTCCCACTGCTGTCTCAACCAACGAGGAGGGAGATTCTCCATACAGCCAAGGCTACTGTAAACATGGCTGGATCGGAGGGGGCTCAGGTAAGGATTGGGGGAGCTGTGGGTGGCCGCTGCACACAGAAGGTTTTTTAGAATGCATGAAGTTAAAAAACCTTCAGCCTTTAGAACCACTTTAATGGAGAAGCCATAAACATATCTGCAGGCTGCAAGGTTTCTTTAGTTACTTTCATGAGCACACTATGCTAGGCAAGCTCACTTTGTCTTGCAATTGGTTCTTTAATTTTTTCGAATGTTCTAAATTACAGACATATGCCTATTACTGATGATACAAAAGAAAATTTGGCATCTGGTAAATAAAAATTCAATTTGTAAAAGATAATTACATGTTTTGTATAATGGATCTTTTCTTTTTTGTGACCGTGACAGTAATGCGTATTTGGAAAATAAATTTGATACAGCTATTAGAGATAATATTTTAATGGCCACGTAGCGTGTGTTAGTAAAAAGATTTTGAACTCCACCCTTTAATCTTGCTGTGGTACTTAATCATCACTGGAGAAGCTTGTCGTAATGAATAAGTAAGGATTACGGGTATTGTACTATAAAATCAAATCAGTTAAACCATGAACTGCAGGAGAAACCCTTCCATATTGGTTGTTCCAAGAATATATCAGATAATAAAAACAATAGCAGGTGTGTAATACTGACTGAATCAGTATGCTTGTTTCAGAACATTTGTCCAATTCATGATGATTGGAGGTTTACTGTAGATTGCTGATTTGCTCCGTTGGATGATGTTTTCGCTGTATGTACTGTGGGCTTATATGAATGGTAATACCTTTTTATTCAAAGACTAGTCCTCATTTATCATCAGTCATATTATCATCTCTTCATGTTCCAATAACACGGATTGTTTGTTTCCTTCATTACTTGGCCTCAAAGTGAAGAATGCATTTCAAAGTAAGTATGTTGTGTATCGATTTTCATTTCTCCAAAAATGTTAGGACATGTTGCTTAAAGCTGAACTCTCTCTCCTGTACCCTTTCTCCTGTCCTGAAATTGGTAAGTCTGATTTCACTACACACTATAAGCTTCTCACTGTGTGCATTAGAAGCCGCATCCATCATCTAGCTCTTTCTGCCCCAGCCTTATTGTCCCTGACTCACCCCTCGTATTCTCTGGATTTCAGTTCTTTTATTCATAGAGTCTTGGCATCACATTCACTAGGAAATGCAATTTGCCTAGTAACGCCCACTCCACCAGAATAATACTCACCCATCAAGGCCTATCCTATCAATGATAGAGACCGTTTTTTGTTTTTTTTCTGTTATATTGTTTTATAAGGCCAAGCATCTTAACCCAAGCAGGGGAAGAACACTTGCAACAGTACAAACATAATATAACACAATAAATAATATGTGACTTCTGCGGTTGAAAACAGACATGGCATAAGCTAGAGAGGTTGCCTAGTTAAGATCTACTCCATAGAGTGGGATGGGTGGAGGGGGCACAAAAATATATCCCCGCTATAAGTCCATTATGATGCAATTGGAGAGTCAGTACCAATGGTGTCAAGGTGTCTCCAAGCCATTTAGCCCAAACATTACTGAATATCTTTGGACATCTCCTATGACTATAATGGGTTTATTTACTAAAGTTGGAGAGTGAAAAATCAGGCTTACTTCTGCAAAGAAATCCCTTTCTGACCTCAGCTTGTTGAGTTAAGCTTTGGCAATAAAACCTGGAAGTGGATTGGTTTCTATGCAGAAGTGAGCCTGATTTTGCAGTTGCCAGCTTAAGTAAATAAACCCCTAAGTATCATGGTACAGTGGCAAAATCGAGTTAATTAGTTGTTTCTAGAATTGAGCAGATGGGGGGCTGATTTTCCCAGTTCATTGTGATAGATTTCCTGACATAAAAAAGGAGAAAACCGACGAGTGTTCTTTCAGTTGTAGTAGGAGCCAAATCTTCCACTAGGCCCAATAAACAGAACTTAGAGGAGAGAGCCAGATTGGTTTGGGCAACTGCATTGACATAATCAAGGATCTCTTGCCAGTATGAATATATAGCAGGGCAAGCCCAAAATATATTTATGAAATCCCCCTTAGAGTGACTGCGGTGCCAGCAGACAGAAGAAAGTGCTGGGTCCAACTTTTGAAGATGATACAGGGTGTAATACGCTCTATGGAATATTTTAAATAGGATCAGTTTATCTCTGCTGACACGAGCTGTTTGAAAGGCATGTTCCTGATTTTAGGTCAGTCCCCATCATCTAGGTCAGGAATGTCAATCAATCATTTTTGTTTAAGGGCCATTAAATCTGGGATTGTAACCAACAGGAGGTGTTGAAGGAGAGCTGAGGTTGGTTTTGAAAGTTGGTCAATCCTGAGTATAAGTTCCAGATCTGAGCAGGCCGTTTCTAAAGGTTGGGACTGAAACTGACAGCCGATGGCATGACCAATCTGCAAGTATCGAAACGGATAGTGAGAAGGGAGATTGTATCTATCAAAATTCTGCAGCCAGAATCCTGACTAGGTCTGGTACAAGTGATCATACCCCTATCCTGGAGTCCTTGCACTGACTACCCATCAGGTGTCACATAGACTTTAAGATCCTCTTGCTAACCTATAAGGCTCTTGTGGCTTGGCACCCCATGAACTTTTATCAACTTACCCCCCCACCATGGTCCTGGAACCTCAGACCGGGTCACACTGGAGGGTGTTACACAACTGAATAGATTGCATGAGCATGGCAGATCCTGTCTCTTACATTCCTATCTCAGACAGCAACGGTGAGGTTGCTCTCCACCTGTATTTATATCCTCCCAAAAAGGAAGTCACATGAACACAGGAGGAGAAGAATTACTTATCTAGAAATTCTTAACCCCTGCGGTGCCAGTACAAATACAGTACAGAACAAAACATGCAATTACAACAGAAATACATTGCACACAGTAGGCACCTGCCTGCAAGTGTTGTCACTCTAACATAGAAAGTGTGTTACTGGTAGGACCACAAGTTGAAAATAAATGAAAATGAAGAAAAAAGCCCAAAAACTAAAATAAATTAAAAGTAAAATTAAAATTAAATTGCAATATATAACATTTTTGTTCTTGGGTTTAGATACACTTTAGGGGTGCTTTAGTGTTAGGGACATCCTTATGTTAAGGATAAGTAGTGAAACATTATTGTTAGTTTGTTATTAGCATCTCAATCCCTATGCCATAATTACCCAACCCTAGCAGCAAATACGAGGGTTCTTCAAAAAGTTTCCACACTTTTTAAAAACTCTTTTTATTAAGAATTTCAAAAACAAATGACATTGCTTTTCTACATAGTCACCTTCCTTTGCGATGCATTTTTCCTAACGTCGTACCGACTCTCAGACACAACCAATTACTACTCGTTCCGCCCTCACCGTTTCCTCCAAAAATATAAAAGTGCATAAACTTTTTGAAGACCTCTTGTATTAATGTTTTGCTTGTTTTCTACACTGCATTTTCCAAAATTCTTCTTACTGACAACCCTCTGCAGACTACTGAGAACACTTTACACCAGTCCCAGAGCGCCAATTGTCCCTGCAACAGCCCTACAGACAGTAACCTGGCTGCTTAATAACTGAGCAGTGTGCCCTCTACTCTACATTAACTTAATCATTTTGATTTTCCATTGGAACTGATTTACTAAGGAAGTGCATTTTACACTTAGCCAAATACATTTTTGTTCACATTGAACACCCTTTCACACACAGGGGAATTGGAAAAAAAAAAAATTCTTTTACATATGATTGAAGTGAATAAGTGCAGCACCCTCTAGTGTAGAGTACTAGGTATTTTACATAGGTTTATTTTTTATAGGGTAGGTAAATTGTTTGGCTTGGCTGGCAGCCAAGCCTGTGTGTTTTGAATCTGGGTCAGGGTGAGTGATCCAGGGAGGCTGGAATGACTCATCAGGCAGCATGTCTGATACTTCCCCAACTTGCTGGAACTTTACAGAAACATTCAGAAGAATGAGAGGAAGGTTAGGAGGAGCTGCCTGGAGTATTGATGAGGGCCCCAACCAATCCCTGGCCAAATGGGCTGGCAGTGGAAGGGACCTCTTAAATACTCAGGGTCATGACAGTAGTGGGCAGTGGAGTTTGGGGGAAGCTGGATGGATTGCTGAGGAGGCTGTCGGTGGGCCATTGAGGGTAACCCCCTAGTCTGGGGGTGACCTTGGGCCTGGGAGTTTAGGTGCAGGAGGAATCCTCTCACAACACAACAAGAAGTCCTGCCCAGTGGCATGGGAGCGGGTGGGACAGCAGGAGCCAGCAAGCATGTTTGGGAGATCTCCAGGGAGAAGACAGCCAGATGGCTGGTGAGTGAGGCAGTCGGGGAAGACTGAGAGGAAGCCTGAAAGACTGAGGAGTGCAGTCTAAGATGGTTGTAGAGTCAGTCTGGGAGGACTGTGGAAAATTAGCCAGGGGGGCTAGTGAAAGGGGCAGCTGCAGCCAGGTCGGCTGGCAGTGCCCGAAGAGGTGGTGCTGGGATCAGTAGCCACATGAGGGCACCTGGACACTGGAACTTTTCTACACACCAAAGGGGCCCGCGGCCCCTGCCTGTAAAGGGCTATCACTGGATATGGCTAAGTACCTTGTCAGATCCCCCCCTAACAGTGTTCCAGCTGGGCTTGAGTGTTCTGCAAGCAAAATTTTTTGCAGGAGGCAGAAGAAGAGTGTATATATGGACTGTATATAGTTGTTTCCCTGAAGGGTTGCTCATGCTGAAAAGTCAAGTGGGCATCAAGTACAGTAATAGCTCTATCCGTATCCAAATTGAATACCCCTAATAAACAAAAAAAAATAAAGTTGCTAGACTCTTTCCTGACTCAAGTGTGCTGTGAAAATTCAGTGTGCCTGGTTGTGCAGGGTGGGGGATCCCCACTCACCAGCCGCTCCTACGGGGGTAGCGCTACAAAAGACTTTAAGGGGTTAATATGGCGCACACTGGATGTAGCTAGGAACATATAACTGAAAAGGCAGGGGGGGGGTTGGGGGTTATTGGGATCATGGGAGGGGGAACTTGGTGGTGAATGTTAATGTATCACACCAAGTTCAGTTTTAGTCCATGTAAGGGTAAAAGGAATGCTGAATATGTAGAAGGCAGCCAGTCTGTAAAAGCTAGAAGGAGCTCTGGAACAATACAAGAGAGAGAAAAGGACGGTGCCCTCCAAATGCAGCATGTATGATAAAAGTTTTATTATAATGGATAAAAAAACACTCACAATTGAGTTGATAAAAGCCAGCATATAGAACAGTAAGAAGGGTTCATCCGCATGTTCCCGGGGGATGTGGATTTCACGGGCTAGTGGAGGGGGTCCTGGGTTCTGGGTCCTGTGTCCTAGGTCCTAGTAGCTCTCCGGTGGTGCTGCGGGTTCTCAGGGCCTCCGGGCGGCTAGATGTAGGCTGTGGATACTTTGCGGAGCTCCGTGCTGTCCTGTGTCCTCACTTCTGGGAATGGGGTCAGGCGGGCAGTGCTTCACGTTCGGAGCTGGCGTGCTCCTTCATCAGGCTATGCTGGTGGCCATATTAGGTGTTGGAACTTATACCATAGGCGAGGGGAGGGGTAAGGAGGTGATTGGATGGAGGGCGGAACTGAGTGAGAGGACGGGACACATACCCGTCACAGGACCCAGAACCCAGGACCCCCTCCACTAGCCCGTGAAATCCACATCCCCCGGGAACATGCGGATGAACCCATCTTACTGTTCTAAATGCTGGCTTTTATCAACTCAATTGTGGGTGTTTTTTATGCATTATAATAAAACTTTTATCATACATGCTGCATTTAGAGGGCACCGTCCTTTTCGCTCTCCTACAAAAGACTTCACAGGTAAGTGTACTCCATTAGTAAATCAACCCAATTAAGTCAATATAGTTCTATGAAATGTACTTATAAAGCAGTAGTCCTTTATTATAACCTTTATTTACTGTATAAAGTATTTATGACAGGTCTATAATGCCACCCCTCTAATTACATACTCTGTTCTTGAACTGTCTGTAATTCATCTATATAGATAATAATAGTTTGTGTTCCCCACGACTACCATTCAATTTAATGTGGCATATGTTTATGCACTGATATAGAACACAATACCATCTTTTTAAAGTGCAGGTAAATAATCTGCCACTAGTAAGAAAGTATTGGTCTTGAGTGATTGCTTTCCTCCCCATTCATCAATATAATGAGGTCCTGTGGGAGAATTTTAGTTTGTTATCACTTATGAACTATGTGACTTTTGTACAGTGTTGCACTGCAGACATAACACATGGGTTATACATACTTTGATGTATAGTGACGCCTTGCTGAAACAATTTTAAAGTTGTAATGGCAATATATGTTTAAATGCCTTTTAATATTTTTGTTCCTTTTAATGTAACCATTGATACCACTGAAAACAGGGCTTTAAACTTGATTGTTGAGCATCTGCATGTTGTGATGCACAAATGACCATAGAAGATAAACTACAAATGTTGTATGAAAAATTTAACATATGCGCTTGAATGTTTTAGAAAGTTGTGTTTATTTAAAATAAAGGGAAGGTTTAGAACCTTTGTCAGGATTGCATTACTGGTTGTGCCCCTGTTGGGAATATTTACCCTCATTTATAGTCTTGATGACCACCAGGACAGGAAGTAAAGGGGAATATTCCCAACAGAGACAGACAGCTTTGAATATTATCTCACTTTTAAAATAAAGAGAACAGAATGATTCCTCCAATAGCACTAGCATTAGATTGTACTCATTTCATGATATAAGGTGCAGAGCTCATACAAAACAAAAACCTTCTAAAACCATCTCACCTTAGCCCCAAAGCTAGTACTAAGTTAATGCACAGTGCTCCCCAAAAGTTAAACTCTTATTTATTGTGCAATTGAAAGGTTCTATTTTCTTAATATTTAGCCAAATTATGAAGATTTTGGTGAGAATTCAATAGAGTCATTGGGGAAGGCAAATTTAAGGGTGTGAAGTATCTATGGTACTCAACTCAGCACCAATATCCCGTAGGCAATGAATAAGAATCAATACGTCTATTTGTCATTAAATTAGCTGCCACTATAAACAATACAATATGCATAAAACAAATAGCGTTATAAACAAAAAAACACTAATGCCCCGTACACACAATCGGAAATTCGGCCAGCAAACAACCGATGAGAGCTTTTTGTCGGAAAATGCGACAGTGTGTATGCTCCATCGGACTTTTGCTGGCTGAATTCCCGCCAACAAAAGATTGAGAGAAGGTTCTCAATTTTCAGAAAAAGTTCTGATCGGAAATTCCGATCGTCTGTAGCAATTCCGACGCGCAAAATTCCTACACATGCTCAGAAACAATTCGACGCATGCTCGGAAGCATTGAACTTCATTTTCTCGGCTCGTCGTAGTGTTGTATGTCCCTGCGTTCTTGACGGTCGAAAGTTTAGCGAATTTTTTTTGACCGTGTGTATGCAAGCCAAGCTTGAGCGGAATTCTGTCGGAAAAACCATCCAAGATTTTTCTGACGGAAAATCCGTTCGTGTGTACGCGGCATTATAGCTGCGATCCGTCAATCTCTGTAATTGACTGATATTCATGTGTTATCCACACAAGTTCATAAGAACACCCAGTGCATATGTACAAAGAAAGTCTCTGGTGTACTAAGTCCTCAAATCCTTGTATTCCATCCACCAATCACCAGACTGTCACCACGTGAGTTCCACTACCATAAGAGTTTAAACTCACCAGAAATCTTTAATCTAGAAGCCTTTATTTATAGTGCTGTCCAACACTCATAAGGGGATGGTGTCACTCATGCTGGGAAACGCTCCAGGAATCACTGAGCTTATTACAAGAAAGAAACTCCACATAGCGTAATCCCTTTCAAGTAAACATTTCTTAAATAAACTCCCCTTTAAAATGAACTTACAAGCAACAATGTTATATTCACATTATCACATCAACATCATAGCCTAATCCACCGATCAGATATGGTATCTCACCCCCCACGCTGAAGCCTGCTCTGTATCACCTAGCCGTCACTGACGGTGGCACGTTTATAACGCTATTTGTTTTACACTTAAAGGGTAACTCCACTTTTGTGCGGAAAAAAATAGCAAATAAAGAAAAAATAATATAGCGCATAATTGCGACACTAATCATATTGTAATTGAATGTATTAAAAATTAGCTTTCTTTTCTAATCTGCAGCCGCTATAATTTTCTGAGAATGCATTGCAATATGGCTACTTGGAGTTGTTCTGTACACAGAGTGTGTACTGACCACTCCCCAGAAACATCATTTCCGGCTTGTGTGATTGGCTCACCTATTTTCCTAGAAGTCTGCCTAAGATACAAGTCAGGTTTCAGGCATCCCCTGCAACAAAAATGTAATTTTTGGTGAGATATTTTCAATAAGAGCATGTCTAAATGGATGCAGCCCCACCAAATTTCCTCATTAGGACCCTGCAGCTGCACACCTGACAGTTAATTATGAAACCACTCCCATTAGATCCACTCAGTACAGAGACACATACAAACACATAGGGATTTCTTCAGAATAACAAAAGGTAGGAATCCGCAATAAAGTTTGTTATAATCCTTGCAATGTACATAGATCACCTAGAGGGGAATGTTTTTTTCAACAAAAGTGGAGTTACGCTTTAAAGGTGATTTGTAAGGACACAATATTTTTTAAATTGCTCTTCAGGGTTATGGAAGCTCATTTCAACTTTCTTCAACCTGTTCTTATGCCAACTAAAAGGACTTCATTAGCCTCATTATTTTGTTTATTTTTTATCCACAGACAGCAAAAAAGTAAAATAAAAAATGTAATGCAACAGCACACAAATAATCAGCACATACACTAAAAGAATAAAACACAAAGAACACCAGTGGTCTATTTATAAATGTTTTTTACACAAGATTTTATTCCAGATCCACACATTTTTTCTATTGAATAGCATTCATTTTTTTGAATAGTACAGTTATATTACACACGTTACAGCTACAGAGCAGAAAGTGCAGATGATTTATTTTAAAGATACTGGTATAAGGAAGATAAAAAAATACAACAACTGTATGCATCATAGTATCGGTGGATAACAAAAAATCAAATCAACAGATTTTGGTCAATTCAAAACAACACAAATAGCATAATATCTGCGCATTCTCAGGTTTTAGTATATAATATATACAAGGATAATCTTAAGAAGAAGAAAGTAGAGAAAAAAGGAAGAGAGGAAAAGTAAAGGCTGTGTCCTCTGGGAGAGGGGGTCAGTCCTGCCTTTTTTACAATTTGATTTCTTTTAGTTTTTCTTGTTTTTGTAAACCTACAAAACCTTTAATTACAAACAATTTAATAAAAAAAAAACAGGTAAAGAGTAAATGCCAAATTAGTTTAATGAAATGGTCAGTGATCATCTAATCGATCCATTGGATCTATTGGAGGTGGAGACATATTGTATGAGGTAGGTAGGAAAGTAGAGCTAGTTCTCCATAGTCTGGTGACCACTATTCTTGCTTCAGCAAGGAAGAAGCAGAGAAGACCTTTCTTTCTACCCAAAATCGACCCTGGGAATATGGAAAGGAGAACAATTTCTGTTGTACTCGGAATAGAGATGCTGTACTCCAAGATCCTGGCCACTAGGATAAAAAAACTAATCCCACTGTGGATCAACCCGGACCAAACTGGTTTTGTCCCGGGGAGAGAGGGGCGGGACAACAGCCTAAAATCATTATTGATGTTGCACAAGAAGGTGCAGAATGAGACCCCAGTTCTATTCCTGTCATTGGATGCAGAAAAAGCATTTGACAGGGTAGACTGGGGTTTCATGATGTATACATTGCGGCACTTGGGTATTGGGACAAAAATGATGAAGTGGATAACAAATTTGTATAATGGCCCGACAGCAGTCGTAAAAGTAAATGGTAGACTCTCTCCAAAAATTAAGATGCAGAATGGAACACGGCAAGGCTGTCCATTGTCTCCACTATTATATGTATTGGCCTTAGAACCACTATTAGCAGCACTCCGCAATAACAAAGAGGTAGAAGGAGCGAAACTAGGAGGAAAAGAGCATAAGATCGCTGCCTACGCGGACGACATTTTGATGTACGTATCCAACCCAAGAGTGTCACTCCCAAACATACTGAAAGAAATTAAAAAATACGGAGAACTGTCAAACTTCAAAATTAATCCAATAAAAACGGAAATATTAAACATAGGTCTAGAGAAAAAGGAAGTTCAGTTTTTACAAAAAGAATTCCCATTCACTTGGGTAAAAGAACTAAATTACCTTGGAATTAAAATAACTCCTAGAGTCGAAAAAATTTATCAGGCAAACTTTATTCCACTGATCAATGAGGTCAAAGAAGAAATGAAAAAGTTAAGAATACAGCCACTTTCATGGATTGGAAGAATAAATATGTTTAAGATGACGATATTACCTAAAATAAACTACAGATTACAGATGTTACCAGTAAAAATCCCGCAGAGCTTTTTTAAAATAATTAAAACAATCCTGCTGAAATACATATGGCTTAATAAAAAACCAAGAATTAAATACACGCTGATCACAAGGAAAAAGGAGCATGGGGGTCTTGCCCTCCCAGATATAAGTAGGTACTATAAAGCCATAGTTTTAACACGAATGTTAGAGTGGACAAATGAGAAAAATGAAAAAAAATGGGTGGAAATGGAAAACACAATAAGTGGAGCCACACTACATAAGAATATTTGGATTCCACGGAAATATAGACTATTGGACACCGACACGCACGAAATAACAAAAAATGTATTTAAAATTTGGGACACCATTCACTTAAAGAATGAATGGAAATATAATTCACCACTATTAGCACTCACAGGATCGAATCTCTTCACCCCTGGAAGGGAAATATTTGAAATCCAAGGAATAGGTAACCCACGACTGAAAGATATCACTAGAAATGGCAAAATAAGAACACGAGTAGAAATAGAGGAAAGGAATGGATGGAAGATGAATGAATGGAATTATACTCAACTAAGGCACCTAGTAAGCACAATACCACACCCACTGAGAGATGAAACAAAATTAACTGCACTGGAAAAGCTATGTAGCAATGAAACACCATTAAAAAACGGAACATCAAAAATTTATAGTATACTGACAGATTTGGAAGCACAAGAAAGACCAGAATATATAAATCAATGGGAAAAAGAAATGAATTTAAAAATAGATAACCAAAAAGTGGAAAAAATGATAGAAATGGGATATAATAAGGCTTGGGACATGAAGACCATAGAAATGAATTATAAACTAGTATCAAGATGGTATATGACCCCAGTAAGAATACACAGATTCCATCAAGATAGAACCTCCTTGTGTTGGAGAAAATGTGGCCAAATAGCAACGATCACACACATATGGTGGGAATGCCCAATAATAATGGAGTACTGGAAGGAAGTGTTAAATAACATAAAGGAAATAACTGGAGAAGAAATAGAACAAAATATTTGGACTTGCCTCTTCCATATCTACAATAATCCTAAGAAACAATATAGAAAATCAATAATACCTAACCTCCTGAATGCGGCCAAGGCCTTAATTCCCAAGAATTGGCTACAAAGTGGAAAACCAGACATTAGAGACTGGCTAAAGGAAATAGATTATCACTACAAAATGGAAGGAGGAGAGAAAGGGGATAATAGTAGATGGGAAAGTTGGAAAAACTACAAAGTCTCGGATATTTATTTAGATAGGATAAAAGAAAGAACAGGTGCAGAGCCAAGTGGATAAATAAATAACATAAAGGAACGGACCAGACACAGGGGAGGGGGAGGGGGGGTGTGAGGGGGTGTGAGGGGGCGGGGGGAAATAAGAGGGACTGAGAGAGACTAAGATAATAATAGGGTTTATAATTATAGAAGGCGTTTTGTCGCCGGTTTTTAAAAATATTTAAGAATATCCTAGAAAGGAAAAATAATAAAGATGTGACGGAAACAATCCACAATGATGTGAAAAAGGAGAAGAGATAAAGTTTGACACAAAGTTGAAATAATGTCTCTCGGAAAACTTTCGCTGAAGTGGATAAAAAAAAAAAAAAAAAAAAAAAAAAAAGTAAGGACACAATATTTTTTAAATTGCTCTTCAGGGTTATGGAAGCTCATTTCAACTTTCTTCAACCTGTTCTTATGCCAACTAAAAGGACTTCATTAGCCTCATTATTTTGTTTATTTTTTATCCACAGACAGCAAAAAAGTAAAATAAAAAATGTAATGCAACAGCACACAAATAATCAGCACATACACTAAAAGAATAAAACACAAAGAACACCAGTGGTCTATTTATAAATGTTTTTTACACAAGATTTTATTCCAGATCCACACATTTTTTCTATTGAATAGCATTCATTTTTTTGAATAGTACAGTTATATTACACACGTTACAGCTACAGAGCAGAAAGTGCAGATGATTTATTTTAAAGATACTGGTATAAGGAAGATAAAAAAATACAACAACTGTATGCATCATAGTATCGGTGGATAACAAAAAATCAAATCAACAGATTTTGGTCAATTCAAAACAACACAAATAGCATAATATCTGCGCATTCTCAGGTTTTAGTATATAATATATACAAGGATAATCTTAAGAAGAAGAAAGTAGAGAAAAAAGGAAGAGAGGAAAAGTAAAGGCTGTGTCCTCTGGGAGAGGGGGTCAGTCCTGCCTTTTTTACAATTTGATTTCTTTTAGTTTTTCTTGTTTTTGTAAACCTACAAAACCTTTAATTACAAACAATTTAATAAAAAAAAAACAGGTAAAGAGTAAATGCCAAATTAGTTTAATGAAATGGTCAGTGATCATCTAATCGATCCATTGGATCTATTGGAGGTGGAGACATATTGTATGAGGTAGGTAGGAAAGTAGAGCTAGTTCTCCATAGTCTGGTGACCACTATTCTTGCTTCAGCAAGGAAGAAGCAGAGAAGACCTTTCTTTGTACCCAAAATCGACCCTGGGAATATGGAAAGGAGAACAATTTCTGGTGTACTCGGAATAGAGATGCTGGTAGGGAAAAGATTCTGATACAGAAAGTTTATGTAGAAGACTGCATCCCTCTCTGTCCCCAGCATCCCTCTCTTTCCTAGTCGCACTGTGTCCCTCTCTATCCCCGGCATCCCTCTCTTTCCTCGTCGCACTGTGTCCCTCTCTGTCTCCAGTGTCCCTCTCTGTTCCCAGCATCCCTCTCTGTCCCCAGCGTCCCTCTCTGTCCTCGTCGCACTGTGTCCCTCTCTGTCCCCGGCACCCCTCTCTGTCCCCAGCATCCCTCTCTGTCCCCGGCATCCCTCTCTGTCCCCAGCATCCCTCTCTGTCCCCGTCGCACTGTGTCCCTCTCTGTCCCGAGCGTCCCTCTCTTTCCTCGTCGCACTGTGTCCCTCTCTGTCCCCAGCGTCCCTCTCTGTCCTCGTCGCACTGTGTCCCTCTCTGTCCCCAGCGTCCCTCTCTGTTTCCAGCATCCATCTTTGTCCCCGGCATCCCTCTCTGTCCTTGTCGCACTGCATCCCTTTCAGTCCTTGGTGTCCCTCTCTGTCCTCGTCAGAGTTGTCACACTTTGTCCCTCTCTGTCCCCGGCATCCCTCTCTGTCCCTGTTGCACTGAGCCCCTCTCTGTCCACAGTATCCCTCTCTGTCCCCATCGTCCCTCTCTGTCCCTGGTATCCCTCTCTGTCCCCAGCATCCCTCTCTGTTCCTGTCACATGGCGTCGCTCTCTGTCCTTGTCTCTGTCCCTGTCACATTGCGTCCCACTCTGTCCTTGTCTCTGTCCCTGTCACATTGCATCCCACTCTGTCCTTGTCTCTGTCCCTGTCACATGGCATCCCTCTCTGTCCTCCTTTCACAGCATCCCTCTCTGTTCTCCTCCCACGGCATCCCCTAAAAGGCAATTATGATAGGGGGCTCAGGACAGTAAGGAGTTGTTTACATTTGCAGTTTGGGGGGTGGTAAAACCCCCATAGATGAGCCCTGTTTTTTACCACCCCCAGCTGCACCCCACTACAATGGCCAGGGCTGTACACATGTTGCAACATTAATTATACACCCTGTCACACAGGTATATCGCCTGCCAAGCATGACCCATTCAAGCGAATGGAGCCGCTCTGCAAGCACTCTGCAACCTTGTACAGCACAGCGACCAAGGGGCTAAAGCAGGCAATGAGGAGGCATTTCATCTCCTTTTCACCACCTGCTTTAACCTCTTGGATCCCACACTAGCATGCTGCAACTGCATGCATTGCACACAGTTGCAGGTTGTTTGTAGAGTGGCCCCATTCACTTGAATGGGTCATGCTTGGCATGCTACACCTGGTAAGTGTGACAGGGTGTATAATTCCTGCTGCGGCTGCAACATGTGTACACCCCTGGCCAGTGGGCGGATTTGGTGGGATTGCCAGTGGGCAGGCTCTGGGGAATGTTGGTGGTCAGACCCAAGAGGGGGGGCAGGCCTAAAGCTGTGTAAGGGGCCCCAAAATTTATGATGGCTGCCCTGAGAGACACCATGCTGAGTCTGGAAGATCCAAGTGTACTCTGCTGTTTGCCCTGTGTTTTGCTTTGTGCCATGTTATATGCCCTACTGTGTGCCCCATGATGCCCCCTCCTGTTCTGTGTACCCATGATGTGCCCTCCTGTGTGCTCCATGCCCTGTATTGTGCCCCGTACCCGGCTGTGTACCCCTTGATGTGCCCTGTGCCCCATGATGTGCCCCACTGTGCACCCCATGCCCTGTGATTTTCCCCCTGCCCTGTACCCTGCTGTGTGCCATGTGATGTGCCTTACTGTGTGCCCCATGATTTGCCCTGTGTCCTACTGTGTGCCCAGTGATGAGCCCATAACATGTCCTGCTTTGCTGCCCCCCTGTAATGTGCACTGGTGTGCCCCATAATGTGCCCTGCTGCTCCCCATGTAGTGTACCCTCCCGACCCCTGTGCTCTGACCTGCTGACTCCTATACTTTGCCATGCTTCCCCCCCGTGCTCTGCCCTGCTGCCCCCTGTGTATTGTGCATATTTTTTTGTACATTTTGGAAATGTACCATAGTTGCACTTTAATGTAAGTTTATCTTTCTTTATTTTCTTAACTTATCAAACATTCTGTGACAAACGCATGCAATGTGGACAGTGCAATGTGTAGGTGGGGCTTTGTGCAGGTGTGGCTTGAGTGTGGGCGGGGACCCAGGGGGCCTAGTGATCTTCTATTGCCCGGGGGCCCCATGACTTCAGTCAGTTCTCCCTGATACAGACCAAGTAGTAAGGCAAAAGATGGGGCTTGGGGTGTACTTTAGAACTTGAGCCATAGCAACATATTTTTTAATTTCAATCTATTTATTCGGTTTCTTTAGGTAGTTAATAATATTCATTGCAAATATGATTACTGAAATAAATATTATGCAACAATGTTTTAAAAAGAGACTTTAAAGCAGAGTTCCACCCAAAAGTGGAACGTCCGCTCATTTGTCTCCTCCCCCTCCCCTCCGGTACCACATTTCACACCTTTCGGAGGGGGGGGGGGGGATTCAACTTGAATAATACAAGCATATGTTGCTGACACCAGCTCCCTGGGCGGAGTCAGCATACGTCCTTGCATCACTTCCGGCTACAGGCGCTGGTGTCAGCAACATATGCTTGTATTATTCCAGTTGAATGTGAAAACCTTTCCACCTGTTTGTGCAATAAATAATTCAATACAGTATCACGCTATTGGGCTTCCTCTCTCTTTTTTTGATGTTTGGTATATGATGGGACCTCTCCGTAATCAAAATCAAGGACGAGACAAACCCTAAATTGCTACACAGTGGCATATACTGTGGATGCCTTAGACCCCAGGAGGGGGAGACGTTTCCGGTGAGTGCAGCCATAATAGGAGCACGAATAAGGCACACACGGTGTGATCACCCATTGGAAAGTGAATTAGATCAAAAGTTGGCACAAGAGCACTTTATTGATTTTATATGTTTTTTGGACTATTGTTTTTTTATTAATTAAGATCAAAAGTTGTTTTTTTCACCGGCACAATAGCACTTTATTGATTCTATATAATTTCTGCACTATTGTGATTGATCAGGTAATTTGGAAGTTTATATGCTGGGGGATCTATTCAGTTTTATATGTTTATTTTATATAATTATTTGTCCTAGATTATTGGTTTTTATTTTTGGTTTATGGGATAAACAGAGTCATAGTGGATTGTGTTTTATTAATGTTCACAGAGTGTAAAGTGTCTAAATATATATAAACACTACAATTCCAGACCACAGATTTGCATTATATACACTTGGAATATTATTTATTCAACACATTAATATTATTATATCGGTTTGATTTATTCATATTTTATCACTTATAGCCATATGTATCCAAAAATATTTTTCACTATCACGTCTATAGGCAAAATAGGAGTCCAAATTGTTTCCACATAGGTACATTTTATTCACCCTTAATTGGGGTTTAATTAGTAGCACTTATCACCAGGTATATAATAGAACAGTATCATTTGCATTTTGCTCTCTCTTTTTTTTCTCTTACTGATTTACTCCACCAATTGGTAGGGGTAACAGTTTTATTAGCATTCTTTTTAAAATCAATACTTCAATTGAAAACATCTGACAGTAGGAATATATAAAAATAGAACAGCACCATATCTACTTTGTTTTCTTTTTCCTTAATTTACTCCACCTAGTGGTAGTAATTGGTAGATGCAGCAGTTCCATTAATTAGATCCCAGTTCCAACCCTTGAGCTGGTACCTATTCCTTTGCGCGGAAACATTCATCTTTTTTTATAAACGGAAAAAGACCGAAAATCTTGAAAAAAAATGATATTTTCTAATTTTTGTTATAAAAAAATCCAATAAACTCAATTTGAGTCAAAATATATGTAAAATTATCCTTCGCGCTGGTGGATATAAATGGTGAAGTGCTCAAATGAACTAAAGTGCTGTGTACGAAATTAATATTGCTGCAAAATATGGGTGTTCACACCAAACACTTAGTCTAATTAAATGGGATATAAATTTCGCGCAATATTAAGTGAAAATAAATTCAAATAAAAAATGAGGTGTATATATATGTAATGTGGAACACTGTTGTCTGTCAGGTGGTAGTGTAAAAATCTCTCTGGTCTGCTAGAAAATTCGCTGTTTTGGTTTAAAAAGATGAGGTTAAAATGGCAATATATACTAAATTAATCCTCATACCACCCGTACCTAACATGCATAAATAAATATGACATAGTGCATAATAATTGTGCATAAGAATATTTCCAGTAGTGATTCGTGTATGGTCTTCTCAAATCCACAATCCAAAAATGTGCAATAAGACTAAAAGTGCAACCTTAAAAATTATATATAGTGTACCATCTAAAAAATATATATATATAAATTCCAATAATGTGCAAAGTCCGTTTTGTTGCTTCAGTAATTTGTCGATTTTCTAGTGTCCAAGTGATAAAGTTTACTGAAGGATAAGAAAACCTCAAAAAAATATAAAAAATCAAAAATAAAAAATCAAAATTCAAAATTAAAAGTAAAAATAAATATAAAAATGAAGATGAAGATAAAAATAAAAATAAAAATAAAAATAAAAATAAAAATAAACATAAAAATAAAAATAAAAATAAAAATAAAAATAAAAATAAAAATAAACAATAAAGAATCAAAAATGGAAAATAAAAAATAAAAAATAAAAAATAAAAATATGAAATAAAATAAAATAAAATAAAAGTAAATAATAAATAAAGAATAAAATAAAAATAAAATATAAAGGTGAGTCTTATTAAGAAAAATATCTGTGAATAATTCTTCTGGTATTGAAAAATAGATGTGGTGAAATTTTATCTTTCTGCTGCTGGTGTCCCTCCGTATGGTCTCACAGAACTCTCACCTTGCATTAGTAGTAATCAGGCATTCTGTGATATGTCTTTAAGGTATGGGGATAATCTCTGGCAGCTTTCTCTTTCTCTGTTGTTTTCCCTCCTCCAACGCTCCCTTTCTCCAGCTCCACTCTAGTAAACTCAGTGTGGGGGAAATAGAATAGGGAGGGGGGAGAAGAAAAAGGCTCCACTAGTGCATTAAACTTTTAAAATCAGAAGGGGGAATATTTATTAGCTGTTGCTCTTACATTTCTCATATTTAAAAACAGGCAGAGTGAATATAAAAACGATCTGGCGTTCTCAGCGCCCTCTCACTTGTGCTTCAGATTCGATGTGTCGTTCCAGCCAATCCCTACGCGTTACGACACCGTCACGTGTCTTCATCTGGGGAACCGGATTGGCTGTCTACTGTGTGCTTATATGTGATAGAAACGGAAGTTGCGGAGCCGCCATTTTTGTTATGGTCAGTGTAATTTTGGTTCGGCGGCCATTTTTCTTTAGTCTTAGGAGGATTCTTTCTCTATAGTTTGGGCTTTAGTGTGTGCGGCCATGTTTTTGGTGGTATTCCTCATAATCAAGTGTATTACCGCTAAGTGATATTGCAGACATGGTTGTATTATGGAGTAATACAAACGGTGACTGTTTGTATTGTCAAAGTGTATGCTGTTAATGTTTACAAATGGAAGTTATAACTACTATATGGTAATTTAATGTAGTCACCTTCTCGAATAGATGGGATTAATATAGTATTCTTATTATACTTATATGAAGCAGGTACGAGAGTGCTCTGCTAACTGTGCCAGTTAATATTATATACAATAAATACAAGTACATTTTAATTGAACCATTTTTACATATCCATCACCACTATACTCATTTATAATTTAATTACTCATTATCCTATGGTACTGGCTAGTATGTATTAATGAGTATGATAAATATAAATTAGACTGATGTACTTAAAATAGAACATTAAGAAATAAAATATTATTAAATTTAAAAAATGTGCCTTTCATATAAAATAGATCTTATATTTATATAAAATATTTAAAAATTATTTAAAAATTATTTAAAAAACAATTTAGATCGAACTCCACGTTCAATCCCCCTGGCACCAAAGTACGTAAGGAGTGTATCCATTTGGATTCTTTGCGACTAATGTCTCGAATTAAGTGACTACCTCTCCAAGACGGTTTGTATTTTTCTATACCCCAAAATTGGAGGTGTGTGGGATCTTTGTCGTGTACTAGTGCGAAATGCTTTGACACGTTGTGTTTCGGGAAACCCGATTTTATGTTTTGTACGTGTTCCTTAATGCGTGTTTTCAATGCTCTTTTAGTTCGGCCCACGTATTGTAAATTGCAACTGCATTGTAGCACATAGACTACTCCTTCTGTGTGACATCCTATAAAATCTTTAATATTGAAATTTTGTCCTGTACTGGTGGCTGTAAACTCTTTACGTTTACCCTGAAATTTCTTTGCATGGCGGCAAGCGTAGCAATTGCGGCAGGGATAAAAGCCTTTTCCAGAAAAAAATGTATATTCAGGCTTTAAGGGAGGATCAATTACTGACTTTACTATTAGATCTCTTATGGTGGGTGCTCTTTTATATACTATATTTGGTTTCTCTGGTAGTATTTCTTTGAGGTCTTTGTCATTTTTTAGGATGTGCCAATGCTTTTGAATCACTTTTGCCACATCTTTATGCTGTGTGTTGAAGTCCAATATAATGCTGGGCACTTCTGATTGGGATCTTTTTTTGGGGCAGTCTTCTAGCATTTTCTTTCTTTCAATAAGATTCACTTGTTCTATTTGGTTTTGTATCCAATGGCTATCATATCCTTTCACTTGAAATCTCTCTCCCATCATTTGTGCTTGGTTCTGATAGTCCTCTTCTTTAGTGCAGTTTCTTCGAAGTCTTGTGAACTGACCTTTAGGGATATTGTACAGCCACGGTTTGTAGTGGCAACTGACAGGTAGCTGTTGGCATCTACATTTTTAAAGTGCGTTTTAGTTATTATTTTCTGTCCCTCCAGGCTTATATTTAGATCTAGGAAGTCAATTTCTTTGTTATCAATTTTCCATACCAGGTTTATATTTCTGTCGTTATCGTTTAGTTTGTTTAGAAACATTTCCAAGTTATGTTTGTCTCCATTCCACACTATTATGACATCATCTATAAATCTTTTGTATAATGTCAGCTCTGGTGGGGTATCTGTGTATACTGCCATTTCCTCCCATTGTGCCATAAATGCGTTTGCGACTCCTGGCGCAAATTTGGCCCCCATAGCTATGCCTACTTTCTGTTTGAAGTAGGTTTGATCGTGCCAAAAATAGTTGCATTTGAGGCAAAAATCTAGGCATTTCATTATATACTTTCTCTGTTTACAAATTAAGGTGCTATGTTTTCTCAAAAGCCATTTGGTTGCCGAGATCGCATCATGGTGTTGCACTATAGTATACAGTGATGTAACATCTGCGGTGGCTAGTAGAGTTCTCCCCTCTAATACTGGTACTTTGTCTAGAAGTTGCAATGTATGCTTTGTATCTTTCAAATATGCTTCGGTTTGTTGGACCGCTGGTTGTATAAAATAGTCAATGTATTGTCCCATTCTTGCTGTTAGGGAATCTATACTATTGACTATGGGTCTCCCTGGTGGATTTTCTTTATTCTTGTGGATTTTGGGGACTGTGTAGATTATGGGTATTCTACACGCTTCTGGTATTAAATATTTCCTTTCTTTTGAATTCAGTATATTTTTCTTCACTCCTAGATCTACTATTGCTTCTAGTTGTTTTTTATATTTTGAAGTTGGATTCCCAAATAGTCTGGTATACGTTGTTTCGTCTTGTAACTGTCTGTTTAATTCTGTAAGGTATTGTTCTTTTGACTGTAAAACTATTGCACCTCCCTTATCTGCTGGCCTAATTATGATGTCCTTCCTTTCTGTCAAGCGTTTTATGCCTTTTTTCATATGTATAGGGTCTGTTGCTTTCTTGATTTTTAAGGAGTCTATGTCTTGTAGGACTAGACTTTTAAAGACTTCTATATTCTGGTTGTTTGACATTTGTGGGTTGAATGTTGAAGCATTTCGCAGCGTACTGTGTACTTCTGATTGTGTAGTATCGATACTTGGAGTACTTGGTCTCCATAAATTGTTCATCACATATTTCTTGATATTGATTTTTCTAATGTATTTCTGTATCCCTATATAGGTATTGAATTTGTTTAAATTGTTGATTGGTGCATGTTTAAGGCCCTTATCGAGTACTGCCAGTTCTTCTGTTGTTATTTCTTTTCCACTTATATTCACTACGTTCTCTCCTATTGGTCTCTTTTTCTTTTGGAGTCTCTTCCCTGATCTTCGTCCTCTCTTCGTTCTGGTGTGTTTCTTCTTTGTTCTTCTTGGGGTCTTCTCCTGGGTGAGTAATAAGTTTCTTGTGGTGGTCTCCGAGGGGAGTACTCTCTTCTGTCCCTCTCTAAAAAAGGCCTTTGTGTATTGTAGTTTTGCTGATTTCCATAGTGATATGGATTTTCATAGTATTGTTCTTGATAGTCCCTGATTGGGTCAAATCTGTTGTATGTGGGAATCGGGGGTCGTCTATATCCGTCTCTATAGTCGTGGTGTGGTGGTGTTCTATTTTCTCTTGGATTTCTTTCATTTTGTTGCCAGTTTCTATTTCTAAATGGTTTCTTGAATGGTTTCTTTCCTCCTCTTTTGGGAGTATATTGTCCATGTCCATAATTATTTCTTTGATTATAGTAATTTCTTGGTGTTCCTCCATATGTGTCTCTTTCATCCCTTCTCATAGGGTTTGGGCCATTGGGGTTAGATCCATCTCGGTATTGTTGTGGCGTTTCAATGCGTCTTTCCCTTTCTTCCCATCTTGGTGGGTTGAGTGCATGTGATGCTGTTGGATCCTGTATTCTGACTTCCCTTTCGGGTGTAGAATATGTGGATGTTGGAGGGGCCGGTTCTACTTTGCTCTGCCATTTGAAAACTTGGTCTGTTTTGTAATCTGTTGAGTCCCTTTGATATTTTTTCCTTTTTCGGTTTTGCACTTCTAGGTCTTTGGCTATTAGGTCTTTGTTCAATTGGGTTGCCAATCTTTTGAATTCTGTGGTCTCTTTATGTGGTTCCATTTTCTGTTTGATTTCTTCTATTTGTTGTTCTATTAATACAGTTTTCCTCAGTTTGCGTTCTAATAGGAATTTTAAACCCTCTATACTTTTGTTATTGAAAAACGCAAACCATTCTGCCATCGATTCTTTGTCGGTTAATCCATCATTTGGTGGTATTTCCCACCTTAATCTCCTGGGGACTATATTTTCTCTGATGTATCTTTCAAATGTGTTAGTGTCCCACCACAGGTTGATTTTTTTCTCCATATAATGACCCAATTTTCTAGTCATGCTTTCTAGGTCTGTGTTCTTGGTTCTATTTTGTGAATTGAATACCTCATCTAGGTTTACCTTTCTTGTTTCAATGTATGTAAATACATCCATTTTAGCAGCAAAGGTATTGTACGTGCACTCTCAAGTAAAAATATATGTAAAATTATCCTTCGCGCTGGTGGATATAAATGGTGAAGTGCTCAAATGAACTAAAGTGCTGTGTACGAAATTAATATTGCTGCAAAATATGGGTGTTCACACCAAACACTTAGTCTAATTAAATGGGATATAAATTTCGCGCAATATTAAGTGAAAATAAATTCAAATAAAAAATGAGGTGTATATATATGTAATGTGGAACACTGTTGTCTGTCAGGTGGTAGTGTAAAAATCTCTCTGGTCTGCTAGAAAATTCGCTGTTTTGGTTTAAAAAGATGAGGTTAAAATGGCAATATATACTAAATTAATCCTCATACCACCCGTACCTAACATGCATAAATAAATATGACATAGTGCATAATAATTGTGCATAAGAATATTTCCAGTAGTGATTCGTGTATGGTCTTCTCAAATCCACAATCCAAAAATGTGCAATAAGACTAAAAGTGCAACCTTAAAAATTATATATAGTGTACCATCTAAAAAATATATATATATAAATTCCAATAATGTGCAAAGTCCGTTTTGTTGCTTCAGTAATTTGTCGATTTTCTAGTGTCCAAGTGATAAAGTTTACTGAAGGATAAGAAAACCTCAAAAAAATATAAAAAATCAAAAATAAAAAATCAAAATTCAAAATTAAAAGTAAAAATAAATATAAAAATGAAGATGAAGATAAAAATAAAAATAAAAATAAAGATAAAAATAAACATAAAAATAAAAATAAAAATAAAAATAAAAATAAACAATAAAGAATCAAAAATGGAAAATAAAAAATAAAAAATAAAAAATAAAAATATGAAATAAAATAAAATAAAATAAAAGTAAATAATAAATAATAAATAATTAATAAATAAAGAATAAAATAAAAATAAAATATAAAGGTGAGTCTTATTAAGAAAAATATCTGTGAATAATTCTTCTGGTATTGAAAAATAGATGTGGTGAAATTTTATCTTTCTGCTGCTGGTGTCCCTCCGTATGGTCTCACAGAACTCTCACCTTGCATTAGTAGTAATCAGGCATTCTGTGATATGTCTTTAAGGTATGGGGATAATCTCTGGCAGCTTTCTCTTTCTCTGTTGTTTTCCCTCCTCCAACGCTCCCTTTCTCCAGCTCCACTCTAGTAAACTCAGTGTGGGGGAAATAGAATAGGGAGGGGGGAGAAGAAAAAGGCTCCACTAGTGCATTAAACTTTTAAAATCAGAAGGGGGAATATTTATTAGCTGTTGCTCTTACATTTCTCATATTTAAAAACAGGCAGAGTGAATATAAAAACGATCTGGCGTTCTCAGCGCCCTCTCACTTGTGCTTCAGATTCGATGTGTCGTTCCAGCCAATCCCTACGCGTTACGACACCGTCACGTGTCTTCATCTGGGGAACCGGATTGGCTGTCTACTGTGTGCTTATATGTGATAGAAACGGAAGTTGCGGAGCCGCCATTTTTGTTATGGTCAGTGTAATTTTGGTTCGGCGGCCATTTTTCTTTAGTCTTAGGAGGATTCTTTCTCTATAGTTTGGGCTTTAGTGTGTGCGGCCATGTTTTTGGTGGTATTCCTCATAATCAAGTGTATTACCGCTAAGTGATATTGCAGACATGGTTGTATTATGGAGTAATACAAACGGTGACTGTTTGTATTGTCAAAGTGTATGCTGTTAATGTTTACAAATGGAAGTTATAACTACTATATGGTAATTTAATGTAGTCACCTTCTCGAATAGATGGGATTAATATAGTATTCTTATTATACTTATATGAAGCAGGTACGAGAGTGCTCTGCTAACTGTGCCAGTTAATATTATATACAATAAATACAAGTACATTTTAATTGAACCATTTTTACATATCCATCACCACTATACTCATTTATAATTTAATTACTCATTATCCTATGGTACTGGCTAGTATGTATTAATGAGTATGATAAATATAAATTAGACTGATGTACTTAAAATAGAACATTAAGAAATAAAATATTATTAAATTTAAAAAATGTGCCTTTCATATAAAATAGATCTTATATTTATATAAAATATTTAAAAATTATTTAAAAATTATTTAAAAAACAATTTAGATCGAACTCCACGTTCAATCCCCCTGGCACCAAAGTACGTAAGGAGTGTATCCATTTGGATTCTTTGCGACTAATGTCTCGAATTAAGTGACTACCTCTCCAAGACGGTTTGTATTTTTCTATACCCCAAAATTGGAGGTGTGTGGGATCTTTGTCGTGTACTAGTGCGAAATGCTTTGACACGTTGTGTTTCGGGAAACCCGATTTTATGTTTTGTACGTGTTCCTTAATGCGTGTTTTCAATGCTCTTTTAGTTCGGCCCACGTATTGTAAATTGCAACTGCATTGTAGCACATAGACTACTCCTTCTGTGTGACATCCTATAAAATCTTTAATATTGAAATTTTGTCCTGTACTGGTGGCTGTAAACTCTTTACGTTTACCCTGAAATTTCTTTGCATGGCGGCAAGCGTAGCAATTGCGGCAGGGATAAAAGCCTTTTCCAGAAAAAAATGTATATTCAGGCTTTAAGGGAGGATCAATTACTGACTTTACTATTAGATCTCTTATGGTGGGTGCTCTTTTATATACTATATTTGGTTTCTCTGGTAGTATTTCTTTGAGGTCTTTGTCATTTTTTAGGATGTGCCAATGCTTTTGAATCACTTTTGCCACATCTTTATGCTGTGTGTTGAAGTCCAATATAATGCTGGGCACCCGAAAGGGAAGTCAGAATACAGGATCCAACAGCATCACATGCACTCAACCCACCAAGATGGGAAGAAAGGGAAAGACGCATTGAAACGCCACAACAATACCGAGATGGATCTAACCCCAATGGCCCAAACCCTATGAGAAGGGATGAAAGAGACACATATGGAGGAACACCAAGAAATTACTATAATCAAAGAAATAATTATGGACATGGACAATATACTCCCAAAAGAGGAGGAAAGAAACCATTCAAGAAACCATTTAGAAATAGAAACTGGCAACAAAATGAAAGAAATCCAAGAGAAAATAGAACACCACCACACCACGACTATAGAGACGGATATAGACGACCCCCGATTCCCACATACAACAGATTTGACCCAATCAGGGACTATCAAGAACAATACTATGAAAATCCATATCACTATGGAAATCAGCAAAACTACAATACACAAAGGCCTTTTTTAGAGAGGGACAGAAGAGAGTACTCCCCTCGGAGACCACCACAAGAAACTTATTACTCACCCAGGAGAAGACCCCAAGAAGAACAAAGAAGAAACACACCAGAACGAAGAGAGGACGAAGATCAGGGAAGAGACTCCAAAAGAAAAAGAGACCAATAGGAGAGAACGTAGTGAATATAAGTGGAAAAGAAATAACAACAGAAGAACTGGCAGTACTCGATAAGGGCCTTAAACATGCACCAATCAACAATTTAAACAAATTCAATACCTATATAGGGATACAGAAATACATTAGAAAAATCAATATCAAGAAATATGTGATGAACAATTTATGGAGACCAAGTACTCCAAGTATCGATACTACACAATCAGAAGTACACAGTACGCTGCGAAATGCTTCAACATTCAACCCACAAATGTCAAACAACCAGAATATAGAAGTCTTTAAAAGTCTAGTCCTACAAGACATAGACTCCTTAAAAATCAAGAAAGCAACAGACCCTATACATATGAAAAAAGGCATAAAACGCTTGACAGAAAGGAAGGACATCATAATTAGGCCAGCAGATAAGGGAGGTGCAATAGTTTTACAGTCAAAAGAACAATACCTTACAGAATTAAACAGACAGTTACAAGACGAAACAACGTATACCAGACTATTTGGGAATCCAACTTCAAAATATAAAAAACAACTAGAAGCAATAGTAGATCTAGGAGTGAAGAAAAATATACTGAATTCAAAAGAAAGGAAATATTTAATACCAGAAGCGTGTAGAATACCCATAATCTACACAGTCCCCAAAATCCACAAGAATAAAGAAAATCCACCAGGGAGACCCATAGTCAATAGTATAGATTCCCTAACAGCAAGAATGGGACAATACATTGACTATTTTATACAACCAGCGGTCCAACAAACCGAAGCATATTTGAAAGATACAAAGCATACATTGCAACTTCTAGACAAAGTACCAGTATTAGAGGGGAGAACTCTACTAGCCACCGCAGATGTTACATCACTGTATACTATAGTGCAACACCATGATGCGATCTCGGCAACCAAATGGCTTTTGAGAAAACATAGCACCTTAATTTGTAAACAGAGAAAGTATATAATGAAATGCCTAGATTTTTGCCTCAAATGCAACTATTTTTGGCACGATCAAACCTACTTCAAACAGAAAGTAGGCATAGCTATGGGGGCCAAATTTGCGCCAGGAGTCGCAAACGCATTTATGGCACAATGGGAGGAAATGGCAGTATACACAGATACCCCACCAGAGCTGACATTATACAAAAGATTTATAGATGATGTCATAATAGTGTGGAATGGAGACAAACATAACTTGGAAATGTTTCTAAACAAACTAAACGATAACGACAGAAATATAAACCTGGTATGGAAAATTGATAACAAAGAAATTGACTTCCTAGATCTAAATATAAGCCTGGAGGGACAGAAAATAATAACTAAAACGCACTTTAAAAATGTAGATGCCAACAGCTACCTGTCAGTAGACAGTTGCCACTACAAACCGTGGCTGTACAATATCCCTAAAGGTCAGTTCACAAGACTTCGAAGAAACTGCACTAAAGAAGAGGACTATCAGAACCAAGCACAAATGATGGGAGAGAGATTTCAAGTGAAAGGATATGATAGCCATTGGATACAAAACCAAATAGAACATGTGAATCTTATTGAAAGAAAGAAAATGCTAGAAGACTGCCCCAAAAAAAGATCCCAATCAGAAGTGCCCAGCATTATATTGGACTTCAACACACAGCATAAAGATGTGGCAAAAGTGATTCAAAAGCATTGGCACATCCTAAAAAATGACAAAGACCTCAAAGAAATACTACCAGAGAAACCAAATATAGTATATAAAAGAGCACCCACCATAAGAGATCTAATAGTAAAGTCAGTAATTGATCCTCCCTTAAAGCCTGAATATACATTTTTTTCTGGAAAAGGCTTTTATCCCTGCCGCAATTGCTACGCTTGCCGCCATGCAAAGAAATTTCAGGGTAAACGTAAAGAGTTTACAGCCACCAGTACAGGACAAAATTTCAATATTAAAGATTTTATAGGATGTCACACAGAAGGAGTAGTCTATGTGCTACAATGCAGTTGCAATTTACAATACGTGGGCCGAACTAAAAGAGCATTGAAAACACGCATTAAGGAACACGTACAAAACATAAAATCGGGTTTCCCGAAACACAACGTGTCAAAGCATTTCGCACTAGTACACGACAAAGATCCCACACACCTCCAATTTTGGGGTATAGAAAAATACAAACCGTCTTGGAGAGGTAGTCACTTAATTCGAGACATTAGTCGCAAAGAATCCAAATGGATACACTCCTTACGTACTTTGGTGCCAGGGGGATTGAACGTGGAGTTCGATCTAAATTGTTTTTTAAATAATTTTTAAATAATTTTTAAATATTTTATATAAATATAAGATCTATTTTATATGAAAGGCACATTTTTAATAAATAAATTTAATAATATTTTACTTCTTAATGTTCTATTTTAAGTACATCAGTCTAATTTATATTTATCATACTCATTAATACATACTAGCCAGTACCATAGGATAATGAGTAATTAAATTATAAATGAGTATAGTGGTGATGGATATGTAAAAATGGTTCAATTAAAATGTACTTGTATTTATTGTATATAATATTAACTGGCACAGTTAGCAGAGCACTCTCGTACCTGCTTCATATAAGTATAATAAGAATACTATATTAATCCCATCTATTCGAGAAGGTGACTACATTAAATTACCATATAGTAGTTATAACTTCCATTTGTAAACATTAACAGCATACACTTTGACAATACAAACAGTCACCGTTTGTATTACTCCATAATACAACCATGTCTGCAATATCACTTAGCGGTAATACACTTGATTATGAGGAATACCACCAAAAACATGGCCGCACACACTAAAGCCCAAACTATAGAGAAAGAATCCTCCTAAGACTAAAGAAAAATGGCCGCCGAACCAAAATTACACTGACCATAACAAAAATGGCGGCTCCGCAACTTCCGTTTCTATCACATATAAGCACACAGTAGACAGCCAATCCGGTTCCCCAGATGAAGACACGTGACGGTGTCGTAACGCGTAGGGATTGGCTGGAACGACACATCGAATCTGAAGCACAAGTGAGAGGGCGCTGAGAACGCCAGATCGTTTTTATATTCACTCTGCCTGTTTTTAAATATGAGAAATGTAAGAGCAACAGCTAATAAATATTCCCCCTTCTGATTTTAAAAGTTTAATGCACTAGTGGAGCCTTTTTCTTCTCCCCCCTCCCTATTCTATTTCCCCCACACTGAGTTTACTAGAGTGGAGCTGGAGAAAGGGAGCGTTGGAGGAGGGAAAACAACAGAGAAAGAGAAAGCTGCCAGAGATTATCCCCATACCTTAAAGACATATCACAGAATGCCTGATTACTACTAATGCAAGGTGAGAGTTCTGTGAGACCATACGGAGGGACACCAGCAGCAGAAAGATAAAATTTCACCACATCTATTTTTCAATACCAGAAGAATTATTCACAGATATTTTTCTTAATAAGACTCACCTTTATATTTTATTTTTATTTTATTCTTTATTTATTATTTACTTTTATTTTATTTTATTTTATTTCATATTTTTATTTTTTATTTTTTATTTTTTATTTTCCATTTTTGATTCTTTATTGTTTATTTTTATTTTTATTTTTATTTTTATTTTTATTTTTATTTTTATTTTTATTTTTATTTTTATTTTTATTTTTATTTTTATTTTTATCTTCATCTTCATTTTTATATTTATTTTTACTTTTAATTTTGAATTTTGATTTTTTATTTTTGATTTTTTATATTTTTTTGAGGTTTTCTTATCCTTCAGTAAACTTTATCACTTGGACACTAGAAAATCGACAAATTACTGAAGCAACAAAACGGACTTTGCACATTATTGGAATTTATATATATATATTTTTTAGATGGTACACTATATATAATTTTTAAGGTTGCACTTTTAGTCTTATTGCACATTTTTGGATTGTGGATTTGAGAAGACCATACACGAATCACTACTGGAAATATTCTTATGCACAATTATTATGCACTATGTCATATTTATTTATGCATGTTAGGTACGGGTGGTATGAGGATTAATTTAGTATATATTGCCATTTTAACCTCATCTTTTTAAACCAAAACAGCGAATTTTCTAGCAGACCAGAGAGATTTTTACACTACCACCTGACAGACAACAGTGTTCCACATTACATATATATACACCTCATTTTTTATTTGAATTTATTTTCACTTAATATTGCGCGAAATTTATATCCCATTCAATTTGAGTCATACATTTAGGCCAAAATGTATTCAGCCGCATGTATTTGGTAAAAAAAATGTCAATAAGCGTATATTTATTGGTTTGCGCAAAAGTTATACAAAGTTCTACAAACTAGGGTACATTTTCTGGAATTTACGCAGCTTTTAGTTTATGACTACCTATCTCATTTTTTGAGGTGCTAAAATGGCAGGGCAGTACAACCCCCCCCCCATGACCCCATTTTGGAAAGTAGACACTCCAATGAAATTGCTGAGAGGCATGTTGAGCCCATTGAATATTTTATTTTTTTGTCACAAATGATTGAAAAATGACAAAAAAATAAAACATTACACAAAGTTGTCACTAAATGATACATTGCTCACACGTGGCATGGTTATATGTGGAATTACACCCCAAAATACATTCTGCTGCTTCTCCTGAGTACGGGGATACCACATGTGTGAGACTTTTTGGGAGCCTAGCCGCGTACAGGACCCCAAAATCCAATCACCGCCTTCAGGCTTTCTAAGGGCGTAAAATGGTGATTTCACTTCCTCCCTACCTATCATGGTTTCAGAGGCCATTAAATGTCTAGAGCACAACCCCCCCCAAATTACCCCATTTTAGAAAGAAGACACTTCAAGCTATTTGCTGAGAGGCATATTGAGTCCATGGAAGATTTTATATTTTGCCACAAGTTTCAAGAAAATTATTAATTTTTTTTTTTTTTTCACAAAGTTGTCACTAAATGATATATTGCTCACACATGTCAAGGTCATATGTGGAATTACACCCCAAAATACATTTTGCTGCTTCTCCTGAGTATGGGGATACCACATGTGTGAGACTTTTTGGCTAACCGCGTACAGGACCCGAAACCCAATCACCATCTTCAGGCTTTCTAAGGCTTACATTTTTTATTTCACTCCTCACTGCCTATCACAGTTTCGGAGGCCATGAAATGCTCAGATAGCACAATCCCCCCCCCCCATGACCCAATTTTGGAAAGTAGACACCCCAAGCTATTTACTGAGAGGAATGCTGAGTATTTTGCAGATCTCACAAAGTTTTGAAAATTGAAAAAAGAAAAAAAAATACATTTTTCTTTTCTTTCTTCATTTTCAAAAATAAACGAGAGCTGCAAAATACTCAACATGCCTCTCAGCAAATACCTTGAGGTGTCTACTTTCCAAAATGGGGTAATTTGGGGAGGGTTTATGCTATCTGGACATTTCAGGGCCTCCGTAACTGTAGGTAGTGAGGAGTAAAATCACAATTTTACGCCTTTAGAAAGCCTGAAGGAGGTGATTGGTTTTTGGGGTCCTGTTTGCGGCTAGGCTCCCAAAAAGTCCCACACGTGTGGTATCCTCGTGCTCAGAAGATGCTGCAGAAAGTATTTTGGGGTGCAATTCCACATATAACCATGCCATGTTTGAACAATATATGATTTAGTGACAAAAAATTGTAATTTTCCAGAAACTTGGATATCAAATATTCCATGGACACAAAATGCCTCTCAGCAAAAAGCTTGATGTGTCTTCTTTCCAAAATGGGGTCATTTGGGGGGGGTCATGCTATTTTGACATTTTAAGGCCTCCGAAACTGTGATAGGTAGTGAGGAAGTGAAATCACCATTTTTTGCCCTTAGAAATCCTGAAGGCGGTGATTGGTTTTCGGGGCCCCGTACGCGGCTAGGCTCCCAAAAAGTATCACACATGTGGTATCCCCGTACTCAGGAGAAGCAGCAGAATGTATTTTAGGGTGTAATTCCACATTTGCCCATGGCATGTTTGAAAAATATATCATTTTGTGACAACTTTGTGCAAAAAAAAAAGCAGCGATTTTTCAATCGCATTTTTTTTGGAAAGAAAACACTTTTTTCAATTTTAATGCACTAAAACACACTATGTTGCCCAAAGGTTTGATAAAAAAAAAAGATGATCTTATGCCGAGTACATGGATACCAAATACGACAAGCTTTAATATTGCACACAAATGTGCATCGGCGACACACTATATACATTTAAAAACCGTTTTACCACTTTAGATTTACAGAGAAGGTCTACTGATAAAATTACTGCCCTCGATCTGACCTTCGCGGTGATACCTCCCATGCACGGTGCAATTGCTGTTTACATATGACACCAGACGGACGCTTGCGTTCACCTTTGCGCGTGAGCTCGGGGGGACAGGGGTGCTTTTTTTCTTATTATTTATTTTGCTTTTTTGATTTATTTTTAAACTGTTCCTTTCATTTTTTAAATTATTTTATTGTTATCTCAGGGAATGTAAATATCCCCTATGATAGCAATAGGTAGTGACAGGTACTCTTTTTTTGAAAAAATTGGGGTCTATTAGACCTTAGATCTCTCCTCTGTCCTCAAAGCATTTGACCACACCAAGATCGGTGTGATTAAATGCTTTCCCAATTTCCCAATGGTAGCTTCCAGTTTCTTAGGCCATAGAGATGATTGGAGCCATTCTGGTCTCTGATCAGCTCTATGGTCAGCTGGCGGAACCACCAGCTGCATTCTTGGGTTCCCTGTTGGGACAGGAGAGCCAGAGAAAACCTTGGAAGATGGTGGGGGGGCGTTCCCTCCCACTGCTTGTAAAAGCAGTCTAGAGGCTAATTAGCCTCTCAGATTGCTTTTACATTAAAGCTGACCGCTGGCTGAAAAGAATGATACCAAGATGGTCATTCTGGTATAACCACTCAAAGTCCAGCAACATACCAGTACGTTGCTGGTCCCTGTTGGGCATATATTGTAATGTTCTTTTATTCATGCAGCCTGTGCACTGAACGAAAAAAAGAGATTGATCGGTGGGTATGCCCACCATTAGAATACCACCCTTCATCCACCCACTTCTAATGATGGGCATACATGCACCATTTTTTTTTAACTGTAGTGGTGAAATAACCTCCTACAGCGCTGGGGTCGCTAATTTACGCATCGTGCCGATGTCCGCCGGGTGCCCGCGATCGTGTCACGGAGAGGTAGAACAGGGAGATGCTTTTGTAAACAAAGCATTTCCCCGTTCTGCTTAGTGACAGGACACAGATCACTGCGGTCTGTCATCGAGAGCAGTGATCACTGTAGTGTCACTTGTAGCCTCTCCCCCCCCACAGTTAGAATCACTCACTAGGACACACTTAACCCCTTCGCCGCCCCCTAGTGGTTAACCCCTTCGCTGCCAGTGTCATTTACACAGTAATCAATGCATTTTTATAGCACTGATCGCTGTATAAATGATAATGGTCTCAAAATAGTGTCAAAAGTGTCCGATCTGTCTGCCATAATGTCGCAGTCCCTATATGAATTGCAGATCGCCACCATTACTAATAAAAAAATCATTAAAAATAAAAATGCCATAAAACTATCCCCTGTTTTGTAGACACTATACATTGTGCGCAAACCAATCAATGTTCGCTTATTTCGATTTTTTTTTTTTACCAAAAATATGTGGCTAAACTGGGGAAAAAAATATTTTTTTAATATTTTTTTGGGTTGTATTTATTATAGCAAAAAGTAAAAAATATTGCGTTTTTTTTCAAAACTGTCACTCATTTTTTGTTTATAGTACAAAAATTAAAAACCGCAGAGGCGATCAAATACCACCAAAAGAAAGCTCTATTTGTGGGAAAAAAAAGGACATCAATTTTGTTTGGGTACGACGTCACAGGACCGCGCAATTGTCAGTTAAAGCGGCGCAGTGCCGAATCGCAAAAAGTGCTTCGGGCCTGAAGTGGTTAAAGTTAATATCACATTCAAACAATTATAGGTAGAGCTGCTTTTGCTTTCTAAGGATATTTTGTTTTGATGTACAGGGGGTATCAGCTGCTGGGTCTATTCACTAGTACAACACTAATAAGTATAGATTAGAGTGCCAGGGCCCCTTTTAATTAAGCACACACACATCTGTGTGTGTATATATATATATATATATATATATATATATATGTGTATATATATGTGTATACATATATACATATATACATACATACATTTATTTTCATAGCATTGTATGCATTGATACATATAAATACATATACAGTACTCTGCAAAAGTTTCCAGGTGTGAAAAATGCTGTAAATTAGGAATGCGTTCAGATATAGAAGTGTTAAAATATTTATTTATTTTTTCAATTAACAAAATGGAGAGTAAGTGAACGGAAGAAAAAAATCCAAATCAAATCAATATTTGGTGTTACCAGCCTTTGCCTTCAAACCAGCATCAGTTCCTCATTTCTGTGTACACAGTTTAACCACTTGCTTACCGGGCACCTAAACCCCCCTCCTATCCAGACCAATTTTCAGCTTTCAGCACTGACGCACTTTGAATGACAATTGTGCGGTCATACAACACTGTACCCAAATTAAATTTTTACCATTTTTTCACCACAAATAGAGCTTTCTTTTTGGTGGTATTTGATCACCTCTGCAGTTTTTACTTTTTGTTAAAAAATGTAAAAAACTGAATTTTTTTTTTTTTTTTAAATTGTTATTTTTTTATAAATACAAAAAAGACTAAGGGGATTTTAACGGTGCAAGCAATCTATGCATAGAGAAAAGAGTTTTTTCTAAAAAAACAGTTTATTATTCCAACCATTAAAAAGGACATACAAATTATACATAGTATCAAAAATTTACAATTCTAAAAACATGGTGGTCAGATGGGATATGAGTGTGTATTGTAGTTTGGCAGATGATACTTATTGCATACTAGCCCGACATGTTTCGCATTGTCGCTTTTTCAAGGGATATGCAAACTGGTAATGATATCATCCGACACTCTTATTGATTCTAAAAGATAGAGAAATTACATAATTGACATGTACTGTTATATTCAAGAAAGGACATAAAAAAATGTAACACACAAACTACTACGCATTGTCATCCCTGAACCAGCATTAATTGTAATGCTTACCCCCATGTTCACCCAACACAGAGCCTCGTCAAACACAGCACGTACACACCCAAACCAGGGCAGCGATGCGGCCAAAATTTGCAACCACAGGGAACAGAAGGATGGAGCTGTGTATAAATTTGGGAAATGCCATAAATCAGAGAAAGGAATAGTGTGGGGATATTAGAAAAGTATATACCAAAATTGTAGGGATATCAGTGAAAAAGATGTTCAATGATATCACAGAATCTTGTTGGTAAATCGCAGAAAGTGTATTAATAGGATTGATTGGGTTAAAAAGAAAATGTCACACTTACTCTGTTGATTGATCAGAGCAATGCCCAAAGAATGGAAATATTCATCAATTTCAATTGAGATTGTCGTTATGGGAAGTACTGCAATATTACTGGTAAATGAAGCTAGAGAGTAGAGTAAAAAAGAATTTTTTTTTTACCACAAATGGAGAGATTAATTAGTTAATTACAAGGCTAAGTGGTATAGGCAAGGTTGAGATTTCTCCCTGGGGTAATAATGGGGGTTTAAAATTAGCTCATCTATTCAAGTTAAACTCCAGTAAAGGTGGACACATTGTCTCAAAATTTGCATACTCAAACAGTAGTTTATACATTTCTGAGCTAGATTCTATGGGATCTAAAAATGGTAGATAGGAGGTAAAGAAAAGGGTAAATATAGAGCGGTGTGTGGTGTACTCACCAGTCACTCACACTGCTGGGAGATAAGCTCCATCCTCCCGCGCTGACAGACTAAGCTGTCAGATATGCCGGCTTATATGCTGTTCCCCATCGAGCTGGCGTGTGACGTAGCCAGCTCGATGCGGACGTGTAGGCGCCAGTGCGCATGCCCGGGGGGGGCGGGAATCCCCGTCCAACTACAAACCCCACAAGGCACCGCGGCAGTGGACAGAGCTGACATGCGCAGATGCTGCGCACGGCGGCTCCGGCCACTGACACACCGTGTTGAGGGCTGATGGGACGGGGGGAGGGACACCGAAGTGGACCTAAGCTGGAACCGATCCACCGGGAGAGCGCGACGCAGTGTGGGCACATCTCATGGATGCGCCCCGGGCGTCCGTGTGGATGCGGCAGGCCCCACCGGTCCCAGTGAGGGTGGAAGGCTGGGAGCGATCTGGCAAAGGGGGGTCAGAGAGGTAACAGATCGGATAGGAAAGGACCACAGACCTTCCAATCCGATCAGTGAGTCAGAGGGACAAGGCGTTTAACACAATCAAATTAAATCAACACTACGTACAAATTACCCATATCACATATTGTTACACAATGGTTAGGTATTTGAGTAGAAAATGACATATTGTTTTAAATACATACAGTTTGTAATGAAAATAATTGGTCGTGTGTATATACATAAAAAACGGGGCAAGGAAAGAAGGGAAGGGTAATGGCAAGGATAGGTAGGTGTAAGATGGAAATGACACCAAAAAGTATTGCATCGGTGGCTATACAGATTTACAGGAAAGGCTTGTAACTGAGGCTCTCATTTAAACCCGGGAAGTGTGTAGCCCTAAGGGTGTAGATCCAGCGGGCTTCAAGTTGGAGCAGTGTACGATCGACACTGCCCCCTCTTTCGTCCAGCGGGATGTGTTCCAAGGCCCGGAATTTGATTGTGTTAGGACTGAAGTTGTGACATAAACCCACATGCCTGGCAATGGCCGTGTTCATTTGTTTTTTTAAGGATGGGTTTAATGTGATCCCTGATCCTTTTAAAAAACGGTTGTTTAGTCTTGCCGACATGGAAGCCACCACATGCACATTGGGCCAGATAAATTATGCCCGAAGTTTGACAGGTTGCATTGAATTTAATCAAGTGCCACTTCCTGTTGGGAAGTAGAAAACGAGATGTCTTTTCTACATAGTGACATGTATCACATCTGCCACATGGGGAAATACCTGTATTGGTTGGCTTATGGTTGTGAGAAGCTTCCTGAAAATGACTGTGGACTAGGCGGTCCCTCAATGAGGGAACTCGTCTAAAAGTTATTTCTGGAAATGGATTTATATATTTACTGGCTACTGGATCCGCTGCTAGAAGAGGCCAAAATTTGGTTAAAATTCTTCTGATCTCACTGTGCTGGTTGGAATAGCGAGTGATTAGTCTGACTGTATCTAATTTTTTTACAGGTTTGTTTGAAAATATTAGGGAGTCTCTGTTTTGGGTCTTGACTCGATTATATGCCCTTTTGAGGCATGAATGGCTGTATCCTCGGGAGAGCAATCTATTGTATAGATCCTTTGCAGCTGCCTGGAAGTCTGAGTCCTTACTACAGTTGCGTTTAAGTCACAGGTACTGACTGTAAGGGATACTCCTCAACAAAGAGTCTGGGTGTGAGCTGTCCGCGTGGAGGATGGTATTCCCGCGGAGGGTTTTCTATACAGTGATGAATCCAATTTTCCATTAACATCAATGGAAATCGTTAGGTCAAGAAAGTTAATCGCAGTTGTGCTATATTCCATAGTGAAACTGAGGTTGAAGTCATTGTTAGAAATCAATCTCAGAAAATCATTCAGCTCCGTCTCAGAGCCAGACCAAAAAAGCAACACATCGTCTATATAACGATACCACGAGATGACTCTTTCCAAAAGGTGGGCCAGGTCATCTCTGGAAAAAACATCCTTCTCCCACCCCCCCAGGTACAGGTTGGCATACGATGGGGCACATTTGGTCCCCATCGCAACCCCCTGCACCTGGAGGTAGTGGGAGGAGTTAAACATGAAAACATTATGTCTCAGGATGTAATTAAGAAGTTCCAACACAAATTCATTGTACTTCTCAGAGGAGGGGCCTCTCTCAATCAAATGATTTCTCACTATCTCAATGCCCTTATTGTGTGGGATGGTATTATATAAACTTTCGATGTCAAGTGCGACTAACCATGTGCCTGGTGGGAGTGAGATGCCTTCAATGGTTCTTAATAAGTCGATGGTATCTTTGATGTAGGAGAAGAGAGAGGTGACATGGGGATGTAAATAACTATCCACTAGACTGCTTGCATTTTCGGTTAAACATAGGCATCCTGATATTATGGGGCGTCCTGGGGGCTCCAAAATGGATTTATGTATCTTGGGTAAGGCATAAAAAGTAGGGATCCGTGGATCCCTTATGTTTAGGTAGTTCCAGGTATTCTTATCTAAAATGCCCTTGTGGTATGCTTTGAAAATGATGTTATAGTATTCAATGTTAAAGTTTTGTATTATGGTTTTCGAGATAGGTCGATACCAATCTCGATTGGGTAGGATCTTGTTGCACATACTGATATATTGCGATATCCCCATAATCACCAAGTTGCCGCCCTTGTCTGCAGGCTTAATTATTATCTCCTGGTTGGATTCAAGGGATTTGATGGCTGCTTTCTGTTCAGCGTTTAAATTAGGAGTTTCTGAAGACCGAAAATTGGATTCTTCAATCGCTTGGGGAGTTTGTCTCACAAACGCCCAGATATTGGGATTAGTGTTTAACAGGGGGAAATCCCTCGACTTGGGTTTAAAAGATTGTGGGGGGGAAGGATACACCAGCGACCGACAAATCCTGTGGATACAAACAGACGGGGATGTCGTCATCGGTGTGTCCCTCCTCCCATAGTGCCAACAGATCCTCAAATGCTTGCTGTTCCTCCATGTTTTTATGAAGATTTGAGATCTTATCATTAGAGTAAGTTTCTCGTGCAGATTTGTCAAAGATGACTTTATATAGAAGTCTACGAGCAAATAGATGAAGATCTTTAATGAGATGAAATTTATCTACTTGGAAGTCAGGACAGAAGGTTAAGCCCAATTTGAGGACCTGTTCTTCATGTTCGGTTAAAGAGTAGGAGGAAAGATTGATAATAGATAGTTCTGGCCTGTTCAGTATTGAATCCAGGGTGAGAGAGGTGGAATCAGACTCTAGGCCTATGCTGTCTAGTGTACCTAGTGGGGAGATAATTGCATTGACATTGCTTACCTTAGTGGCCGTGCTTAAGTGAAGAGTAGAGGCAGTGACCGCCGTAGAAGGTGCTGTAGACACGATCGTGTGTGTGGCCATCAACTGAGGGCCACGTGGCGTTTGTGATGAGGAGTGAGGTATACCGGAGGTACGAAGTGGTGCAGGTTTAGGGTGATTAGGCTGTGATCGACGGGGCAGTGAGGTGTCTGTTTGATTTTTTAGCGACTCCAAGGAGGCTGTGTCAGAGTTGCCTTTTCGTTTTTTTGGCAGTCTATCTCCAGATAGATCTCGATACACCGTTGATTGACTAGATGATAAGGAAGAAGAGGGTGATAGGTTAGACATGTCATTGCCATTTCTAGTGTTTCGTTGGCTAGTGGATCTATAAGATCTTGTGTTGGTGTTGGTATTGTCCATTTGTAGGCTGATCCATTTAAATGGGCGTTGGTATCTCGTGCAAACTTGTTTTCCTTTGTACGGATAATATCCGAAGTGTACCGTTCTAAATGTAATTTCAATTCGTTTTCTTTTTTCTTAAATTTTGCACTATTCGAAATGAGGTTATAATCATTGTACCATTTCAATATAGATTCATCTAGGGTATTAAGTACTTGTTCATATTGGATACACAATAGATCCATCATTCCAAAGGAACAAGTTTGCAGGTTATCTTCCCATTTTGTTTTTAAAGATTCGTCAACCTTACGTATATTGGGGAAAATTTGGATTCTCAATCCCCAAGGGACAATTTTATTATCAATATATTTGTTAAAATATCTTTTGTGCCAGAATATTCTGGCCTTACGTTCCAAAAGGCGTTGGAGTCTTAGGAAAGCATGTTCAAGATCTTTTTCGGTGATTTCTCCTGAGTTTTGGGACTGTTGTATTTTATCCGTGAGGCCTAACCAGGCCTCCCCACTAAAAGCTGGCATGTGGAGGTGGTAAAGGATAGGCAGGGAAAGGAAACAACAAATAATGTACAAACAATGAATTCCCCCAATTGGAGGGAGGGGGGGAGAGGGGAGAAAAAACTTTGTACCCCTAAGGTATAGTAGGTAACCGTGTGATAAATGAATGGTTTAGGTTATATATATATATATATATAGATATATCATAATTCAAATTGTTGTTGTGTTACCTTGTTATTTTTTTATATTTTGTTATAAAAAATTTTAAACGGGTAATTTTTCTCCTTTATTGATGTACGCTGATGAGGCGGCAGTGATGGGCACTGATGGGTGGCAGTGATGGGCACTGATGGGTGGCGGTGATGGGCAGCACTGCCGGGTGGCACTGATTGGCACTACAGGTGGGCATTGATAGGTGGCACTTGTGGGCATTGATAGGTGGCACTTGTTGGCACTGTTAGGTGGCACTTGTTGGCACTGTTAGGTGGCACTGTGGGCACTGTTAGGTGGCACTGTGGGCACTATTAGGTGGCACTGTGGGCACTGTTAGGTGGCACTGATGAGGCAGATGTGCCTCTTCCACTTGGGGACCGATGTCCCTCACATCCTAGCTGGTGATTGGCTTTTTTTTTCTACTCACGATTACCGATCTTTTGTTTACATCATGTGATCAGCTGTCATTGGCTGACAGCTGATCACATGGTAAGGGGCTGGGACCGGCCCCTTACTTAGATCAGTGATCACCTGAGTCTCAGTGACTCAGTGATCACAGCGCGCCCGGCGCGCGCCCTGCAGTCATTCGGCCATAGCGCGGATGCCAGGAGGTTAAGGAACACAACAGGTAGCTTGTTCTAGACATCTTGGGGAACTAACCACGGATCTCCTGTGGATGTAGGCTGCCTCAAACCATCACTTCCAGGACTCCTCGTCCTTCTTTACATTGAAGATAGTTCTTAATGACATTGGCTGTATGTTTGGGATGGCTGTTCTACTGCTGAGTACATTTGGGACCAATCATATGGCTCTCTGATGGTATGGCATGATGGATAAGTGTCTGCCTGTATTTCTCAGCATTGAGGACACCATTGATCCTGACCAAATCTCCAACTCCATTTGCAGAAATGTAACCTTCACAATGCTTCACTGTTGCCTGTGGACACAAATTACAGTAGCGCTCTCCAGCCCTTCGAGTACAAACTGCCTCCTGCTACAGATAAATATTTTGACTCATCAGTCCAGAACATCTACTGCCATTTTCTTCACCCACTTCTTATGTTTTCATGCATAGGACATGGAAATAAGGCTAAGCGACTCAACTATACACAAAAACATAGCAAGTGGGGTGCAGAAAAATGGCAAAATTTAAAATATTTGGTTGTAGCAGGAGGAAGCTTGTTTGGGAAGGGCTGGAGAGCAGTACAATAATCAGTGTCTGCAGGCAACAGTGAAGTATGGCGGAGGTTCTTTGCAAGTTTGGGGCTGCATTTCTGCCAGTGGAGTTGGAGATTTGTTCAGGATAAATGGTGTCCTCAATGCTGAGAAATACAAACAGATACATATTCATCATGCCATACCATCAGGAAGGCCTGTGATTGGCCCCAAATGTATTCTGCAGCAGGACAACGACCTCAAATATGGAGCCAATATCATTAAGAACAAACTTCATGGTAAAGAAGAACAAGGAGTTCTAAGTCATTTTCTTGTGTAGAATGGGGTGCCAAAAGCTGAGCCAACACTAATAGGGATTGGTGTTCCTGTGGCCCACCGCCTGCCAAAGTAGATCTTCCAGCGGTGTACTACTTCCCGTTCATCATATATTTCATTTATAAATGCTAGTTCCTAGAAAAGGTATGTTCAGAAGGACAGAGAATGTTTTATAGGTAGGCTTGTGGACAGTGTATCTTTTTTTTTGAAAGCCCTATCCATTTCTAGTTTTATTTTTAGTCCTTTCAAAGAACATAATAGTTTATCTGGATGGTTGTTCTGGCGGTGTTCCGCCCAAAAAACAAAACAGGAGTCCTGCGATGTCGGCACCGCAGCTGTTGTTTCCATCAGCTGTCGGGTGCTGCCACCGCCTTACGGCTTCACGCCGTAAGGTGTTTTTGCACTAGAAATAGTGTATGTAAAGAGCCTCCCGTTCATTTCAGTTTGACTTTTCTGGTTAGGAAAAGTTCTGCAAGTAGTATCTTTGGGGTGGTTCGGGAGCAGTGTATTCCAATACGCCTGAAAAACGCTTTGTAAGTGCCGCAACACAGTCGCTTTTAACCCCTTCTTTGAGGTTAAAAACGCCCTGCTAGTGGCCAAAAAGCGCCGCTTAAGCAGCACTAAAGTGCCGCTAATGCACCCGCAGCTCTGGTGTGAAAGGGGTCTTAGTGTTCTATCACTCCATCCTTAGGAAGCAGATGTGGGATGCTCACATCTATACATCTTTAATAGAAGTTCAGATATAGAAACCAGTCAGAAAATTATTACAGGTAAATCGCAGACAAGAGTCAAGATCATTTCATAGCACACAGAATAAAATGAAGGGGCCTTTGGTATGATGGCGCATTCACACTTGTGTGTTGTGGCAATGCATGCTAAAATGCACTTTATACAATGCATGGCAATGCACCTACCCATTGTGCAGTGTCATTCAATTTGAATGGCCCACAATGACTTCTAAAGTAGAGCACAACAGAGGGAATTCAATAACACCCTATCTGCAGGTTATATGGCCCTTTAAAATGGCCTCTGCCAGATAAAAAAAAAAATCCCTGCCACCCATTTCAGTAGCTTTGCCGACACCTATGGCACATTCTGGTAGTTGTTAATTGTGTCACTTTTATAATTGTGGCACAATTACAGAGCCAAATTCAAAAGTACTTACCTCCAGTTCCTAGATAATGCAACTAGAGGTAATTAGGATCAACTGTAAGTTGAGGTTTAGAGACAGGCTGTGCAGCAAGTGACATGTGGGCCACCGCTACCTCCTCCCCACCTTTCATTGGTAGATGACATTGATACTTGCGAGCTAATATTTTATAATTCCTCTCCTAAATTCTTTGGTTGCTTTACTTGATTTGTATTTTAGCATAAATGATTTTTGCAGAGCCTCTTTTAAGAAATGTCAGTTCAGGTCCCTCTCCCAATCTGAAATAAAGTTTTGGGGGCAGGAATATTCCTGAGAGAATAAAAAAGTGTAGGGTTGAGAAATTGTATGGAGTAGGGTTTATACACAGAAGGCTTCAAATGGGATGCCCTCCTTCCTAAGATCTCCTTTTTTCAGGAGGTGTGAAATAAAATCCTTTAATTGCAAGTATTGGAGCCAATTCCCTGGGTAGGGTGTAATTCTGACATCAGAGTATTAAGTGGTGCTAAGTGGTCAGGTTGTAAAGCATTGTGAAGTGGAGATATGTTGCTACATGTCCGTTTCGGAAAAGTAGATGTCTCAGACCCTGGAGTGAAAGCTGGGTTAACCAAAATTGGGGTCATGGGACCTATGTAGGATGAGATTATAGATTTTTGCATAATGGTATTCCATATTCGAAGCAAAGAATATGAGAAGAGATTGGTATGTGTTAGGAATCCTGGGATCCTGTATACTCAAACCAGCTCAATGAATTCAGTAGCCAGGAGTGTGTTGAATATTGCAAGTACCATGGATCTGGGATCAGTGGCTCTGGTCACTTTAGGGATACTCCTCAGGCGAATGTTGTTTCTACGGTGTGAATCTTCTTGATCATCCAGTTAAAGCAGAAGATTTCTGGTATTTGGGCAGCACAGTGGTGTAGTGGTTAGCACTTTCACCTAGCAGCAAAAAGGGTCGCTGGTTTGAATCCTGACCAGGACACCATCTGCCTGGAGTTAGCATGTTCTCCCTGTGCCTGCGTGGATTTCCTCTGGGTACTCTGGTTTCCTCCAACGCTCTAAAGACATGCTGATAGGTAAATCTGATCCTGTCTAAATTGGCCCTAGTATGTGTGAATGTGTGTTAGGGACCTTAGGTTGTAAGCTCCTTGAGGGCAGGGACTGATGTGAATGTACAATGTGAAGCGCTGCATAAATTGGCGGTGCTATATAAGTACCTGAAATAAATAAATAAATATTTCCCTACTGAGAGTGGAGCTGTTTGACTGTGGTTGCCAATGATTGGGTTGTCTACTCCACATCAGTGGTATGATGATGGAATGACTTTAGGTTCTCCTGAAGTTCTTTCATGTCTTGCTTATGGTGTGCCTCCAGGTGGGAGAGTATGTTTTCTATGTCCCTCCCATTTGGCAATAAATCGAAATTTCCTTAAGAATGTTACCATTGGCAGGCTAACCCCTTTCCTGTATATGATTGGTTAAATTTCCCCAGTCAGGTATTGCTCGAAGTCCACTTGTTCAGTTGGTGGTGAAGAAGATGCCTTAGAAGCAGAGGATCCGGTCGGCATCTTAGGAGAGTCCATGGTCAGGGTGATCTGATTGAGCTGCTGATCTTCCAAGACGTGAAAGAGTGAGGCAGATTGGGTGTCTGGAATTGTGTGGAAGTGATGTGAATCATATTTTTTGGCAGTGTCTTAGAATCGGCTGTGAGGCTCACATTACACACATCCACTTCTGGCCATGAACAAGCCACACCCTCCATATGAAAACATTTTTAAGCACATTTTGCCTAAGCAGCCTGGTAAGTGAAACTGAAAGTGCCCATTCTGGTGAATTTTCACTTATGGCAAAATCAGTTTCACCAAAATCACTGTTCATGTTTAGTGCCACATCAAATCTTTACAGTCCAGGCTATAGTGTACACTGAGGTCTTACAGGGCTTATGTCTTATGTAGGGCCAAAATAAAATAATTTGGGAACAGCACAAAGCACACTAAGCCCCACCCCATCTGATAGAGTCCAGTTTTTCAAACTAAAAAGCTTCAATCACTTTGATAAATATTTTCAGTCTATAGAATTTCTTCCAAAACATTCTGATGATGATTTGGATAGAAAATATTCAAACACAGTAACTGCACACATCAAAAAGTATTTCTAGAGAAGAAACCACATTTATTTACAAAAGAGGCAATTACGCTTGATTTAATTTTATGGGTGTTGTTTCATTGTAAACATACAATTCCTCCACGTTTTATTTAACATACTGAATAAGTACAATCCTGATGGTCTCAGACCGGAGGGTCTGCTGAGTGATGGCATGTAGCTTGCAATTTAGAAACCTGTCATAACATACAATCCTATTTGTTATGATGATTACCATGTTTATTTTTAATCAAACTGGTCTATAACCTGTTTATTTTTAGCACACAATTGTCATTTTACATTTAAAATGTGCTTTAAACGTTAAGTAAAGTTTTAGTGACCTCAAAAAAAAAGTAGTATTTAAAGAGCAATTTCAGGTAAAATTAAAACCAATGAGGGAGGTATTAATGCTATCCAGCAGACACTAAAAAAAATCATCTCACAGGTCATTGGTGTTGTCCTTGAAGTTTCCCTCATGCTTCATCTTCCAGGGCAAAATGGCATCTGACTGGTGGCAATGAGAAACTTCCCAAAGCCTATGTGTAGCTTTTGAAATCAATTGCCCTGCATTTTTAGGAATAAAAAAGTGGTTTTCGCTTTAGTACTCTATGAAGGAATCATCACTTTAAGGTTTAGCATTGCTCCTTTTCCAGGTTAAATGAAGCCCAACATTATTTAACCTACTTTCAGTGAGTTCAGGGTGTCTTGGGGCCACCCCCCAGAACCAATGACATCAAGGTAACCTGCACTTACTGAGAACAGATGCTCTTACATTCAGGGCTTTTGTGTGCGTTGAGGACCACCCATCACTGATAGAAGCAAAAATGCCCTTTGCATCACGTAATGGGCCAGAAGACATCAAAAGCACATTTACCAAAAATTTAAAAAAATATATATTTGGTGTCCCAGGGGATGGAGAGAGGATTGACTAGAGGGCACAGGGAAGCTGAATGTTGGCTTTGATGATCAATTTTTTTCATCAGATTTTTGTATAGCTGTGGCAGCAAAGGATGTTTAACAGACGCATATGCCATAACTAAAAATTAACTTGATACATGACAGCTGAGAAACATAGGTTTAACATACTGCTCTGGCATTATACTTTGTACCTTCTTATTTAAAAAAAACAAAAAACACTGAAACTTTGATTTGAAGGGCAAGACCATAGCTTTATTCATTAACGGTCTCAACAAAATCAATGGAAAAATTTGAGAAACATAGACTTTAACCACATCAGCCCCCGAAAATTTGGCTGCTCAATGACCAGAGCATTTTTTGCGATAAGGCACTACGTCGATTTAACTGACAATTGTCATGCAACGTTGTACCCAAACAAAATTGACGTCCTTTTTTTCCCACAAATAGAGCTTTCTTTTAATGGTATTTGATCATCTCTACGTTTTGTATTTTTAGCGCTATAAACAAAAAAAGAGCGACAATTTTGAAAAAAACACAATATTTTGTACTTTTGCTATAATAAAAATCCCTAATTTTTTTTTAAAAAAGCAAATTTTTTTCTCAGTTTAGGCCAATATGTATTCTTCTACATGTTTATGGTAATAAAAATCGCAATTAGTGTATATTGATTGGTTTGGTCAAAATTTCTAGCGTCTACAAAATAGGGGATAGATTTATGGCATTTTTATTATTACCGTATTTATCGGCATATAACACGCACTTTTTTCCCCTGAAAATCAGGGGGAAATCGTGGGTGCGTGTTATAGGCCAATCCCCGACGATTTTGTGTTATCGGAGCGATCGCGGAAATTGCCGTGGGTAGATTCAAATATGGCGCCGAGACTGCAGGGATTCGTCGGAGCTGAGATACACATACCCGAGTGTTCTCGGCTTTTTTAAACTTACATGAAAATGCCCATCAATGCAGCCTTATCTGTCCATCTGCAGCCTTTTCAGTGTCAGTGCAGCCTTACCCCAGTGCAGTCTTGTCAGTGCAGTCTTGTCAGTGCAGCCTTGTCAGTGCAGCCTTGTCAGTGCAGCCTTGTCAGTGCAGCTTTGCCCCAGTGCAGCCTTGCCCCAGTGAAGCCTTGCCCCAGTGCAGATTTGGCAGTGCAGGCTTGCCCGTGCAGCTTTGCCCCAGTCAGGCCATGTCAGTGCAGCTTTGTGATAGATTAGATTCAAATATGGCGCCGAGACTGCAGGGATTCGTCGGAGCCGAGATACACATACCAGAGTGTTCTCGGCTTTTTTCGCTCACAGTCACGCCCAGTTCCGCCCTATGATGGACATAACACAGGTCCAGGGGCAGGACTGGGCGTGACGGCGGCGCCGAAAAAAGCCGAGAACACTCGGGTATGTGTATCTCGGCTCCGACCATTGGCCATGAGCATCAGCACCCCCCCAGTGCAGCAGGCGCGCACCTGCTATCTCGCTTAAAGGAGCCGATGTATAGCTACGTTGGCTCACGGGAACATGCCGAAGGCGGCTGAGCTGTGAGCACCCACCTTCCAAAGCGTAGTCTGGAAAAGGCACCATCTGAATATAACCCTCTGAGGTGGTTAAGCAACAAATCTGTAGCTAGCAAGGTAACACCTGCCTATAAAGCTGTGACAATAGCACAGCTGAATACTGCATTTAACTTAAAAAAATGGGAGGGAGGGTAGGCTCTTTCTGTGTGGAAGGCTAGGAGTCCAAAAAAGCTGTGCTACTGCCCACCCCATTCAAGCTTAAGGGGTACTCCACCTGTCCCTTTTTTAAAAAGCTTTCTAGCCTCATGAGATTAAACCTAAAACACGCTGCAATGCTGTCAGATATTCAAGTTCTACACAAAACTGAACTTCCGCTTTTTGGATTCCCCCCCCCCCCCTCCGGTGTTATATTTGGCACCTTTCAGGGGGGAGCAGATACCTGTATAATCCAGGTATTTGCTCCCACTTCCGGGCATCCCCCCGCTGTCTTCTAGGAGACACACAAGTCCCAGAAGACAGCAGGAACCAGTGATGTTGCGCAGTGCGACTCGCACATGCGCAATAGGGAACCAGGCTGTGAAGCCGCAAGGTTTCACTTTCTGATTCCCTTACCGAAGATGCCGATGCCTCCACCTGGGAGCTGAGGGACAGATCGGCTTCGGGTAAGGACATCGCGGGCTCCCTGGGCAGGTAAGTGTCCTAATATTAAATATTAAAATTTTTTTTTGGCGGAACTCCGCTTTAAGAAGTTGCCATTATCGCACTCTAATTCTCTGATACAGACCACTTGATCTCCCAAATTACAAACAAATTTAAAAACTCATGAATTTACATTGCTCCTACTGTGTTTCAGAAGAGGGTCAGGGATACTATTAGTGCAGACCATACTATAATGACCCTATTGAAGAAGGCATAACAACAAGTCATGTTTCATAGTATGTATGAGGTCAACAACATTTCAAGGTCATTAAATTCAAGGTGTATAACTAGAGGTAGGGTGTCAGAAAAACATTTATGTGTAGCAAGGTTCCAGTCCTCCTTCGGTCTAATGAGACCCTCCAGGGCCAGCGATAGCTGACATCCTTCTGAATGTAGTGGGTTGTGAGGCATAGTGGATGCAAAGTGGGTGAAAGTCATTGGGCGCCAGTCACTTCCTGGATGTAAAAGAGGTTTTTGTTTTTCTCTTAACAGTCCTTTTTGTATTTTTAGGGGGGAAGAGGGTTAGAGCCCTTAGATGCAAACTCAATTAGCAGACTCCGAGACTTCCTTGCAGGGAAAGGCCTCCAAGAAAAAGCCACATCTGCATGTGCAGGAATGGTGTCTCCTATGGCAACAGTCTTTAACAGTTCCTAACACAAAGCGTAACAGTTCTTTCACCTTCACTACAACTTCTCCTTATAGTTCTTCCATACACTGAGCTCCCGGTCTCTCACTAAACCCTCTGATTCACTGTCACTGAATCCCTTGAGCTCCTTCAATCTTCATGGTGGTATCTTCCTCAAGTGCCACCCCTCCTTCTCTGCTGGGTCCCTAGCTTGGCACTCTAGATACCTCTCAAGATTCACCCACGCTGGCCTGCTCAGTCCCTAGCTTGACACACAAGGCTGCTCTGCAAGCGTCACCTCCACATGCTGGGTTCCCAGTGAAGTTTCCCAGTTCTTCACCGTCTCCGTCTGGTGAGAATGCTGCTCTGTTACTTGCTGTAGTTACTCACTGTGGTCCCTGGTAATAAGGCGGATAGTCCCTTACTGGCGAAAGCTTTCCTTCTACTTCCGAACACGACAGGATCTCCTGCTGGCAGAACCGTCACTTTTGGTTGGACTGTAAGCGGCAATCTCAACCCTCCGCTGCTCTCTTGCTTCTGGGTAGGCCTTCAGACAGCCTAGCAGCCAGATGTGCCCAGGATAGGCCCCATCTCCAGCCTAGCAACTCGGGCAATACAACACACCTCCACCCAGACAGCTATTCAGGTGGCATAGAACACAGAATACCTGGCTCCGCCCGAATAAATAGGTTCTCCCAGCAGGCCAAGTAATTGAAGAAAACCCCTGCCCACTGGCTAAGATACCCCACATACCCATAACCTGACCCTGGGTTGCTCTTCTCATATCTAGTACCACCAAGTACCCGGCCACCTAGTGGTAGAAGAGAAAAGTGCAACAAGGCCAAACGTAGGGTGAAATCAATAGACCTCTATCAATTAACTACACTGTAAAAAATTTTGTGCTGGGTCTACTCAAAAAAAATTGAGGCAACTATTTGCATCAGCTTTTTAAGTACTGTCAACTAAACTCATTAGACTCATTAGACTTTTCATGTTTTCAATTTTGTAGTTTTAAGTAAAGCCAACTCAATTTTTTTCAGTTTATAGACCATAGTTTTTTAAGTTAGGAATACATATCTTAACTTGCCTGGAACAATATTTTTAAGTGAAGCCAACTCAATTTTTCCAGTTTAAAGACCATAGGCTTAAGTAAAGTCAACTAAATCTTTTCAGTTTATAGACCATAGGTTTAAGTAAAGCCAACTAAATTTTTCCAGTTTCTAGAAAAGTTTAAGTTAGGAACATAACATTGACTTATTTATTTTAAGTATTTATATAGCCCTGTCAATTTACGGAACACTTTACATATACATTGTACATTCACATCAGTCCCTTCCCTCAGGGAGTTTTCAATCTAGGATCCCTAATTCACATAATAGGGATAATTTCCCTACCAGCATTTCTTTGGAGTGCAGGAGGAAACCTGTGCAGGCTCAGGGTAGAACATGCAAATTGTAGGAAGGTAGTGTCAGAATTTGAACCAGCAACCCTTTTGCTGCTAGACAAAAGTGCTAACTACTAGACCACTGTGCAGCTCTATTACCTGGAGACTTAGTTACTTAGTTTTAAGTGATATTAACTTGTAACTTACTCAACTTTTTTAAGATGGTAAAACTTTTTTCCAAATGTATTTGATATATGTTTGAAGGTTTTTATATGAAAATTATAAAAAAATAGAGTTTAAAAAAAAAAGGAATAGTCTCAAAACAAATTAACATTTATTATTTATAAAGTGTTACACATTTAACATTATTAAAGCAGCATCAAATGTAAATTTAAAGATTTAAAAAGAAGAAAGAAAAAAAATGCCTCTTTCTCAGCTAATAAATATAACTGAAAGAAGAAAGAAAAAAATGCCTCTTTCTCAGCTAACAAATATAACTGAAACACGTGTATACAGAGTATATCTGTAAAGAACATAGAATACAGAATGTATTAACTTTTTTTAAGCCTTTTAAGAAAGTAATTTGCACTTTAACCACTTCAGCCCCAGAAAGATTTGACCCCTTAATGACCAGACCATTTTTTGCACTGCGTCGCTTTAACTGACAATTGCACGGCTGTGCAGCGCTGTACCCAAACAAAACTGACTTCCTTTTTTCCCCACAAATAGAACTTTCTTTTGGTGGTATTTGATCACCTTTTTGGTCTTTATTTTTTGCGCTAAAAAACAAAAAAAGACCAACAATTTTGAAGAATTTTTTTTTTTACTTTTTGCTATAATACATATTTCCAAAAATATATAAAAAAAACTAATTGGTTCATCAGTTTAGGCTGATATATATTCTTCTACATATTTTTGGTAAAAAAATAGCAATAGGCATATATTGATTGATTTGTGCAAATAGATTTAGGGACTTTTTTTTTTCATTGTTTTTACTGGTAATGACGGCGATATGCGATTTTTAGTGGGACTGCGACATTGCGGCTGACACATCTGACCCCCAAATTACACTTTTTGGGGACCAGTGACATTTTTACATTGATCAGTGCTATAAAAATGCACTGGTTAATGTATAAATGACACTGGCAGGGAAGAGGTTAACACTAGGGGGCAATCAAGGGGTTAAGTGTGTTCCCTGAGTGTGTTCTAACTGTAGAGGGGGATGGGCTGCCAGGAATATGACAAAGATAGCTGTTCCCGATCACTGGGAACAGAAGATCTCTGACATGTCATCTGGCAAAACAGAGAATCGCCTTGTTTACATAGGCAGATCCTCGTTCTGCCTCTGTATACCGCGATCACGGGTCGCCGGCAGACATTGAGTCTGCTGGACCCACGGGCACTCTCCTGCGGCACGCTATCTCCTCTATCTCCTGTGCAAACACCAACGTACACCTACAGCGGTTTGCGCAGGAGAGCCGGCCTGCCGCAGTATAATGACGGTGGCTGGTCAGCAAGCAATTAAAGTGTGAACTTTTGAAGATAGTTTCCCGACATCTAGCTCTAAAAAGATCTTCTAAAAAATGTCAAAGGTATATTTTAGATTTTCAGGGTAGTTCAGGCTAAAATGAGTCCCATAATCATTCTTTCTGATACAAAATGAGAGTGCTTTATGAAAAAATACACTATACCAATATGCTTGATTTTCCTGCCAATGCAGCATAAATATGGTATATTTGTTTTTGAAATGTAATAACATAGTGCAAAGTGGGCGGGGCTTTAGGTTACATAATCTAACGTTGAATGTCCAATATTTCAAAAACTGAACCAACAGAAAGTTTGTTTTTGTGGTACAAATCAGCACAAACGCAGCACACACAAATTGTATAATTGTTTTTAAATTGTAATAACATGTGGTGCAAAGTGGGAGAGGTTTGGGAGAGGTTTCATCAACTATAGATGAACAGCACAAATCGGCACAGATGCAGTGCAAACAAATACTATCTTTGTTTTAAAATTTTAATAACATTGGGTGCTAAGTGGGCGGGACTTGATGTTACATAATCTAAATTTGAATTCCAATTTCTCAAAAAACAAAACAGCTGAAATATTCATTTTTGTGGCACAAAATTGTTTTTAAGCTTAACAGCTGGCGGTCCCTCACCCTGCATCTTGGTTGCATTCTGCAGAATGCAGTAAGCACAAACTTTGCATGTGCACAATTGAGTTGTCTCAATAGGTGTATCCATGGACGTACGTACATTTATTATAAATTTATTAATCTGCAAATAAAATAACAATTTTGGATGGTATGTTAAGCAACATTTAAAGCATGTGAACGATAATTTGTTCAAAGTTCCTTCTTACCTTTCAATGGCATTGCATGGCTTCGTAGTGACTTGGAAAAATTCTTGTCACTGGTGGCACTCTTTTGTCCTGATGGGCCTCAAACATATGGGAACTGCCTTGTGCAGGTATAAAGGGGTTGAGGGGCGGGACTTTGAGTGAAGCACACGGATGCATAAAAGAAATGAATTAAGAAAATGGTTTATTAATTGAGTCTTTTCTTAGCACATAAGTTGGAAGTATACAGTTCAATACATAAATTGCATAACAATGCTTCAAATTACATATCACATATAAATGCATGGTCCAACCAAGGTTAAAACAGTATTTTACAAGTACACGGGTCACGTAATCACATGATTAATTGCATTGCAGGGAATACTCATAAAAGTAGCTTGCGCATTAAAGCGCCATTAGAAAAAGTAGTAGGGTAAGATAAGTAGGAAAAAATATTCTAAAAACATACATAATGACTCTATTGGAAGATATATGTCAGTATTTTACAGTTGCACAGGTCACTTCAGAGCGTGATTAATTGCAGTGTAAATGATACTGGAAAACAAAAATGGATGCATTAAAGCATCACTTGGGAAAAAGGGAGTAAATATACTTGGTGAAGAGGAACGGCCGTGGTAGGTTCATGAATGCACTGTTGTACCGGTAGTTGTTAGCTCTACGCGTTTCGCGACCTTAAAGTCGCTCGTCAGGAGCAAAACCGTATTGGTTATCTGGGAAGATGAAAAATAGGGACATGGGTGGTTATGTGAAAAAATGCATGGGCAAATGCAGAAAATGTGAAAACCCCCACACAGATCCATACATTTGTCCTACAGACTTACATGAGCGTGACCGCGCATGGGAGAAATCACCGCCGCACAAGACAATCCGGCCAAAGATGTCACTCCCTGGAGCTGAGGGGGCCCGACCCGTCAGCGCAGCCAGCAGCGGTAATATCCCCAAGTGGTGACAGGATAAAGGTGAATGAGAGGTATGGTGCATGGGAGAAGTGAATGGCCCCAGACGGGGGAACCTGCTGGAGAAAAAGCAGCCAGTGAATGAAGTGCACTGGAATGGAAAGGGAATATGGGGGAAAGTGTAGTGGAGAGTGAGAAAAGGTGAGGATACATAGTGAGGAAGTGAAAAGGGGTGAAGAGAAGAAAGGAAAAGGAGAGGAAAGATAGGCAGTGGGAGGAAAGGAGGAAAGAGAAAAGGGAAAGGAAGGGGGGGGAAAAAAAGCAAATGAGAGTGGATAAAGTGAAAAAAAGGATAGCCTGCTGCACAGTGAAATTGGACAAGAAAGCCAAGAAAAGTGGTGTGAAAATGAAACTAGGTATCAAAGACAGAGGTGCCAATCACACCTTGGGGGGGTAAAAACCCCAGCCGGGAGAGCCGTCCAGATCCGACCTCCAACGTCATGCTGTAGCCAAGTGAGGAGCAGGGAACACACCAAGAGAGCCCGGCATAGCCAGCCCTGGGCGTCAACCTGATTTCCCCACTGCTGAAGATGGAGAAGCCGGTCAGCTGATTTATAGGTGCCAAGTGGACACCAAACAGCTGACACTGATTGCATGACGCTGACGAGCAGTGGGGGAAATCCCGCCCGCCCTTTGGGAGGAGGGGGCGGTGGGAAAACCCACAGTGCTAGTCACAGCTCCAGGAAGTAACAGGAGTGACACAGGATATGCCCAATGACGGACAGTGACCCCCATGCACGCTCACACTACATATATAGGAAATGGCATTTGAAAAAAAATGTATAAAGAGTGTTATTGAGATGGATGGGGGGGTGGGGTGGTGAGGTAAGTTGTTCCAGTAGTATGTGCAAATAACCACCTATTGCACAGGGAGAACTGGAAAGGAAACATAAGAATTGTGTAGACGGCTGAGAAGCAGCCATAACAAGTATAAGAGCTATATTAGCCTTGTGCAGGCTTTCAAAGTTACAAAAGATGACAAACTCCTTAAAATATACAGCATCAAAACTTGTGCAAACACATGTCCTGCAATTTCAGTCAAATGAAAAGATAATTTTTTAAAGTAAATATAACTCAATTAGAATATGGAAATGCACATACCTTAAAAGTTTTGTCTAGATTTCTCAATATTATACATTATTTTTGTGAATGTAAAAGGTGTGTTTTAAGAACTAATGAAAATTAAGTAAGGTACTTAAAATATCAAAGTAAATAAATTAACATTTATTTTTATGTTGAAAATTATAACATTTTTATGTTAAAATTACAAGCCAACAGAATCATGTTTATCAGTGTACTCCTGGCAAGTAAATTTGTGAGGAGCTCCCTGCCTAAACTACAGGGTACTACATGCGTAACTAGGAGCATTCCGAAAAAACTTGAGACCAGCACATGCCCCTAGTAACCTCACTAGTGTATTCTGGCTACCTTGAAAGGAATGCTCAGATTTCTTCCATGATCTCTGCATCCTGTGCAGTGTCTGACCCAATAAATAAAGGCATCACTGATCATCCATGTCAGGACAGGACTGGAATCTATGATTGAAAAAGAATATGGGGTTGTAAATATAATGAAAAATTTGAGGAGATCCCACAGGATCTTGCAGCATCAGTCTAGGGCTGAAGCTCAGTTTTAAGTACTGCATTGAGCTGCCAACATGTTTGACCATTGTAATCTTCCAGAGAATTCAACCAAACTGAGAAATTATCTCACATAAACTTTGTTATTCTTATACATTGAGAGGATTTAACTCCTTTTGTTGACCAAGCTAAGAATTTGACCTGGCAAAGTCTTAGTTTTTTGCAAGCTTAAATTTTCTGAACATTAATTTTAAGTTGGTTAATTTTTCTTGTGGCAAATGGAAAACTATAGCGACAGTGTCTAAGTTACCCAAAAAGGATAGCATTTGGGTGGGGCCATCTATTTTTTCTGCTGCTAAGGGAACTAAAAACTCAGCTCATACTAATTCAAGGTGGATAATAGGTATTGTCCTGAGGACCAATGAACAGGAAGTCATTAGCGTACATTGTATTTCAGCAAAGATTCTGAACCAGCTTTACCAATTCAAGGTAGGTACTAAAAATTCAATATAGTACAAAGATATAGAGCATCCCATGGGAAACACATGTCAAAGTAAAAATCCTGATGGGATCTGAAGCCCAAGTAAATGAAAAAAATCTAGGTGAACAAGAAGAAGCCGAAACACTGATTCAATAATAATCAGACTTTTCAAAAGGGGCACCTGTTCCCAATGTTGTAACCAGCAATGATGCTTTGTCCAAAGATTCATTATGCACCTTAGACTTATGTTCAATTCCATCATTGACAGTTGAGCCACTGGGGTGGGTAAGATGATGCTAAAGAACATGCCAGACATAAAAGATTTCACTTTGTTTACCTTAGCTTGAATTCTCAATATTCAACTTAATCACAACTCACCAGATGGTCAATAGGAAAACAGTAAAAATGTACCTAATAAAATCTGAACTCTATACTTGTCTTTCTCTGTGTTTCATGATAACAAATTATATTAAAACTTCTATCAAAGGTTTGCACCTGACTGGTAATAAAAACAATACATCTTTTTGGAACGGCTCACTGACTGATTTCACTCGTTGCCTGGACTTTCTGTTTGAGAATTCTTTAGACGATTGTGTTTTCCAAACTTGAATATATTTATATAAAATGATAAATGGATTAGAAGACACATTGCAAATCAGTTTAAAGTGACAATGGGTTTTGAATAGGTAGTGATGAAAATGAATATTAGCCCAGTAAAGCCATATTTAAACTTTCCAGAAATCCATCCATAAGGTCAGGCATTGCTTTTATTTATTATAACAGTATAAACTGTAGCTATGGCTGGTGGGTTGATTTTGTTAGTTTTAACCATTCAGTTGCTATAATCCATATTGAATCTGATAAGTATTCTAAGTGATCAGTTTCTGTGTTTTGGAGCAATAAAACATAATGGGATTTATTTATTAAAACTGGAGCGTGCAAAATCTGGTGCAGCTGTGCATGATAGCTATTCAGCTTCTAACTTCAGCTTGTTTAAGCTTTAAGAAAAAAAGCTGAAATCTTATTGGCTACCATGCACAGCTGCACTATGTTTGCACTCTCCAGCTTTAATAAATCAACCCCATTGAGTAGTAAAGATTGTGATATGTGGGAATCTAACCCTGTGGTAGTAGCATTTTCCAGTGAGATGGCAATATTCAGAACTGTGTTTCAGGGCTTGTTGGCCCACTTTTGTTTAAAGTAAAGTAAATATGAGGGATACCGAAAGCAGGCATCCAGCAGCAGGGATGACCAGATCTGTGTAGCTGCACTTAGGAAACTGAAATCAGACTGTGTATCATTAAAGTAAGTTTTAATAATGCAAGCAACACCAAGTGGAAACAAGTGGAGCAGAGATGGGGGTAACACGATAGAGGGTACTGGATACAAGGTACAGGAGAAGGGATCAGCAAGCATGAATATGGATAGCAAGCAAAACACTGAACCACAGAGGGAGGGATTATATACTTTCCCAACAACTGGTATCAAGTGGAGCCTAATTACTGAGATAAGCTGGCTTCTGGGAGACACTGGCTGGTGGCCAATGGAAAAGTGCCTAGGTCCTGACACAAGTCCTGACACTAAAGTTCCTCACATGAGGAGTCCTGCACAGGGGTTTCAGCTTCATACAGCATTTAAAGCAAGAACAGGAAAATGACAAAATAATACAAAGTCTCCTGGCTCCTTCTCTTAACAGCACTACTGGTCAGGCCTTTTACCTTGGTTGTCCAGACCAACTAACAGCACACCTGTGCTCACATACAACAGTTGCACCTTTCTCAATTCCCTTTGGTTGCATCTTCCTGCTGAATGAACCGACGCCCTGACCTCTTGGTAGGGGAATCTCTTAGCACCCATATGATGCCTTACTGTCTCCTGGCCTGGGACTTCCTAACTATTAGGTGGCACACCCCTGTCTCTTTAACAGAGCACACCTGTCTCCTGACTGGAGCCCTAAACCGGGCCCCAGCCTATGATTATAAAGGCTGTGTGCACCTGCATACACAGTCAGTCGGTCTTCAACAAGACCTAGACACTGGGTTGGAGCCTTCTTCCCTCTCAAAGCTCTCTGAATCCTCCAAATTGTGGAACCCAATCTGGGAATACCAAAACCATCTTTCTCCACTTGAATGAACATTCTGTATCCCCTCTATCTGTATTCACGAGAATCCTGTGCTTTCTACCTTCAGTTACACAGTGGCAGGGCCTAGCACAGTCACAAGATGCACAGTGACTATAGATTAGTTGATGACGATACATGGGGGTATTTATAACACAGTGAAACCAACATTTCTTTATACGCCACCTTTAGGTGATGGACACTGGCATAATCAAAGACAGGAAGTCCCTCACCATATATAACCCCTTCCACACAGGGAGCACCTCAGTTTTTTTGGCAGTGTCTAAGGTCTTGGTCACAGTTAAAGTTTGTTCTAAGAATGCTCCTTAGATGGTCCTGACAGGGTCAAGGAGCTGCGCAATCGGATCCAGTAATTCTATGTATCTATGTAAGCCAGAAACAAAGGCTAAAGTGGATGGTACCCGAGTCTCGGTACGGAAGAATGAGGTTTTGCCTGTAATTCTTCTCTTAGGAAAGCTGGGCCCTGGGATCCAGTACCTTGGTCACATTCCTATACCACAGGTTTGCTCTGGCAGGGCGCTATACAGGTCCAAGGCAGTGGACCCTACATACAAACGGGGACCCTGCCCTTGAAGGTCTGGCATGACTCCAACCCGTTGTGATGGGTGAAGATTGGGTCACTGTGATATTCGAGTAAGTACCCTGCGGTGGGAATGGTAAGTTAAAGAAGGTCCTGGGAGTTTCCTATGGACTTCTTTGTCTTGCCTGTTTTTGTTTTTAACCACTAGAGAATGTAAATAACATACCTAGTGTTAAACTTCCCATGCTTGCCTCTTGGATAATGTGTCAGTACTTGTGGAGGAGTCTGCTCTCCCATCCTCCTATCATCAGCCGCTCGAGGAGGGTAGAGGGGGGGAATTCAGGCCACCAGTATACTCCCCCCGGGATTCCCTATGTGAATCACCGCACATGCATGCACAAGCATTCCCTCCTTCATATTGTATGAATAGAGAGGATGTCACAGGGGGGTGGGACTCGGCACAGCCGGCGTGCACGTGGAACGGCATGCACGTTTTCTCACGGCGCGGACCAACAGCTTCTCATAAAACTATAGCTGTGTGAATAGAGTGGTGGCTGACGGAGGGACACAGACAAAATACCAGGGATATGTAAGCGCTGGGAGTTGGCTACAGGCATATTGAGACCCATCTACTCAGCATCTTGCTGTGGCATTTGATAGCAGCATATTAACCATTGCTAAGACTGAGCTCAGCAATAGATGCATGGTAACAGTACCTCTGCTTTGTGCTTAGGACTATGTATTCCTAAAAGAAAAGGACAAAAACAGGGAGAAGGGGCGCAAAAGAGCAGTGGTCAGGGTCTGAGTACCCTAGTCATGCCTGCACAGTATCATCCTCCCCTGAAAGTCCTGAAGCAGCTGACCAGGCTAAGCCATTGGAACCGTCAGGCATTGTAGCTACTTCCAACACTCCAGCCTCTGCATACATCATTAAGGACGATTTGGCTACAGCCTTGGCTGGTTTGGAGGGGAAGATAGCTAGTTTGTTCGCATCCTCCTCCCAGGCTGGGAAGAAGCGTGACAGATCCCATTCCCCTGTCCTGGGCCCGTCATCTGCGGATCAGGAGTGGATAGAGTATTTGAATTTGCCCCAGGGGGACCCATTAGAGGGACAGGAGGATGGCTCCTCATGGAAGAACTCTGTCCCAGAGGTGTCTTTCTCAACTTCACAGTTGCAAAGATTCACTGTGAAGTTGAGAACAGTGAAGACTCAATCACTCACTGAAACAGTGCGTTTTGGTTATAAGTTACCCTTAGCAGAGATTACTGAAGCTCCCTTTTCCTCTTTTGGTTCTCTAAAGCCTCCTCAGGGTTCACTCGCTTTTCCTATGCACCCATTGCTGGAACAGCTTTTTTATGCTGACTGGGATCATCCATTTTATGCTTCCTAATAGATTCTCTCAGATCTATCCTATGGAGGAGAAATTCACTAAGAAAAGGAGTTTGCCAGCAGTAGATGCTGCTGTTTCTTCTCTGAACAAAAGTCTTACTTGTCCAGTAGACAATGATCAGGTGTTTAAAGACCCAGCGGATAAGAGACCGGAGTCATTGCTTAAAACCTCGTTTGCCATTGCTGGTGCAGTTGCACAGCCTGCAGTAGCAGCAATCGGTGCCTGTCAATCCCTTAAAGACAAAGTGAAACAATTCGCAAAGGGGAAGAGATCCTGGACCTAGCAGAACTGCCTAGGTCGCTATTAAAGATTCTATTCATCAGATGTCTCGCCTTGCCCTTCTGTTAGTACACATATGGAGGGTTCTGTGGCTTAAGCATTGGTCAGCAGGGTTGCCTTGTAAGAAGCTGATGACTGGTTTTCCTATTCATGGGGAACGATTGTTTGGGGATGACGTGGATAAAAACATCCAGAAAATCTTGGGTGGAAAAAGTACCCTTCTTCCAGTGAAAAGAAAGAGTAGGCGTCCCTATTTCAAACATTCTGCTTCTCCGTCACCGGGGACAACAGCCTCGAGGCAGTCATGACGGCCTCCGCCGTCAACTCCAAGAGGAAGGCCTCAAAACCAAACGCAGGGCTAGAAGAAGCCCTGGGGGCAGAAATCTGCAAAGCAGAGTCCCAAGGCCTCCTTATGAAGGGGTGCACCCGCTAGATCGAGTGAGAGGAAGGCTTTGACAGTTTTCAGGAGCCTGGCAGGAGGAAATCCAGGACAGATGGGTCATCTCCACAGTGTCTCTGGGATACAAACTAGAGTTTTGGGAGTTTCCACCGTCTCGCTTCCTAAGATCGAGCGTTCCCAAGGACCTAATGAAAAAAAGGTCTTTATTCCAGGCACTAGACCGGCTGCTGTCTTAAGGGGTGACCATAGAGACTCCCTTAGCAGAACAGGGGTTGGGGTTTTATTCAAACCTCTTCACAGTGCCAAAAGCGAATGGAGATGTCAGACCCATTTTAGATCTCAAGGGTCTGAACCAGTTCCTAACATTCACTCGTTTTGCATGGAATCAATTCGCTCAGTGGTGTCCACTCTTCAGGGAGGAGAACTCCTAGTGTCAATAACCATCAAGGATGCATATCTCTGTGTTCCAATATTCCCCGCTCATCAGAAATTCCTGCGATTCGCAGTGGAACAGCGACATTTTCAGTTTGTGGCCTTGCCCTTTGGGTTGGCCACCGCACCTCAGGTATTTACAAAGGTCCTGGCTCTGCTTTTGGAGAGATTAAGAGCCCACGGCATAACGGTAGTGGCATACCTAGACGACCTGCTGCTGATAGATCAGTCCGTAGCAGGGCTAGATCGGAATGTGGTAAGCACGGTCAAATATTTGGAGCATTTAGGTTGTATTCTCAACCTAGAAAAATCATCCTTACGCCCAGTAAAAAGGCTGGAGTACTTGGGTCTAGTTATAGACACAACCAACAAGAGAGTGTTTTTACCCCAGGCAAAAGTTTGCGCTATAAGAGAACTGGTTCACACGGTCAGGACAAGGGAGAGTCATTCCGTTCGCTTTTGCATGAGGTTGTTAGGGAAGATGGTAGCTTTATTCAGGGCAGTAGCCTATGCCAAATTCCATTCAAGGCTACTGCAAAACACTATTCTATCTGTTTGGAGCAGGAAAAGCCAGGATTTGGATTGCCCGATGTGCTTGACTCCAAGCGTGCGCCAGAGTATTAATTGGTGGGTGTTAGCCAAGAACTTGCAGAAGGGGAAAACCTTTATACCGGTTACTTGGAGGATAGTGACGACCGATGCCAGCCTCTTGGGCTGGGGAGCAGTCTTAGAAGGGAACACTGTCAAGGGGAAGTGGTCGGAATACGAAAGGGCTTTGCCCATCAACATTCTAGAAATTCGGGTGCCACGTCTGGCCCTAAGGGCCTGGACAAGCAGATTACAGAACCCTCCTGTTCGGATTCAGTCCGACAATGCCACGGCCTTAACCTACATCAATCACCAAGGTGACACCAAAAGTCATGCCGCCCATAAAAAGGTAAGCCATATTCTGGCTTGGGTAGAAGAGCATGTGCCTTGCCTATCTGCGGTGTTTATCCCAGGAGTGGAAAATTGGCAGGCAGATTTCTTGAGTCGCCAGCAATTGCTTCCAGGAGAATGGTCTCTGCATCTACATTTTTCTGGCCATATGTCAGAAGTGAGATGTGGACCTATTAGCGTCCAGGTTAAACAGAAAACTGGACAGCTTTGTGACAAGGGATCCGCTCATTAGCAGGACGGATGCCTTAGTAACTCCTTGGGATCAATCCTCACTGATTTATGCGTTTCCTCCAGTTCACTTACTTCCGCATCTTCTACGCAGGTTAAAGGGGGAACGGAAGCTAGTAATCCTAGTTGCTCCGGCTTGGCCCAGGAGATCCTGGTATGCGGAGATCCTGAGAATGGCAGTAGGGGATCCTTGGATTCTTCCGCCCTGCCTGCATCTGCTTTTGCAAGGGCCAGTGTTCCATCCTGACTTACAAATGCTAAATTTGATGGTTTGACTGTTGAGGCCCTCATTCTAGGACATCGGGGGCTTTCAGGCTCAGTGGTAACTACCCTGATTAATGCAAGGAAGCCAGCCTCTAGGGCTATTTACTATAGGGTCTGGAAGACCTATGTCTCCTGGTGCGACAACATAGGTTGGCATCCTCGCAAGTATGCCATAAGTAGAATTCTCGCCTTAACACAATCAGGAGTAGAGATGAAACTAGCCTTGAGTACTATCAAGGGTCAAGTCTCGGCGTTGTCAGTTTTTTTCCAAAAACCTCTTGCTTCGCATTCCTTAGTTCGGGCCTTTATACAGGGAGTATCGCGTATAAATCCACCGATTAAATCACCTCTGTGCCCATGGGATTTGAACCTGGTCTTGTCGGTTCTTCAGGAGTCTCCTTTTGAGCCAATATGTGATGCCCTATTGTAGACATGTGCATTCGTTTTCGTCCGAATGCATTTTCGACCGAATGTCAGGTATTTTCGTTATCGTATTAACAAACGATAACGAAAGTGCAGAATCTGAAAAACGAAAGATCTGACATAAACAAATGCTTTATTTTAGTTTTCGTTGCTACAACAGTTCGATATAGATAGGAGATTTGACATGATGATGACAATAACAATCTGTGTCCATCAAACCTGTGGTCGAATGTGCCTGACCTTAACTCTATTAGTCCAAGATTTTTCTACATAGAGAGAAAAGATTCGACGTAGGGGAGAAAGATTTGACGTGGGGGAGAAAGATTTGACGTAGAGGAGAAAAGATTCGACGTAGGGGAGAAAAGATTCGACGTAGGGGAGAAAAGATAGATAAAAATAATGATGATGATGAATGTTATTGGCTGATTGTAACCAAAGAGGAGGAGCAGTAAAATAGCTAGAACTAAGTACACACATACTTTGGCTTATGGTGTCTGTTGAAAGTTCTAAGAAGATTCGACGGAGCAGGTAAACTATACGGCGTCTTTGAACATTCGATAGACACCATAAGCCTTCAATGACAGATTCGACCTTAATTTGGATTTTCGCAAATGCAATTTTTAACGAAAAACGAAATACATAAAAACGAATTTCGGGATTAACTAAATAAATTTATTTTTCGGACGAAAACGAAATTCCGAAACAAAATATTTCAGTGTGCACATGTCTACTCTATTGGTCCTTGTGGCAAGGAAATTGGTATTTTTGGTTGCTGTAACCTCCACAAGAAGTGTTGGCAGCTTTCTCTTGTAGAAAGCCATGCTTGATCGTTCATAAAGATGAAGTGGTCTTATGTCCTCGCCCATCCTTTTTACCTAAGGTAGTATCCAGTTTTCATATGAACCAGAATATTTCTCTACCTGCGTTTTTTCCAGAACCATGTTCTGCAGAAGAAAATGTACTATACTCCCTTGATGTAGTAAGAGCGGTTAATTTCTATGTGGAAGCAACTGCTCAGATACAAAAAAAGACGCCTTGTTTGTGTTCCCAGAAGGCCCCCAGAAGAGGGCAAGCAGCGTCAAAATCGACCATTTCTAGGTGGATCCATCAGGTCATTATTCAGGCCTATGATTTAAAAGGGAAAACTCTGCCTTTTTGTCCTAAAGCACACTCTATCAGGGCAGTTAGTGCCTCTTGGGCAGTTCATCATCAAGCCTCCATGGCTCAGGTTTGCAAGGCCGCAACATGGTCATCAGTACATACATTCACGAAATTCTACCAGGTGGATGTAGGTCAGCAAGAGGATGCCGCCTTCTGGCGCAGTGTTCTGCAGGGAGCAGTATAGGTCCTCACGTCTGACGGCAGGCTGCATTGTTTTTTTTTGTGTCTCCCTCCCCTTATATGGCATTGCTTTGGGACATCCCATACAGTAATTACTGTGATGCTCCCGTGATGTACTATAAAAAAAATAGGAGCTTACCTATAAAATCCTTTTGGAATAACATCACTGGACACAGAGGTCCCTCCCTTCTCTTTTGGGACATATGTATATTGCTTTGCTATGAAAACTGAGGTGCTCCCTGTGTGGGAGGGGTTTTATAGGGATGGGGACTTCCTGTCTTTGATTCTGCCAGTGTCCATCACCTGAAGGTGGCGTATAACCCATACAGTAATTACTGTGGTGCTCTATGTCCCGTGATGTACTTCCAAGAAAATGATGTTACAGGTAAGCTGTTATAAAAATCCTATTTTTGCCAAATACTTGGTGTTGATGAATCAATCACTGTTATTTAATCCATTGGCGCCGGCTGCATGCAAATATGCAGCAGAGGGGCCGCAAATCTGTGGGAATTGCTTTGGCATATCTGTGGCATACAGCTGTGCTGAGGGCGCGCAGTGCCTAAGCGAAATCCCCTATCGCCGCTTGCGATCTGGCGTTTTCGGATCACGGAACTGCCTATCTTGTGCTCTTAAGCCCTACCTCGCCTCCTGCCATCATAAACCTCTTAACGGGCCAGGAGGCGCTGGCTTTAGGAGATTAAAGTAAATGCTACATGAATCATCTGCACTTACTCAACGTGGCCGAAGCTAGAACTGTGATGTGGGGGGGAGGTCAAAGTGATTTCTTACCAAAACTAAGCACAGAGACATGGGTGGATAGGTGAGTTTGCTTTGAATATTAAAATTGTATTAAACGTACCCTTTAAAAAATGTATTAAATAGTGTTTTCAGTTTGTGGTGCTCAGATACGGTTTAGTCCCACTTTACCATGTGACACACCATATGGGGAAAGGCGAATGCAAGGAATGTTACAGTAAAATACGGTTGGACCTTTTTTATGAATCTATGTAAAAACATTGCCTTTGTGGTTTATTCTTAAGTTTATTTTTATATGTGTTATTTAAGATAAATATAATTGAAACATGCTGAAATTCAACAGTGAATACAGTTAAGTTAGCAATTAACATTGTTTGAACATCCAAACAATAGTTCCCACTGGACACAATTTATTGGCAATAAAAGCAAACATGTTATTCCATAAACAGAGATAATTCAGTGTGGATAGGAAGAGTTATAAATTACGTTATTCTCTAAAGTCACTTACAAAGTTGTCTTCAGATGGAAACAAACATTCCTTCAGGATAAAATGTAACTAATAGTTTCCTGTATCATCTTATGCTATTGAGAACTCGTTAGTGATCTTTCCAAATGAAAAACTATATATCCAATGTAACTTGTTTTTGCACCTGTGTGTACTGTATTTCTATACTTAATATTTTTGGGTATAGATTTTGTTTCATTGTATTATTCCTATAATTAATTAGCTGGGTGAAATGCTAATTTACACTTTTGAAGCGATACTTCAGACAAGCAGCTGAAAATACAAATGAAATAGATGAAATACATACGAACGCTGTTTTAACTGCCAAAGGAATTTGTATTTCTGTCACCTAATCCTGATATTTACACAGCCCCATCGACAGCACAGCAAGGCAGATGACACCATTGTTAGTTACAGTTGTATCCTGTAAAAGGAATATGGTGGCGTCTAACCAAAGCCTAAAACTAGGCTAAATAAATGCTCCCAGCTGCATTATGCCACTGGTCTTAAAGTAGAAGTCCACTCTAAAACTAAAATCCCTACATCTATAGACATCTATGATCTAACACTAACCTCACTAGACCAGTAAAGAAGAAATCAGTATACATACCTTTTTTGATCCAATCCCATGCTGAGCTGTCAGCCGCGGCTTCGCTGTGAAGTCGAGTGCACATCGGACAACGGAAGCCCCATAGTAACTCTATGGGTGACGTCACTCCCCATTCGTTTCAAAAAAGGTATGTATACTGATTTTTTTTCTTTACAGGGATGGATAGGTTAGTGTTAGATCGTGGATGTCTATAGATACAGGCATTTTAGTTTTAGGATGGACTTCTACTTTAAGAAGGCACTGTGACTAAGGGGTCAGTTCACTAACATTTACAGCATGCAATAACATGGTTATGTGACTAATTTGCATAAATTATCGCATACGGAAAATAGAGTCCAGTTCACGTTAAAATTGATTATGCGGTATTTACCGCAAAATGAAAATGTGCCAGCAAATATTGTCAAAAAAACATGCGGTAATCTCTTAAGTCCAATTCACAAACAGCACAGAGAGTTAAAAAACATGCAATATTTATCACCAGGGTTTTGCTGGCGGTATCACATGCAGTATTTGTCAGAAACAACCTGGGAGTCCCCCCCCCCGAAATAGCTGGCTGCTAAGGAGCAGGCTGGGAAGCTGGCCTCCGAGTCCTTACCAAAGGATGACTCATCAGCTGTCACCAGCATGCACCGATTGGTGCATGTTGGGCCGGTAACATCACAAGGGGGCCACCATATGATGTAGCCGGGTGGCCCGCCCCATATCTATTTAACCACTTGCCAACTGCCTAACGCAGATATACTGCAGCAGAATGGCACGGGCAGGCAAGATCACGTACCTGGTACTTGATTTGCCTCCCGCGGGTGGGGGGGCGCAACGTGCCCCCCCGGTGCCCGAGGTGGTCGGCATCGTTAGGGGAGCGATCCGTGCTGAGGGGGAGGCCACTCATTCATGGCCACCCCCTCGCGATCGCTCATAACGAATGACAATCTTCCTCTGCCTCTGTAATGTAAACAGCGGCAGAGGAAGTGATGTCATCTCTCCTCGTATCGGTCTTTTCGTTCCGGCGCCGAGGAGAGAAGACATCCAAGTAAGTGCACCAACACTACACTAACAGTAGAACACTCTAGGCACCCATTTCACCCCCCAGTCACCCCCCGATCATCCCCCTGCAACCCCCTGTCACAGTGACACCAATAGCAGGTTTTTTTTTCTGATTATAGCATTGGTGTCATTTTGTGACAGTTATAAGTGGTAGGGCAGTTAGTGTGAGGCCCCTTTAGGTCTAGAGTTACCCCCTAACCCCTCCTAATAAGGTTTTAACCCCTTGATCACCCCCGTCGCCAGTGTCACTAAGGAATCGTTTTTCTGATCCCTGTATTAGTGTCACAGGTGACGCTAGTTAGGGAGGTAAGTATTTAGGTTCGCCGTCAGCGTTTTATAGCGTCAGGGACCCCCATTTACTACCTAATAAAGGTTTTAACCCCCTGATTGCCCCCTAGTTAACCCTTTCACCAGTGATCACCGTATAACTGTTACGGGTGATGCCGGTTAGTTAGTTTGTTTTAACCCCCTGATCGCCCGGCGGTGATATAAGTTATGTTTTAGGGTCAGATAGGGTCTGCGTCTCCCCAGGCAGCGTCAGGTTAGCGCCAGTACCGCTAACACCCAGGAACGCAGCATACCCCTCCCTCAGTACTATAGTATCTGAATGGATCAATGTCTGATCCGATCAGATCTATACTAGCGTCCCCAGCCGTTTAGGGTTCCCAAAAACGCAGTGTTAGCGGGATCAGCCCAGATACCTGCTAGCACCTGCGTTTTGCCCCTCCGCCCAGCCCAGCCCACCCAAGTGCAGTATCGATCGATCACTGTCACTTATAAAACACTAAACACACATAACTGCAGCGTTCGCAGAGTCAGGCCTGATCCCTGCGATCGCTAACAGTTTTTTGGTAGCGTTTTGATACAGTGGCTAACAGTTAGGAGCTTTTTTATCTGTGAGTCTCATTAGTGTACCACTAAATTTAGAGTCCAAAATGGCAAATTGAAGGTACACTAGTGAAGAAGCCTAAGCATGACAGATAGTGAAGAGGAAATCACTCGTCTGTCAGATTCAGGCTCAGAATACGATCCTGTAGAGGACAGCGGCTCCATGACAGATAGCTCTGACGACTGAGCTGTGGTCCCTGACAAGGTCAGGTGTACCAGACCCCGAACTTCTTCTTCTGTCGTTTATGTGCAAGAACTACAGGTCCGTCGTATGGAGCAGAGCAGTACTAGCGCTGCTATTCCTTTTGGTGAACTGGCAAGCACCAGCGGCCTAGTACACCCTGGTCGTAGCCAATCCAGCCCTGCAGTATCACGTGGTGATGTGGCGAGTCCCATAAGTTCAGTTCAAGCTGGTCAGGTGGCAAGCACAAGTGTCCCGTTGCCACCAAGAAGATGAACACAGGCCCGTCGTGCCCATAGTGTCCTTCCTGCTTTATTCGCCAATCCTAATTGAGAACTCACCACTTCTGCAGCACCCGTACTTCCCCCATTCACTGGCCATCCCTGCATTCAGGTGGAAACAGTTGATTTTACGTCACTTGATTTTTATTCGCTGTTTTTCACCGAAGATCTCTATAGATCTATTGTGGACCAAAGCAATTTTTACGCTGGTCAACACATAGCCACTATTCCCCAGTCCTCCCTTGCCAGAGATTGGAGACCAATTACGGTTTCCGAATTTAAGCTCTTTCTGGGCCTTTCCCTCAACATGGGCATAACTAAAAAGAGTGAGTTGCGGTCATATTGGTCCACTGACCCAATTCACCATATGCCCTTGTTCTCTGCCTTCATGACCAGGGCACGATTCGAGCGATATGGGGTCAAGATGTATAAGCTCTGTGACAGGGCCACGGGCTATACAGGTAGTTTTATGGTTTACGAGGGAAAAGATAGCCACGTAGAGCCAACAAACTGCCCTGACTACATAGGAAGCGCTGACAAGATTGTGTGGGACTTGGTGTCACCCTTATTCGGAAACGGGTACCACTTATATGTGGAAAATTATTACACGAGCGTGCCACTTTGTAGCCACTTGTTTGATCAGCAGATTGGAGCATGTGGCACTGTGCGACCTAATCGCTGGGGGTTTCCCCAGCGGCTTGTAGATTGCCATCTTAGGCTGGGGGGAGAGCCTGCTTCAAGTGTAATAACTTGCTCGCTATGAAGTGGAGGGATAATAAGAATGTTTTCGTTCTTACCTCCCTTCATGCAGACACGACGGTCCAAATTACTACGGCGACTGGTGTTGTGGAGAAACCCCTATATGGGAGGGGTGGACCTCAGCGACCAGTTGTTGGTGCTATACCTAATTGCCCGTAAGGCCAGACGCTGGTACAAGAAAGTATCTGTTTATTTATTTCAATTGGCTTTGCTGAACTCTTATGTGCTATACAGAGCTTCAGGACGGACTGGATCCTTCCTTAAATTCCAGGAGGAGATCTGTTTCCAGACGGTGCTCCACCTCACCTTCCTCAACCAAATGCAGTAAGCCGGCTGCATGAGAGGCATTTTCTTTATGTCCTCCTGAGTACCCCTACCCAACGAGCCCCCCCCCAAAAATGTTGTGTCTGCAGCAAGCGCGGATATAGGCATGACACCCGCTATTATTGTCCCTCCTGTCCTGACAATCCTGGTCTTTGCACTGGTAAATGCAAAGACCAGGATTACCATACACTAGTTGAGTATTAGCGTAGGGTACAGCATTGCACAGACTAGGCACACTTTCCATCGCATTTTGAGAGACCCGAACCTGGAACCGGTTACAGTTACAAAAGTTACAGTTACAAAAAAAAAAAGTAAAAAAAAAAAACAAAAAAGATATATAAAATAAAAAAAACAAAAAGAGTTGTCGTTTTTTTGTTCTCTCTCTATTGTTCTGCTCTTTTTTACTGTATTCTATTCTGCAATGTTTTATTGTTATTATGTTTTATCATGATTGCTTTATAGGTATGCAATTTTTTTTATTCTTTACTGTTTACTGTGTTTTGTTGTTAACCATTTTTTTGTTTTCAGGTACGCCATTCAGCTGCAGAGCGGATTTATTAATCTTGACAGCAACAGCGTTTGCTTCCACGATACATAAAACTGTGACTCCAGCGCTGTCACAGTTAAAAAAAAGAGCATATATGCCGAAGCATGGGGGCAGCAGGGGCGGAGGAGCGTTTTGCTCCTACCTTTTGGGGCGGATGCCCCCATGCTTTGGCATATATAAACAGTTCATGTATGCCCATCATTAGAAGTGGGTGGATGAAGGGAGATATTCTAATGGTGGGCATACCCACTGATTTCTTTTTTTCGTTCAGCCCACAGGCTGCATGAAAAAAAAGTTTACAATATATGCCCAACAAAGACCAGCAACGTACTGGTATGTTGCTGGACTTTGAGTGGTTATACCAGAATGATGTCTGCAGGTTTAGGTATCATCTTGGTATCATTCTTTTCAGCCAGCGGTCGGCTTTCATGTAAAAGCATTCCTAGCAGCTAATTAGCCTCTGGACTGCTTTTACAAGCAGTGGGAGGGAATGCCCCCCCCACCGTCTTCCATGTTTTTCTCTGGCTCTCCTGTCCCAACAGGGAACCTGAGAATGCAGCCGGTGATTCGGCCAGTTGACCATAGAGCTGATCAGAGACCAGAATGGCTCCAAACATCTCTATGGCCTAAGAAACCGGAAGCTATGAGCATTTTATGACTTAGATTTCGCCGGATGTAAACAGCGGCATTGGGAAAGCATTTTATCACACCGATCTTGGTGTGGTCAGATGCTTTGAGGGCAGAGGAGAGATCTAGGGTCTAGGGGATATTTACATTCCCTGAGATAACAATAAAAATGATAAAAAAATGAAAGGAACAGTTTAAAAATAAATAAAAAAAGCAAAAAAATAATAAAGAAAAAAAAAAAAAAAAAGCACCCCTGTCCCCCCTGCTCTCGCGCAAAGGCGAACACAAGCATTGGTCTGGCGTCAACTGTAAACAGCAATTGCACCATGCATGTGAGATATCACCGCGAAGGTCAGATCGAGGGCAGTAATTTTAGCAGTAGGCCTCCTCTGTTAATCTAAAGTGGAAACCTGTAAAGGCTTTTAAAGGCTTTTAAAAATGTATTTAGTTTGTCGCCACTGCACGTTTGTGCGCAATTTTAAAGCATGTCATGTTTGGTATCCATGTACTTGGCCTAAGATCATCTTTTTTATTTCATCAAACATTTGGGCAATATAGTGTGTTTTAGTGCATTAAAATTTAAAAAAGTGTGTTTTTCCCCCCAAAAAATGCGTTTGAAAAATCGCTGCGCAAATACTGTGTGAAAAAAATTGAAACACCCACAATTTTAATCTGTAGGGCATTTGCTTTAAAAAAATATATAATGTTTGGGGGTTCAAAGTAATTTTCTTGCAAAAAAAAATAATTTTTTCATGTAAACAAAAAGTGTTAGGAAGAGCTTTGTCTTCAAGTGGTTAGAAGAGTGGGTGATGTGTGACATAAGCTTCTAAATGTTCTGTAATAAAATTCCAGGACAGTTCAAAACTTAGAAACTTAGAAAGCCTGAAGGCGGTGCTTGGTTTTCAGGGTCCGATATGCGGCTAGGCTCCCAAAAAGTCTCACACATGTGGTATCCCCGTACTCAGGAGAAGCAACAGAATGTATTTTGGGGTGTAATTTCAAATATTCCCATGGCATGTTTGAGCAATATATCATTTAGTGACAACTTTCCCGCAACTTGTGTCAAAATATAAAATATTCCATGGACTTAACATGCCTCTCAGCAAATAGCTTGGGGTGTCTACTTTCCAAAATGGGGTCATTTGGGGGGTTTTGTGCCATCTTGGCATTTTATGGCCTTCAAAACTGTGATAGGTAGTGAGGAGTGAAATCAAAAATTTACGCCCTTAGAAATCTTGAAGGCGGTGCTTGGGTTTCAGGGCCCCATACGCGGCTAGGCTCCCAAAAAGTCCCACACATGTGGTATCCTCATACTCAGGAGAAGCAGCTAAATGTATTTTGGGGTACAATTTCACATATAACCATGGCATGTGTGAGCAATATATCATTTAGTGACAACTTTTTGTAAATTTTTTTTTTTATCATTATTGGGACAAAAAAAATAATATTTAATGGGCTCAACATGCCTCTCAGCAATTTCCTTGGGGTATCTACTTTCCAAAATGGGGTCATTTGGGGGGGGGGGGTTGTACTGCCCTGCCTTTTTAGCACCTCAAGAAATGACATAGGCAGTCATAAACTAAAAGCTATGTAAATTCATTAAAATGTACCCTAGTTTGTAGATGTTATAACTTTTACGCAAGCCAATATATATACGGTTATTGCCATTTTTTTTACCAAAGACACGTGGCCGAATACATTTTGGCCTAAATGTATGACTAAAATTGAGTTTATTGGATTTTTTTATAACAAAAAGTAGAAAATATCATTTTTTTTCAAACTTTTCGGTCTTTTTCAGTAGTTTTTATTTTTTTTTATTTTAATAAAGAAATTGTCAAACTTCTGTGCTGTCTTTATACTCTTTTACACTTTTATTGGTGAATGTATAGGGGTACTATGTATCCCATACTCATTCACATAGGTACGGCAGGGTTTGGGGGCCCCCCATGTTGAGGGAATGTGGCCTGGTATGGTTCAGGGGGCGTTTGCTTGTCCCCCCCTTACCTGACCTGCCGGGCTGCATGCTTGGATGAGGGTCTGGTATAGATTGTGGGGGGACCCTGCATGTTTAAAAGAAAAAAAAAATGGCATGGGGTTCCCCTTAAAATCTATACCAGACCTGCAGGGCCTGGTATGCATTGGGGGGACCCCAAGCTAATTTTTTTTTCCTAATTTTATATTTGTTTTTTTAAGCATTTTATTTTACATTCAGATGTAAGGCGGGGAAACCCGTTGACAGCTGATGAGTCATCCATTGTTAAGGACGCAGTGGCCGGCTTCCCCGTCCACTGTTTAGCAACCAGCTCAATGCAGGAAATTACTGCATGAAAAATGTGGGCAATTACCCATCAATCGAACAAATACTGCATTTGTTATTTAAGGCAAAATTCTTAGTGAATTTCACTTTCAAAACTGATTTACCACAAGCTCTATTTTACTGCATTCCATTTTTTTGGCCATTATTTAACTCTTAGTAAATTGATCCCTAAGTGACCCAGGGCTGGCTAATACTTGACTCTTAACATAGCTCTTAAAATGAACACCTAATTTGACACTAGCTTAACCTCAACCCTTGGCCAGTAACACACCTTCGGACAACAACATTGTCAGTCTGGGGGGATAAGAGTGTTAGATGTACTAGCAGATTTAGATACACTAACACATTGAAGCTAACCTCCAGTTAACACTTCATAAGCAGATACAGCAATTGTTCCTTTTGGATTCAAGGTTTTACATAAATAAATAATAGCTTAGCATTGTAAGCACCTCTGCCATGTTTTTTCTCATCCCTCTAACTGCTAAATCTGCAGTACAGCTTGTGTTGCTGTAAAGAAACAGGTTTATTGGCCAGATAAATAGGTGAAAATAAAGGAAAGAAAACCTATGAAAGAAAACGAATGCAGGCATCATATCTAAAAATTGGTAAGCTGCAATATAATAAATGTTTGCTTTTGGGTTTAATACCAATTTAAACATAAGCAATTACCAGAGTACAGTACTTTTTCTATAGTGGAGCTTTAATTTAATCCAAAGTTACAGGGCTAATGTGAATGGTTAGACAAATCATAAATAAATAGGTGCATACTTACTTTATAAATGTCAGATGTATTTGCATAAAGACGCAATATTCCCATACTGAAATCTAACAGATGTGATAATTTGGTGTGAAAAACAAAGACAAAACTTGATTGTGTGCATTAGCATTTGTAGAATATGAGAGTGTAATTCTCTTTAGTGGTCAGAAGCTGACCTCTTTTTGTTCATGACAAATTTAAGCCAATTCCAAACATCCTTCCAAATCTGATGATTCACATGCAAAATTAATTCAAACAATGTAATAAAAGTGATCAGACAATTAAAACCACGTTTCTGCCTTTCACCTGTACTGACCTTGGCCTGTTAATTGACCATGTTTTTTGCCTGCCGCCTGGACTGATCTTTTGCCCTGCTACTGTAGTAGTGGGATTCAAGGTAACACAGGGTTCTCACATATGGGGGGGGGAGGCTTCAGAATAGAGAAACACAGTTTTTGGTTAACTCTGGGTTTTGTTATTCCCAGATCAGGGTCTGGAGTCCAGAGGCTTTGAAGAGGTTGGGTGGGAAGAAGCCTCTACCCCTGTGCCAAGGTCTTACCTGACAAGGCCCTACACCTTGATATTCCTGCCTGCTGCCTGGACCATTACTTTGACTGTGCTGACCATATCTCTGCCTGGTGCCTGTAGTGACCCAGGACTTTTTATGGACCATGTTTCTGCCTGCTGTCTGGACAAATACTATGGCTGTGCTGACCATATCTCTGCTTGCTGCCTGTACTGACCAAGGACTTTTAATGGATCATGTTCCTGCCTGCTGCCTGGATGTTAGCTGCTGCCTGTACTGACTCTGGCCCATTTAATCGACCATATTCCTGCCTGCTGCCTGGACTATTCCTTTGGCTGTTGCTGACCACATCTCTGCCTGCTTCCTGGACCAATGCTCTCCTCTGTGGACAACTGCTCTGAAAAGAAAATCACAGATAATCTTTGTTTACCCTTTGTTCAGCTAGGCTATGAACAAGTCTCACACATGTGGTATTGCCATATTCAGGAGGAGTTGCAAAAGGTATTTTGGGTTGTAATTCTGGGTATGTCCATGCTGTGTGTTAGAAATATCTTGTAAATTGACAACTTTGTGTAAAAAAATATTTTACTTCCACATTTTCCAAAAACTTGTAGAAAAAAATGACATGTTCAAAATACTCATTATGCCTCATAGAATATAGGTTGGGGTATTTGCTTTCCAAAATGTGGTCATTTTGTGGGCGTTTCCATTGTTCTGGTGCTTCAGGGCCTTCAAAAGTTTGATAGGTAGTCAGGAAATTATATGTGTAATTTATGTCCCTATAACGCCTGAAGGTGGATGTTGCGCCTCTCTATGTGGCTAGGATGTGAAAAAGTCTCACACATATGGTATCGCCATACTCAGGAGGAGTAGCAGAATGTATTTGGTGTAATTGCAAGTTTGCCTATGCCGTGTGAGATAAATAATTTAAATATGACAATTTTCCATTTCAGTTCAGTTATACCAGTTATCCACAGGTATTTTTAGCCTCTGCATGCATGAAAAATCGTCGGGTCTTACTGGCTTTTTATCATTCTGTCTCCTTTACCCCCACTTCCGAGATCAATGACCTGGAAGGTTGCTATCTTATTCTAGTTGGTCTACTCCAGGATACCGAGACCACCCTAGTCTCTTTACTATGCACCAATTGATAATCCAAAAACTTTATTTTCCCATTTACTTCAGGTTGCTCAGGCACATCGTAAGGGGGCGCTGATACTCTGTGGGGACTCCAACCAAGTGCTACAACCTCACCTAGACAAATCTCCCTATGTTCCTGAAGTGCATTCTCCCTCCCTGTCCTTCCACAATTTGCTACAGCAGGCTTCCCTGCTTAACACTTGGAGGGAATGCAACCCACTAAAGCCCAATCTTACTCCCATAAATCATTTTCAAGGATAGACCATCTCCTCGTCCCAGTCGCATCTTCCCCTACCCTGCTCGGATCTCGTATCCTTGGTCTGACCACTGTGTAGTGATTACTACCATATCATCCATTTATACCTAAATCCATTGATCGGACCTGGTACATGAACGAAGCCCAGTTGACTAACAAGTCCTATTTCTTCGATTTCCAACTATCTCTACCTTTTACACACGCTACACCTGATATATCCCCAGTTCTTACTCTGTGTCTCCTGGCTTGGGCGTATTACTGTTGTCAAAATTACCCTATTACCTAAAATGTTGTATCTTTTTTGTATTTTGTTTCAATACCATCAGATTTTTTTTTCGAATCCTCCAATCTCGTGTACATAAATACATCTGGGGCATCACTAAACCTAGAGTTCCCAGGTCTATACTTACACGAGGCAAGCTGCAAGGTGGCCTAGGAGTTCCTAACTTCCTCAAATATTTCCAGCTTGCCCAAATAACTATTTATCATGCTACAGCTGAAGTTCCCTTGTGGGTTGGCCTGGAAGCTGCAGATCTATTTCCATTGTCTGTGTCTAATATCCTTTGGATCCATTAGACCGAGGGCCTATAATCAAACCAATTACCCAATACTTCCTCTCTCTGTGGGACAAGCTGAAAGGTTCTTTCAAACTGATATCTACTCATTGCCCCCTAATTTTTTTTTTTTGCAGTCATCCTGCCTTTTACCCCACTTATTCTGATCCAGCTTCTTTTCGACTGTGGTGCTCCACAGGCGTGATGTGCTTGTTGGACTTAGCCACAGATTCTAATTTGAAATTCTTCTCTGCCTTCAGGAACAGACTTGTCTTCCCTTACGGGAACACTACCGTTACCTCCAAATCTCTCACTTTCTCGCCACATACACAGGCACTCACTCTTCCCTTACCAGTTTGACCTTTTATGAGGGTATCTGTAACTATGACCCACATGCCCCAGGCCTTATCTCTAAACTCTATTCCCTTCTTAATTCTCCTCCTCCTAATTTACCATCCTATGCATTTAAATGGGCCTCGGAGCTTGGGATTGAGTTAGAACAGGAGGATTGAAATTGTATCTGGGCAGCGACTAATCCTCCTCCCAAAACATGCTAGCAGTTGAGACTAACTATAAAGTTCTATTACATTTGTACTTGTTCATATCTGGTGAATGTGTCCAGTCGTGCAGCAGTTCTGGGTTGAGATCTTTCAGATGACCTCAACTTTGCTGAACCAAGACCTGGAAACTGATCCAGGAATCTCTCTACTACACCATTATACTCTTGATTCTACTAGAGCTCAGAAAAAATCATTACAGTAACTGATGACAGCCTCTAAGCAAACCATAGCGAAGGTTTGGAGGACCACAAGGCTTTGTATACTTGAGACCAAAAATAGGATGACTCAAGCCATGATTTACAGTTACGGTAAATAGAAGCTACTATTCTAGACACAATCCCTAAACACCGCAAAGTTTGGCAGCCATGGGTTGACCACCCCTTACCACCTGACTTTGAGTCCTCGCTTCTTGAGCCTTGACACTTTGGGATATGTTGAAGCTGTTGCTTAGGACTGTGGTTCGGTTTGAGTGTCTAACCTCCTTTCTTTTCTTCTTCTTATCCTTTATTTTCTTGCCTTTTCCCTCTCCTGTTCCCTCTCTGTCTTTTCTCTTTTTTTCTACAATTTCTTGAAGTGTTGTTAGGGGGTTTCCCCTGCGAGTAATCTATACCATATATCACTAGTCATCTTACCTCTCTCGCGTTATATTTCTACATGTTTGTCTGTTAAGAATGTAATGATGGGCTTGGGGCCCTGCCCTTTCCCCATTGAAGACTAACTGTTCCTTTATAAGACAACATTGTTCTGTTATCCTTCATTTTGTAGTATTATTTCAATATGTATGGCCTTTGTATATCTTATGACCGCATGTGCATTGAGCGATATTGTTATTATGTACATTCTTAAACAGAAGAAACAGGCAGCGCAAAACCTAATTACAAAAACTCAGCAGCTGGACACTGTAGGTCAATATACAAAACCTAAAAAGACATACACAAAATATAGCAGTGCAGCGCTCAATACAGGTCAGATGTATACACATAAAATGTACATATTAAACGTACATAAATAAAACGCATGAGGCAAAGTCCCAAAAAGTATATCTTAGTCCGAGGAGATCAAAAGCTGCCCACTTGCAGAAGGGGGATCCCTCAGTTGGCAAGGAAAGGGTGCAGTGATAGGATAAGATTGTATTCGTTGTATCACCACCAATGTGAACCTCCACCAAGGGTCTAGGCTGCTCACCTTATTGAGTGGACCTTCTGTGTTAACAGCAAGGTCACTCATGCATTCCCTTCCACAGGGTAGATTATGGAGATAGGGGTCCACAGGCAGTATCCCAAATTCAGTCTCATCGGTTGATATATATCATGTTAAAAACAAAAATAACAGGACATAGTGCTCTCCATACGAAAAGGTATAAAATTTATTAAATAACAAAAATATTACTCACAAAGCAAGCACTGTTTCCCAGTGCAGGAGTATACAGCATAAAATGAATCAGATGGGTGTCTGTACTGACATCACAGAGCCCCTTGCACGCGTATCGTCCGTGTGGACTTCCTCAGCGAATCTGATTGGGGGTCCGTGTGTCAGCTCTTATATCTAATCCTGGTTCCACATACAATTCATGATGATACTGGAAACCCTGCCCACTCTCCAATAATACACAGGTGAATGGACTTAAAGTGGTGTTCCGGCCGAAATGATACTTTTTAAATAAAAATACCCCTATAATACACAAGCTTAATGTATTCTAGTAAAGTTAGTCTGTAAACTAAGGTCTATTTTGTTATCTTATAGCAGTTGTTTGTTATTTTATAAACTTACAGCAGGCCGTGGCCATCTTAAGTGTGGGCATCTGAAGCCAGACTGTATTTCTTCCTGGATCTCATCCTTGCAGATCTCGCACATGCTCAGTGCAGCACAAGCAGTGTAATGGGTTTCAGTTCAGGTTTCCATAGCAACGGCAGTTTCAGAGGAAGTTGCCGCCCCTTCCCAGAAGGCATTGCGAACAGGAAATGATGCGATGGGCCACGGCCAGGGAGGAGGGAGTGAAAAATGAATACAGCAGATATACAGTAGGTGCTGAGAAATAAAAAAAAAAAATATCCAATTTGTTTACAGTGCACAGTTTAGTGAGGGATGCTGAAGAGTTGTAAAAGTGGGTGGAACTCCACTTTAACTACTAAGTAGTAGAGAATCAGGAGTGGCTACAAATCTAATAGGGCACAAGCAAGCTGAATACACTGATACTGTAACTTACTGATAGGCAGCCACCATTCCTCCCATGTTATGAGCTAAAGCATTTCCAGGTCAAATCCTTATCTTCCAATAGCAGTGAACACTGCTGTGTCCTGAAAGACAGCCCGCCCCCATTTCCGGGTCAAAAAAAAAAGAAAAAAAAAACACAATGCGCGCTCCGCCCCTCCCTTCCACATCACCCCCTGGACAGATCGAGATGCAAACTCCAGTTTCCTTGGCAACGACATGAAATCGCTCCCAAGAACTCCTCCTTCATTCCTCTGGCCTGTCAGCATGGGTATTAACAACATTCACCCACAATGGCAAGCAGGCTAACATAAAATTAGCAACTAATCAGAGACATAGGGAGCAGAAACAAGGCTAACGTTAATAAAAAAATAATTATAATAAAGTAAACATTATTATAAAAATAATGTAATATAGTTATAAAGCTAAGAGGAGGGAGGCTACTCAAAAAGTACCTATTGGGATACCCCAAAGAGGCTATAATTGAAGCATATGGGGGAAGTTCATAAAGTCACCCCCCTCCCTTATGGCAGAATCCATCCTAAGGTGTCCTACACACTCTTCCAGATGGAGAATGTGTACCAAAAACAAATGCTATTCCCTCCCAGTTGTCACCAGAGGGATATACGAAAAGTGAAATGGAGAAAGTCAAACTAAATACATATATCGCCACCCCATGTAATATCGTGTAGGACCTACAGGGGTTAAAAATATGAATATAAATTTGATAGAAAAATTATAATAAAAAGACATCAGTACAACCACCTCATCTGTACACAAATACAATTAGAATGTATACATATACCACAAACAAATATACATTATGGACCAATATTCTAAATGGTAAGGGGCTAGAAACCAACATAAACTAACGGTCTGAAATAAAACAATTAAGGTCAAACTCAACATTCAACCCTAAAGGGACCCCAACCTTTGTCTCAAATACCCAAAAAGATTCTCGTCGACTGAGCTGCCGTATGAAATTCCCACCCTTCCAATGCTTTGTTACCTTCTCTATTCCCCAGAACTTCCCCAGAAATTTTTTTTTTTTGACCCGGAAATGGGGGCGGGCTGTCTTTCAGGACACAGCAGTGTTCACTGCTATTGGAAGATAAGGATTTGACCTGGAAATGCTTTAGCTCATAACATGGGAGGAATGGTGACTGCCTATCAGTAAGTTCTCAGTGTATTCAGTTTGCTTGTGCCCTATTAGATTTGTAGCCACTCCTGATTCTCTACTACTTAGTAGTTAAGTCCATTCACCTGTGTATTATTGGAGAGTGGGCGGGGTTTCCAGTATCATCATGAATTGTATGTGGAACCAGGATTAGATATAAGAGCTGACACACAGGCCCCCAATCAGATTCGCCGAGGAAGTCCACACGGACGATACGCATGCGAGGGGCTCTGTGATGTCAGTACAGACACTATTATGTACATTTTGCAATCTTTTCAATAAAAATATTGAACAAGAAATGTAGCAGTATACATTTTGGCCCAAATTTATGAAGAAAAACGACTTATTTGCAAAATGTTATAATAGAAACTAAGAAAAATACTTATATCACAAAAAATAAAAAACCCAGTGGTGATTAAATGCCACCAAAAGAAAGCTCTATTTGTGTGAAAAAAAATGATAAAAATTTCATATGGATGCAATGTTGCATGACCACGCAATTGTCATTCAAATTGTGCCTGGAAGAAAAGGGGTTAAAGTGCCTGGTATTGAAGTGGTAAAAGAATAACTCCACTTTTGTTGACAAGGAAAAATCATCCCCCTGTGGGTGTTCAATGTACATTGCAAGGATTTTAACAAACTTTATGGCAGAGTCCTATCTTTTGTTGTTCTAAAGAAAAAGCTGTTTGTCAAACTTTGACTTTTATATACTGGTTCTGAATAGAAGTGACTCATTAATTATAATCAGTTGGTGCACTTGGAGTGCTTCTAATGAGAAAAGCTGCAGTGTCTGTATCCCTTTAGTTATAATTAACCTTTAGGGAGCATCTCACTAAAAATTAAATTTTTGCTGCAGACGATGCCTAAATCTTGACTGGTATCTTAGTGCAGAGTTCTTCACACAAGCAGGAAATTACATTTGTGGAAGCATTCTGCACACCAACTGTGTAGGCAATGCCTCCAGAAGATTGCATTGACTTTTTAGAAAATTACAGTGGCTGTAGTTTTAAAAGGAAATTTAATTTTTAATAAAATTAAATTATAATATAGCTTGTGTAGCATTTGTATATGAAATATTTGTTTTACATGCTATATATTTTTTTCCATGGAAGTTGAATTATCCTTTAAGCATTTTGGGTCTTTACTTATTAGTATGTACATATTTGTCTTAAACCCTAGTAAAAATAATACAACTGTAGGCATATCTGAGTCATTATGTCTGGTTGTCCAAGCTCTACTCCTTTGTCCCCAACCCTGTTATCTATACATTGCAAACATTTAGAGTTCCATAATTTTTTTAGTTTCTCCACATGAGTGTATTTAGTGGTGTATTGACATTAATATAGCAAAAAATGTTTCATGAATGTGTATTAAATTTAAAAAAGTTAAAACAAAGGATGTGTTATTGTAAAATGCTGTCCCGTTTGCTTTATGTGTGGAGTTACCTATGTCGCCTACAGTCCTCTTATCAAAAGCTTACTGTAGAAAGTCATATGGCTCCCCAGAGAAACCCTTGCCCCTTTCTCTTTTCAATTCTGTTGATTAATTTATTTCTCAGTCTACAGCTATAACTACCAAAGGCAATAACAAAGGTAAAATATGGCTATAAATGATAAACTGTGTGTTGGCACTGCTCTAAACAGTATCCTATGAGCCCTTGGGGCAAATAGGGCACTGATGGTATCCTTCAGAATTTCCAGCATGTAGAATATATGCATGAAAAATGCTTCCCAGCAAAAATTCTTTGCATGTACTTGCGAGCATTCAGTCTTCAAAGAAATATAGGAACAGTTTTGTTTAATGATGAATTTGACTTATTTTCTGCCAACTTCTTGCATAATCCCAATTAAACAAAAAAGGGTTTTATTATACATAAATCAGGCATTACCACTATTGTATTCTGAATAGGGCTGCTAAATGTTTTTGAAAGATAGGTTTTACTTAACCACTTGCCGACCGCCCACAGAAAATATCCGTCATTACTTTGACGTTAAATACAGGTGTTATGGAAGCAGCTAACTGCCAAAACCCCCGGTATCATTATTTACTGTGGGTGATTCTCTACAAGATAAAAGTGTTCGCCACTGGATCACTTTTTTGGGCGTCGGGAGAAGTGCCCCCTCCCACCGCTTCCCAGTCGTTTCTGGGTTTGCCAGAGCCACTGGTAAGCCCGGAACCAATCCGATGTGGCGGATGGCTAGACAGGAAGTCGAGTGAGGGGCAAGATAGCCCCCATTCGGCTCTATGCCCTTGGAGGATCGGAGCGACCTCCGAGGTCACTTCCAGTTCTCAGGCTTAAAGAAATGTTTTTTTTTAAAGTTAAAGTGTCAAAATGTTTCCCCAGATCTCTCAATAAAGAGGACCTGTCATGCTTATTTCTATTACAAAGGATGTTAAAATTCCTTGTAATAGGAATAAAAGTAATAAAAAAAAAAATTAAAGAGACTGTGTAAAAATTAAAAACAATAAGAAAAAATAAATAAATAATTTAAAGCATCCCATCCCTCCATGCTCACCCACAGAAGCGAATGCATACTTAATTGTTACATATGTAAATGGTGTTCAAACTACACATGTGAGGTATCGCCACAATCATTAGAGCGAGAGCAATCTTTCTAGCACTAGACCTCCTCTTTAACTCTGAACAGGTAACCTGTTAAAAAGTACCGTAGTTTGTCGCCATTTCAAAAGCATGCACAATTTTAAAGCATGACATGTTGGGTATCTATTTACTTGGTGCAACATTATACAAAAAATTGGGCTAACGTTACTGTTTCGTTTTTTTTTAGTTCATTCATTCATATTTTTCCAATACACTTTAAAGTGTTACTAAACCCAGTAATATGAAAATAGTTTATCTGCCCCCCCCCCCTCACAGTGCTCACAGCTTGTAAATCTTCTTTTTACAAAATATTGCCACTATATACCATTTTGGCTGATCTGTATACCACGGTCAGTGATAAACTGCACAGTTTCTCCAGTGCTGAGAGTTCAGGTAGGAGGAGACTCCCACTGCAGCCTCTATACACGTTCACATGTGTGATGCCAATATCATGTGACCTGGCTAGCCCTGAGTGAGAACAAGTAAATGTTCTCTCCAGCATAAATGGCACAACTGAGCATATGCAGTTTGGCTACTGCCTGTGTGTTAGCTGGCCTTCCCAAGATAAACAATGCAAGAAAGGAACGATCTATGCATACTGGATAAAACAGCCTTTTTACACAATGCAGAGGATTAATCCCTTAACTTCCACAGTGAGTATAACAAACATGCTATGCTGCATATACAGACTGATTTTACTGTTGTGGGTTTAGTAACACTTTATTTAGCCACTTCTATTCAGAACCAGTATCCAAAAGTCAAAGTTTGACAAACAGACTTTTCCTAAGAGCAACAAAAGATAACACTCACAGTGGAATGTTTTTTTTTCAACAAATGTGGAGTTATTCTTTTAACCAAAAACTACTGAAAATTTTGGGGAAAAAAAAAAACAAGTTTTTCTTCATTTATATTATAACATTTTGCAAATAAGTAGTTTTACTTCATAAATTTGGGCCAAAATGTATACTGATACGTTTCTTGTTCAATATTTTTTATTGAAAAGATTGCAGCATGTACATAATAACAATATCGCTCAATGCGCATGCAGTCATAAGATATGCAAAGGCCATAAATATTCAAATAACTCTAGAAAATGAAGGATAACAGAACAATGTTGTCTTATAAAGGAACAGTTATGCCGCGTACACACGAGCGGACTTTACGGCAGACTTTGGTTGGCGGACTTTTCGACAGACTTTACGACGGACTTTCTGAATGAACGGACTTGCCTACACACAATCCGCCAAAGTCCGTCGAAGTCGTACGTGATGACGTACGACCGGACTAAAGCAAGGAAGTTCATAGCCAGTAGCCAATAGCTGCCCTAGCGTGGCTTTTTGTCCGGCGAACAAGCATACAAACGAGCTGACTTTTCGACCGGACTCGATTTCGACAGATTGATTTAAAACATGTTTCAAATCTAAGTCCGTCCAACTTTTGAGAAAACAAAGTCCGCTGGAGCCCACACACTATCGAATTGTCCGACGAAATCCAGTCCGCCGGGCAAAGTCTGCCGTAAAGTCCGCTCGTGTGTACGTGGCATAAGTCTTGGATAGGGAAAGGGCAGGGGCCCAAGCTGATCATTATATTCTTAACAGACAAACAAGTACTTAGAAATATAATGCGAGAGAGCTAACGAGTGATGTATGGTATAGCATACTCGCGGGAAAAACCCCTAACAACACACTTTAAGAAATTGTGGAAAAGAAGAGGAAAGACAGAGCGGGAATAGGACAGAGAAAAGGCAAGAAAATAAAGAAAAAAAGGAAGAAAAAAGAGGTCAGACATTGAAATCGAACCACAGTCCTAAGCAACAGCTTCAACATATCTCAAAATGTCAAGGCTTAAGAAAGGGAGGCGTCAAAGTCAGGTGGTAAGGGGTGGTCAACCCAATTAGAAACTGAGCTTATGGATTAGGGGGGCGGCGCCCCTGGTGTGTAAATCATTTATCTTTTGCCACTGAGCACAGGAACTGTATTTAATGGTTCCTCATCTATCAACAATCCACTGCAATGATTGTGGACTAGTTTAGCTCTCAGAGATTTTTGATGTCTAAAGACTAGTTCTGGCCAATCATGCGTATATGTACAGACAATGGGGTCAGACAATTGGGTCACTTATTAGTAAATATTTAAGATTTAATGTAATCTATGATATGGTCAAGGGTATCTTGTTATAGTTCCTGTGGTTTGAGATTGGTTCTATGTTTTAGGTTTGAAGAGCAGACTCTAGTCTAGTCATTTTCTGAATTCATTTATATACTATATTACATTTTTGCTATACCCTCTCTCTAATATATAGATATGCTTTAGATATTCAGAACAAGGAAATCTAAGATAGTTGCTTGAACCGCACAAATTATTCCCATACTCTGTAAACATAGCACATTTGATTGCCAGAACAAATTGGCTTTATAGTTTGGTCTTTATAGGATTACATAAAAGTTTTGTTCCACCCTGGAATTTGACCCACCCTAGGGCTGGGCCTCTATGGCAATTCCAAAGGTCTTTCTACAGTCTATACACAAACAACACAACACTATTCTGCTAAATCTCTACTGTATGACACAGTGTGTTTTTAAACTAACATATATCACCAGCTTTCTGCTAAATAAACAACTTAATGATTATTAATTACCAAGACACTGCACCGAAATATTAACTAATTTAGTTGTGTATTCATCCATACAAATAAGAATAGAAATAATTAAGAACATTGGCTACTCTTGCAATTCCCTAGAACGGATTGTGCTTTGAAAACATTTAACTTGGTCCTTGCGTTTTAAAAATAAATTAATCATCATTACTTTAATAAAACCATCTACAGCTTCTCTGGTTTGTTTTAAGTATTACACGCAAGCGGTGATATTTTTTCAAGATTAGTGATAGATCAACTTTTTTTTTTTAATAAAGAAAGTTCAGTAGAATGTTTTTATTACGACAAAATCTTTACTATATGTTCATTAATCCGTTCCCAAGCAGCTGTACTACCATGAGGTTCCATTGAAATGCACTGCGAACTGTTCTTTCCCTCAGGGAAGTCAGAGCTGGTGTTTCCTCTTCTAGACAAATAATGGTTATCGCTTCAGTATGAACTTTGTTTCAATAAATGTAATGATAAAGATTCTGTTACTTTATGTTTCCAAAGAGTTGTCACTCATCATCTAGTGTCCCGAAGATTAATATTACATTTTATGTAGGGTGACAGTATATTATTAACTGCAATATTGCTCACGCACTGAGCTGCAGTCAGAGGTATGAAGTTCATGTGGAAAGTAAACCAGATAACAGAGGCTAAAAGGTTTTCTAGGAAAGTGCACACTCCAGGCAAAATTGAAAACGAAGTTCTAGAATTCACAGGGGAACACCGCCTACCGGCCAAGGCTGTTTTTAAGCTAGGCATAGCTGTGGAGTTCTGTCTGTATAAAGTGAACCCATTGACTCTTCGGTGGTCACGACAAGCTGATTTGAATAGTATAGAAAACTTTTTTAAAGCTTTGGATAGAGTAAGGAAGGGTTCACACCTGTCCTGCTGGGGAGATTTTCCTTCACTCCAGGGGATGCAACAGGAAAAGAGAGTCCTAGGTGAGGGTAAGTCACATATTGTTGTCACACTAGGAAAGTGGCCTTATTGGATGCTTTCACAAAAACTTTTTCTCCTCCCTTTTTGTCTTGATGACAATGGTCCCCAGGACCAATAGAGGGATGGAATTTTGTTGTTCAGTTGGGAATTTTGCCTTAACATGCAGTTTAAAAAGCAAGCTCCCAAAAGTGTTTCTACGGCAGTCTTAGCTTCTAGTAGATCTACCTAGGAATTCTAAAAAAACAAGTGGTTCTGGTCTGATTTCTTACACTTTTCTGTTGGCCCATACCCAAATAGGTGGCCGCACCAACCGATAGTAAAGAGGGAGTATGAATTTTAATTTCTATATAAGCTGTTTACTCTTTTTTTTATTTATTTTTTATGTTTATTGGAATTTTAGTACATAATTATAAAATACCATTAACAAGAATAAGAAGTTCACAAAGGTGAAAGGGCAAATAACATAGCCTTCACAATATAGAACTATAGAACTGAAAAGACAAGACAGCATGACTCGCAGTTATGGATCAAATAGAGCAATTGGAATGCCTAGGGGGAAGGTCAAAATGGGTCTGAGGGTCGGAGGTATCTTTAAATCTAAGTTTGCCCAGTGTGTTGGCGAGATCTGCATGTCGATACCAGTCCGAAAAGCGGAAGGGTTTCATGTGTAGGGAGATTTCTTCTGGAGAAAAGGAGTGCTCCATGTAACTGCGCCATCTGGCAATAAAACGCTTTAAAGACTTAAAGTTTTGAGTGATGGTGTCTAATTTCTCCATTAGAAAAAAGGGTTTGAAGCGCTTGTTTTACTGAAGCAATTTGAGACGGAGTGGGGTGTATCCAGGCTTGCATGATGACTCTGTGGCCTGCTAAGAGACAGATGTGGACCCATTGAGGGAGAGAGTCACAGGTGGATGTGGACCATGAGGCCAGCAGAGCGTCGCAGCTGAAAAGACATAACAAGGGCTCCTTAGGTAGGGCTATTTGCTGGATCTTGTAAATAAACTTTAATACCTGGTCCTAGAAGGTAGAGATCTCTTGGCAGGTCCATAGTCTGTGGAAGAGAGACTGTTGTGGCAAAACGGAAGATATGCACGATGAGTGATTTTAAATTGGGCTTCTCGCCAAGTTTCGCAGACCACTAGAGAGTGGACTTTTTGGTATCCTGCAAGAATCTGTTCTGGTGCATCCTGGTTGACAAGAATGGATGACCAGGGATTGAAGGGGACAAAGCTGTTTAGTAATTTAAAGCTAAAAAGCCACTGGGATGATGAAATGTCTTCTTTGCATTACAGAACAAGTCCAGCTAAAACCTTGACATTCAGCAATTTCTTGTAGTATAGTATAAATTATGCTTCTCTTCCTTGCAACCTTGACAACCATCTTTAACCACTTATGTACCACTGTACATCTTTAAGTGTCAAAGCGGTGGATGGTTATTTCTGCAGTGCCACTTATAAACAGCCCATTGTGCCCATTAATAGCTGTGAACTAAGCAAATTCTTGGTTGGCTAATTCACAGACCTTGTGATTGCTGTGATGGCCAATTGCAGTAATCACAAATATGAACAGTAAAATGTTTACATTAGTAAGCCTCACCCTTTTCGCTTGCAACAGAGGAAGACGAAGAAAGAGGAACCAATAAAAAATTTCCAAAATGAAATCATTTCCCAAAAATTATGGCAAAGTATTAGATCACCTTGCGGTGCGTATTTGCCAAAAGCAGTCATTTTGTTTTTGATTTTTTAGTTCTTCTGGAATTTTTATGGGCTATGTTTTATAACAATGTAAGGGAAATGGGTCTTTTTTTTGCCTTTTATAGTAAACAAAGAAAAAAAACGTGGTTATTATATACTGTATCACCAGAAGAAAGCTCTCTCTGTCTAAGAAAATTATATAAAATTAGCTTGGGTATAGTGTTGCTTGACAGTAACTTCATGTATTCAGTAACTTCATTCAAAATAGCACAGCACTGAAAATTGAAAAATTGCCTGCTTATGAAGGGATAATACAAGCTGGCGCTAAAGTTGTTAAAACATGATTTTGCAGAGTTATCAATGAATTATTACATATTTGTGTGTTTATTGCAAAGCTTTAATATGGAGTATTGAAGAATTTCCTTGCACATGCACATCTCTCCTAGGGGTTTGCACAGAGCTTGAGAATTGTGCACTATAGTATCCCTGACATGTTTTTATGTTTACTGCATTGGAAGTTTAATCTATATTGAGACGTACAAATACAGGAGATAATGGGTGGGATTTTAATAGCACCAAAATGTATATTGTAACCATATGAAATGCAAAAAGTTTATTATACATCATAGTTAAAAACAAGCACAAATATTAAAACATTGACTGGAGGTACATCTGTTTTGTACTGTGACAGGGTTCACATTTTGAATAGAGAAAGGACTTTTTTTTGTGGAAGGGAGTCCTGGTAAAGTAGTTAAAGGACAATCTATGTATTTTAATGCACCTGGCACTTACCCCTGACTTGAATCAACGTCGCATTCTACTAACTGAGCCAAAGGGTAAGCTGTTTTTTATAGCTATTATTATTATAATACATCAATAACTGGCTCAGCCTCAATACAAATGCAGTCCAGGCTTATATCTATGTTGCATTTTTCGTTTTTGCTATTATAGCCCATTTGGCTTATCTTTATATCTGAAGGTTACCCTCCCATGGGCTGGTAGGCTATTTTAGGCTCATTGATCTCTCCCTTCACATTATTCTGCATGTTCTATCTTGTTTAATAGGGTAAGTAAATTACCTTTCCTCCTTTTTCATAATATTACGTATGGATATGTTAATTTGACCTATACCAATGCTCAAATGAATATGTAACATTGCTCTTTATGTATTATGTGTGTAAAAAAATATTTTTTCTTTTTGCAGATTTGCTTTTAAACATCCTGGGGTTAGACTTTTCCAATGTATTTAATCGTGTTGGTCCTAAAGAAGTGGATGACCCACAAAATGCGTTGACCTTCTCAAAAAGATTTAATACGCCTATTGTTGTAACAGTAGGTAGTAACACGTTTTTTTATTGTATGAAATAAAATGTGAATCTTTTTGGACATTTTTTCTATTTCCGTTCTCTTATAAGTTAAGTGATTATAGAGGTATACTCAAAATCCCCAAATTCAATTGTCTCTTGCTCTTTAACGGGGTTCACATTTTGCTTAACCCAATGGGACCCTCTTTGATTGGGATTCTTTAACTCCCCCTGAGGTGCAGCTCACTCATTTCCAGATCTTTAGATGTTTTCTGATCTTGGACCAGCTTTACAATATTTTTTTTTTGCATGCTATCCTTCAAGAATTCCATATACTCCATTTACTCTGAGATACATATTTCTGACATATCTGGGTCATATCGGCAGCTTGTCAGTTGAATTCTCTTTCTCTCTTTGTGGTACAGTGGATGTTCCTTTGGTCTTTGGGGTGCTCCTTAAGTGGATCGGTTTTTGTCATCAACATTAATCTACCCTTTTTTGCATTGTTTCCTGAAGAAGACAACAAACAATTAAACATGTTGGGATGCATTTCCACACTTTAATCATTGTGTGGCCCTTTGGGGTATATATGTATCTATATATGTGACTTATATGTACAAGGGGCTTACATGTTTTTCATTTTTGTAATTGTTTTTAACTATGACGTATAATAAATGTTTTGCATTTTCTATGGTTGCAATATAAATTTTTGGTGCCAGTAAATCCCACCCATTATCTCCTGTATTTGTACTGTTTCTAAGGATGTGGCATCATTTAAAGGGAGCAGTCATTAACTGTCTGACATAATTTGTTTTTCTATGGTGAGATATTTTCAGAGATTGTAATGTGGTGAAGTTTCACTAAAATGACTCCACTTAGACTTCATTTTCTAAAATTTCAGCTGCTGGCCAATTTCCATAAAATGAAATCAGATAAGAATATGCAATAACGTTTGTTAAATCCTTACAATCTATCAAGGTGGCCTGAAGGAGATTTTTGTTTTTCTTAGTGAAACTGGAGTTTCACTTTATGGCATATATTGATTGTGTTGAATACATTGTTATTATTATACAGGATTTAAATAGCGCCAACAGTTTGTGCATCACTTTATAAACTGGAGGTAGACAGTACAGTTACATATCAATTCATTACAGGAGAAATCAGAGGGCCCTACTTATTAGAACTTACAATGTAAAATAACATTATGTTATTACCATATATGTTCAATACATATAAAATATTTTCCACTCTCAATCGTTTGGGCTTTAGCAAAAACAGAATTTTTCTGCTGTTTTGTGAGAATAACAGATGATGTTTTCTTAACGGCTCCTACTAAATATTGTTAAAAAATACTGTCCTATCTTTGTGTGCTTGGAATGTAAGCAAAAGATTGAATATCATAGCAGCAGGGAAGTCCGAGTTCCAATATGAAGCAGCTTATCATAAAATCAAAAGATTATTGAATGCTGAGAATCGTGAGGTTTGGATTGGTTCTGTTTTCAGTGATTCTCTAGATAAGTCTGAAATGACACACTTGCAAAGTAAAACACACAAAATAATACACCAAGAATGTGCAAAGTATATTTTTTGAGACATATATAGCAGTGGAAAAGCTGGGCTAAGAACAATAGGCTATTGTTTAGACTGTTATATTGAACACCTGCAGATTCAGAATCAAATCTGTTTTCAGCTATTCAGGGTGGAATTTGGGGATTTGTTTCGTTTTTTGCTGGTCTTAGCTATTTTGCCTCGGCAATGACAAACGTTAAACATTTAATTACATTTTAAGGGCAGGGGTGCTTAAGTAGGAACTCAAACCCGAAAGTGCAATGGCAGACAACTTTTCTTATTTAGTTTTGGATAGAATAGAGAGGGATTAGAACACCTGTCAGTTTTTATTTTATTTATTTATTTATTTATTTATTGCTTTGTGTGAAACCTAAGATTCATCCTCTCTGTTTCCCCCAGGGATCATTATCATTGAAACTGAAATCAAAAGAAAATCCCAAAGTTTGAGTTTTCCCACAGGAAATCTTCCAATAGTGACACTAGTTTTGGTGACCCTGGTGAAAAAATATCCCCAATGGGGCACAGATGGCAAAAAATAGCTGACAACCGTTATAACCTCCCTTACTCTATCCTAAATGAATAAATATTTTTGGATTTAGTTCTACTTAAATGATATATTTACACCTATACAAAAAGTAACTGAAATATATTGAAATTTGCTGGTTTTTTTTTTATGTCTAAAATATAAGGATGTGATGAATATATGTACCCTGTTTTGCGTTGGAAAGAAACCATAGCATTTGTAAATCTAAAAATAATTTGCTTAATCTAAATGAGCTTATCTTTCGGTAATATAGTGGAATTAAAATTTCCACAAATAAAAAAACACTAACAGGCAGGATTTTTATCTATAAGTAAATAACAGGCAGCACTCTAAACAGCTAACATTTAGATTTTAATATATTAGATAGCATCATATAAATACAAAACAGTACAACAAAGTACATGCACAAGATTTCACATAGTACCTCTATTATTATAATTATTATACAGGATTTATATATCGCCAACAGTTTGCGCAGCACTCTACAACATGAGGGCAGACTTTACAGTTACGATGCAATTCCATACAGGAGGGATCAGAAAACCCTGCTTGTTAGAGCTTACAATCTAGGAGGGAGGGTCATGTAATAAAAAAGGTAATAACTGTGGGGAATGATCTGACGAAGAAAATAAAAGAGCAGTTGTTAGGTGAGGGTAGGATAGGCTTCAGTGAAGAGAAAAGTTTTCGGGGATCCGCTTTTAGGATCGCCTAAAAGCGGATAGAGTTGCAGAGAGTCCGACAGATTGGGGTAAGGAATTCCAAAGGATGGGACTTTGTCTCTATCTAGACAAAGACAAACTCTCAACATCAAACACAATATACATTTTAGAAAAGGGGGGAGATCCAGGCTAAAAGTACAGCAATTATCAAACATCAATGCACATGGGCATGGCTAGATACCAGAAAAAAAACTTCAGCTCACATGCAGACATTTAGGATCAGGTGAAGATGGTAATCAATGTAAAAAAAGCTCTTTCTCAAGTGAAATCCACCAGATTATAAATGATTATTCCTAGGTCTTTTTTTGAGGAAACCCAATACAGGCAGTCCCCGAGTTACGAACGACTCCTACTTACGAACGGCCTAAAAAGCCGGCCACTTGTGCTCCACGCTGGTCCTGGATACCTCCGGACGCATCCCATTCTGCAGTACTACATGTACTGCATGGCCAGAAGAGCCCCAGATAACATAACAAGTGCCCGGAACATCCCACATCCATGCCCAGGCGGACGTTACACTTACGAATGCAGTATTCTGACCGGAATTTACACTTACAAGTGCAGTGTTGCGACTTACGAACAACTTAGACTTATGAACAAACTTACAGTCCCTATTGTGTTCGTAACTCGGGGACTTCCTGTATATGGTTCCAGCACCCATATTAAAGCATTTAACCCTCTATGCACTGATGTTATGATTTGGGCATGCATTAGCAGGATTTTTATCACAGTAGAGACCTTAATGGCCTTCTGAGGGTATTGAGAGGAATTAGAAGGAAGGAAGAGAGAAACAAGGGTAGGAAGAAAAAAAAAGGAGATTACAGAGTAATGGTGTAATTGCTAAAGAAAGGAAAGTAGTTTGGCATAACATACAGTATATTGAGATGGTCAGGTTGTTTCACATGCTTTAAATATGTTGGCTTGACTTGTGTCATAATCTCTTCACAAAATGGAATAGACTGAATTTATATATGCCAATCAGTGTGAATCTTACTTGGAGGTGATGATCATCTTATGCCAGTGCTGTATTTTGGCCTAGGCCAACAAGGCCCAGGCCTAGGGCGGCACTTTGTGGGGGGGCGGCGGCCGCGCCCCCCCCACGAAAAAAGCCCCCCCTCTGCCTCCCGAGTCAGTCCATTGCTTTGCTGGCCGAGCGTCTCTCACATGGAGCACACACAGCGTGTGCTCACAGTCCCCCCTCCCCCTCCCCTCTGCATAGACAGGAGAGAGAACTTGTCAGCGTCTCCTCCGGTGTTGTAATTCCCGGGCCAGTCGGATTGTGCCTTCAGTGGACAGACTCAGCTACAGTCTGCATATCCCGGAGGGTGAGAATCAAATCCCTATCCTCTTCACTGTTTCTCCTTAAACCTCACACAGGGCTTATCTCTGCTTTGACTTTGTTTCTCTTATCATCTCCTTATTATCTGAAATATGAACTCTCTGATAATTAACCTTTTGTGTCCTTGCTGTGCTTTACTACTCTGCTTTAATGGGCACATGTACACTGCTACTTACATATATGGTTAACTCTTTACAGCTCAATATCTTCAGGCTGCTGATTCTGGAATCAATGGCATTTAACACCTTAGTGTCTGCTTGTATATGTGGTTAACCTTTCATAGCTCATTGTATCTCTAAGCCCCGGTTCACATTGATGCTACTTTGAAATCACACTATTTCACTTGAAGTAGCGCGATTTCAAAGTAGCAAGGTCAGCGTGATTTCAGGTGCTACTTTATAGACATTTGTGTGTCTTCATTCACAGATGTCTATTGAAGTCGCACCTGAAATCGGCAAAAGTAGTACAGAAACTACTTTTGCAAATCGGTGCGACGCTGCAAAATCAGTGTCGCACCGATTGGAACAGTGCCATTGCCTCCAATAGCCTGCGACTTTTCATGCGATTTGAGCTCTCAAATCTCATGACAAATTACTCCAATGTGAACCTAGGCTTAGGCTCAGTTCACACTGGCTTTGATGGGCACTGACGAGGCTGCACTGATGAGCACTGATGAGGCTGCTTTGATGGGCACTGATGAGGCTGCATTGATGGGCACTGACGAGGCTGCACTGATGGGCACTAATGAGACAGCTTTGATGGGCACTGATGAGACAGCTTTGATGGGCACTGATGAGACAGCTTTGATGGGCACTGATAAGGCAGCTTTGATGGGTACTGATGAGGCAGCTTTGATGGGCACTGATGAGGCAGGTTTGATGGGCACTAATGAGACAGCTTTGATGGGCACTGATGAGGCAGCTTTGATGGGCACTGATGAGGCAGCTTTGATGGGCACTGATGAGGCTGCTTTGATGAGCACTGATGAGGCTGCTTTGATGGGCACTGATGAGGCTGCATTGCTGGGCGCTGATGAGGCAGCTTTGATGGGCACTGATGAGGCAGCTTTGATGGGCACCGATGAGGCTGCTTTGATGGGCACCCATGAGGCAGCTTTGATGGGCACTGATGAGGCAGCTTTGATGGGCACTGATGAGGCTGCTTTGATGGGCACCGATGAGGCTGCATTGCTGGGCACTGATGAGGCTGCATTGATGGGCACCGATGAGGCTGCATTGATGGGCACTGATGAGGCAGCTTTGATGGGCACTAATGAGACAGCTTTGATGGGCACTGATGAGACAGCTTTGATGGGCACTGATGAGACAGCTTTGATGGGCACTGATAAGGCAGCTTTGATGGGTACTGATGAGGCAGCTTTGATGGGCACTGATGAGGCAGGTTTGATGGGCACTAATGAGACAGCTTTGATGGGCACTGATGAGGCAGCTTTGATGGGCACTGATGAGGCAGCTTTGATGGGCACTGATGAGGCTGCTTTGATGAGCACTGATGAGGCTGCTTTGATGGGCACTGATGAGCCGCCGCCCCCCCACAAAGTGCCGCCCTAGGCATGGGCCTTGTTGGCCTAGGCCAAAATACAGCACTGGCATAAGATGATCATCACCTCCAAGTAAGATTCACACTGATTGGCATATATAAATTCAGTCTATTCCATTTTGTGAAGAGATTATGACACAAGTCAAGCCAACATATTTAAAGCATGTGAAACAACCTGACCATCTCAATATACTGTATTTTATGCCAAACTACTTTCCTTTCTTTAGCAATTACACCATTACTCTGTAATCTCCTTTTCTTTTCTTCCTACCCTTGTTTCTCTCTTCCTTCCTTCTAATCCCTCTCAATACCCTCAGAAGGCCATTAAGGTCTCTTCATTTTATTGTTTTACTTTAAGCATTAAAAAAACACTGCTCCCGAAAAAATGGCCGTTTCTAAAACATTTTTTTACATTGATACATGTCCCCTGGGGCAGAACCCGGGTCCCCAAACACTTTTAAAGTGCCTTTAAGCCTTTAAAATGAGCACTTTTGATTTTTCATGTTAGACTTTAACGGTGTTCTGGCGGCTTTCGAATTTGATGCGAACACCACATATTGTTTGGTGTTCGCAGAACATCCGAACAACCAAAGTTCGGCCCGAACTTATGCTCGGGCCAAACCGTTTGCCCTCTTCCCTAGTGAGAAACTAGCAATAACTTACCAGTTTATAGATTGTTTAGATTTATGAATGAATATATATTCAATTTATATTTTCAGTTGATTGCAAAGTGTGGAAAAATCCCCCCTGTTGCATCATTCAATATTGTAATCGATGATGAATCCCTTCTTTGAGATTGCTTATACCTAGATCAATTATATGTATGGTCTCACCATAAGAAGAACTCTGATGTCCTTTTTATTTTACCTTAGGTAAATTATTTTAAACATCATTGTCACTATGTCGCCTTGAGGAAGGGACCCTGTGCAGACCCAAAATGTTTGCTTATTTGACAAATGTGACACCATTAAATGAGTGTATATGTTTGCAATGGAGTGATGGCGACGTCTCATCATTTTACTGTGATTAATGCAACGCCATCAGCTACAGCCAATAAAAGCACATATCTATCACCAAAATCAAACACCAAAAAGAATGAGGTCCTCAGTCTTTGGTTCATTATTTCAAGCATCACATACTCTTCAATTTGAGTTGAAAGAAGTTTCTTGCATAAGACAGAGGTGTATTTAGGTTTTGTGCTGCCCTAGGCCTGACTAAACTTGTGCACCCCCTAATTTAAATACGACCCACCCTTTCCTGTCAATGCCAAGCCCCTTCCTGTTTAAGACCCGCCCTGTCATCTGTAAACCACACCCTTTCCTCTTTAGGCCCCACCTTTTCTTTTTAGAGCTCCACCTCTTTCTCTCTGTACATTAACCACCTCCCACCCGGCCACTGCACATAAACGGCCGGGTGGTCATTTCCTTGTCCTGAGTGAACGTTCAGGAACGTTCCTCAGAGCGAGTGCTCGCAGCACGGCCACAAGGCGCGCTGCGGATTGGTCCTGTGATCATTATAATCACAGAATCCAGCTGAGCAGAGATCGGGATATGGGCGCTGTGATCGGCCCTCCCGATCACGTGACGGCTGTGTCCAATCACAGCCGTCACAATGTAAACAGAGACACATGTCTCTGTGACAGTTCTCCCCGCCAAGCTCAGTGCGGTGGGGGGGGGGACTGCAAAAAAAAAAAAATAAAAATGTCCAGCGATGTAAATTCACGCCGCACATTGACCGAAAAAAAGATGCAACTGTCCCATGGGTGACAGTTCTTATATAGCTGAGAGTGGGGCCCCCCGGTGATGTAAATAGATGACCCCGCCCCCCTCTGATGCCACAAGGAAAGCCACAGGTAAGCCCCCGTGGTGTCAGAGGGGGCAGAGTCACCCGTTTACATTATCGGGTGGCCCCGCCCTCAGCTATATAAGAACTGTCACCCAGAAGAAGCGTCATTCAGTGGGAGCCTCCCATGGAGGTGGAACGGTTGCAGCTTTTTTTTTTTGGTCTGTCGGGCGGCGTGAATTTACAGTGCTGGACATTTATATTTTTTTATTTTTTAATAAAGGAATTGTTCCAAGCTGTCTCTTGTTTTTTTTTTTTTTTACCATTTTTGACACTTTTTTTGTGAAATGGTAGGGGAACAATGTACCCCTTTACCAATTCAATAGGGGGGGTCTGGGGGTCCCCTTGTTAAAGGTGGCTTCCAGATTCCGATAAGCCCCCCGCCTGCATATCCCCACAACCACCAGGCAAGAGTTGTGGGGATGAGGCCCTTGTCCCCATCAACATGGGAATAAGGTACTTTGGTGGGCTACTCCAAAGCACCCTCCCCTTGTTGAGGGCATGTGGCCTGGTACGGTTCAGGAGGGGGGGGCGCTCTCTTGTCCCCCCCTTTTCCTGCGGCCTGCCAGGTTGCGTGCTTGGATAAGGGTCTGGTATGGATTCTGGGGGGACCTCTACGCCATTTTTTTAAATTTTGGTGCAGGGTTCCCCTTAAAATCCATATCAGACCTGAAGGATTTGGATTTTAGGGGGACCCCCAAGCAATTTTTTTTTTTTTTTTGGTTCGCGGTTCCCCTTAATATTCATACCAGACCCAAAGGGCCTGTTAATGGACTGATGGGGACCCTATGCCGTTTTTTTCAATTAGTTTTATCTATATTGCCGACACCCGACAATTCATTACAACCGCGATGAGTTTTAAATGACAATTTTTTCTTTAGAAATGTCATTATGCTGCAGTACTGTTCTAAACATGGGAAAAATGCGCCACTTTACAGGCATACTATAGACCCCCCCCCCAGCACGATATTTAAAGGAATATTTCATTTTTATTGTTTTAATTTAAGCATTAAAAATAATCACTGCTCCTGAAGAAACGGCTATTTAAAAAAAAAAAATTGGCATTGATACACGTCCCCTGGGGCAGGACCCGGGTCCCCAAACCCTTTTTTATGACAATAACTTGCATATAAGCCTTTAAATTGAGCACTTTTGATTTTTCATGTTCATGTCCCATAGACTTTAACGGTGTTCGTGTGTTCTTCTGAATTTTTTGCCTGTTCGGTATGTTCTGCTGCAAACCGAACCAGGGGGTGTTCGGCTCATCCCTATTTCTCACACACACTTGTAGATATGTGTTCAGTTTACAGAAGCTATCAACAAAGTTCCACTAAATTACTTGACAGAGTTCAAACCCATCAAGAGCTCTCTAAATTGATCGAATGAGGGTGTTTGATTCAAGGGTTTTATATAATTCAACAAATTGATTAAATAATCATATTGATACACATATCACCATTATAATAGGGCGTACACACGGTCGGACTTTGTTCGGACATTCCGACAACAAAATCCTAGGATTTTTTTCGACGGATGTTGGCTCAAACTTTTTTTGTCTACACACGGTCGCACAAAGTTGTCGGAAAATCCGATCGTTCTGAACGCGGTGACGTAAAACACGTACGTCGGGACTATAAACGGGGCAGTGGCCAATAGCTTTCATCTCTTTATTTATTCTGAGCATGCGTGGCACTTTGTCCGTCGGATTTGTGTACACACGATCGGAAATTCCGACAACGGATTTTGTTGTCGGAAAATTTTATCTCCTGCTCTCCAACTTTGTGTGTCGGAAAATCCGATGGAAAATGTCCGATGGAGCCCACACACGGTCGGAATTTCCGACAACACACTCCGATCGGACATTTTTCATCGGAAAATCCGACCGTGTGTACGGGGCATTAGAGATCCTCAACTTGTGTTTTAACTTTGTCATGGGGAGAAACCAAGACATGAGGGTATGGATCTGTTTAAACTCCACCACCCACGCCACTGTAAATAAAATTAACATTATTACACATAGGACCTGAGTTGTATAACTACACTGGCCAGGGGAAGGGTTCAGTAATACAGCACATTATCCATTACACCAATGGAGGAATTTTCTATCTGCTCATTATCATTACTATCACAGTGTATGTGATGAATGAAATGACCTGATCTGATTTGTCTTCTGTTCATTTGGTAAGAATTCCCAGTGTTCTCTGGTGCTGGTGCAGGAATCATTTCCTTTTCTCAGTATATCTCTTACCCTTGTCCTCCACATTGAATATATCAGGAACAGTACTGGATAAGGAAACAGGAGGAAACTCAAGATGATCTGAATGGAAGCAGCTGTTACAAGAGGTCACATTCCTGTCCTGCAGAATAACTAAGGCCTACAGTACTGTAGGAAAAGAGCACAAGGTCATACAAATAGATATGGTTGTTTACTGTGTGTAAGCCTATGCTGTTCTGTTTAAATATGGCTGGAGACCAGGTCATATGTATCCACATGGAATAGATGTGTAGTGTATTGAAGTCATTGGGATGGGAAGCCTACTTGTTAGATACTGCATTAACAAATGTTAAAGAGCATGGGTCCTGTAAAAATTAACACAATGCTGTGAAAGAGGAGGATAGGGGAGGTATAGACTTGTACTTGTTTAACTCTATTAGTAACAAAAGTTTTAGTTTATTTTGGAAGTCTCATTCCTGAGTTTGCAGTTTACTGTGGTAGAAAAGGGTTAAGTATGACATGTCAACTGTTCTTCAACATCTTTAAAGAAACCTACTGCTGCTAGGGGGACATGCACCCCTCCATCTAGTGTATAGTTTGAGTTCGTTCAAAACCTGGAAGTTAGCTGACATTGTTGGGTCAACAAACCCCACTGATACATGTATATAAAGGGACGGGGATGCTCATGACATCATTGACCTAATATGGAGAGAAACATACGTTTATTAGTTCTCATAAAAACAAAGATAATACACACTCACAATGTGTGATCCAAAAAGCAGCATGTAATGCAATTTCACTAGGTGTCAGCCTTTTCAAGCCCAGGCTCTTTGGTCCACAGCAGCCATTCTGGTTCTGGTTTTGGTTATAGATTGGGGTAGTTGCCACTTGTTTGTACAGTTGGGGAATCTCCCGTCGACAGCTCATTGGCCCAGCAATGATAGCTATCTTCCAGGTTTGCAACTAATTTGGGTTTGGACCTGGCACAAGCTCCTACTTCCATCCTTGGCTCTGGTTCTGATCTGCAGACTTGCCTCTTTCTATATCTGAAATGGTAAAATAGTTTCCTTGGTGTGTTTCACTAGAATGCCTTAATAATATGGGGTGAAGAACAATGCATATGACTTACACATATTTTTGTAAAGAAATGTGAGCATTTGGGGTTCAAAACCGAGTTTGCCTCTAAAATGGTATGCAAGGGAAAATTAGGAATGGTATCTATGTCAACAAACCCCAGGTTACCTTGAAAGTGGCTCTAAAGCCTTGAGATTTTTTACCTTAATGCATTCTATGCATTAAGATGAAAAACCTTCTGTGTTGCAGAATCCCCCCGCAGCCCCCCTCTTAAACTTACCTGAGCCTGATCTGATCCAGAGTTGTGCACGAGAGCATCGGCTCTCTCTGCTGTCTCCCTCCTCCCTGGGCAGATTGATAGCAGTGGGAGCCATTGGCGAAGCTGAGCCACCCACTCTGTGTCAATAGACACAGGCAGGACAGCTCAGGAGTGAGCACTCACGGTCACGGGTGTCCCCATGGAAAGCGGATTTTCATGGGGGCACTTCCCGAAGAGGAGGAGCCTGGAGCGCTGACAGGCAACCCCAGAAAAAGAGGAAGGGGGCTGTTCTGTGCTAAACCATTGCACAGGGCAGGTAAGTATAACATGTTTCTTTTTTTAATTTAAGAAAAATGAAGCTTTAGCCGCTTCAGCCCTGGAAGATTTTACCCCCTTCCTGACCAGAGAACTTTTTTGCGATTTGGCACTGCTTCGCTTTAACTGACAATTGCGTGGTCGTGCGACGTTGCACCCAAACAAAATTGATGTCCTTTTTTTCCCACAAATAGAGCTTTGTTTTGGTGGTATTTGATCACCTCTGCGGTTTTTATGTTTTGCGCTATAAACAAAAAATCCCAACAATTTTGAAAAATACGCAAAATTTTTAAGTTTTTGCTATAAAAAATATCCCCCAAAAATATATAAAAAAGCTATTTTTTTACTCAGTTTAGGCCGATACGTATTATTCTACATATTTTTTGTAAACAAAATCACAATAAGCGTATATTGATTGGTTTGCGCAAAAGTTATAGCGTCTACAAAATAGGGGATAGATTTATAGCATTTTTATTATTAATTTTTTTTCTACTAGTAATGGCGGCGATCTGCGATTTTTATCAGGACTGCGACATTATGGCGGACACATCGGACAATTTTGACACATTTTTGGGACCGTTGGCATTTATACAGCGATCAGTGCTATAAAAATGCATTGATTACTTTAAAAATGTCACTGGCAGGGAGGGGTTAACACTAGAGGGAGATCAAGGGGTTAATTGTGTTCCCTAGTGTGTGTTCTAACTGAAGGGGGGAGGGGACTGGGTAGGGGAGATGACAGATCGCTGTTCATACTCTGTATTTATACAGCGATCAGTGCTATAAAAATGCATTGATTACTTTAAAAATGTCACTGGCAGGGAAGGGGTTAACACTAGGGGGAGATCAAGGGGTTAATTGTGTTCCCTAGTGTGTGTTCTAACTGAAGGGGGGAGGGGACTGGGTAGGGGAGATGACAGATCGCTGTTCATACTCTGTATTTATACAGCGATCAGTGCTATAAAAATGCATTGATTACTTTAAAAATGTCACTGGCAGGGAAGGGGTTAACACTAGGGGGAGATCAAGGGGTTAATTGTGTTCCCTACTGTGTGTTCTAACTGAAGGGGGGAGGGGACTGGGTAGGGGAGATGACAGATCGCTTTTCATATTCTGTATGAACGGACGATCTGTCTCTTCTCCCCTCTGAGAACCGAAAACTGTGTGTTTACACACACAGATCCTGGTTCTTCGTGTGTCAGCAGCGATCGCGGGAGCCTGGCAGTGATCGTGACCGCCGGGCACTCGCATTGGCTTCGGGGCGAGCAGCGGGCGCGCCCCTAGTGGCCACAGGGCGGAGCGACGTAACATAACGTCGTTTCGCCCAGCCGTGCTGGTCGGCAAGTGGTTAATGTTCTAAACTACATTATAAAAACTATAGGAAGAAACATACAGATTGCTGTGCAATCCAGCCTTAGTTTTTTCCTCCTGCTTTGGTATCAAATAACATAAGATATGGAAGCATTGGTTACACTGGTTTTCCATGCATGTATGTATTAATCAGATTTGGAATTAACATATTCTCAGTGGTGATATAGTCATGTAATAAAGCCCACCCATAATACATGAAAGGTCATCTGTATCTGATAGAATCCATACTTCAGAGCCCTCCAAGCTTGTAAGTGTGACTTAATAAATACTTCTCATAAAATAACTTGAAAGGACACCCAATACGTGAAGAAAACATCTGGAAGAGTCACATTATTAGACCTATATTTACTGCAGCCAGAAGTCATGTGACATCAGAGAGAGAACAAATATCGGTTCTGTAAGTTCCAAGTATGTTCTTATCTGTTTGTCCTGCATCAAATATCTTCACACCCACTCTGTAAGGGGAGCACGCGGTACCCTCCAAACTTGTAACGCTTCATAAATCCAGTTACAACAATAGTGCTAATAAAATGCAAACATGTATAAAATACAACACAGCAGGGACTTTTTAAAAAAGTGATGGAATCTTGCAATCAGTTTTTCTTTAAAGGCAAGTTAACTGTGTAAGGAGATGCAGTTTCCTTTACTCTTACATACCCTTATATCAATACAAATATAAGGAAATGGCTAAACATAGAGGTGAAAAAAATATATGAAATCTGTTTTTCTTTCCAAAGGATTTGCACTTCTGTCCATCCAGTCCTAAGATTAACACAACTCAGTCACACAGTACCCACTTTTTCCTCTGAAAGATGAAGCAGTAAAGCCCCGTTGAGCAGGGTCAGAGAACAGGTTTTTTCTCTTCTGTAGTTCAGTAATGATTACAGGTCTTGTCCCCCCCCCCCCCCCCCCCAGGCAGTAAAAGGAGAAACAGCACACTGATAAGCTCACTCTCTGTCATTCTGCTTTTTCTACTATGAGCATCCTCCTTGCTCTGCAGCACAACCGATTGGATTCTTATGCTGCTTCTCTCTTTTCAATTCTGAGCCTTAACACGTCCTATGCATTAGGTGAAAAAACTTCTGGCAGTCACCGGCCCCCCAGCCCCCATTTTACTTACCTGAACCCCGTAATTCCCACACCGGAGATGCCCTCTCCCTCTCTACACGGGGTCCCGGCTCTCGATTGGATAGATTGATAGCAGCCATTGGCTCCCGCTGCTGCCAATCAAATCAAATGACGGGGGTGGGGTTGAGTCTGGCATTCATGTCTATGGATGCAAATGCTGGACTCGGGAGCGCGCCCGCAAGGTAACCCCCCAGGAGAGCGCTTCTCCTAGGGGGTTATCTGAAGTGAGGAGGAGCCACGAGAGCCGTCGGGCGACCCCAGAAGTCTAGGATCGGGCCACTCTGTGCAAAACGAGCTGCACAGTGGAGGTAAGTATGATATGTGTGTTATTTAAAAAAACAAACAAAAAAAAATGAGCCTTTACGATCACTTTAACACTGTTTGCATTTAAAGTGTTACTAAACCCACAGCAGTAAAATCAGTGTGTATATGCAGTAAAGCATGTTTGTTATACTCACTGTGGAACCTAAGGGTTTAATCCTTTGCATTGTGTAAAAATTTACGTTCGTAATTGTTGGCCAACATTTGTGTGACCGTGTGTATGCAAGTCACGTTTGAGCCAACGCCCTTCGGACAAAATTCCACGGTTTTGTTGGTGAACAATCCAATCGTGTGTATGAGGCTGTGAGACTTTGCACACCTTTTGTTTTTATGTGCCCACAATGTATTTGGCTCATTTAAATTGAAAGTTCAGTTGTGATTCTGTACAGTAAGGAGGTCATACAAAAATAATTACATGCCACATCAAGTAGGTTACATCAAACTGACCAAAAATGAAAAGTATTTGAAAGCTGCAATGTTCACTTGACATACGTGAAAATAGAGAATTCTTATGTTACAGAGTGTTGAAAAGGAAGCGCTCAGACACTTTGAAGGAGTGTGAATGATCTTCTTACCACATGGCCATTCACATTATTAGTTTCAGATTTTATTACTTGACAGCAGGCTAGACCTTGCTAGGATTTTTCAGTCCCACAATTATTAAAGATTATTATACTTAGTATTCTAAATTCAATTTTTTTGCCTGCGTGCAATAAATTGTACTCAATTTTCTAGCTATTTTTTTTCCCTTGTTTGTTAGTTTTTGGGTTCCCAAAATCTAGTTAAAATGGACAATCCTCATGCAGACTTATTAGAGATTTTATTAATCCGTTCTTCACATGGGCTAGCACAAAGGAGACAATGCTACAATAAAAAACCAACACACCGTATCTTCTTTATAACAACTCATTTATTTTGGAAATTAAATTTTGGCCACGATGTTGTTCAAGGGGTAACCTTTTAATGCAATGAACTTCAAATAATTATAAAGCCGTCTTGGCTATAATACATCACTCAAATTTACACTGTGTCCATCCAGACAATACTGGACGACTATTCCCCCACTAAACAACACCATGACTGATAAGAAAATTGGGGAGGGCGGGTGGGAGTCCCGGTCCGGTTCCACAGGGTCTGCTTGTTAACGGCCGGACTGCCCCTTTTATCTCTTTCAGAAAGCGGGCTATGCAAACCGCCAATTTCCTCCAATCAGCTGCTTGTTGCTGTGCAGCAGATGCTGCTGCTGTAACCAATAGCAAACCTGTAAGAAACATAAGGAAACCTGCATCCCCTTTGAGCTCTCCCATGTTGGTCCTGCATATTGCATGGACCTGTCATTCCTTATTAAAAAGAGGAGTAGAAATGTTCCTTTTGTTTGCAACACAACATTTTGTCAAGTTTTTCCATCTGATAAAATTCAGACTAGTTCTTCAAGGATCCCATGAAAAAGTAGCTTGGCGGTTTTGTCACTTGAGGAGCTAGTACCATCTTTGACATAAAGAATACAGAATGTAATAGGCACCCAATACATTCTCACGTAGCAAAGAGAGTTCAATCCATTTTAACCATTTCTATCCAGTTTTCAAACCCCAAAAAACATAAAAACAGGGCGCATACGCCTTGTGCATTATTGTAAAACTTCTTTATTTCAAATGAAACATGAAATAGTATAAACTCACAAACATAGGTATAGTAAGGCACATCAATATTCCAACAGACGGAAGAAGTGCACATATGCATGAAGCACCACTTACACATTTCCACTCTTCTTCATCAGAGCTCAACACAATTTTTAGAAGAATCCCTTTTCATTCCAGACAGATTATTCACATTGAGTACTTTAACTGTTCAAACAAGCAAATCATTGCAGTAATGTTGTTATTGTCATTAATATTATTTATATTACTATTTCAGTTATTATCAAATTATTTTGTGACAATTTTATTTTAGTTTTTGTTATTTTAATTTTGGCAGTTTTACAAACTAGAATACTATTTGTTTTTTTCACTATCTATATAATATATTTGTTTCAAAAATGACAAAGCTGTTTTATTTCTGACAACAAGTTTTACAGCTCTCTACATTATCTAAACAGCTCCCTTTGTCTAATAAAGAAAAAAACAAAAAAAAAACCTCAGATTTGAACATCGGATAAAGGATGAATCATTGCTGTAATGCCAGTTCACAGCACAGCTGAAAAGCAATCATACTGATCAATGTGAAAAGGAGGATAGAGCACCAACTGCTGAATGGAAGGCTGTATAATTCATTAATCTGGTTGTAAAGGCAGAAGGTTTCTTTTCTCTATGCATTAAGATAAAAAGCCGTCTGTGTGCAGTAGCTCCCTCAGCCCCCTTAATACTTACCGGGGGTCCCTCTCTGTCCAGCGATGTTCACAAGTGCCTCAGCCATCCCAGATACTCCTTCCTCATTGGCTGAGACACAGCAGCGGCGCCATTGAAAACACATGCATCTGTAAGATTCGCCTGCAGTAAATGTTTGGTGAATGTTATGTTCACTGCTATAGAATTATGCCCTGTGGTGTCACATAGGGACACCAAATGAAATGAAGAGTTTTTTTTACCTGTTTTAGACCTGCTGCATTACGAAAAGTGTAATATAAAATATTGACAACTGTGCTTTATTGTTAGAGGCATGGGGCACCATTTACAGAAAATGTAGCTGTTTTTCTGAAATTACATATTCAAAATTTGCTATACCTGACATATTACATTTGATTTAATTTACAACCTTCCCAGATATATCAATGGCTTCCTAAGCAGTATCATAATATTGGATCTTATATCTATAACATAAAGCAGACAAGGCAGGACTTGACGGATATATTAAATAAAAAATATTCTACTATTTATTAGCCTATCACTTCTCACCAAATTAATTTCAGAAGACATATGGTTTGAGAGTTATCTCATAATATTTTCCAGACATGATTATAGGTAAGGTATGTGAAACTGATTGCCTCAACCACACAATACCTATCATTTATTAAAAATTCCATTTATAAACTATTGTGGTAAAAAAGTCTTTTATACAGAAGTTTCATATATAACATGCCATACAGAAAGAGATTATTAAAATATACATATTTCAGAAGTGGATATGCTTTTGACATGCTAAAATGAATAAAAATGTCACTCTTTCTTTATAAAAGACACGGTTAGTTGGCGGAGCTGTCCTGTCAAGCCTAATATTCAGATTGCATGATTTCTTTTCTATGGCTAACTACATCTGCTTTCTAGAAGAAGGCTTTTAAGGCCAATTTAAAAAAAAAAAAAAAAAAAAAAAAAAAGCAAAAGGGCCTTTTTTATTTATGGCAGCTGAACTCTTTCTACAATCTATTGGAACCTTGAAATTTTTCCAATCTAGTCTCCCTGAGGTCTTGTAATTATTCTTGGTAGGTCTCTCGACATATGTAGCGCTTGCACTTCTTAGCTATCTTTATTTTTTACGAAAACACACACAAAAAAGAAAAAATCTGAACATAATTAGAATTGTTCTGGTAATAGGAAAGCAAACTAAGTTCTAGATATAGTAGTCTTTGATAGTTTTATGTATATTGACTGCCATGGGAATAAAGATTGTTAAAGCAAACTTTATTTGTTTTGAAAGTTTTAATTAGTTGACTCTTAAAAGCACCGTTTTTAGAATACTTAGGTTTGGTTTTGTTTTGGCTGGATGTTTCTGTGTTGATGGGTTATTATTTTTATCTCTTACAATCTCCTTTGCTTTACCCCTTAGCAATTCCTCTGTCCCCAGGAGTGGAACTCTCTTTATTAACATTGGCTAGCTTTGATGTCTCCAAGCTCTAGAGCTCTTTCTTTTTACTGCCTCTGTAGAATTCCTCCTCCACCCAGTAACCAGTAAATTTTCCTTAGACTGAAGGAAGATTTACTTTTGTCACAGAACAGGATGACCCAAGCTATTGCTGACTTCCATTATCCAACCGTGAGCAAGCAAAAAAGCATTTTTAGAATTTTCCTTGCATGCGATTAGGTATTCTTTGCAATATGAAATTTCACCACATTGACTAAGCTCTGGGCATAATTCTCTAGCAAAGTGCAACTTCCCTTGCAAAGTGAACAGCTTATTGGCCTTAAATAAATTAACCTCTATGCCTCATTTGAATTCAAACCCCTTTGTCCCTGCTTCCTTTTCTTCAGTTGTCCCTTCTTTTGATTAGATCTCTATACAATGTATTATTTAGCTACTAAAGTGTTCTACTACATTGAAGGAACAGTAAGGTCAAAGCTATTTTGGCCCTACCTCTCCAGTAGGTCACAGAAGTGTACTTCGTTTTACACTCCTGTTATCTGTATTCAGCCAAAGCTTGCTGTCTGCTGACGTCACTCTGCTGGTCCAGACTCGACTGAGATTTAGGCAAGCCATACACGGATCGACTCTCAGCAGGTTCCCCAGGAACCGGCCAAGATTCAAACCATCAATGGGCAGGCTGAATGTACCAAGTGACCAATCAATCAACTTGGGTAAAACCAGTCTGCCGGATCTGTGTGTTTATCACAAGCAACTGCTTTTGCCACTAGCGATAAACACTGTTCCTAGTGGGGATAGCTTCCCTCGCCTGCTCCTGCCCCTATGCCAGGAGAAAAAAAAAATTGCTCGGCAGGAGGGATTCTCCTATCAACACTGTCTGTTTCTTTCCTGCAAGCCGTTGTTGCAGGAAGGAAATTTGCACCATCTATGGCCGCCCTAAGAGTCAACACAGCAGAACATTCCAGCATGGTGTGTTCCAGAATCTCCAGATAACAGACAAAATAGAGGTAGATGAAATGGTACACTATAGAAGTTTTCTGAAATAAAAAACAGAACTTCTGAGACGTAGGTTACGCTTCCAGTACAAATCTCAAGGTTTACTTCAATTTTGACTTAAGTTCTCTATGTACTTCATAAATAGGAGCCCCTGCTGTTGTTTACAGAGTTGAGGCAGGTAAAAGAAATCTGTTTTTTTTCCCAGGCAAACAGATGGTTTCAATATTGTTTGTATACGTTGTCTCTGTATTAAGCTACCTGTTTTTTAAGTTGTACCACATTTTAATTTGTTCCTCATCATTTTCACTTGTTTCTCATTGTTCTGAAAACTGTGTGGACCATGCACTGTTGAATAAATTGTTTACAGGTCTCCACATGAACTTTAACAAACCCAATGAATTAACTAAATAAAAGTTTATGAAAGAGTTGAACTAACTTAATCAACTGGTAAAACATCTTTCATTGCCAAACATAAGAACCACACTGAGAATGTGAGGTGCCATGTACAGGTTTAGTTGATAGTTCAGTAATGCTTTTGCTGACAATGGGGCTAACTCTTTAAAACTGCAAAAAAGAAAAAAGAACCAAATTGGGATTGTTCACCACAGTAACCAATCAGATATAATGTTTGATTCAAAAGAAGTTAACACACATTTTTTTGCTAAGGATAACAAACCATTTTATATGCCTCTTCCCTTTTCTTGCTATTAATTGTCTTTTAAATAGGAAAATATAGTCTCACCTCTATTTTTTTAATATAGAACGAGTTTTTTGGCAGATGTGGAGTTTATTCATCAAAGCAATGCAAAAAAACTATGATAAGGTACATAATTAACTGACTCATAGCAACTGTCAGATTTTAGTTTATTAAAAAAGAGATAAGGGATCCCGAAATATAATTTCCATATCTGAACACTTACATCTCTAAATCATCAACATGATATGGAATGGAGATTCGCTCTAAAAAACTTCACTTACCCTAAATTTGTCCAATCTTAGTCTAGGTGGTTACAGATCCCCAATTGTACAGTGTCCTTCTGATGGTTCACTTATAACTACAGAACACTCTTTTATACATTTAACATGGCTGGTACGTGTTGCACCTCCTTGGTAAAGGTCAGTTTGTCTTAAAACAAGTAATAAAATAAAGAAGTACCTTTGTCAGGACCATCAGTTGATGTATAAATTTTCCATGCCTTGGGATGTGTGGTAAGCAAGGGGGGTGGGTTAGAAGAGAGGAAGTGGACAACACGCATGAGGTGGAAAAAAAAGGCTCTCGGGAGCTGAAATTTCTAAATTATATCAAAGACACTTTTGGGATATTTAGTGCTCATTAAGTCATGAATGAACTCAATTCCATAGTTCGATCATTGCCCAACCAAAATTTCAGGAAGTAAAGTCTCCAAAACCAGGATAGGGAGTATCACAGGTTGGGTGGATAAGGGAATATGAGTAGTATGGAGAGCACTCTACGCCACAAGAGATGTCTGGGTAGGTAGCAATAATCCTTTCAGGGGGTGTGGTTTCCACATGTCTGATGGGAGTAGTAAGTGTAAAGTGGGTGCAGGTTCTAGCAATGATTCAATAATATCCAACCATAGAATCTGTGGGGAAGGTTTGAACCAGTGTTTAAGGTGATCTAGTTGTACTAAATAAAATTAATTATGAATAATATTGCGCCAATCCCAGAAAAAAATGTGAAAAGCTGCCGACACAACAATAAGACAAATTGTGAAACTCAAATAAAAAACAAAGTGCGGCGCTAAATTGTATTTGTTCCTCATTAGGGTCAGCCGCTCTGAAATGACAAACAGAGGGTCAAAATTCCCCTATGAGGTATTTAATTAAATAAATCCTTACAGATTTTATTTATTATTATTATTTAATATATAAAAAAAGGGGATACTAGGTACTGTACGTGACACGTGACAATTACAATTCTTATCACTCTTACAGACAAATAGATTCTGGGTACCATAACAGGTCACCTTTTAATTATAATCAACAACAACCAGGACCATACAATAGGGATTTTCCCAACGTACCAGAAAGACACAAACGGGCTATAGACGGAAACGCGGGTCTAGAGGGGGGAGGCGCGCCCGAAAAAAAGCAACGAGTTTAACCGATAGCGGGATTTTCAATCTTAGTAAATCTAATCTTTCAGATACGGAACTTTCAGTCCTTAACAAAGGCTTGAAGTTTGCTCCCCCGAAAGGACTTAATAAGTTTAACACCTTTATAGACATACAAAAGTATATACGAAAACTCAACGTGCAACGTTATTTACTCTCTAATCCTACGAGACCACAAATTGAGGCGAGTTCTCATATTGTCCACACAGGGCTTTCGAACCCTTCCCTCTTCAATCCCCCGGGTTCCACTGCCCCCTCCATTAAGGTCTTCCGTGACCTAGTGTTAAAGGATTTAGATAAGATACCTGTCAAGAAGACTTTTAGCAACCCCAATATAAAAATTGGACTTAAACAATTATGCGAGCGTAAGGATTTAATTATCCGACCCGCCGATAAGGGTGGTGGGATAGTCATCTTAGACAAAAGTGACTACCACCTCGAAATGACTAGGATTCTAAGTGATACAGAAACTTACTCTAGATTATATACCAATCCTACCACTTCCTACAAGAAATCACTCACTGATCTAGTAGACACTGGTTTCCAATTAGGAATTTTAAATAAAAAAGAGAGGAGTTTTTTGATTCCAGTTGCTCCTAGGATTCCTGTCATCTACTACTTACCCAAAGTACATAAAAGTATTACTCACCCCCCTGGCCGCCCCATCATCAGCGGCATTGACTCTGTTACTTCCCGCATAGGGAAATATATTGATTATTTTCTTCAACCCATTGTACAATCTGTACCTTCTTACTTGAAGGATACTAAGGATGCTATTACCAGGTTGAACGACGTCACTTACAGTAGTGACCTACTTTTAGTCACGGCTGATGTGACGTCGCTATATACCTGTATACCCCATAATTTAGGGATAGCAGCAGTGGAACTGTTTCTGTCTAGGGAAGAATCCATCCCGAGAACTCAGCAAAGATTTATTTTGGATCTGCTGAGGTTTGCTACCACACATAACTACTTTTGGTACAATGGTGATTTCTATATCCAACAGAAGGGAGTGGCTATGGGCGCTAAATTCGCCCCGAGTCTAGCCAACATTTTTATGGCCCGGTGGGAGGAGGATGTCGTCTATGCCCTGGATCCCCCAGAGATGGTCCTCTGGGCCAGGTACATAGACGACGTCCTCCTCCTATGGAGAGGAAGTGTTGAATCCCTTAAAGTTTTTTTGACTACACTGAATGCCAATGATATCGGCATAGAATTGAAGTATGAGATTAGTAGCTCAACCATTCACTTCCTCGACTTGGAGATAGTGGCCGTAAATGACCATTTAGAAACCAAGACGTTCTTCAAACCTACCGACCGGAGTGGTTATATTCCGGTCGATAGTTGCCACCATGCGACTTGGCTGAAATCGGTACCACGCAGTCAACTTACCAGGATCAGGCGCAACTGCAGTAATCTTTCTGATTACCACTATCAGGCACAGATCTTAAAATCCAGATTTATCGATAAGGGTTACGATCCAGTGCTGGTGGAAGAAGAAATTAAAAAAGTCTCTTTAATTAATAGAGAGTCTTTGTTGGTATGTCAACCCAAACCCGCACAAGCTAATAAACACAAGTGGTCTCTTATAACAGGATTCTCTATACAACACAAACAGATCAAGCAGATTTTATCCCAGCACTGGAAGGTTTTAAAAAATGACCCGATATTGGGCCCTGTACTCCCTGAATATGGTGGGGTCATTTTTAAGGGAGCTCCAACAATTAGGAATCAGATTGCCCCCAATGTTGTTGACCCTCCAGCTGTACGTCCTCCTTTCTTCCAAAACATGAAAGGGTTTTTTCCCTGCCGACGCTGTAATGTTTGTCTACACAGCGTCTGTGGGAGAAAGAAAAGTGATACATTCATTTCAACTTCCACTGGAAGAGAATATCAAATCAAACACTTTCTTACATGTGAGACACGTTATGTGGTCTATTTGATCACATGCCCGTGCAATAAACAATATGTTGGTAGGACCATACGCACCTTTTCAGTACGTGGAAATGAACATATTGTTAACATTAAAAAGGGCTTGACAAATCATAGTGTCCCCAAACACTTTTTAAGGTGCCATAATCAGAATCCTATTGGTACTCGCTTTCAAGTAATAGACAAATTTACTCCACACTGGAGGGGTGAGTCCCTCAAAAGAGGTGTGTCCAGGCTGGAAACTTTCTGGATACATCAATTAAAGAGTTACTCACCTTTTGGCCTCAACATTGACTGGGACATTAACGCATTTATCAATCGTTCTTAACCATCCGGCTTTCTTTTTGGCCTGATGGTTGTCCCTCCAGTTATTTAGTCTCTTTTAATGTTTGAGGTATTTGCTACGTAGGGGTTAATTACTATCTGAGCATTGGATATGTTTATGCAGGTTGATGGTTATTTAGTTAATTATTGACATATACTGTATGTTCCCAATATTGAATGGGAGCGCTGTTTGCACTCTGTGAGACGCCTCATATTTTCATTTTTATTTTTATTTTATTTTATTTTTCTATTTTTATTTTATTATTTTTTTATTTTTATTTTTTTTTTATTTTTCATTTGTTAACCAATTTAATAACTTTTTCAATTTTCGTGTATTTTTTCATTTTTCTCATTACAATTATTTAATTTAATATATTTATTTATTCTCTGCATGAAAGAAATTTCTTTCGCTAGAATGTAGAGCCCAATGGGGGTTTTTGGTTATGAATTTTTGCTAAATCCTACTGATCCTGCCTAAAATCTCCTCCCCCTATAGGGAAATTCATCGTTGGGACGCATTTGCGTTCCATCCATCCTCCACATGCGGAGATATGTCCTGGATTGAGGTGTGGATCGCATATGCGTCTCACCTCATAGATACACTGTTATCAACTTCCGGGTTTTTTTGACAGTCGTCGCGTGTTGTTTTACGGAGACCTTGATTGGTCTCCGTCACCACGTTACACCTCCCGTTACGTAAAATTTCCTCTGTGACTACCACGTGACTTTTAGTGAGTCACTGTAGGCGGTCCCGAGAGTTAGGTTCCTGCGCCGATATTACCGCCCATGTTGACCCTTATTGGCCCGGAGTAACCATCTGCTTGGTGAATGGTCATGACAGCGACGGCATCCTTTCCGCCCAATAAGCATCTAGTTAACTCTAGGAGGTACGATCTTACTCTTACCCATCGCGATAGGTTAAACATCGTGCTAACGCCATCCTGTGCGACCAGGAAGAGGCGTCTCGCACAGTGTAAGCAGGTGCTGTCAATTTCAGATTATATTTCAGTATATATATAGGCATTGATGTGGCATGCAGGCATACACCCCAGTCGAAGTCCTAGCGGACGAAACGCGTCGGGTTTTATATGCCTACTATGCCACAATCAAACTTAAGCGCTTTTTATTGATTTTAAATGTTTTTTATTTTCTGGCTTCTGTTATTGTCTATGGGCTAATAGACTTTTGCCAGACCTGGTCTCTGATGTAGCTTATTAGCCGGGGGCTCTTTTTATTTGCCAAGCTTGTATTAAAGTTTTTGAAGCGGATTTACGCTATGTGGAGTTTTTTTTGATTTCTCCATCGGAGGAGCTATATGATAACTGGAATACCGGAGTGCAGTGGACCGTTTGATGGGGACTTCCACCTCCCAGCATCTCTACTGAACAGATGAAGCAGCATTCCATCTACTGCAGTTCGTGTTAGTACAAGCTTATCTTGACTCTAAGGCCGCTGGCCGGTGAGTCCACCACTCTTGGTAAGAGTATTTTATACATTCCCACATCCTCAGCTTCTATACCTACTTCGCTAAGCGAGCCATTTGGGCAGTTCTGAGGGAGTTCAAGCAATCAAGCATCCAGGTGTACCTTTATAGGTCCATCATTGGGACTGTTAGCAGATTTCTTTTCACTCATGAACATTATTTTTATTACTGTCATCTTATTGGTTCAATTTTATATTTTCTTATGATGTATGTTCACATGTCTGGTGACACCAAGGCTTAGTATATAATTTATGCTTACTCACGAGATTTATACACAATATTTTTTCTTTTTCCCCGGTGTGGGGATCTTCTTGTTTGGTTCAGGTAACACATTTATCATTCCTCACCTGATTTTTAGATAGGCACCCTATATTTGTTACAGCATAGCATGAGGGTCATACTATAGAGGTGTCCACTTTAAGTACCTAGTATCCCCTTTTTTTATATATTAAATAATAATAATAAATAAAATCTGTAAGGATTTATTTAATTAAATACCTCATAGGGGAATTTTGACCCTCTGTTTGTCATTTCAGAGCGGCTGACCCTAATGAGGAACAAATACAATTTAGCGCCGCACTTTGTTTTTTATTTGATCTAGTTGTACTGCCATACAGTAATCCTTAATATCTATCAACCCCACACCTCCAGCTTTCCTGTGTTTCACCATTGGTCCGTAGGGACCCCTAGACCTTTTCACATTTCAAACATTTTTTTTAAACAGTACTGATAATGCAAAAAGTTGGTTGGGCTTAAGGGGAATGGGGATTGTCTCGAACAGATAAAATATTTGGGGTAGTAGCATCATTTTAAATGATGCCAATCTGCCTAGCCAAGATAAATCAACATGGGACAATTGTTGAACGTCTTTATAAAGTTTAGCCAATAATGGATTGTAGTTAGCATTGGCCAGCGAACCTACCTTGGGCGTTAATATGATGCCCAGGTATGGTATGCTGTTGTCAGCCCAGGAATAAGGAAGATTTTGTTGTAAAAGGCACTTAGAGGATTTATGAACACCGAGGTCTAAAATCAGGGATTTGGTGTAGTTCACTTTTTAGTATGATAAGGTGTTAAACTGGTAAAATATCTGATGCACTCCCCAAGTTTTGATTGCACTTAACAAACTGCTTCTTTAGGTCATCACACTCTTTGTTGCAATAAAACTTTTTTTACTTGAACCAGCAGAACATAATGATACAGTCCAAAATCTGGCCTTACTGTATCCAAATCCAGGTAAATAAATATTTCTTCAAAACTTGCATACAATTCCTTAGGCATTTCTGAAGCAATGTGGCATCCTGAATTTAGTACATATTTTAACCTAAATCTTTTCCAGATCTTGTAGAGTAGATTAGCAGCCACCCCTCTCCCAAAGAGTAGAGCAAATGAGAACCTCACGTTCACCCTCTCTTAGCAAGACATGTCTCCAGTACCTTCTCTCCTTGGGTGCCCGCTTCACCCCCTATAAATAGGGCACCCCAGATCACCACTCCACCAGTAGGAGGAACAATACAAAAAGGGTCCTGCACTAGTCTACACCCTGGCCATGGCTGATTGGGAACAAACTTGGCAAAAATAACAGCTAGCTTCTGAGTTCAGTCCCAACCAAAGTTTGGACTGAATCCATTCTCATCCCTACTTAGCATAGGCATGTTGTTGTTGCTACTAAAATCTATGTTCACAGTTAAAGGGCTGGAAGCAGAGCACACCAACTCTCAGCTAGAAAAAAATCATGTGAATATCATCTGAAAAAATGGTGTTACAAAAGCATTGCTTCATCATAAAATCTGCACTCATAATCTCACTACATCCACATTGTCAGTGGGCAGAGGGAGATAAATTGCTACATGGTAGCCAAGCACAATATACTATTTAAAAAAAGGGGCAAGCTGCCATGCTCTCTAAATACCTATAAGTTCCCCACTAATGAGTCAGAAATTACGAGCTTCTTGGGGGTTTTTTTTCGGATTTGCACCTAACAGTGCAAACCTGAATGCTGCATCCAGGTTTTTGGAATAACATATTGATTTATACCTGTCAGGAAAGCACTGAACATTTGGGCCAAATAGAGACTGTACATCACAGCTGCTAGATACTTTTCTGCAAAATCACAAAGGCACAAAATACATCTAGCCACAAATAGTTTAACTAGGGTATATTCTATAAATATTCAGATGTCTTTTTTTCTAATATATTTGTAATTGTACATCACACCATCTAAATTCTGTGTGCACCAGGCATCTGTCTCTTCTTCCCATTCATTAATTCCTCTTTGATGATGCTCCATGTAATTTATAACATGTAGATTAGAGAGTAGCAATCATTAAAAAACTAATAAAGTCTGGGAAGAAGGAAAATTTGCTTAGAACAATTATATCAGTGCATGCAATTATAGCAATGCATGCAAAATATCAGCGGATACCAGGTCTTTGATTTTATCCTCATCTTAATTACAAAAAATGAATTTCTCCTTTGTATTACCAGATAAAAACAAAATCACAGGAATGTCTTTATGATAACATTTGTTCTATGATGGAAATGTTTGCAGAAAGCTGTTTTATATTATGCACTCCAGGAAGGCACCAGCCTGCCAATTGTACATGCATAACAAACTGAGACGGGTAAGAAGAAACATGCTAAAACTGATCACCACAACTGGTCCTGTCATACATCCATTTATTTCTTTTAGTTTTACTTATGTAGCGCTACCCCTGCAGAAACCGCATAAGTATATTTGGTTGAGTACTCTGCCTCTCAACCCCAATAACAGTCTCAGCCCCTTCTGGCATACCTGGTAATGGTGTAAGGGCAAGGACCAATGAGAAACACACACGTTATGATAAAACACAGAAATTGTCTTTACTATAAGGTTTCTGTGGAAAAATAATGAACAGTAACAATGCACATATGTCAAGTGAATCAGTTAAACAATAATAACTAAGACCCAGAGCAATATAGCTCAATAGTGTATTCAGGCTGCTATCAGGGGATTCCCAACCTGAGAATAACCCCAAGAGCAGAGGCAAACACTTAACAATGACAATCCTATAGCAGATTGGTTACCTCTATATAAATTGGCTCTTTGAGTCCAGACAGGAGAAGAGCAGAAGAATGACCCTCTCTTATGTCAGACCTCTCCCCTTTGTCTTCTGACACCACAGACCCAACAACAAACACTGTATTCAAATCAATATTTATTTTCTTAGCTTCCCAGATAAACCGTCCTGCACACCCACTACATATACAGAGCCCTGGACATGTGTGTGCATGCCCGTATGACACCAGTAACTTCAGTCTCTTTCAAGAAGGATGAGGCTTTGTATCTTCAGCTAGCCATTCTTGTTGGTGCACTTAAACTCCTGAATAGCAGGGCCAAACAATACAACTGGCCCGGATTATCAAGTAAAGAATGTAGGGTCTTCCGCAGCAAGGTGAAAGGACAATGGTGACTGTATACAGTGTCTCTGTATCTGAATAGCCTTGTGTCCTGTGGCACTACAGGTGTCAGCCAAGTGACCAAGAGCAATGATGTCTGTATAGAGTGTTCATAAAGCTGGATGGGCAAAGTGAAACAATTCTGTCTGTGTGCAGTGTCCTTGTTTCCTGCAAATGGGAAATGCCCTCTCACCCAATCCTGCGGTCAGGCCCAAACAAACCTTCTAGAAACAGGCAGGCTCGTCTGGTGATGCACCTGGGATCCCCCTCTCACAGGTTGGATGTCCCCGACTGGCTGTGGAGCTTGTAAATGAGCTGTGGACTGACCCAGGAGGCAACACCTCTCTCCTGAGTCCAGTCTCTTCACCTGCCACATGGTGACTGAAATACCCTCAGATAAGTAAGATGCAGTCTCCAGTTCATTTTCACCCAGAGCATGCTAACCTTAGTAGTTCCTGTCCCCATACATGACTATGGAGCCGTTTGTGATAGGGACTACATATCCCAGAATCTTTTGTAGCTGCTGCTTGTTAAAGTCCTTCTGATTTGCTCCTGAAATTGGCTCTCCTCCTCTTGCCAACAGGGACAAAGGGGAGGGTGCAGAGTGAGCAGCTCTGTGTGTTTGTGTGTGTGTGTGTGTCTCCCAAGAGAGAGAAGAGGGGAGGGAGGGGGGAAATTCCACCTTATGTGAGTTATTCCTAAGAATTACAGGCCTACAATATAAAACGCCAAATTTCCGTGCAAAATAATTGTACTGCTTTCAGCATCAAAAATCTGAAATAATCATACCGCCAGGGAGGTTAAGGACCTAAGCTCCCTGCTGGGAATCTTAGTTCCCTTTCCTTCTTGCAGGGAATTCTTTATGGTTTTTCTTCAGTTTTTAAGGACTGCAGTCAACAGCTGAGCTGGGTGGCAAGCTAGATAATCTAGGTTCTCATAGTCTACCCAGCACAGCCTCAAGTGCAGGCAGATCCTTCCTACATTTGGGTTCTGTTGCAACAGCCCTATCCTGGATATAAGGGGCAATACGGGAGGCGCATATGACCAAGTGACTTATTGCTCTGTCACGGAAGAGATGGGTTCCAGTGAATTTACCCCCATCTTTCATACTATTGGGATCTAACAAGTATTCATAACTCCATCCTTTCCCCATTCTCCTCCTGGATGACCTGAAGTTTATTTTTGATATTCCTTGATCTCTTTGCCTCTCTTTGCCAATGTGTGTCAAACCTGTCTTACTTGAGCGGGTTTTTTCTGCAATATCACACTTGAATGTTTTCTAATATGGTGCTTCTCCGGCAATGTTGGAGAGGCCATAATATCAAAGAAAATGAATAAGCTATTGCCCTGACTGGAACCCAACCGTAATTTTTGCTAATTATTTTTATTGTTTTTAAGGAAAGGTGGGAAGTAATACAAATTGTGGACAAGGAAAGATTACTCCTGTGCTTGTGAGGGTCTGTTTGGGTTTGAGAAAAGTAGTATTGTGAAATTATAGCGAAGCTGAAAGAGATGGTGTTGCATGTCCCGCTGCCCAGAAAATGACCCCGGGGTGGTCAGGTAAGGCTATATGGAGAGTGATGGATGAAGGGTGCGTGATCAGTTGCTCACATCAAAAAGTATAACATTTATTCAAATGAAAAAGCCAATAAAGGCAAATAAAAGCGATTAAATAATGCCAATACTACGTATCAATACAAAAAGGTAACAAAATATAACAAACATGGAAATTTAAAGATAAAAATGGGTTAAAGGTATCATGAGCCCATATTGAGGCGGGTGTTTAGAGTTGGCGGGAAGTAATACAAAACAGAGCCTCTTGGCATACCCTGGCTTGTAAGACATACAACACATACAGAGAATAAAAAACCTAGAACTAAACCTAAAACATCCCGAATCTTACTGATGAAGTGAATAAGGAGAACAAGTGCGCTCTAATGGTAGGTATGCTTAAGAAAAAACATTCAATCTTTGTACAGCCAAGAGGTACCCATTCCAGTAAGCTGTGTTATAATCATCTATACATTTGGAGTATCTAGACAGGTAGTGTAAGGCATTAGGTGGTCAGGATACATGGACAGCTACAAGTTTAGTAAAGGCTCAGGTCTTAAACAGGGTTCCCAGCAGGGTTATCCTGCTCTGGAACAATGGTATCGGACTCCACCCAAATATTCCAGACCTTATTAAATTTCCGGGGACACACTCTGCTGGAATATGTTTCTTTGTATAGGGGAATTACTGAGTTAACCAGCGACTTCCACACATTTAGGGTCAGAACAGAAGAGGCACCTAAGTACAATCAGTTTCCAGGCATAAAAAAGGAGCAGCTCCAGTAATAGAGCCAGTAGTCAAACAGCCCTAGAGAGGGCTAGTGCATCCACCAGACCTAGTATACAGGTATCCAGCTTTTGGGGTATGGGGATAGTGGTCAGACTGGTAATAAAGCTAAGGATCTCTGACCAGTAAGTTTGTAGGGACAGGCAGGACCAAACCATATGCAAAAATTCAGTGTGACAAAGCCAACAACATGGTGGGTAAACCGGATAGATCTTATGCAATCTATAAGGTGTGTAATAGTATTTATGTAGTATTTTAAACTGAATTAGGCAATTCCTGAATGATATTAATGGGAGAAAGGGGAGTCCCAAATGTCCTCCCAATCATTGGCGTCCAATTCCAGCAGCTCCGCCAGCCAAAAACTATGTAGATTGTCCATAATGTGGTGCACAGTCGGTTGAAGGACTTTGTAAATTGTAGATAATGTTTTTTTTAAGGGATTCATCCCGAAGGAGCAATTCCATGCCAGATCGGTAAAAGGTCTAAGGAGAGCTCCCAAACTGTGCACCAAAGGCGTGGCATAGCTGAAGGAAATGGAAAAAGTAGTTGTTAGGGAAAGCGAAACAGTGTTTAAGTTGATCGAAAGTCAGCAGTGCGCCATATTTACAGAGAACCCAACCATCATTTTACGGGGCACATTAGAGGGCCAGGAGAGTGGTAGGGAATACCAGTTGAAGTGGATGCAGCTCCTCTCAGATTAGGTCTTGAGATCCTAATGCACATATAAAAAACAAACACATTATTCCATACAGGTTTCCATTGCTCCGCAACTCAATAAAATGTATACCCCACATACAAAAACTACTTCATTTTCTATACGGTGCAATTGACTGTTCTGCACACTATCATATAGTAGTTTATTGATGCTAATTTTTGGCATTTAAGCATGAATACATTCTTAATCCCAATCATAAGACTGACCTATTTAGTATCTAATCATCATTAGACTATGTCTTTTATTATTATTATTTATTCACATTTTATTTCTCTGTATTTTTGAGTATGGACAGTATTGGTCGCTCTAGGGTCAATTAACATTAGCCTTGTATATCCCCTTGTTCTTTCCTTCACATAGTTACATAGTTAGTCAGGTTGAAAAAAGACACAAGTCCATCTAGTTCAACCGTTAAAATAAATAAAAAATACTATCAAACAATCCCATATACCCAATCCTATACCCACAGTTGATCCAGAGGAAGGTGAAAAACCCCAGCAAAGCATGATCCAATTTGCTACAGCAGGAAAAAAAAATCCTTCCTGACCCCCAAGAGGCAATCGGATTTTCCCTGGATCAACTTTACCTATAAATGTTAGTACCCAGTTATAATATGTGCACTTAGGAAAGAATCCAGACCTTTCTTAAAGCAATCTACTGAGATGGCCAGAACCACCTCTGGAGGGAGTCTATTCCACATTTTCACAGCTCTCGCTGTGAAGAAACCTTTCCATATTTGAGATGAAATCTCTTTTCCTCTAAGCATAAAGAGTGCCCCCTTGTCCTCTGTGTTGACCGTAAAGTGAATAACTCAACACCAAGTTCAATATATAGACCCCTTATATATTTGTACATGTTGATCATATCCCCCCTTAATCTCCTCTTCTCAGGAGAGAATAAATCCAGTTCCTCTAATCTTTCCTCATAGCTGAGTTCCTCCATGCCTCTTATCAGTTTGGTTCTCTGCACTTTCTCCAGTTCCACACATGCAGTGTGTAGCACTATTTTGGTTAAACAAGAGTTAATAGTACTGGCCTCTTACTCCCGCCTTCCTATGATTTGATAAACGGGTGCTCCTGACTGCCCTGAAACATGTAGCCACATCCCCTCCACTTCCTGTCATTGCCCAGCTGAGAGAAGTGCTGTTTGGAGCCGCAACAATCTTGCCACTTCTGGAAACTGCTGTTGCTTATGTTCCAGCCTGAACCCTGACAGCTGCACCTCCATCAAGAACTCTGCTTCAACTAGCCACATGTATGAAGAGCTTCATGATGATCCTATGGCGGTCTATATTGATTTATGACAAACCTTGAGAATTTAATCTAGTGAGTGCATTTTTATTGTCTTTTATACTTTTTTTTATAAATGGCCATAATATGAATGGGCAAATGCTAGTGCCCAATTCCAGTACATCACATCCAGAGCTTTTCCTGTAGGGCATGCAGTTATGGCTTTCCTACTGCCAGGGGGATTTACTCATGAGGGCTCAACACTGCTCCACAGTCCTGCAGTCAATTATAGATCAAGGGTGCGATGAGTCTCTTGGGCCCTACCTTCTGCTCTGGTTGGCCTGGAAATAGGATATGGGTTCTAGGGGCTATAAGCTGGGGTTCCTCTGCTGCTCCCACTTCCCTGTTTCTGTCTCTGCCCTGCCTGTGTCCCCACACAGACTACCAGATTCCCATGCAGCTCCTTCAGAACTATGGATCTAGGAGTCTTTATATATTACATAGTTACATAGTTACATAGTTAGTAAGGTTGAATAAAGACACCAGTCCATCCAGTTCAACCTGAGTGAGTGTGTGTACATGTCTACAATTGTCCCTATCCCTATACATTGTGTCCCATTAAGATGCTCATCTATTATATTATTATTTTATTTAAGGTACCCATATAGCGCCATCAATTTACGCAGCGCTCCACACATACATTGCACACTCACATCGATCCCTACCCTCAAAGAGCCCACAATCCAAGGTCCCCAACTGACATTCATATTCTAGGGCCAATTTTGGACAGAAGCTAATTAACCTACCAGGATGTGTCTGGAGTGTGGAAGGAAACCGGGGCACCCGGAGGAAAACCATGCAGGCATAGGGAGAACATGCAAACTCCAGGCAGGTAGTGTCGTAGGTGGGATTCGAAACAGCGACCCTTTTTACTGCTAGGCTGCCTAACTTTACTCAAAGTCCTATGGCAAACAGGTTCAGGGCTTTTAATTTTCATCCAATTGTTTACTGTTCCAAACAAATAGGAGTATCTGTTCTATCTTGCACCTGCAGGTCCTGCAATACACCTGATCTAGGCCTTCCCTCCCCCAAAACCCCTTCCTTGTCTGCTTCGCAAGTTTGGGATGGAGGGCTTTTGGTTGTTACTCCAGATTGGCTCAGGGGGATGTGGTACTTTTCACTCTTGGTGGATACTGTGCCAAAGCTAGCTGTCTAGCTTTTCTGTTTCAGGATTGATTGCCATCTTGCTTCACAGTTTAAGGCAGGGGTCTTCAAACTGCGGCCCTCCAAGTGTTCAGGAACTACAATTCCCATCATGCCTAGTCATGTCTGTGAATGTCAGAGTTTTACAATGCCTCATGGGATGTGTAGTTCTGCAACAGCTGGAGGGCCAAAGTTTGAGGATCCCTGGTTTAAGGCATCATTTTTTGAGGTCTTGGGAGGCAGGGGATCCTCTGATCGATGATTTGCATGCTGTTAAAAGCTAACTTCCACTAAGTTTTCATTTGCAATAGATGACATGCTTTGCATGGTGCTAGGAAAGAAACCTTTACACCAGTAATTATTCATGGGGCCGAATTCTGACCTCTTTACCATCAGGTTGAGATCAGCTTTTGGGTCTGCATGCCATGGAGGATGATCTTGGTACCTGCAATCTTATTTACCAGAGCATCTTGTTCCTTGTTTAAGACTTTGTACAGGGTTTTTCTCCTGTAGCCTCCTGTACTACCTCCTGTAACTCAACTGGAGTTAAATTTTTTTTCTGTTGGCGCTTCAATACTGCCTTTCGAACCTATTAGGAATTTTTCTCTTTCCATCCTTGCTTACAAGGTTGACTTCCAGGTTGCTAGGTGTTTTTTTGTACTAAGTGTGACAGATCCCCTTCCCTCCCTCCCCCAACCCATCAGTAATATTCCAGTCTGGTTCCGTGTATGTGATCAGAGGCCCAAAGAGTCCCACATTTGTCTCGTTGTATTCTCTGTACCACTCCAAACTTAGTGCGTTTATACCATTGGATCAGTGCATGTATCCGAGTCTCAGGCCTACCTTGCAAGGCCCATATGGTTGCATAGACCCATGCTTCAAACTGGTTACAACTGGTTTTTAAACTAGGAACAGTTAACTTGTAAATAGGACAACCAGTCCCGCCCTCCCCTGGCATCAAAACTGCCAGCAGAAGGACCAAGTTCATCCGAACTTGTATTTAAAGCTGTATAGAAAATAAAACTCCCCCGGGGGGAAACCAACTTTGCTTCTCACATGCTCTCCATGGGGAGCTTGTGTTCCCAGCTTGGCATTAGGAAGGGATATTTATAATGTAGAAAACAATGGGATACAAACAGGTATACGATCCCTATCCAGATGCACCCCAATGAGGATAGAACTGTCCTCTGGGCAAGTCAGTCTTCTTCAGCCGCCTGTCTCCTGGCCTGATGCAGAGCATTTTCATTAGCATCCAGCCAACCCGCAGTGTCAGACGCATTCTCAAAGAAATGTGTCTGATTTATCGCAGTAATCTGAAGTCTGGCAGGATAAAGCATTGAATGGGGAGCCTGCAACTTCTGCAGCCTCTTTTTTACATCCGTAAAGCAGGCTCTTCTTTTTGGACATCAGAGGAAAAGTCAGGGTAGAAAGAGAAACACCCTCCATTGAACCTTATGTTCTGCTTCTCCCTGGCCAGGCGCAGTATAATCTCCCTGTCTCTGTAATGCAGCATGCATGCCAAAATAGGGCGCGGAGGGTGCCCAGAAGGCAGAGGTCTTGTGGGGACCCTGTGCGCCCTCTCCACTGCATACAGTGTAGTGAAGAAATCCTTCCCAAAGATTTCCAGCAGCCATCTTTCCACGAACTCGGTGGGATCCCTGCCTTCCATTTTTTCGGGGAGGCCCACTATGTGGACATTGTTTATCCTCAATCTATTTTCGAGGTCGTCAGCGCATCGATTGACTGCTGTAACCATCCTGGCAGTAGATTGTGAGTCCCTGATCAGTGGGGGAAGTTTGTCCTCTATGTCACTTATCCTGCTTTCAGCTGCAGTGGTCCTCTCTCTGATTTTTTGCAGATCCTGTCTTATCAGGGATACTTCCTCTTTAAGCCCTCCAAATCATTCCTGCAAAGTATTGACAGAGGCTGTACATTTATTGACTGCTTTCAGGATCATTGCCAAAGTCGGCTGTTCATTCTCCTCTCCCCCACTGTCCTCCGTTAGCTCCTCTACCTGTGCCTCCAGGGGTTCTGTGTTTGCATCTCTCAGCATGTCTTCCTCCTGCCCTGTGAGTTCCCCTTCTGGTTATCCCCCCCTTTGCAGGATCTGTGATCACCAGCGTGCCAGCCAGCTTCTGGGCATAGTATCTTATGTCCTTGGGGGGGTCCCCGCTAGTGTGTTTGGTGGATTTAGGGGGTTTACTCACAGATCCCCTCGGGGTCTATGCACCACGCTGTCCGCGCTGTTGGAGGCCTGCGCCGCCGCCATTTTGGATCTCTGGATGCTGTGGATCATCTTTTCCTTTTCCCCGGGTAACCATAGCTGATCCGAGCATACCAGGGGAAGCAGTGAGGTCCCGTGAGGTTCCGATGCCGTTTGGGTACTGTGGATTGGTGAATCCGAGCTGGGAACAGGGTAAATGTCAGGGTAACTTACGGGAGCTCAGTTGCAACCGCTCACATGCTGATCCCAGCCACACCCCCTACTAAGTATACTAGGTGTATTTTTGTTTAGCTGGTGGCCTTCTTCTGTATTCAGCCCTTTCTGGTCCTACACAGGGGTGAAGTGGTGCTGTGGCCTTGAGCTTCCTCCCCTCCTTCTTGATTTAGTCATTCTACCTCTAACAGAACATGGTTCCACATCTCTCTTTTTTTCAGCTCCCGTGCCTTAGAGGGATTTTTTTTTTCTCTTCCTGTATAGAGGTAGTTTGTGAGGTGTGAGTTGCCTCACAGCCATTACTTCATTTGAAAGTGTGACTTTCTCTAAGCTACCTAGAAGGGTTTCTGAGCCCCAAGGTTTTTATCTTGATGGAACAAACTTCTGCAAGTTACTCAGTCAGATGTCCATATCTCGTTTGCAGCTTGCATGTCTTACAGGTGGCATTGTGCTGTTTCTGCCTTGGGGGAGTTGTTTATTTTTCCCATGCCTTGGTAGATTCAAGATCCTGTGTCCTTTAATGAATGAAAGAGAAAATAGGATTTTTTGTACTGACCATAAAATATTTTCCCTGTGTTTGTTGAAAGTGACAGCACCCACCCCTCCGGTTGTTATGTCTGTGACCAGTTTGTTGCTTTATTTGTTGCTTTGGGACTAACTGAGCTGCCTCTATCATAAAAGTATAAAAATCCCTGTAACAGTATACAGTTAATACATACAATAATTTTAATTCATTATATGATCTTTTTTATATCACAATTTCCTTCTCAAATATATACGATTAGCAATTTAGTCCAGTGATAGGTGTTAGGATGAACTATAAAATGACCAGAAGTGATTTCAGCCCTCTTTTTTAGTCTCACAACCAATGTTTGTTAATCACTTGAATCCGACATGCCACTTTAAAAGGGCATTATGACAGTAGATATTTGTCTTAGTGCAGTTTTAAAACAGCAGTTGGAATCAGCAGTTCTCCTGGGTTCCAGCCAGGACGTAGGCTAGAAATGCTGGCTGACAATGAGCATCCATCATTAAACTCAGGAGATGAAACGATCAGCTCCTGGGCTTCTGATCTTGCTATAACACAGTACCCCATGGTACCACTTGTGGCAGCTATGTAAACACAAAAGTGACGTCACATTATGTGTGACGTCAACGCACTTCCTCTGAATACAGAGACTCTGCCAGAGCTGTTGCTTCTCTGTCCAGTGTCTTTCTGCAGAGGTAGATCACTACTATATGAATCTATTGTTGACTGATTGCAGTTAGTAGTAGATCACGATTAGATTACTGTTAGTCTCTACTGACCAGATTGAGAATCCTCCTGAAGAAAAGACATTTTTTTTAAATAAACTTAAAGTAAAACGTGAATGTTTACTTTGAGCTTTACCATTCCGTTTGTAGGCAGGAGCAAGTTATGGTTTCCCTTTATTTAGTGAATACTCAATCGTTAGGTGGGATTGTGGAATTTGCCCTGCTCTTTCCTTTTATTTTGGGAGTTGAAGCCTTGATAGCTCTCTTGGGATACAAGCAGCAATAGAGGAAAGATGTCCCTGTGAGTATGGAAGAGCTCCCCCTGGAGCTTTGAGGAGGAGGTTTGGGATCAGAGGAGGCCCAAGACCTGGACTGAGCAGTACCATGTAACATAAGTGAGTAACACCACAGTTCTCCTCCTGAGTAATAGTGGGACAGTTATCGCAATAGATGCAAGACACCTTTTGCCTCTTTATTGTCTCAGCCAGGAAGGAGTAAATTGGATGCTTTAACTTTTCTGCAGTGTGTAAAAAAGAACCAAGTGTGTGTTACACACCTGTACAAACCTGGTTGGCCATGGAGCAGGTGGTGCTTGAAAGAACGGAGTCACCCTTCCTGTGGTGAGAGAAGACCCCTATCAGGTAACATGCATAAGCGACTCAGGCTCCTGAGTAACTAGGGCCCTGGGTGTGCTGCTTGACTTCAGGGACTTTAACCTGGACCATGAGTAAGAAATAGGCCTATGTGCAGTGGCGGCCCATTCATGGGGTGCATGGGTGCCACACCCCATCTATGCGTCCAGCCCCCTAATCTACACGCAGAGCACTAGAAGTATGGATTCCAATGGTGTTTTTTTTTTTTTTTTTTTTAGAAGCACGTGAATAGAGTTTCTAATAGGCTTTAAAAAAGGGTGGGTACTGTGCCCTGAGCCCACCCAGTTGTGTGACAATAGCGAATGAATATTCACTATTGTCCCAGTGATCTTCCTCCTGGCCAATGAGGAAGCGGGTCTTGAGACCCGTCACCTGCTTGGGTCTCTTCCTTCCTCCTTTTGGTTGCCTAGGAGAAGAAGGGAGAAGACGCACGGCGGAAGCCGCTGTGATGCAGAGGAAGGGGAGACACGATGGAAGCTGCCGTCCGCCGCCCATAGGACCGCTGCCCTCCCGCGACCTAGATGGGGTAAGTGCAGGGCTCAATGACTGACTGACAGTGAGGGGGGGATAACCACTTCACCTCTGGAAGATTTATCCCCTTTCCTGATCAGGCCATTTTTTGCGATACGGCACTGTTATATTAACTGACAATTGGGCGGTCCTGCGACGCTGTACCCAAATAAGTTATGTCAGTTTTTTCCCACAAATAGCGCTTTTTTTTGGTGGTATTTGATCACCTCTGCGTTTTTTTATTTTTTATGCTATAAACGAAAAAAAAAAAGGCAGACCATTTTGAAAAAAACAAAACAAAACGTTTTTCTTTCTGCTATAAAACATATCCAATAAAAAAAAAGAAAAAATCAAATTTCTTCGTCAATTTAGCCCAATTTGTATTCTGCTACATATTTTTGGTAAAAAAAAATCCCAATAAGCGTATATTGATTGGTTTGCGCAAAAGTTATAGCGTCTAACACAGGATCAACACCTTCCTTACTGACAGAACAGCGATCTGCATTGTATACATAGGTAGATTGGCATTCTGCCGATGTACTAAACAATCGGCGTCTGCTGGTGGACATCAAGTCTGTGGTACCTGGTGCTGGACTCTCGCTGTGTGTGAGCACAGTGGGAAAGAGCCGTCGGCGGCACACATGCAAGCGCCCTACTCAGAGTATATATACATATTCCAGCACACAGCTGCTGCCCTGTAGCAGTAAAACTGCTATATGGCAGTCAGCAATGGTTAAAAGAGATTGGGACCAGGAGGATAAGTCTTTGTGGCCTCAGGCCTGCATCAATGCGCATGTACAATAGGTGAGCTTGGGCACCTGAACCAATGGGTGAATCTGAGGCTGTGCACATGAGTAGGGACTGTGGCTGCACGTGCTGCAATTTGCACATGCTGCGCGTGCAGAATTTGGTTACATTATATGCTAAAAATCTGGAGGTGCCCAAATTATGTAAATGTTGTGCTGGGAAATAGAACAGGAAATGCACTTTTTTATTTTTTATTTTTTGTCCCCAATAAAAATCTATTGGTATCCAAATTTGCTACCAAAGTTGAGCCGAAAAAAATATACATAATATGTTGGGATAGATTACAAATGCTAAAAAGATAAAAATTGCATAACTGCGACATTTATGAAATGAAAAAATGCTCTGGGGCTCAAGGGGATTAAAGGAGAAGAAATCACTCAAGTGCTTAAAGCAACTCTGTGGTTAAAAAAAAAAGAAGAACAAAAAATCCCTCTGTAAAAAAACATAATACTAACAGACAAAATGTACCATCCAGCCTTAATAATGAAAATTCACAACAACAAATGTGCTGTTTGTTTGCATTAACTGATGACCCATTATGAAATTTAGAACCACCCCCTCACTCCAGACTATGGCTAAATATTGCGTAATGATTTCTTGCGAACCACTGTTTTCACGACAACAATTCAAAACGCCCTTGTTTGTTGAATACCTGCGCCACCTTGCAAAAAAATTTCAGTGGGGTAATTGCAAGAGAGTGAAGATTGGAGTCATTGGCAGTCAAACTTGTGTTTTTAATATTCTTTAACCAAAACATTTATTATTATTACTATCCTATGACTTATCTACATATTTATTACGCTTCCCTCTCTGGGCAGGGGGCTGGAAGTGTATGGATGGAGAATTTCTCTCTGGTGTGTCTTTACCCCGGGTGAAATAATGTCTAGCTTCGCCACTGGATCAGGCATAGGGACACAAGGTGGGTCATTCCAGAATAAGCCTTCAACAGTTCCCCCTTAACTGACCTTACTTGGTGTTTCTCTATCCCACCATCTCATCTTCAATCTCATCTGATTATTGGTTCCTCTATCAGAAGCTGCACATGGGCCTTATTCTATCCTGGGCAATCCAGTATTCCAACTAGGCTCTTTAATTGCACCATTCCACACCCTGCAGGAGGTATATTTGCCAGTCTTCCCGCTTCATCAATAACAGACAATAGCCCCTTAGCTACCCTTACATCTACCATAGGTCCTTTCAAATTGACTACCTGGATAACCTTCCAACTCAGGCATTTTTTTCCTCTTTAACACCCCTTGAACCTTTCTTCAAACCGCTCACCCACTTTGAGAGTTTATGCTCTGATAATGGTCCACTCAGACACCTGGTATTAACTACGACCTGGTCTCCGAACTGCATGAACACTATAAGGCACCTTTTCTTTCCAAGTGGGAGCAGGACCTCCAAGTACCATTTTCTCCTCCACAAAAAATACTCCACTTCTCTCTAAAATCCTCTGTATATACCATATTCCAGGAAACAAACTATAAAATACTATTTAGGTGGTATGATCTCTTTCAGCCCTGCATTCAACTATGTCTCTGATATTTTGTTGGCATTGTAATTCAAATAAGGGCTCATTCCTTCATTTATCTTGGTCTGTCCAAAACAAACTAATTTCAGCACTAAGTAGGGGAAGTCTCCCATAAATTTACAGACACTACCTTATCAGATGATCCAGGCTTCTTTAAGCCGCATAATTCCTTGATCACCTCACCACCAGGACATATGCAATATCCATTCTCCACCACTTCTTTAATGCAGCTTAATCATGCCTCCCCTTAAAGTGGAAAGATTATCCTCCCTTCCCGAAATAAAAATGATACCTTTAGGAAGACCTAGATCTGTTGGCTGACTGGAAGAAGGTAAGGCTCTCGTGTTTGTCGACACTTAAAAACTGGCATCCCATCTGATCCTTCAACCAAGGTCCTCTGTCCCTTCTCCCTCACTTTTCTTTTCTTCGCCACCTACGACACCTCCCTTTTCCCCCTTCTCCCTCCCTTCCCTAAATTAGACAATACTGATTGGTCTTTCTTTTCGTATTGTACTCAGAACGATATGGTTCTTTCTGGTTGCAATTACTAAATGTGCATGCAATACCAATACCAATTTGCTCTTCAAAGTCCTGTTGCTCTGTACACCTTCTGGAAGGAATATTGTACTACCCTTGTTTTCTGTAAACCTTTAATTCAGTGGTTCTCAACCTGGGGGTCGAATGACAATTTGCCAGGGGTCACCGAATCCTGGGCTGTTTCTGATTCCCGCACCGCTCTCCCAACCTTTTTGCAGCTGCCCAGCAGGGCAGTCCCTGGAGCCCGCGGCTGCCTACTCAGCCTCTTCGCAGTCCTCCATTCGGTTCACGGCATGGCTGGGGGGCAGAGACTAAAGGTCAGCTGACTGGTAAGGAATGTAAAGTGGGAGGGGCTGGAAGAGACCCTATCTCCTGATTTCGGCATAGGTGTCACTGTTACGAGACACCACAAAGTCGGAGACAGTGAGTAACACTACCTGTGATTATAGTTGCCATTAAAAGTCCCCACTACAGTTCTCAGATCAGCAGATGACCTTGATCAAGAGCGCCTAAGTTGGCTGATCAGAAATCCCCCCCCCAGCACTGCCACTCGTCCCATTCCCCCCACCCCCCACCAAGGAGTAAGAGAAGGAATAAAAATAGAGAATACATGGAAGGAAGAGGAAAAGAGGGGGAGGAACAAAGAAAAAGAGAATAAGAAAGGTGGCTAGAGAGAGGGATGGAGAAAAAAAACAAGAAATTGGGACAGAGAGATAAAAGGGAAAGAAAGGAGAAAGAGTAGTACATCCTAAAATGTACCATAAGGGGTTTTAATACTGTACGAGTGGAAAGGACTCAGGGAGCATTAAACGTCCGTGGGTTAGAGGCGCAAATTACTTGTCTTGCCTTGGGTGCTGACAACCCACGCTACGAAAATAATTTTACTCTTAGGGGTCCCCACAACTTGGGAAATTTTACCAAGGGGTCACGGCACTAGGAAGGTTTAGAACCACTGCTTTAATTGAAAAATAAAGAAAAAAAAACGAAGGAAAAGCAAAATTTTACAAGTATTAAACACAAAAAAAAAACACTCAACGAAACTACCCTAAACAAATCTCCCACTCCACTACTAAAACATAATTTCTGAATAAAAAATGGTGTTTTTGTTTTTCAAGTAAATTTTGCCTAAGCAGTTATTAGAGAAATTAAGAGTTTTCACTTCAGCAAAAAACCTGGGATTTCTGAAAAAAAAATCAATTACTCTGAAATCTGTCTATCTCTGGTTTCTATAGACTGCCACTAGGGTTGTACATTGCTTCTTTACATTGTTTGCTAAATAGGCCCAAAAATGGCGTGTAGGTCACTAGGCTAAAATATAACAACTCCCCCCACTTTCTGAGCCCATCCTCTCCCTGACCTCCCCCTGCCATCCCCTTGAGGCTTTTTTTGAGGCAGCAGATAGTGTCAGAATTCTAACTGAGTGGAGAGCAATGTCATAGATCTGAGTACAAATGATGCTCAGATTAATGTGTATATATGCACACGGAGGTCTTGAGTAAGTGTTCACTAAAAGTTAAAACATACAGCCAATATACAGATGCGATACTTAAAAATTAGCTTTTTTTTTTACCCACTAAGAGATTAAAATGTCTGTATGACCACTACTGAACTTTACACAGCTCTGTCTTACAGGTCTTGTCCTTTCTCCCAGCCTGGCAGAGTGCCAGAGAGATGGGCTCATTAGTCTGCTAGATTTCCTTTTAATGTCCAGCCCTCTCCTCCTATGAGCATGTTCCTTGTAAGCATATTGTACTGCGGCACGGCTGACTGACTCCTTGTGCTGCTTCCCTCTTTTCCACTCTGAGCTTTGCTTACAGAGAATGCAAGAGTCTGATACTAAGCTGTATTCACTTAAGTTCTAGATGCCTGGAGTTCGGCTTTATGTCTTTATGTCTTTCTTGGTCTTGGCTTTATACTACATGGCCTCAAATAGTACTCTAATGTACATGTTAGGATCTAATATGATGAGCTTAGCTGGTGGGTTGTTTCTGGGTCACTGGAGAGCCCATAACAGTTCCTTTGACTATAACATAAAGACATTTTCATACAGAACAATCATTGAAGAAGTAAATTATTAACCTAAATTTCTGTATCAGTTCATCCTCTTCTATATAAGGTCTTTATAAATATGCTGCATTTTCCAAACACAGAATAAACCTATAATTGCATTCCTATTGTCTAAAAATACACTTTTTTGTAGATTTGTTTTTCTTTTTTTTGTTGTTTAGCAGTTGATTTTAATTTATCCCAGATAGCATCTGTGTATGTATTTAAATATTTGATTTAATTATGAAAAAAATTACACATTTACTTTGTCTCTTGTTCTAGTGCTGCAATTTCCCTTTAAGGAGACATCCAGATGAGGTGTCTGTGTGATTTTCTTGCTGTGTTCCATTGTTTGGAAAAAAATTGATGGGGTGTTTGAATGCAATGAACCAAAAAAAAGTGATGAGTGAAACTTGGCGCCACGGTCCATTTTAACAGAAGACACAATGTAAATTCATGAAACAAATACAGCTGTGCTGATAATCATTGTTCTACTGCAGATTAAAATTTGATAAGGTTACTTTGTCAGGTTAATAAATAGATAAATTACCATCACTACAACTACTGGCATAAATAAAGAGACACCTTTATTTAAAGATAAATAAAGAGACACCTTTTTTTTTATTAAAGCCCATATCTAATTTTTTAACCAAACTGTATCACTGTACCTCAAATGGATAGTGGCTGAATAGGTGACAATACTTCTTTAATTTCAAAGGGAAAGGCAGCGTGTTTCTCACCTTATTCAAGGAAGTGACAAGTTCAACACCTCTTCTGGAAGGTATTTATAGCATTTTACAGGGGATTTAAAAAAGCAGATATAATACCCCCTAACCCACAGAGGCATGTGAAGGACCTTCAGTGGCGGGGGGCTACCATTTACCCCAGGGGAAAATCTATGGCTAGCGAAGAGGGGCAAAAATCACTGGGTGGCAGTCATTTTCTTGAATTTTTTAAGATTTCATTGTTCCAATCTAACAGAGAGAGTGGGTCAGGGCTCCAGATTCACTTCCAGCTGGTAGTGTAAAAAGGGTCTTCAAGCCGATACCGGCATCACTGTAAATTGCAAACTTTAGCTGGCTGTCAGACTTTCCTGTGCATCCTCCTAAGGGTGTCACTGTGCCTCTGCAACGGTCTAGCATCTGTCCATCTTCTCCCTTCAGCAGAGTCTCTCCTGTTGGCTCTACAACTTGGTTCAGCTTCCTCCTCTACTAGAAAGAATAGTTTTTAAGGACACTTCTGGCAAAAATCCAGGCCTTGACACCAAGCACATGTGTGCCCCCATTCAGATCAGTGGGCCTATTGGCAGCACTTCTCACCAGGCCTAAGCTTCGGGGGAAAGGACCTCTCCTGAATATCGGCCAAAATATTTACATCCTTGCCTAACATGCATTACCGGTAACATATTCCCTAGTGGTCGACCAGAGAATGACACAAATATTCATACTCCAACCCTATTGCCCCTCCCCTCTACTTATCTGAGACACTACCTGATAGTAGGCAGAAGCAAACATCTAGGCTGAAATTAAAGAAACTAAAAGAACAGCACCATCCATTAACCAAGCTCGGGCTGGAAATAACCAAACAGTACTAAGGTTAAGCGACACTCCTGCTTAAAGTGATTGTAAAGGCTCGCTTTAAAAAAATAACAAACATGTCATACTTACCTCCTCAGTGCAGTTGGTTTTGCACAGAGCAGCCCTGATCCTTCTCTTCTCGGGTCCTTCTTTTCTGCTCCTAGTCCCGCCCTCCTTTGAGTTCCCCTCAGCCAGCAGCTTGTTACAGGTTGTCACCCAAGCCAAGTCAGAGCTCCGTGTATCCATTCAGACACAGAGCCCCGGCCTGGCCCCACCCCCTCTCTCCCCTGATTGGCTGACTGACTTTCATTGTCAGCTGCGTGAGCCAATAGTGCTGCTGCTCTGTCTCAGCCAATTGAGAGGAGTGTACTGGACGGCTGAGGAGATCGTGGACATTGCTGGAGAGAGGAGGTCAGGTAGGTAATTGGGGGGTGCTGGGGGGGCTTCTATACACAGAAGGTTTTTTATCTTAATGCATAGAATGCATTAAGATAAAAAACCTTCTGCCTTTACAACTCCTTTAAGGCATGGTGGCTACACAGATAAGGCAGGCTTACTGTTACGTGCAGCTTAAATCAAATTTGAGATTTTAGACTTTGACTTTCGTTCCAGGTTGAAGGAATATTAAAATAATCTATTCATGACTTCAAAAAGTGCTTCAGAAAAAGCTTAAATTATCATTTTGGTTTTTGGTATGCTTTTATTTAATCTGAAAGTAATATACATTCCTTTAATTTCTACACTTCTACATACATCACCCCAATATGAATTCTTGATGGTGTGAGGAGAGTAGGCAGGGTAAGGTTTGGCTGCATGGTGTGAGAAACTTTCACAACCAACTGTGATGCTGTGCACACAAACTACACTATGTTATCAAAAGTATTGGGACACCTGCCTTTACACACACATGAACTTTAATGGCATCCCAGTCTTATGCCCTGTACACACGGTCGGACATTGATCGGACATTCCGACAACAAAATCCTAGGATTTTTTCCGATGGATGTTGGCTCAAACTTGTCTTGCATACACACGGTCACACAAAGTTGTCGGAAAATCCGATCATTCTGAACGCGGTGACGTAAAACACGTACATCGGGACTATAAACGGGGCAGTAGCCAATAGCTTTCATCTCTTTATTTATTTTGAGCATGCATGGCACTTTGTGCGTCGGATTTGTGTACACACGATCGGAAATTCCGACAACGGATTTTGTTGTCGGAAAATTTTATATCCTGCTCTCAAACATTGTGTGTCGGAAAATCCGACGGAAATTGTGTGATGGAGCCTACACACAGTCGGAATTTCCGACAACAAGGTCCTATCACACATTTTCCATCGGAAAATCCGATTGTGTGTACGGGGCATTAGTCTGTAGGGTTCAATATTGAGTTGGCCCACCCTTTGTAGCTATACCAGCGTCAACTCTTCAGGGAAGGTTATCCACAAGGTTTAGGAGTGTGTCTATTGGAATGTTTGACCATTCTTCTAGAAGCACATTTGTGAGGTCAGGCACTGATGTTGGTGAGAAGGCCTGATTTGCAGTCTGCGTTCTAATTCATCCCAAATGTGTTCTGTCAGGTTGAGGTCAGGACACTGTGCAGGCCAGTCAAGTTCCTCCACCGCAAACTCGCTCATCCATGTCTTTATGGACCTTGGTTTGTGCACCGGTGTGCAGTCATGTTGGAACAGTAAGGGCCAACCCCAAACTTTTCCCACAAATTTGGGAGCATGAAATTGTCCAAAATGTCTTGGTATGCGGACACCTTAAGAGTTCCCTTCACTGGAACTAAGGGACCAAGTCCAACCCCTGAAAAATAACCCCACATCATAAAGTTCATGTGCGTGTATAGTCAGGCATCCCAATACTTTTGGTAATATATTGTATGTCCTCAGTCTTCCAGGTTGAACTCAACTTAGGACATCTTGTGGCAAATAGGAATCACTACATGGGACGGCACCAGAAAATGGGTGATTATTGCTGCCAGAGCTGCTGAGAAAGCTTAAAGAAAAGAAATAGCCCAGATTTAAATTTTAAACTGACAGCACCAAAAGCAATTTTATAAAAAAATGTCACCACTCTTGGTATTGTAGATTACCATGTATTCATAACAAATAACATTTTATATTTAGACTAGTTTAGTTTGTGCAGTTTATAGTTTCATAAAAATAACTGTTACTTTTTGCAACCTTTATTATCTAGTAAAGAAAATATACATGTATAAAAATATATTATTTTAAATACTGGTTTTAAACTATATTTGTATATGTATATATTTATCAGTGCAGAAAACATTCAGAGATGAAGAAGGGATTCAAAGAGAAAAAATGTTTTCTGTCCACTATGGCTGCTTGAGGTGTGTGAGGCTAGAGCTCTATGGGCCATTTCACGTGACTCAAAACTGTGAAACGGAGACTCATGTGACTATGAGCAATTGTGTGTAATATTCTTTAGTTTAATAGGGGGGGTGTTCACCAGACCACCATGGAGGGATTTCAAACTAAAGAGATGATCTTCTCCCCAGAATGTGTTATAAGAGATTATGTGTAAGATACACATCTACACATACAACATCTTCAGTCAGACCATTAAGATGTTGTAGTTGGGTAGCTAAGTAATAAAACCACATATGTGACAATCCTTCCTCATCAAGGAGTTGTTTCAGGGTACCAAGCTTGATTCTAGCCTGACCACGTTTCCATACTTATTCACAAAAAAAAAAAAATGTCAGTAATATTGAACCAATGTTTAGATATCCAGATTGGAGCATTTTGTAATATGTATAGCAGCTGAGGAGGCCAAATAATTTAATTAAATTAATGTGGCCGCCAACAATAGTAAGCGACAGCAGCTTAATAGCAGTGATCTGCAATTTTTATCGGGACTGCAACATTGCGACGGACACTTTGGACACTTTTGACACTTTTTTGGGACCATTGACATTTGTACAGCGATCAGAGCTATAAATTATTATTATTATTATTATTATACAGGATTTATATAGCGCCAACAGTTTACGTAGCACTTATAGCCACTGATTACTGTATAAATGTCACTGGCAGGGAAGGGGTTAACACAAGTGGTTAAATGTGTTCCCTATGTGTGTTCTAACTGTGAGGGGGAATGTGGCTGAGTAGAGGAGGAGAGACATCGTTGTTCCTACTTAGTAGGAACACACGATCTGTCTCCTCTCCCCTGACAGACCCGGGATTTGTGTGTTTACACACACAGATCCCGGTTCCCGGTCTGTCATAAGCGATCGCGGGTACCCGTCGGTCATCGCGCCCGCTGGGCAGGAGCGATGGCTCTGGGACATGCTACAAGCCTGCTATAGCATCCTAAAGAGCCGACATACAGCTACGACGGCTCACGCAACAGTGCCATTCTGCCGCAGTATAACTGCCGCAGCTGGCCTGGAAGTGGTAATACAGTAACCCTCACCGGTGGGGCCCTTGCACATTCAGGCAAGGGCCCCAGTAGTGGGCTAAGTGGGAGCAGATTGGATCTGTTCCAGTTCCCACCCAACAGGTGGGAAAGCCCATAAACCTAAACTCACATGTGCATTAGACCAACGGGGCTCTGTGAGTTCTCTCAGTGCATGTATGTTAAGACTATTAGGCTTTCCCTCTGTTCAGGTGGCAGTGATTCTTTGGGTGGGTGTGCAGTTCCCCTGTAGGGCAGGATGGGGGGGCTCCTTTCCTTCCCTTAGTCCCTCACTTCTGTTCTCAGTGGGGCCGCTTGAAGGGGATTTCCACCTCTCACATTAGTGGCCTCTAGTTATGACACTGCGAACACGCAGGTTTCCTGCGCATGTGCAGTTGGTGAACCAGGCCCGATGACATCACACGCCGATCTAATTGGTGGGCAGGAGTGCACCGGAAAGGAGCGCTATATATAGGAGTTCCCCCTCCTAGGGAGTAAACTCACAGCCGCACTTGACAGGTCCCTTTGACAATATACAGTGCCTTCAAAAAGTATTTTCCACATTTTGTCACGTTACAAACAAAAACGTAAATGTATTTTTCGGGATTTTATGTAATAGACCAACACAAAGTGGCACATAATTGTGAAGTGGAAGGAAAATGATAAATGTTTTTAAAATTTTTTTACAAATAAATATCTGAAAAGTGTGGCATGCATTTGTATTCAGCCGCCTTTACTCTGATACCCCTAACTAAAATCTAGTGGAACCAATTGGCTTCAGAAGGCATCTAATTAGTAAATAGAGTGCACCTGTGTGTAATTTATTCTCAGTATAAATACAGCTGTTCTGTGAAGCTCTCAGAGGTTTGTTAGAGATCATTAGTGAACAAACAGCATCATGAAGTCCAAGGAACACACCAGACAGATCAGGGATAAAGTTATGGAGAAGTTTAAAGCAGGGTTAGGTTATAAAAATATCCCAAGCTTTGAACATCTCATAGAGCACTGTTCAATCCATCATCCAAAAATGGAAGAGTATGGCATAACTGCGAACCCATCAAGGCATCCACCTAAACTGACAGGCCGGGCAAGAAGAGCATTAATCAGAGAAGCAGCCAAGTGGCCCCTGGTAACTCTGGAGGAGCTGCAGAGATCAAAGCATATTCATGTTCTCATGTGTTAGAATGGCCCAGTCAAAGTCCAGACCTAAATCCAATTGAGAATCTGTGGCAAGACTTGAAATTTGCTGTTTACAGATGCTCTCCATCCAACCTGACGGAGCTTGAGCTATTTTGCAAAGAACAATGAGCAAAAATGTCACTCTGTAGATGTGCAAAGCTGGTAGAGACATACCCAAAAAGACTTGCAGCTGTAATTGCAGTGAAAGGTGCTTCTACAAAGTATTGACTCAGGGGGCTGAAGGGCTGAATACAAATGCACGCCACACTTTTCACATATTTATTTGTAAAACATTTTAAAAAACATTTATCATTTTCCTTCCACTTCACCATTTTGTGTCGGTCTGTCACATAAAATCCCAATTAAATACATTTACGTTTTTGGTTGTAACATGACAAAATGTGGAAAACTCCAAGGGGTGTGAATACTTTTTCAACGCACTGTACCATCTCAGTAAGTAGAGACTGTTTTATACCCTTCCATCTCTGTACTTGCACCTACCCCAGCTGATACTGAGTGAATTGGTTGTTCCACACTGTGTATCACCATTTGCCATTGCGGATGTTTTCCTGTCCTTGTCTAGTGGTTGCTGCTGACTGCTGGTCTCTTGGGACTGGAACACTGGATTTTCTATGTAGATACTGTATATTTGTGTGCTATGTAGGCATTGTAGGCTTGTGTGTCAAGCCTACAATGTATTTTTGCTCACTTTTTTGAACTCTTTTATTGAGGACATAGTATTATACATCTAAACATCTAGGCTAGCTCTGAAGAAGGGGGTGCGTCCCCGAAACGTGTTAGCTGTACCCCGTGTTCTGTGCATGTCCATGCACTGCGTTTATGACCTTTTGTCAGTTGCATTTTGTGAGTACCCACTTTTATACAAAAATTTCTTCTTATTAAATTATCTCTGGTAATGCACTAGGTGTGCGCGCCTTCCATTTCTGTTTTTCTTGTAGTTTCTTTTAGATTACCTCATCTGAGGAAGGCAGCATCCACCTAGTTTTGGAATACCATATATACCTTTCACACCACCAATTTATCTGACATCTGTTACTCCACACCTTGGAAGACCTATTAGCGCTGGAAGTGACTGTGAAAAGTTGGTATTTATTCACATGGTCCTTTTTTTTTTAACAATACTATTTTCAGTAGCCCTCTTGCTCGAGTCATTTTGAATTTATTTTGTTCATATTATTAAGATCCACTCTATGATTGTGTTTCATCGCCCGATGTATATCTGTTCCCACGCCTGCCCCAGAGGTTAGGTCTATCCTGGCTTTGGGTTGGCCCCCTTTTTTGCTGGCCTACACTCCTCTGTTGTGGGTAAGCCCCTTATGTTACTCTGTGCTAAACTTGCCATGCTACATGTTATTGTTGCTTGGATTATGATCATTGAAATTTAATAATTGTTCCTTGTCACACAATTCAAAAAATCTGATGCTTCCCTCTGCTTCCTGAAGAAGTGGTTGTGGCCAAAAAACATGTAGAGGACTGAACCTTCTTAAAGATAGTGTTTCCCTATACCCTTTAGTATCGATAAAAAGTGTAGCATGTAAAGTGTAATTACAATATAAAATAGCACTCACAAAGATAAGATAGAGCTCAGCATGACAGTCACATAGTCTCTGGAACAGAGATCAGACACACAACCAGGGTGCCTTGCCTTGGCCACTGGCAAGGGAGCAGAGATGGAATGGAAGCAGGGAACCACTGTCACTGGATATGAAGCCACCTTGCAAGGTTGCTTTGAAACGTGTTCCTGTTCCAGTTACAGCATTTTCCTACTACATAAGGTGGCTTCATGTCCTGGGCCCTGTGTTCCATCCATGGCTTTGGCTCTCCAGTGATAGCGGTTCCCTGCTTCCATTCCATCTCCGCTTCCTTGCCGGTGGCCAAGGCAAGGCATCCTGACTGTGTGTGGGATCTCTGTCTCAGAGGCTACCTGACTGTCATGCTGAGCTCTATTTTATCTTTGTGAGTGCTTTTATATTTTCTATTAAAATTACACTTTTACATGCTACACTATTGTTTTTGTGCTTCTCTCCCCCTCCCCACATTTTGTCTCCAACAGCCACACAGCACACCCATGCTGGAGCAAAGCAGCACTTCCAGAGTTAGATAAGTGTGTTATAAAATACTTTGGGCTATTCGCAGCATCTAGCTTACATAAGCTTCATCTGTCATTTTGTTTTATATTGTATCATACAGTTTTATATTGTTTGTAATTGTTTTACATTGTTTCACACTGTGAACTTACATTTATCCTGATAGGGCCACTGAATTTTGACCACCGCATCTGTGTATGGGGTTGATTTCAGTTCAAGGGGTTGGTGTGCTGTGATTATTTTGGGTGTTACCACCTTTGATCCTTTTTCGCTGGATTCCTTTAGTATTGAAGCCCATGATTTGGGACTTCGATACGAATAGTGCAATCAGATATATTTAGGGAAACTGCATCCTATGTACTACTGGGGTGCATCATTCATTCTGTGCTTGTTTTTATACTTTGTGGATATATGTTTTAAAAAAATATTTATTATATAAAATTTGTATACATGCTTATGTAAATACATTCCAATTTTGGTTAATTTTTATGCAAAGTACAGTATATTGCTTTCAAATGCCTAGCTGAACAAATTACAATTCTTTCAGCAGTTAAAACCATGCTAATATGTATTTCAACTGTTTATTTTGTTGTTTGTTTAGAGTTTAACTTTCAAGAAAGGTATGTTATTCTCACAAACCTCTTTCACATTAAATCTTACAACATTTTTAGATGACTTAATCAGTGACTTAATCTTTATTTGAACAAGCAATCCGGGGCAAAAGAAATGATAGATATGATACAGATCAAAGTCCCCAAATAGTTTTGTTTCCAAACTTGGCTTTAGAGAATCCGTTTAATCAGTTTCTATTGTGGGTACTTTGTATAAAGAATCAGAAAATATGGTTTATATTCCAGTAGTTGCCAAGCATTTAATTAAACAATCTCTCAGTTGTTGACGACATGTGTTACACATCTACTTTTATACCCTTGTGTTCATTTCTTGATCCCCCCAGACCTTTTCAGTGAGTGTAAGTCAGGCTGTATGAAATTTACTGAAGTCTATTGGCAGTGATATAAAGAGTGAAAGTCCGGTGGATGTTCATGTTTATCAGATGCTGCATTTCTCCCTCATGTCTGCTAAAATTTGTGGGCTATAGGGGAATTATTTCCACATGAACTTTAGGTGAAATGAGTTATATGGTGAGGCTAGAGAATGTTGAGAACTGTATATCAATGCATTTCATAGGGACTGGGGTGAGATGGAAAATATAATCTCCATAAAGGTAATAATTTGAAAATTTAAATGATAGATCCACTTGAATTATTATATCAGTTTTCAGGTGAAGTTGATGCACTGAATAACCCAATTCACTCTTTATCTCTTTAATAAAAAACGAGTCAACAAAATTTAGGCACCAATTATGGCTTGAGTCACTTTTTGCAATTACATGATCAATTTGAAGCAGTGGTCAGTAAATATTGGAGGCCCTTAGTGCGACACAAAAGCTTAGTTTTTATAAATTTGCTACTATTAGTACATTGGTAGCAGTAGAGAGGTATACGTATCTGGGGGTGCACATAGATAATAAGCTGGACTGGAGCAAGATCACTGAGGTGCTCTATAGGAAGGGTCTATTTTTTTTACATCTGCCAAGTGATGCTTAAAATGTTTTATGAGTCTGTGGTGGCCAGCGCTCTCCTGTATGCAGTGGCTGAGGAAGCAGGCTAAGGGTGGCTAACACCAACAGACTCAACAAAGTGATTCGCAAGGCCAGTGATGTTGTTGGATTGAAGCTGGAGTCTTTAACAACAGTGTTGGAGAGGAGAATGTTGTTCAAGGTACATTCAATCTTGGAGAACTCCTCCCACCCACTCCACAATACACTGGTCAGTCTGCGCAGTACCATCAGTGACAGAGTGTTACAACCACGATGCACCCAGAGCAACACAGGAAATCATTTTTGCCTGTGGCCATCAAGCTATATAATTCTTCCCTGTGAGGGCTGGAGGTGAAGATCAAAATCTGGTTTATGATCAGGATTTTTATGTTGTTATTATAGTATGTTGGTATTATGATAATTATTACTGTATTTGGGGTAATGCTAGAGAAAGTGGTGTATTATTTGCATTTTGGTATTATTTTTTAATTTTTTTCATCAAATTTGTTTAATATTTTTTAAATATAACAAAGATGGACAAATTGAGTACTGTAATAGTGAGAGTCCCTGTCTCTGGTAAAATTGGATTAAAAGGGACACAGAGTTTGCATATCTGCGGATTGCAGAGCTACAGAGCGTAGATCTGAAAAGAAGAGGACTGCTCTGGCAGCTTTCTCTGAATCTTGCTAATTCCGGATGGGGCTCTGTAGTTTGGAGATCCCTCAGAGTCTTGGGTGGGATGGAATCTCCAACCCTGTGTCCAGGTCTTGTGAATAACCAGCAGGTTGCTTGCCCAGTATACAGTGCTGAGCATCCATAGTGCAGTTGCTCATACTTTTCTGGTGGTCAATACAGTACACCTATAGTTGTTATTAAACTTCTGTTGGTGTACACAGTACCATGCACCCCTAGTGCAGTTGCTACTACTTTCCTGGTGGTGTACACAATATATACAGTGCACCCATAGTTGTTATTACACTTCTGTTGGTGTCCTGTTGTGGCACCACCACCACTGCCTAAGGCCCAATTTTTCTGCCCCTGTTTAACAGGCGTGTGTAATTACAATTTTTGATCTAATATTTCACAGCAGGGCCTGTTACTGCGCTCAAAAGTGTCTGTGAGGCTTTACAGTGTTGTGCCACCACCACCACCACCATCGCCTAAGGCCCAATTTTTCTGCCCCTGTTTAACAGGGCGCGTAATTACAATTTTTGATCTAATATTTCACAGTAGGGCGTGTTTCTGCGCTCAACAAAAGTATCTGTGAGGCTTTACGGTGTTGTGCCACCACCACCACCACTACCACCGCCTAAGCCCCAATTTTTCTGCCCCTGTTAAACAGGGGCATGTCATTACAATTCTTGATATATTATTTCACAGCAGGGCCCATTCCTGCACCCACCAAGAGTAACTGTGAGGGCTTACAGTGTTCTGGTACCACCAACACCTAAGGCCCAATTTTCCACAGAGTGTATAGGGCAGGCCGTATAGTATATACAGGCAGTCCCCGATTTTCAAACATCCGACTTACAAACGACTCCTACTTACAAACGGAGGGAGACAACAAGAAATGAGAGGAAATCTACCCCTAGGAAGGGAAATTCTCTCCTGTAAGAGTTAATATGGGAACCAGTTGTCTCTCCACTGATGCTTTATCACCAATCCTTGTTTCCCTTAATAACCCAAAATTTTAAAAATCCAATTGTCATTTGGACAGAAAGTGAGGTGAAATCTTCTGAACAGGGGCACAGACAGCAAAACAAATGTTACAGGGGTGATGATAACCCTTCTCTATGTTAACCAAAAAGCTTAAAAATAGATTTTTGGCTGGAGCTACACTTACAAAATGTACCTGTGCCAAATTACAAACTGATTCAACTTAAGAACAAACCTACAATCCCTGTCTTGTTTGTAACCCGGGGACCGCCTGTATACTGCTGCTGTTCAGAGTATATAGGGCCTAGGGGCCCCACGCCTTTTTTTTTAAATTTGGGTGCGGGGTTCACCTTAATATCCATACCAGACCTAAAGGGCCTGGTAATGAGCTGGGGGGGACAACAAGCAGTTTTAAATTACTTTTTTTCCTTTAGAAATGTCATTTTGCGCAGGGACTGTTCTAAATATGGGAAAAATGCGCCACTTTACAGGCATACTATAGACACCCCCAGGCACGATATTTAAAGGAATATTACATTTATTGTTTCACTTTAAGCATTATTAAAATCACTGCTCCCGAAAAAAAGGCCGGTTTTTAAAACTTTTTTTGCATTGATACATGTCCCATGGGCAGGACCCGGTTCCCCAAACACTTTTTATGACAATAACTTGCATATTATGAAAAATCGTAGTGAAATTCAGCGCTGACTAATAGATGGACTTAACACAATAAATGCAAGCAGGCACTAAGGTCAATTCAAAGAAATACCTCCAAAGCATAAAACATATAAAAAGTGCTGCGCAAATAAAAGTCCTTAGGTAAAATGAATGTATAAAATTTGAGTGACAAAATCAGAGGACAAAGACCACCAGTGACAATTAGGCTGAGATCAATATCTGAATGGTGACAAATCCCTCCACCGGGTATGGATGGCCCCTCACCTCAGACATTCGACCTGAAACAGGTCACACCGCTTATAACCATAGATGGATCAATCTGTGTGGTAGTTGGTTCCTCCTTTACTTCACAGCACACGGTACAACAGCAGATGTTACATATAAAATAAAGGGCAGAACATAGTGCACTCCGTGGCTACTTTATTGAATAACCCAAAAAAGCAAATAAAACAGACACTTACAGAAACCGTCACTCCGATCCGAGTGCCGGCTGACAGGCGTGTGATCGTGTCTACGAATGACCGCGGGTGACGTCATACGCTCCTTCCCCCGTACGCGTTACGTCCTGTGGGCGGGACTTCATCGGCGTGGGGCGATGAAGTCCCGCCCACAGGACGTAACGCGTACGGGGGAAGGAGCGTATAACGTCACCCGCGGTCATTCGTAGACACGATCACACGCCTGTCAGCCGGCACTCGAATCGGAGTGCCGGTTTCTGTAAGTGTCTGTTTTATTTGCTTTTCTGGATTATTCAATAAAGTAGCCACGGAGTGCACTATGTTCTGCCCTTTATTTTATATGTAACATCCGCTGTTGTACCGTGTGCTGTGAAGTAAAGGAGGAACCAACTACCACACAGATTGATCCATCTATGGTTATAAGCGGTGTGACCTGTTTCAGGTCGAATGTCTGAGGTGAGGGGCCATCCATACCCGGTGGAGGGATTTGTCACCATTCAGATATTGATCTCAGCCTAATTGTCACTGGTGGTCTTTGTCCTCTGATTTTGTCACTCAAATTTTATACATTCATTTTACCTAAGGACTTTTATTTGCGCAGCACTTTTTATATGTTTTAATAACTTGCATATTAGCCTTTAAAATTAGCACTTTTGCTTTTTCACGTTCGAATCCCATAGACTTTAACTGGGTTTGCGTGTTCGCACAAATTTTTGGTCTGTTCGCATGTTCTGCCGCAAACCGAACTGAGGGGTGTTTGGCTCATCCCTAGTAGGGAGATAAATCTAATAGGTATATATTAAAAACAGAAGAGATAATCTGTTTATAAGTACCACACGCTATGAAAAGAAAGGTAGAAAACAAAAAAATAGGAGTAGATAGAGAGAAGAGGGTAGAAAAGTGGGGGAAGGGAAGGGGGGGGGTTACAAGTGGTGATGCGATCCCAAATAAATAGAAAATATATTCAATGCAAATAGAGTAAAATTACCAAGGCAAGTGTGTCATCAAAGTCTGGGGGTTAAACAATGCTTAACCCATGGAAGCTAGAGCTTCTCAAATTGACCGATTCGATCTCTTTCAATTGTTTCCATTTTAGCTTGAATAAAAGCTTTATTAATTCTGTGTATGGTTTCAGCTAGAATTAAATATTTTGTTTTCCATGCCTTAGCCATGGTTTGTTTTGTGGCTGTTAGGAGCTGTTAAAGAAGGCAAAATTGAATCTGTGTGATCCCATCAGGTTTCAGGTTTAATAGAGCTGTAGCAGGATTAGACTGTATAGGTGTATCAAAGATTTTGGTGGCTAAGTCAAAAACTGCCTTCCAGAATTTTTGGGCAACCCCACCAAATGTGAAGTTGAGTGTCAGACTCTGAACAGCCCTGAAAACAAGCTCCAGGTAATCAGAAGCATGTTTTGATATTCTAGCTGAAACCAAATATCAACGGGTTAGCACCTTAAACTTAGTTTCCACAGCAACAACATTAGAAGAAGCAGACTTAGTAGTGGACCATATGCTAGACAATTCAGTAGCATTAGATTAGCAATTAAGGTCTAGTTCCCATTTGGAGACATATGAGGGGATACCAGTCTTAGTACTAGCTAAAATTTGCTTATAGAGAAAGGAAACAAGTCCTCTAGCATGAGGGTTAGAAATACATATGCATTAAAAATGCGATATCTGGGACAGTTGGCAGTTGGCAAAAAATTGGATTTGCGTATATCGGAACAGTTCTGATTGAGGAAGTCCAAATTTATCACACAAAGTAGGAAAAGAATGTATGGAGGAGGCAGATACCAAATTATATAAACTATAAAAAGGAGAATACCATCCAAATAGGTCATAGGAGTTGCCACCATCCCTGATATAAAGAGAAGAAAAACTAATTCCTCAAAAGATAGGTGGGACTTTAAAGGCAACGAAGTAGTAAAAAACAATTTTATTCATACAAATATACAAAAATACAAGTAGAAAAAGTCTAATACAGTTCACTCAATAAACAATAGAATAATATAAAAAATGAATATACTGATGTGAGATTCAAATGTATATTCGTGTAGTCTTCCACCTGGGCCTACGCGTTTCAGGACTGCCTATAGAGTCCCTTCATCAGGGAAAACTTGTAGGAGGAATTACACTACATAATGAGATATAAATTTGAAATAATTAGAAATCATATGTATTGAACACATTGTCTGCATCATAAACCAATCTGTAACATCAACAATATACAAGAGAGATAACACACATACCCAGGTATATTCAGTACAGGAAGCTCACTGTTAAGGCCTCGGAGGTGAGTACGGACAGAGCGCCACGAGGGTCCAAAACGAATCGGGCGTATGTCTGGCCCCGCCTTATCCACACTGGTCCCCCCGTGTGGCCCCAGAGGAGCAAGCTCAGTCAGGGCAACACTATCCCAGAGGAATCCCAATTGAAAAAGCACCAAAAGGGGGAGTGTCTGAAACAAAGAAAAAATCCCAGTAGGCTGGTATCCATCTACACAGGAAAAAACCTTATAATAATAACCGCCACAGCGTGGACGCAGAGCCCCATATCCACCATGCGGATCCGCGTCCAGGCGGGGTGTGGGAGTAAAAATCCTCCAATGCGCCTAGCTTACCCTAGTACTGGTTCATACGGAAAACCGTTAGGGAGAGTGGACAGAAAATCCCAAAATTCCTGAGGAGGAGCGGAGACCCCTAAATGCACAAGCAGCTCCAAGAGGTCACAGAAAATACCGATTTCCCATGAGGGCAGGATCTAAAGTATAAGACAAAAGGACCTGATCATAAAAACAGAAACATGAATGCCCTTAATGTATTGCAATATATAGTATATATTGCATAAAGACTCAATCAAAACCAGGTGGCACAAGAAGCCTATGGCAGATTGCAGTAACACAAAGACAGAAAAAGCAAAGGGCAGCATTACCGTGTTAGCCAATGGGCTGTATCACAGTGCACCATGGAGCTCTGCTCATCAGATCCGTAGCTGCCGCCGAGCAGGACAATGTCACTGACTCGGCGTTCGGCGGCTTAATATGGGGTAAAAGAGGACAAGGCAGGTGCAGCGCTGATTGACGTGCGTTATGTCCATTAAGGATTCTGAACAAAAAGAGTGTCCCCTCAACAACGTATTGAAGGCCTCAGTTAGGATAGGAGATATTATGTCAGAAAATTTCTTGTAGTAGGAAGCAGAAAATCCATCTGGGCAGGGACATTTATTAAGTTTTAAAATCTTAATAGCCGCAATGACTTCTGTTGCAGAGATGGGACACTCGAGTTGTTCATGGTGGGTTTGCGAGTGTTGGAAGGGTAATTTGTGAAAAAAGGGAATCAACAGCAGCATGGTCAAAATTATGGTTGGGTGAATATAACAAGAATATAGCAAGTTTTGAGCAGAATGTGTGTAGAATTTTGACAGGGCTACTTGTGTATGAATCACGGTTTAGTTTTAAGTAGCACACATGTCCTAGGTTTTTGCAGTGAGTGTAAGGTTTGAGCTAATAGGATATCTGGTTTGTTTGCTTTGAGGTAATAAAGGTGTTGTGATTTACGTATTAATTTATCTGCAGAGTCAGTGAGAAACAGGTCAAATTCTCAGCGGGCTCTATCAAGCTTAGCTTTAGTAGAAGGGGAGGGAGAATTTTTGAATGCATTGTGACAGAGATTGAAGTCATTTTCTAATTTTTGGTGAAGGAGCTTACGGTCGCATTTGAGATATGATGCTTGCCAGATAAACATACCTCGAATTACAGGTTTATGGGCTTCCCAAAGAGTGGGAGGGGAAATATCTGCAGAAGTGTTATTAATGAGCTAGTCACAGAGGGCATGTTTAATATCTAAACAATGGGACGGGTGAGTTAGAATGGAATCATTAATGCACCAAGAGGAATCCTGGGATCTCAGGATAGGGGAGGAGATGGTAGTACCAACTGCATTATGATCGGACCAAGTAAAGGGCGTAATAACTGATGAGAGGATTTCAGAGGCCATGCAAACGCTTAGGCAGATATGATCAATCCTAGAAAACGATTTGTGTGGATAGGAGTGATATATAAAGCATTTATGAGCTAGATTGAGCTCACGCCAAGAGTCTAACATGTTATGCATAGAGATAAGTTGCTGAAATGAAAGCTTAGGTGAACAGGAGGAGGGAGAAGGGGGAGATTTATCCAAGAAGGGAAGAACTTTGTTTGAGTCTCCACATAATATCTCTGTACCTAACTTATGTGAATCAATTACATGAAAAAGATGGGATAGGAGGGGCATGCGTGGTAGCTTCTAAGATGGCCGTGATGCCCTGAAGCTCCTCTCTGCTGCAGTCATCATCTCCCCGCCACAGCGTGCAGAGCGCTCGTTCCGGGCCTGCTCCTATGGCACTTGATAGGGGAAGTGACGGTGATCACCCTGATGTCAGCTGGTCCCGCTCATAGGAACCTATCCCGGCAGCTAGAACTCGCCATGATTTCCCTCAACCAGCCACTGACATCTACCCCCATACTTAATCACTTACTTAGAGACTTCGGCGCTATCTTGGGCCTAACGGTAAATTTATCCAAATCTGTAGCATTAAATATATCGGTACACGCTGACTTGGTGGACAGAATGAAACAGCACTTCGATTTCACTTGGTCCTCTTACTCCATTCCGTACCTGGGAATTAGACTCCAGAGGAATGAAAGCAACCTATACATGGTTAACTACCCTACAATGTTCTGGAAGTTGGAGGGTGACATGCGGACATGGTCAAGGTTTGGTCCCTCCTGGCTGGGTAGGATAAATGCCATTAAAATGTCATTGTTACCACGCCTGTTATACCTCTTCAGATCCCTCCTGATTCCCATGAGGAAACATTTGCTCCTTAAGTTTCAGTCACACATAATACGCTTCATTTGGGGGAAAAAGGGCTACCGAAGCGCGAAGGAAATTCTTTTTCGTGGAAAAAAACAGGGAGGTCTAGGCCTCCCCAACCTCTGGTGGTACTACCAGGCCGCCCAATTAGCACAGTTCTCCATAGTGTATGGTGGTGGCGCTAAACCCGACTGGGTCACAATGGAAAAGCAAGCGATCCCCCTCAATACGATAGACTACCTGCTATGGTACACTCCCACATCACGACCATCAATCCTAGCCCCCACTCTATCCCATTCCTTCACTTTATGTGACACCCTACATAAATTGCCAGCACTAATATCCTGCACCAGACCTCTATCACACCTGTTTCATAACCCCTCCTTTCAGCCGGGCATGAATATACAAGCCTTTCATTGGTGGCTCAATAAAGGCCTATTTAGAATAGGCCACTTTCTTAACTCAATGGGACCCATCTCTCTGGGATACCATACAAGCAAACTCGACATGCCCTCCTCTCTCAGATTAGACATTTCCTCCACTCGGTCTGGCATGACAAATCTGAACCTCCCACTTCCACACTATACGAACGTTGGTGCTCCAATATCATGGATCAGAGGGGAGGCATCTCATTCATTTACTCTCTACTGGCACACAGAGACGACAAACCACCCTATGCCCGGGCCTGGGAATCGGACATGGAGATATCGTGGGATCAGACTCTCTGGTTCCAATCGTTGGAACGTGCTTACAAAGGTATCATGACTGTGTCTCTGATCGAAGCAAATGTGAAAATACTTCTTAGGTGGTATTATGTTCCTGCTAGACTGTATACAATTTACCCAGATTCTTCCCCACTATGCTAGAGGGTGCAATCTGGTGGGCTCCATGTTCCACACGTGGTGATCATGTCCCCACATTAGATCATAATGGAACAGAATATTCCAACTAATACAGAGAATCACTGGGGTGGCAGTCCCCCAGGAACCCACGATAACCCTCTTGGGGGGAAGGGTTGACAGAGTTCCAAAACACACACAGACTTTGATCTTTTTCATACTCCTGGGAGCCATGGTCACGCTGGCAGGGGCTTGGAAAAAACCTTCCATCTCCTTTGTATCAGCTAAACGTAAGATCTCCTGGATCATGGTGCAGGAGCAAATAGTGGCAAAAATACAAGACAAATCAACAAAATATGAGGCTGTCTGGCAACCGTGGGTGGACTACATCAAAATTCCTCTCCGCCCAGGTATCTCGACTCAATAGTGGAGACTTCCTGGTGGATCCTCTTCTCCTTCGGCTCTTCCTTCTTCTTTCTTCTTTCCTGGGGGCATTGTGAAAACCCCTCTCCTTTAAATTCCCCTCTCTTGCTCCCTAGCAGACCTTTGTTAGGGGGGGGGGGATTTGGTTGATTTATGAATAAGGTTATACTATTGTCTACAAGATTTGAGAGGGTACTTATGATATTAATGACAAAGTTCTGTCCGCTTATCGCATTATGACTGGCTTACCATTAGGCGACCGGCCCCTCTTTGGTCTAACTCGGCCTATGGTCCTTAGACTGACGTGACTTGGGGGGACAAGATGGGTGCCCCAGACCCGTGGGAAGGGTATCCCCACTTCCACAGTGTGCTCCCAAGGGGGTGGTGTGGTGCCCTCTTGGTGGGTGGGGCCCGTCAAACCCTCCTGGCAGTCTCCTCTCTGATTTAGACTCCTGGAGGGGTTCAGTACAGGGAGATCACAGATTCCCCTAATCACGAGAAAGTGTTTGCGTCGATCCCTCTTTTAACCGTGATATATTGGGTCGACTTTCGTACCGCTTCTTGCTAGTCTAGATGTCGGTTTGTTAGTAATTGTAACCCTTGTTTTTGGGCTCTGCAGGCCTACAATTTTTATGTATAATATTTGCATTTCTTTGCCATTTGTTAAAACTCAATAAAAATATTGAAAAGAAAAAGATGGGAAAGAAATGATAATGGATATTTATTAGGAGCATAATATGATACAATAGTTACGGCAACATCAGAAATGTGCCCAATAAGAATGAGGTAGCGGCCTTCAGGATCTTTAATTGCAGATGAAAGTACAAATGGGGTTGTACGGTAAATAGCTATAAGCACACCTCGTTGTTTAGTAGCTGCCGAGGCTGTATATACCTGTGGATAAGAGGAGCTGAAAAACTTAGGAGTAGATTGTTCAGTAAAATGTGTCTCCTGTAGGCAAAGAATGTGAATTCTAGCTGCGGCAAATGAACGGAATGCTTTAGTGCATTTTTGTGGTATATTAAGACCTTGGACATTTAGGGTTAAAATGTTTAAGGGGGCCATATTGGTAACATAAGAAGTTGCATAATAAAAACGTTAAGTTTTGACAGTAGGATCGCATACAATTCAGTATAGGGGGTAGGAAAAAGAAAAAGGCTGGAGTAACCCCTTCTTTTATTTATACCAACAAAATTAGGAATACCACTGTGTTTGTTTGCACTAAAATTCATGTTAGTGTATTTTTTAATGACAGCTGCTCAACTATCCTACAGCATAAAAAAATGGAATTGCCAATATTTTATTTTCCAGGGTCTTTGCTAACATATGTGCAAAAAAAGAAAAAAAGACTGGAGTAGAAATGTGGTTAATGCACAGGTGGAAGTTCTGAGCAAAGAGTTACATCAACTAAAGTTTGACCCAAAAGAACCATTTCAAGAGCTAGGAAACCTGGGCTTCAGCTGTAAGTATGTACCAGACTTTTAAAACTTTTGCATTTCTCAAAGGCTCTAGCAATAGCCCCCAATGCAAATGTAAGACATTCTACCTTTTGCTGCCTTATCTTGTCTCACAGATTTTCATATTTGTTTTTTTACATAATATCCAGCAGGCAGTAATGACTACATTGCTCTACATGACTCCAAGCAATCTTTGATACAGCTGTGAATGAAGACGAACATAAACTTAACTCACAAGCTGTCGGCTTCAAGCTGAGATGGACTTTTGAGTATGAGAAACAACATCAGATATAACATAGATAACCTTTAGTTTTGTAATGGGTTAATTTAAAAGCAATTAAATGTTTTTTTAATAGCATAATTACTATACTTGCTGCATATATTTTCTATTATTTTCTCATAATTTCCTACACAATTGAAACCATATTTATTCTAAGAAAACATGCATCAGTTTTTCTATTGAAATTTATTTACACCCGATCAAGATATTTAACCAGATTTGAGATTTTTTTTTTTGATTGGCTATCTATGCATTTTTTAATTACATTGAATTCTTAATAAAAACGAATGAGGCATTAGGCTATGCTGTTTACTGTACATTCCTATTCAGTTGCTATTTGATTATTACATAGTAGGTGAGGTTGAAAAAATACACAAGTCCATCAAGTTCAGCCTATATGTGTGATTATATGTCAGTATTACATTGTATATCCCTGTATGTTGTGGTCGTTCAGGTAAGTTTCTTGAAACTACCGATGCTCCCTGCTGAAACCACCGCCTGTGGAAGGGAATTCCACATCTTTGCTACTCTTACAGTAAAGAACCCTCTTCGCAGTTTAAGCAACACATAAATGTGGTTCAACCACCAATCAGTCTGAGTAGACAATCAGGTAGACACAAGAGTGGAGCTCACCTCTCACCACATCCCAAAACAATCAACGAAAATATATAACCCAAAAGGGGGGGGACCCCGGGGATTTTGTGGGTGAGAGGGAGATGGAGAGTATAAGTATGTATAAAGGTGAAAATCCAACATGTTTCGGAATATTTGAAATGTGAACTCCTTCTTCAGGGGATTTCCTGTGCAGTTATAATATGTAATCTGCACAGTGTATGAAAAATAGGAACATACTAAGAAACAGGGTACAAAAGTACATATGCTTAGTACTTTTGTACCCTGTTTCTTAGTATGTTCCTATTTTCCATACACTTTGCAGATTACATATTATAACTGCACAGGAAATCCCCTGAAGAAGGAATTCACATTTCAAATATTCCGAAACATGTTGGATTCTTCCATATGTATCACTTACGTATGAGTTCTTCACAAGTAGAACCTGTATGTTTAGGATCATTTGCAGTTATTGTATACCTGATTGCTTTTAATTCTCTATATTCATGTGTAATTTTGAATAAAGTATTATTTTTATATACTCTGTTATCTTTCACCTTTATACATACTTATACTCTCCATCTCCCTCTCACCTGCAAAATCCCCGGGGTCCTTCCCCCCCCTTTTGGGTTATATATAGTCTCTTCGCAGTTTAAGGTCAAACCTCTTTTCTTCTAATTTAATGAGTGGCCACGTGTCTTATTAAACCCCCTTCCGCTGACAAGTTTTATCCCTATTGTGGGGTCACCAGTACGGTATTTGTGTGTTGAAATCATATCCCCTCTCAAACGTCTCTTCTCCAGAGAGAATAAGTTCAGTGCTCGCAACCTTTCCTCATAAATAAGGTCCTCTCTTTATTAGCTTTGTTGCCCTTCTCTGTACTTGCTGCATTTCCAGCACATCCTTCCTGAGGACTGGTGCCCAAAACTGAACAGTGTGTGGGTGGGGGTATTTTCAAAGTACACATAAAGGTTCCTGTATAACAGTGTAAACAAATACCAAATCAAGTTACTAAACAATGCACAAATCTCATAAAGTAAACAAAAAATAATAATATTAGGTAAAAAATATATCTAAGAGATCCTAATATCAAATGGGTGGGGTTCTCTAATAAGGCAGATGTCCTTATTTAATACACTGATACACACCGATCAAACATAACTTAATGACCACTGAGAGGTTAAGTAAATAATATTGTAGCCCATGAAGTTGATGTGTTGAAGTGGATATCACAGTTTGTTGTGTATGGGACTGCGTAGCCGCAGACTGGTGAGGGTGCCAATGCTGACCGGTGTCCACAGCCAAAAACACCCACAATGGGCATGTGAGCATGCGTGTGTATCACTTACCTGGGAAAGAGATGGCACCAGAATAAGAAGAAGGCAAGCCGTCAAAGGCAGCATGATGCTTTGGGCAGTGTTTTGCTGGGAAACCTTGGGTCCTGCCATTCATGTGGATGTTACTTGACACATGCCACCTACCTAAACATTGCTGGTGACCAAGTACACTCCTTCATGGAAATGGTATTCCCTAATGACAGTGGCCTCTTTCAGCAGGATAATGCACCCTGCTACACTGCAAAAATTGTTTAAGAATGGTCCGTGGAACACAACAATGAGTTTGAGGTGCTTACTTGTCCTCCAAATTCTCCAGATCTTAATCTAATCATGCATCAGTGGTATGTTCTGGAAAAACAAGCCGGATCCATGGAGGCCTCACCTCACTACTTACAGGACTTAAAGGATTTGCTGCTGATGGGTTGGTGCCAGATACCACAGCATACCTTCATATGTAGTGGAGTCCATGCCTCAATGGGCAAGGGCTGTTTTGGGGGCAAAAGGGGTTGCTTTGGCAGGGGATCTACTCAATATTAGGTGGGTGGCCATAAAGCCGCCCACACAGAGAATCCCTTTCTATCAAGATTTGTAATATAAAGGTTTATTACATATAAACATTTATACAATTGAACAACAATAATTATACAGAAGCACACCCATTGGGAAGAGTTTCACTTTACCTTTATCCTACAGTATGTGTATGTGATTATTCTGTGGGATATGGTGTTATTGTTACATAAATTGATTAATTGAGGAGCCTATCTTTTCTTTTAATGTGTAATCTTCCAGATTACCAAATTATTTCATGTTTGACTCTGATCAAAAAATGTGGGTACTCAACATTTGTTTATTTTCTTGAATTAATGCTGTGCTTTATATTTTTACTTAATGTTTGTCTTAATGTTTGAGCTTGCAGCTTCAATTCCCTGCAGCTTCCTGAACAATTAAACTTTATCAATTGTATTTATTTGGATAGTTTTGCAAAGGCCTTAACTTGTTGATTATGTATAATGCTTGATGTAAATCTAAGGGTATTTGTCCTCAGCTCACTTACAGATGAAAATAAATAAAATAAATAATTACACTAAGTATCAACTGGTCCAAAAAAAATTTTTTTCCTTTTGTGTGTAAATCAAATGAATGTACAAAACTATCATCATTATATAAAAAATATACAATTTTGTTATTACTCTTTGTAAGAACTTAATTATAGAATCCATAAATTGATTCCATACTTTTCTGGCTTTGTTATTTATAATTATCTGTCTATCTATCTATCTATCTATCTATCTATCTATCTATCTATCTATCTATCTATCTATCTATCTATCTATCTGTTATTTATAATATATATATATATATATATATATATATAAAAATATATATATATATATATATATATATATATATATATATATATATATATATATATATATATATATATATATATATATATATATATATATATATATACATACACGGTTGTGCTTATAAGTTTACATATCCTGGCAGAAGCAATTTATTATCAATCAATTGTGTTTACCCTTTTTTAAATCATAATGGCAACAGAAACTACCCAAATGACCCTGATCAAAAGTTTACATACCCCAGTTCTTAATACCGTGCATTGCCCCCTTTAACATCAATGACAGCTTGAAGTCTTTTGTGGTATTTGTGGATGAGGCCCTTTATCTTCTCAGATGGTAAAGCTGCCCATTCCTCTTGGCTAAAAGCCTCCAGTTCCTGTAAATTCTTGGGCTTTCTTGCATGAACTGCACATTTGAGATCTCCCCAGAGTGGCTCAATGATTTTGAGGTAAGGAGACTGCCTCATTAGTGGGCATCAGTGCCCATCAGTGCTTCCAATCAGGGGCCACCATTGCAGCCTATCAGTGCCAATCAGTGCAGCATATCAGTACTGCCTAATCAGTGCAGCTTAAGAGTGCCACCTCATTAGTGGACATCAGTGCCAACCAGTGCAGCCTATCATTGCCCATCAGTGTAGCATATCAGTGCAGCCCTATCAGTGCAGCTTAAGAGTGTCACCTCATCAGTATCAAATATCACAGCTTATTAGTGTATATGCTATAGAACATAGCATATACACTAATGTGTATATGTTATAGAACAGAGCACTTTACAGTACATCAGTACATGGATTTTCACTGAGCCCAGGTTCACACTAATGCAATCACAGACATTGCATCACATGCGATGTCTGTGAAATGTCTGTGAGATGCGAGTTCAGTTGTATGGCTGAGCTCACATTAGATTTGCAGGAAAAAAAGCACAGGGACTTTTTCCCCCCACACTGAAATCAGATCGCATGGGTTTTCTCACTTGTACCTGTAGGTAAAAATGACAAATTAGGGTATACAACCATATTAACATGTTAATGCTTGTATGAGATTTTAATGATTGTGTTCGCAAATACTTTAAGCCCACCTTGCCCTAACCTGTCTGGTTATACATTGTCCTCTGTCCCCAAACCCCACTTCATGGAAACTATTGTTTTCTTACACTGCACTGACAATGGTGAACAATCTGGATATAAATGTATGCAGTTTGAAAAAAGGTCCTCTATAATATTCGGCTGTATCTATGCTGTAAACCAAAAGCTCTGAATGCCCGGCTTACCAAAAATGATGAGAGATGACCCTGGTCAATGCCAAAATCACCACACCACAGAATACACAGTAGAGCTTCTATGCAGTTTAGGTATCTTTAGCAGGACTGTCTTATCTGTGACAAAGACAGAATTGTTGTATTCCCATATGGTGAAATAGTTAAACACTTCCCATCCAGCCACTACACATAAACGGCCAGGTGGGCGCTTCCTCCTCCTGAGTGGACATTCCTGAACATCCCTCAGAAGGAGCGGGATCGCGTGTGTCCCCCGGACACGCTGCATCTCGGAATGGCAGAAGCGCACTGTGATTTGCCCTCCTGATCTGCACGATTGCTGTGTTTAATCACAGTCCTCGTGATGTAAACAGTGGGGGGGGGGGTGATGTTAGATAGGGGATAGCGCGGCCGCATGCCCGTGCAGCGGCGCGATCCCGATCTGCCTGTGCCCCCCCAGAGACAGGACAGTGGTGCATGACAGGAGGGCTCTGTGATTGGCCCTCCTGATCACATGATGGCTGTGTCCAATCACAACCATCATGTAATGTAAATAGAGAGCCGTTGTAATGGCTCTCATCTCTTCCTCTCCTCACACAGAGCCTGTCAGTGAGGAGAGGAAGCGAGATCTGTGCTGCAGCTCGGAGATCAGGGAGTTTTTAGCTGTTTCTCTGCTTTTTACAAACTGATTACCCAGCTAGTGTCCCCAAAACACAGTGTCCCCAAACACAGTGAAAACACCTGTCATACAGCTGTCCCAGTAAATGTCTGCCCATCAACAGCTGGCACATCTGCCCGCCAATATCTAGCACATCTGCCCACCAACATTGGCCACATCTGCCTGTGAACATCTGGCACATCTGCCCGCCAACATCTGGCACATCTGCCCACATGGCTAAAAGATTCTACAGAAGCGAGGAGGCTCTCCAGATAATCCAGAGTATGTTGGACGAGAGTAGTGGGGAACTCTCTCCGTCAGACTCGGATAGCGACTATGAGCCAGTGGAAAGCAGTGGCTCTGAAAAAGAAACGGAGGAGGATAGAATCCTAACAAGAAGGATCAGGAGATATGAGCAGACGCAGATATCCACCAGCAGCGCAGCACTTCAGGGCATCCACCAGCAGGCATCCACCAGCAGAGCAGCACTCCAGGATGATATGCAGGCATCCACCAGCAGCACAGCACTCCGGGATAGGCAGTCATCCACCAGCAGTTCTGCAACCTTCCTAGAGAATAGATCAGATGCTAGCAATGGGGGGGTCCCATCAACAATGAGGCAGGGCCCATACTAGCTTCCCAGATGTTCTACTGTATCCAACATGGCTCCCTGATGTGATAGGTGATAATATGATAAAATGTGATAGGTACTCAGGAAATGAGATGTGTAATTCATGCCTTTAGAACACCTGATGGTGCTACTTGGATGTTGGGCCTCTGTATGTGGTCAGGCTGTGGAAAAGTCTCCACATGCGGTATCGCCACACTCAGGACGAGTAGTGTATTTTGGGGTGTAATTGCAAGTATGCCTGCACTGTGTGTGAAAAATAACTTGTAAATATGACAATTTTGTGCAGATATATATATATATATATATATATATATATATATATATATATATATATATATATAAATATATATATTTTTTTTTCCTAATTATCCAAAGCATTGTGAGAAAAAGAAGTCAACTTCAAAAAATTCACTATGCCTCTTACTAAATACCTCAGACTGTCTTCTTTCCAAAAAGGGGTCATTTGGGGGGTATTTGTACTGTCCTGACATTTTAGGGCCTCAAGAAATGAGTCATCAGTGCATTAGGATTAATCAGTTTTTAATAATACGTAGCATAGCTTGTAGACTCTATAACTTTCACAATTATGCTCCCAATTATCATACATACACTTATCAGGATTTTTTTTTACCAAAGACATGTAGCAGAATACATTTTGGCCTAAATTTGACAAAATTTGATTTTTTTTTTATTTCTTTTAAAGCAGAAAGTAGAACATTTTGTTTTTTTTTCAAAATATTCGCTGTTTTTTCTCTTATATCGCAAAAAATTAAAAATGAAGTGGTGAATAAATACCACCAAAAGAAAGCTCTATTTGTGTGAACAAAATGATAAAAATTTAATTTGAGTACAGTGTAGCATGACTGAGTAATTGTCATTCAAAGTGCGAGAGCACTGAAAGCTGAAAATTGGTCTGGGAAGAAAGGGGGTGAAAGTGCCCAGTATTGAGGTGGTTAATGTTGCTATACAGCAATCTGGATTATTTTATTTGAATGTAAAAATTGGCAATATAAAATTAGATAGTTTTATAATTATCTTATCAGAGTTGAAAAACACTTTTAGAATTGTTTTATAAAAATAAAATATATATGAAAAATTAGAACTATAGAACTAGAAAACAGTATTTGTTTATATAATTTCACACAGATTTAAATTCACTGTTATAAGAATTATTATATTATTATTTTAATATAAGGATTATTATTTTGCTTCATTGCATGATACAGAAAAAGTAAACTCTTATTTTTTATTTAGGTGTTCACATGGTTTATATGAGCACAGTATTTTGCTGTAGGTTTGATAGAAAAGAAAAAGCAGCTTCCTGTAAGTGCTTATTATTATTATGTTGGAATGAGTTGAAACAATGTTTCATTGTAATTGATGACCAGTAATGTGCTAATGGAATTATATTGTTAATGTTCTCTGTCTTTTGTAAACATCACATTTCTGCTATATTTCCAAGAGTCTTTACAACATACTTTGTCTCCTCTGCAGTATTACACATTCTTTTCTGAAAAAATCAAGGAGCACAGTAGAAATAAAATGGAAAACAAATATACAGACATTTATCCTTGCAGTAAGCATGCATATGGAATACAGAGCTGCCTTTTAGAACACTTCATTATATTAAGGGACAAATTGACACTTCATCAAGGATAATTTAACAACATAGTAATATAAAGAAGAAATTATTACATCAAATTGTAATCCACAGCTTTAAAAGTTGTACTTTAAATTTACCACATAGGCATTAACCATTCATTATAAAGTACCAGCTCTGAATATGTACCAGGCACTTTAACATTACACTTCAACTAAGACACAACAAAGAGAGCAACTACAAAAGCAGTTCCCCATTCTTTTTTTCAACCAACAATAGAAAACCTCCACAGTTGATGCCTTTTGAAAGCATGGTCCAATTTTCAAAGAACTTATTGTGAAGAAACCTATTTTCTTCCAAACATAAAGAGTGCCCCTTTGTCCTTTGCAATAACTGTAAAGTGAACAATTCCCCAATGGCCTCTTCCCAAGGTAGTATGAATTCAGTTTAGCTAATCTTTCCCAATGCCTTGTCTCTAATCAGTTTAGTTACCCTTTTGCACTCTTGAGTAACCCAAAAACTTTTTTTATGAACGGGTACCCAAAACTGAACTGCATATTCCAGATAAGGTCATACTAATCCTTTGTACAGGGGCAAGATTATGCCTCTCTGGAGTCTATAGCTTATTTAAAACATGAAAGTGCTTTACTTCCTATGGAAACTGCAGTTTGGCATTGCGTTATACTATTCATTTTATGATCTACCAGAACTTCCAGATTCTTCCTGATAATTGATTTCCCCAGTTGTATTTCCGATAGAGCAGTCATTCTTGGCTAGGGTTCCTATGGAGGTTCCTAGAGGCCACTAGGGGTCTGTGGATGATTCACTTCCGATTTGATTCTGCCTGCATAGTTTTGGGACCTACACTGCTTGGAAGAGCAACAGCATGACACCAGTGATCTTTTTAGCTGTGTTTAAGGGTGGCATTTTGACCATCACTGTAAAGGGGACATTTTTTTTGTACCACCAATGTAAAGGACATTCATACAGCTGACTCCTGATTAATTAACTTTAGCAGGAAAATTTCAAAATTGCCCTGGACACGCAGCTGATCACTTTTGGGAAAAGAAAACAACCAAACAGTATAAAATCAAAGCAATTATTATATCAAAAGATAATAATGCACCTATAAGTGCAGCATATAAAAGTCAAGCATGACCACACAAGTATATATTTACAGGGAATACTCTGTATATTACCTCCACACATGGGATTGCAGGCTGCAATATTCCAGACAAAAACAAACACACCAAAAGAATGGAGTAAACATGGCCGTGGCACTTTATTGGTTTAAATAATTAACAAAATTTATTTATAATAATCTTTCAAGATATGCATTTGAAGCAATAAATCTGCTCAGCCCTCATGACTCAAGCATAAATGAATCAAAATTATTAAACAACAGTCCCCCTTGAAACAAGGTGACAATCATCTTAAAGTGCCAGCGACGAAGGGTGGGAGGGAGGGAAGCTTGTAGTGTTGCTGCTGACCACTCTGAGGAAAGACTGCTTAGAGAAGCCCATTTTATAGGGAATTCCAAGATACAGGAAAGTCCTGGAAAAAAATAAAAGCTTTCTTAAAAGGGTAATAGAAATAATATAGTACAACTGAGGCAGAAGTTGTTGCCGGCTTAAGTATTAGAAAGCACACTTAAAGGGGCAAGATAAAATACATGAATGTTGAGACAAAATGCTGTTGCCGTTTTAAGCAATAGGAAAGCAGCCGCGAGCCCATGAAAAGTGGGCCCAAGTGAATTGAGCTTCCTTTTTGTTGAGCAACACTTATTAACATAGTAATGAAATAAAAGCACCATATCTGGTTCCTAATAATATCTTTCAAGATGCTGGTAAGTTGCTAATGGACGTGAGGTTAAAAATCTCTACGTGTTTTACCCCGGGGAGCTTCATCAAGAAACCAGGGCGCCAATGATAAATTAATAACAGAATTACAAATGAGATATAATTACACCACAATATCTCATTGAAGCTTATCATATATCCATGTGGAGTAGCTCTGTGCACTGCTGAGATCCTGCAAATGAGGAAGGAGGAAAATGAAGGTTAAGCACGGGGAGAGAAAGGCCAATGTATCCAGAACAGGAGGGAACCCAAAAGGGCGAGCCAAACAACAGGAGCCCTCAAAATACCAGTCGACCATCCTAAATGTTATAACAAATCATATATTAATGGACAATACCCATATAACTCAAGAGCTCCCAAAACCAGTTCAACAGAGGGACTATATAATAGCATAAAACTATAGTGAGTAGACCGCTAGTTAAGCTGACCACATGGGAGAGGTAATGTAAATATAAAAAATATAGCCTGACTTCACTAGCCTCCCCATTTCTTTCCTACAAACCCACTCAATACCATCCAGCCTTACCTTTGATATGTGCAAATTTTAAAAAATCGAGCTTGCTTTTCCAGTTTAAAGACATCATTGTTAACAACTAGAACTCAGCTCCCATTTGTGGTATTGGGGACTAGATTTCAACTACCACCTAATGCACTTCATCAGAAATCCCCCTGATGAAGACACGTGATCCCTGTGTTGAACACGCGTAGGGGAGGGGCCAGGACGGAACGAGAGTTTGTGGATCTGTCACAGATGGGACACACACCATACTCCTTCATCGATTCATTGATTGCACATTTTGTATAGAGTGGTGCGCTGACGTATCTTGAGATTGTGAGTACCCCATTTGGGGAAAGTTTTTTTATTGATTTAATAAAATTACGAAAATGATATCACACCATGGAGTATTTTTTCCTTATATATTTTTGCATATCGCATTGAAACCTGATATCCAGTGACCTGTATTGAGCCCTGGGGTGGTTTAAAGGCATGTTTTGACTTAGTTAGAAGCTGAGTCACACGCTCTGAGGTGAGCATATTTCCTGGGGGGCTCTGGATTGCACCAAAGCATGGTTTGCATCACAAAGAAAATTTATGAGCACACTGGAAAATAACATCATTAGACACTTAAGCACATTTTTTCTGATATTGATTTACCGGATTTCACCATATTTTTATTGTTCTATTGAGGATTGTTTGTTCACATGCATTGTGTGACACCAAGCACATTTGGAAATATATATATATATATATATTTTTATATAAGATTTTGTTTTCACTGTAACATGCTTGTTTGAATTGATTTTACATTTTGCACTCTAATATAAAGTTGTATTGGTTGTATATACCGTACCTTAGTTAGCTCCTTTATATTTTATTTAATTTTGTGTTTCAATATTGGGCTTGTTAATATTATCACTATAATAATTTTTATGTGTCACTATATGGTTCCATTCATGTCTATGGACATACACATATTTTGATTTATTATCACAGCACACTTTAGCGCAACGTGTTTTCTTTTGCTTTGGGATTTGTCATTTATTTTTTTTTAGAAGCACATGATTAGAGTCTGAGGCTCTAAATGGCTTCAAAAAGGGTGGGCTCAGGGTGCAGAGCACTGCGCCCCGAGCCTAACCACTTGTGTGACATTAGCAAAATAATATTCGTTATTGTCTTCCTTCTTCTCCTCCTGGCCGATCAGAAAGCAGGTCTTAAGAACCGATTGGCCGGAAGGAAAAGCGACTGTCTGGTCTCCAGAACATCCTCCGCTCCTCTGCTCCAGTGACTGGTTGGTCTCAGTGTCCCCCCATCACCTGGCCTGATCTGGCTTTGTCTATCTGGGCACCAAGGACCCTGTGCTTTCCTGCAGGGGGATCCTCTGGAACTGGGAGCAGGGGGACTGGCCTGATAAGGCACCGCGGCACAAATACTTCCCTATCCGTCCCTTCCTCCAGAGAACTGAACCCAGCAACGTCCCCATCCCCCAGCAACTGGATGGACACTGAGCTGAGGCTGCACCGACTGCCCGGGAAGCAGCAGAATGACGACCCCGCCGCCTACCCCTGAGCTACTGTACCTTCTATACCGGTATGTACTGGGGGATTGGGATCATACCCTGTCATGGGCGAGCGAAGGGGGGGTTGTTTTCCGCCCCCCCCCCAAAAAAATGGAGCACCAAGCCACCACTGGTGGGAACCATGGTATACTTTTATGACCTTAACCCATGTTTGAGTTCCTTAGATTGGTAATTGGGAAAGGCTTCTTGTCATTGATGGGGATGGCTATTAGAGGGCCTGCCTTGGGGCCAAGGTTCCTTCCTTACCTTTTTATCTCCTTTCCTCTCTTCTGTTTCTTTTTTTCGAATTACTGCGTCTGGCACATTGAATATTATAGGGTGGTTATCAGCGTGAACTACTTGGTGTTTAGCTACTTTACCTTGATGCTTGTGTTAATAATTGAATGATGCTCCCCACCTTGTGAACATTGTTATGGTAACATCCTGGCATTGCTAGGCATGTGTAATGCTGTCCATTTCTTTTAAATAAATACAAACATGGGTTTTAAATGAAAAAAAGCCTTCACTGAACCTCTCCAACTTAAGATAATAGACCTTAAAACTTCAGATCCAAAATTATTATTTTTATTATTGTTTATTTAAATTGTTTAATTTCTACTCTCCAGTAAATAGTGGCCTAGAGTCCCCTTAGCATGCAGAATATACTAATAAGCATACCACCACCTGTCTTATAGGCTCTACAGACCGAACATACAATCAAATTCCCAATAACCCACTTAGAAGCTATTTCCCATATTATATCATATTTTATTGTACAAAACCCACACACTAAAAATAACATGGTATCTATTAAAAGAAATCACACTCTAAACCTGGGTTCACAGGTGATTCCGATAGGAACTGCACCGCATTCCTATTCGAATCAAATGCAATTCTTTGCAGTTCCATGAATTTTAAATGGGCTCAATTTGCACCACACCGCACGAAAAATGCGCAGGCATCTTTTTTTTGCCGCACCGGATTGTATAGGTGTTCACATCAATGCAATCAGATTCTTGCAATCGTACTCTGTTTTGTGACCTGTTTTGGGGTGTCATTAATTTAAAGTGGACCTTCAGTAATTTTTTAATCTTTCCATCTATTAAATCTTCTGCCTTTGTTGTTTTAATTTGGATAGTATTTTTTTTCTGACAGTAAATACCTTATACAGCCCACTTCCTGTTTCTTGTCTGGTAATTAGCCTAGGCTAATGACATCACGCACAGCTCTCTCTCACTCTTGTGAGAGTTTGCCAGCAAGAATGTGTATTCATTGAGAGAGGAGAAATGTACAGGCAAGCAGTGGTGTGTGTGAGTGTCTGTATATATGTGTGTGTGTGTCTGTATATATTTCTGTGTGTCTGTGTACATCCAGTAAGTGAACAGGCAGCAGCTTAAGCTGCCCACAGTTAAAATGGCTACAGCCAGACTCAGTGGAGGGAGAATTCTGCAGCATATTTGGCAAGTACAGAATCACAATATACAGTATATAAAATAATACACAAAGTGGTCGGAGGGAAGCTTTAGAAGAGCAAAGATGTTTTTATTACAAATTATGTGAGGTGACTGCAGTTCCTCTTTAACATTAACACTAGTGACAGATTGCATGAATGGAGTGTAATTTCAATGCAGTGCGGGAAATGCTGAGGATTCGCTGTGTTTCCCGCACTGCATATATTTGAACCAGGGCTGAAACAAATCCACTCTATTACAAAGTAAATACAACATTTTCATAAACAATATTTTGTAAATGTGTCTCATAACATCTTATGCCCCGTACACACGATCGGAAATTTCGCCAGCAAAAGTCCGATGTGAGCTTTTCTGTCGGAAATTCCGACTGTGTGCATGCTCCATCGAACTTTTGCTGGCGGAATTTCGCCAGCAAAAGATTGAGAGCAGGTTCTCTACTTTTTTTTCCTATCAGAAATTCCGTTCGTCTGTATGCAATTCCGACGTGCAAAAAAACACGCATGCTCGGAAACAATTCAACGCATGCTCGGAAGCATTGAACTTCATTTTCTTGACTCGTCATAGTGTTGTACGTCACCGCGTTCTTGACGGTCGAAAGTTCAGAGAACTTTGATGTGACCGTGTGTATGCAAACCAAGCTTGAGCGGCATTCTGGAAAAACCATCCAAGATTTTTCCAACGGAAATTCCGCTCATGTGTACGGGGCATTAGAAATATCCAGATATATAACACCATGACAATTCAAATCTCTCTATAGGTATCAAGCATACTTGAATGTGTTTACATTTTCTAATTATTACATTTATTTAGTATGCCTGGAGGGAGCTTACCCCTCCTTAACGGACACCCGTAATGCACTGGACACCCAGCAATGCATCCCCTCACCAATTCACCAACAGTACAAACAAATGGCAACCACCTCAACCTATAACTGGCCTTTGCGGCAAGGAGCACATGGAAGGCTGAAGCATGTCAAAAAACATGAAAGAAAAATTTCCAGCCCACTCACCAGCCAGCCTGCAACAAACCAAATTGTCCTGTTTAACAGTTCATGTTAAAACCAGAGGTTTAGTTTGCACAGATTTGAATATATGCGTAAGCTGCAGGACCACTTCACAGCACCCTAGTGTACTGCAGTCCTTACTCTATACATTTTGAGTCCATAGGGTTCAATATTGAGTTGGCCCACCCTTTGCATTTGCAGCTATAACAGCTTCAACTCTTCTGGGAAGGCTGTCCACAAGGTTTAGGAGTGTGTCCATGGGAATGTTTGACCATTCTTCCAGGAGCGCATTTGTGAGGTCAGGCACTGATGTGGACAAGAAGGCCTGGCTCGCAGTCTCCACTCTAATTCATCCCAAAGGTGTTCGGAAAGCAAAAATAAAATTTAAGTACAGCGCTACGTTTAGAAAGAAAGTGAAAAGCAGCCAACACACCTATAGACTCAAGGCAGAAAAAAAACAAAAGAAACAAAAGTGTGGCGCTATATATCACATCCACAGTCGTGTGTATTACAATAAAGACATATAAAAATAGTGAATATTACCAAAAAAATGTATGATCATAAAATGGATAGTGTCAAATAATTAATCAGTGTTGATCACATATAAAGTAAATACACAATAATGCTTAATCATCAGATGTGCCAGTGATTAGTAGAAACCCGTGCTGGTTCCATGAGCCAGACACCAAACATAAAAAACATAAAACTTTAAAAGTCCATAAAAAATGTGTGGAAAAATAGTGAAGAAAACATCAACAGAGTTCAAAGGGGGTGATGCATGGCCAGATGGTATTCACAGAATTTTAGTCGCACCAAATCTGGCGAGTGGGCAGAAGTCGCACCAAAGTCGCACCAAAACTGGTGAGAAGGGAAACCACAAGTGTGCATAGATTGTACATCAGTGCCAGGGCCAACACCAGGAGTAGAGGAGGCTTACCGGAGAAAACTGACCTGAAATGGCAAACGCCAGACAAGTCAAAAAAGCATAATGACCACTGGTTCTGGGGAATGCGTCTTGTCAGATGTCATCAACAGATGGTGGAAAGAAAAAGGGGGGGTCCACACGGCTTCCTCTCCCATAAGTAATCCAGCATAAGCCAAACGTGTAGTTTCATATGCCATGCAAAGAGCAAACAAAACTCACATAGCGTAATAATGTTATACACTAGTTTATTAAAATAATAAAAAACAAACTCACATTTGGAAGAACGAAACAGAGCTCAAATAGCAAATAGCGGCGATCGTGAGGGGTCCACCTGACATGTTTCAGCTAAGGAGCCGTCATCCCAAAGGTGTTCCACCGGGGTGAGGTCAGTACTCATGTCTTTATGAGTCTTGCTTTGTGCACTGGTCTAAATAATTTGGTGGAGGTGGGTTTATGGGGTTGTTTTTCAGGGGTTGGGCTTGACCCCTTAGCTCCAGTGAAGAGAACTCTTAGGGTGTCAGCATACCAAGACATTTTGGACAATTTCACGCTCCCAACTTTGTGGGAACAGTTTGGGGATGGCCCCTTCCTGTTCCATCATGAATGTGCACCATTGCACAAACAAGGTCCAAAAAAGACATGGATGGGCGAGTTTGAGGTGGAGGAACTTCACTTGACTTACATCCAAAAAGACATACTTCCTACTTGGCTAAGCGACTAAACTATGCACAAAAACATAGGAACTGGGGTGCAGAAAAATGGTGGCAGGTGCTCTGGACTGATGAGTCAACATTTGGAATATTTGGCTGTAGTAGGAGGCAGTGTGTTGTCAAAGGGCTGGAGAGCGGTACAGAAATGAATGTCTGCAGGAAGAAGTGGAATATCAAGCCCACACCAAATTGGTTTTAATGGTTCTTACCAGCTGCATCAGAGTTACAGCTCTCTTCTGCCCCATTCTGCGTCCCTAAATAGGGGAATGAGCAGAAGATGGGCCTTTCTGGCCTCTCTTGTCAAACAAATACCAGGGTGATGATGTAATTGCTGGAATACTGCACCTCCAATAGCACTTAAATTAAAGGATGCCAAGGACCATTTCGTCCTGTGTATCCAAGAGACGTCCATCTCAGTCTTCCATGCCTGGCAGAACTCCCATAAATGATGTCACAGGTCCTGGCTTTGTCCCAGCCCATACACCATCCTTTAAGCAGGGCACAAATGGACCTGGACATATTCATTAAAATTTTAATTACAGTCTCGTTCATTGAGCACTGCGCCCTGAGCCCACCCAGTTATTTGACAATAGTGAATTAATATTTGTTATTGTCTTCCTGCTTCTCCTCCCGGCCAACCAGGAAGCCGGTCTTAAGATCCGATTGGCGGAGAAGAGAAGCGACCGGGTTGGCTGGGAGCAGGGGGGGGGGTGGCGCTGAGGAGGAGACGCAGGAGAAGCCGCCGAAGCTGCTCGTGACCTGGATGGGGTATGGGCAGGGCTGATGGGCAGACGGGTAAAAGACAAAGGGGTTTGTGTGCTGATCAACCGAGGAGGGGGGTGGGGGTTTGACCGACCTACCAAGGGACGGGGGGTTTGACAGGCCAACCGAATGAACGTGCAGTAGGGCGATTTGTTTGCCGCCCCCCAAAAAAAGAAAATAGACCACCAGCTGCCACTGCTTTGCACCTTTTCAGTAAGTGGGAAGTTACAGTTTTTCTCTATTTGATCTTTTTGGGCAAATATGCATCCTGTTACAATAATAATATTATTAATACAAAAAAGAAAAAAGACATGCAAAAAAAAGAAAAGTAAGTAAAAAGAAGGCTATGTTTTTCAAACTATAGTTTTTGATTTAGAAAGATGATGTCAGAAATTATAACTGACAAGGGAGCCAAAGCTGGCAAACACAGAATAATCTGAAACAGACAAAAGAAAAGCAATGGAAATGCACTTTTTAAATCCATTCAGAGGCTGTTAGACTGAATTGAGTCATAACCTGATAGGATGTATCAGTGGGGAAATGGAACCAGTCAATCGTATCATAACAGTTCATCAGTGCATGTCTGTCGGATTAGGATATTTTGTGTTAGATTCAAGATGGACAAGATTACATGTGCCAACATTCATAAATGATGTTATCATAGAGTTGAAATGTTACCATTTCTAATCATATTTCCCAAATGATGATTTGCTAATCACTGTATTTGAAATGTTTTTCTCTAGTACAGTGGGAAAGTACTGAGTGATCTCTTTAGAAGATACACCCACATTTTCACTTTAATCTTTTAGATATTTGAAGTCCCAGGACTTTGGAACTAAGTTTTTCTAAAGGAGGGCAATAAAAGAAGCCTTCATAATTCTTTAATGGCAAGTTTAGTTTGATATTTTTAGCTAAACAACTAGCCATTTCACTATATTTGTAGGATTGTGTAATTTATTATTAATCTAACATGTTATAAACAGAACTAGTAGCTCAGCCCAACAAACGCTGTTGTTAAATCATACCATAAATTTGCTATGCAACCTTCTCTGAGATTTACAAAGTGTAGTACATAGTTAGCCAAGTGTACAAAAAAAATGCCAAAATTAAGACTAGGAATTAGTAGGTTATGTTCCTAGGATTTAGGACCTATCATCTTTCGGTGCAGAAAATGTTGTTCTTTGGTCCTAAGATTGAGAATGATGTTGCAGCTAGTATTACCGTTAGGTTACATTTACATAGACAGCCAGGGGCAGCCGCTGGTGGGAACCAATTGATTCTTGCTGGAGGATCTAAATGCTGCATGCAGTATGTGGGAAGAGTAGCAGCTGACAGTTGTGGCTGTCAGATTTGTACCCTGTACAAATCAATGGCGAGCATCACTGCTGTTTGCATGTAACCAGTGATCTGAGCAATTACATGTGACCCTGGACCCAGACGGTGTTTATTCAGGGATGGTGTTTCTGCAGAGTTTCTGGCTGCACACACTGGCCGCAGCTAATTGACCAGTTTGTATGTAGTCATCGCACAAGTGGCAGCTGTGTCCAGAGGTATCGTTAAGCCTCCTCTAAATGCAGCAAACTATCTCCCTAATAGGGAGGGTTAATGAGACCACATATGGATTCAAATTTGGCCGGTCCAGCAGGGACCAGACGAGTTTTGATTAAAGTTTTGGGACAGTGGTTGTACAGGAGTCAATCTACCGATCGACTTCTGTTCAATCACCCTGTTGGGTATTTCCCGGTAGATCAGTGCCGCCAGCTATAGCCAGCGGCACTGATCATTGTATTCTGATGGCGGGGAAGTCTCCCCACTGACAGAAAATAAAGACTCAGTGGGAGTGATTCCCCCATCCACATTGAATGTGTGGATAGGGAAATCAGGCTATTTTCAACCTGCTGGCTGAACAAAAAAAAATGACTAGTGTAGGGGCTGCCTTAGTGTTAGGGTTGGAGATACACAAAGTGTAAGGATTAATGTAAGGATTGGGTTTATAGTGTGAAGTTTAGTGTCAAGGTTAAAGGGAGTGTTAGATATGGGACTTCACATAGAATTAGTGTTAATATTGCATTGGGGATTACTGTTATGCCACGTACAGGCAATTGGAATTTCCGTCAACCAAACCATGGATATATTTCCAACGGATGTCTTGCATACACACAGTCGCACAAATGTTGTTGGAAATTCCGATCGCCAAGAACGCGCTGGCATACAACATGTACAATGGCACTATAAAAAGGAATTTCAATACCAAGTGCACCACCCTTTGGGTTCCTTCTGCTGCTAATCTCGTGTTAGTAGAAGTTTGGTGAGAGACGATTCGCGCTTTTCAGCCTCGTGCTTTTCAGTTCGTTACTGCTCTTCAGTTTGTGCTTGTGGGTTCGTACCTGTTTTTCAGTGCATGTAGTCAGTTCGTATCTGTTTTTCAGTGCGTTCTTGTCCGCTCATTTCTGATTTTCAGCTCGCTCTTCTCAGGCCTTTCTGATTTTCAGTGCGTTCTGTTAGTTCGTTCTGACCAGCCGACCGTTTTGAAGCCATGTTGCGGTTACGTACTCATCATAGAGTTTGTGCTATGCAGGGGCTTGGTGTTGGGGTTCTTACTTTGACCCAAGTCCAGTCCATGAACAGGGGGAGGAGAAGTTCATGGACCAAGAATTGGTTGCTCCAACGTGACCAGTTCTCGCATATGCCTTTTTTGCGGGAGATCCAGGAGAATAATCCTGATGATTTCAGGAATTATCTCTGGATGACGGACCCCGTTTTTCAATGTCTGTTGGCTTTGTTGTCCCCTTATATTACCAAGCAGGACACCTGCATGCGGCAAGCCATCACTCCCGAGCAGAGGCTCGTCACCACCTTGCGATACTTGGCGAGGGGGAGAAGTCTGCAGGACATCAAGTTCTCAACAGGCATCTCCCCCCAGGCTCTGGGAATCATTATTCCAGAGACCTGTTCTGCCCTCATACAGGTCCTGCAGAAGGACTGTATTAAGTTAAGTTTTATCCTTTAACATCACATTCTATGTATTTGCTAATGTATTGGATTTATTTCATCATTCCCTAATTACCATAATTGAAATATGCTGTGAATGTCCTCTTTGTCCTCGTGCATGCTGGGAGCTTTGAATGCTCCTTTTTTGTCCTTCATGCATATTTGCATTCACTAACCTCCCCAGCATGTTATCCTGGGCCCAAACTCACCTAGCCTAGTCACTTAACAATGTATTTTGTCAGCTCCATAGTAGTACTTTACCTTAAACACCCCCTAAAATGTTTACAAATGTTATTTGTGTCCTTAAATTCAGGCAGAGTACAAGAGGCTTTTTTTTGGGGCCCAAACTCATTTGGAACCCTCCCTCCCCCCAACCGCTAAGTCAGCCGATACCAATACTCTATCTGCTGAGTTTGCCAAACCCATACACACTATACATACCTCTTTTGTGTTCATATTTATGGATGAATTCACCAAAGCATTTAGTGCAAGGGCCTGCCTGAATACTCTCAAATGGTACTGTTTAAAGTTTTGTTCTCCTATTATCTTGATAGGTAATCGCAGAATGTAAAAATGTGCTTCAATTTGTACAGTGTGTATTCCTATTTTTGTATTATGACACTTCTTACCTGCCAATAGTGTAAGTAAAGAGGGGCTGGCCAAAGTAGCACACATTATTTATGCATTCAGCTCTCAATGAATTGGAGAGGGTTACCTGTCCAAAACATCCCCCACCCCCCCCCTAAAATTTTTACAATGGGCCATCAGAGGGGGTGAGGAATCTGATAAGTGGACCTTATACTTTTGTCTTTAATTAAAATAAATGTTATAATTATGTTGGCCAAGAATGTTTGTGTCTCATATGCTTGCAATGTTATGTGCAAAAGTACTAATTTTTGGTTTTCTTGTTTGACTCCACAGTTTCCTTTAACCCCACAGGAATGGCAGACTGTGACATCCCACTTGGCCCAGCGGTGGGACTTTCCTAACTGCGGAGGGGCAATCGATGGGAAACACATCCACATCGTCCCACCCCCCGACTCGGCATCATACTATTATAATTACAAGGGGCTTAATAGTATAGTGATGTTGGCGGGGGTGACGGCGACATACAAGTTTTTGTATGTGGACGTGGGGAAGAATGGCCGGATGTCAGATGGTGAAGTCATCATCCCGAGACGGAGTTCTACAGACGGCTCCAGAATGGTGGCTTGCCACCTGCAGAAGACAATGTGGGTGGTCTTTCATTTGTTTTCGTCGCTGATGAAGCGTTTGGGCTAGGAGATCTAATGCGGCCATTCTCCATGAGGACCCTCACCCCGGACCAGAGGGTTTTTTAACTACCGGCTGGCCAGAAGAGTGGTGGAGAATGCTTTCAACATAATGGTTAGCCGGTTCTGCCTATTTCTAACACCACATGGCAGAATATAAACTCAACCATACTGTGCTTGCTTGCTGCATTATGCACAATTTCCTATGTAAAAATTGTACGAACTATGTGGCTTCAGTTGGGACTGAGGCTGGATTTCCTGATCAATCAACCATGACAGCACTTGAAGCTGGCCATCCTGGTTTGCCCCCCCCCCAAGCACCCGCAAAGTCAGACAAAAATATCTGGAGTACTTTGCGAGTAGGGGGGCCATTGATATGCCAGCAAACGTGTAAAACTTTTTTTAATAACTAAAAAAAAAAAAAATTAAGGAATATTTCATTGGATTTACTGCTTGTGTTTCTTTTAGCTGTCTCCTAGGTTCACCAATGGGCTTTTCTTTTTGGCCATTTTCTACAATAGTGCCAACGTAATTTATTTGATACATGAGGTGACAATCTCTTCTTCAGCTAACTATTATGTTGTGGGTCAGCTACACACACACATTGTTTTTGTTGTTAATGTATGTAATGCATTAATGATAAAATAATCATCCTATTCGGCACCATGAATTAATTGTTTAGAGTCCCTAAAATGGCCTGATTGGCCAATTTTAGAGCACCGTGGGACTTATTTACTAAAGGCAAAATCACTTTGCACTACAAGAACACTGCAAGTGCACTTGTAGTGCAAAGGGGATTTGCCTTTAGTAAGTAACCCCCATTGTCACTGTTAACTAAACACCAACTTACTCCAAAAACTGGTATTAAGCATTGAAAGAAGAAGCCACACATTGTTGAGTATAAAAACATTTTACTCTGTGCACATTCACATGTGCGTTAGAAAAGGGTTTTTGAACAAACCAACATCTTTGCTGTATAACATTTTTATGTTTGACATTATAAATATCCTTTTTTTGGTTAAACAGGCATGTTTAAAACCATAACATACACAACTCAGGAACTTACAAAGTTCAACTTTGAAAAAGTGAAGGCAATATCAGACATTAGATATAATACAGAAAGTGCAGCGCTAGACATATGAAGTAAATAGTGAATTATTATTAAACCTTGCAGTAAAAATTAATCAACAACAATATATAAAAATAATGACCTATAAATATAGGTAGTGAGTTATTATGAACGTGAGCATATAAAATTACAGAAAAAAATTCCTAGAAGTGAAACTTTTAAAGGTGCATAAAAGTCCAAAGCAATATATTTAATGCAATGTGGGTTTCAGAGGTGCATCTTCGATAATCAGTGTTGCCCACCACCGAACAGGTGAATGAATAAAAGGCTTACCAGAAAGCCTGTGACCGCCCTTATTCAGGGGGGTCAAACCAGGCTTAGCAGATATAGGGGGGACCACCACACGGATACTCCAGTTGACACCTGATGGACCAATGGGTCGAGACTCCTTGCCAGGTATCACGCCTGCCGACAACCACTGTGGATGTTCTCACGAATCCTGTCCTCTCATGGGGTAAACTTAAAGTTTCCACGGATTCAGTGCAAGAAGATGTGATACAACATGCCAAAAAAAGGGGGATAAAGAAAAATGCTCCACTGGTGCAGGTAACTTTGGGTTTCCTTTATTGGTATATATATTGGGTCACAACATTGCACGCACCGCGCATGCGCGATCTTTAAACAAACGGCGGTAGTGTCGTTTTTTTATTTTGTTTGTTTTACTCCGCTTCTTTGCTTTTTAATGCTTGAGATCGTAATATACCAATAAAGGAAACCCAAAGTTACCTGCACCAGTGGAGCATTTTTCTGTAATTTTATATGCTCACGTTCATAATAACTCACTACCTATATTTATAGGTCATTATTTTTATATATTGTTGTTGATTAATTTTTACTGCAAGGTTTAATAATAATTCACTATTTACTTCATATGTCTAGCGCTGCACTTTCTGTATTATATCTTGTTTTTTTGTGCCCTTATATCGGGGTTATAGTGCACAGCAGCAGGACCTTCTTTACTTTATCACAATTTTTATGCACCTAGCGCAATTTCTTTTTTTCTTTGAATATCAGACATTAGTATGTCTAAACTGTGTTGATCTTGCCTTCATCAGATGGGGTGATGTCACCCCTGTAAAAGCCAAATTTTGAAGATGCACACAAATTGGGACATAAAAAGTGTGGATTTCCCTCCTGATCCCATGCCTAATGTCAACATGTGCTAGCTCCCATCATAGGGGATCAATGGACGTGTTTCGAGGGTGCAACCCCTTCCTCTCACCTTGAGTTGGGAGGAAGGGGTTGCACCCCCAAAACGCATACCTTGATATCCTGTGATGGCAGATAGCACATGTTGACACACTGTGTGCATCTTCAAAATTTGGCTTTTAAAATACTTTAGTCCTTGACAAAACAGTACAATTTTTGTTTGTTTTATATTCTGCCTAAAACATAATTGATGTTCTTCATTTTTTGTTGAACATCATTGATGTTTTCCTTTATCTTTTCTAAATCACGATTGCACACCATGATCTCCCAGATGAGGACGTGTGCACTTGTACTGGTGAAATGAATTTCTTCTTCCACAACATCCACATCAACTAAAAAGAATAAAACACACCATGTATTATAAATATGCAGGCATACATCTATTACCTGAAGCTGTGGTCTCAGACTCACCTGTTGTGGTCACTATTTCTACCTCGTCATGAACCTCTCCTCCCTCCACATCCTCAGGTTGTGGTGTGGTGACTTCCCCTTCTTTAGGAGGTTGGGGGTCCCTGGTGTCCTCAGATGTCTCGAGTCGTTTCTCCCCTATGTGAATACAGAAAGAAAAGGTATACATAGCACACAGATATTTGAGGCAAGAAATAGGAATATGAAACATTGCTTGGAAGTGTCGTACAATTGTCTGTTTTGGCAGAGTTCCAAGCTAAAGACATGCTTTTTTTCCTTTCTTAAAGCTGGAATACTTACCTTTTTTGGTAAAGTATTACACAAAGAGAGACCCCTAGTATCCACTGAAGCACCTGTGTGGGACACCCTAAAAAGGGTGTTCTGGTGTCCCACACTAGTGCTCCTGTGTCCAGATGTGTAAACAGCTGCTGAGTGTCCTCTCCTTACACTGAATCAATTTTGCATTTCATTCCAGTTACAAACCCATCTGGACAACAAACGTCTTTTAATACAAATAGGCATGAACAAATGTATTTAACCTGCATCTGCCAAAAACATTGTTTAGTGAGCGAATGAAAGATGTTTACTACGAACGATTACTGTGCCCACGAACCTGAAGCTTGCCATTTTAAATTGTACAACAGTATAGAAAAGCACATGGAGCAGCACGAAAGTAATAATAATAATAGGAACACACAACATAATACTTACTTTTTTGCAGCACTCTCTTGATTCTTCTGTACTGATCGTGCCCCCTCAATTTGAGGTCTGACCATCGTTTCCTCAGTTGATCCTTGGATCGCCGTACTCCAAAATTCTTCTGCAGACTTTTCACAACTTTACTCATGATTTTGGCCTTTCTCACATTTGGGTTTCTGTACGGTCCATATTTCCCGTCATAGTTGACCCTCTTCAAGATGTCCACTATCTCCACCATCTCTACAAAGGACATATTTGAGGCCTTAAATCTCCTGGATCGGGACGTTTGTGGCTCTGGGCTTTCCTCGTCGTTGCTGCTCATCTCTCCATGCATGAGCCAAAAAACCATTCTCATACACAGGAAAGTCTCAGCCAGGAGGAGGCCGTGGAAAGTCTCAGCCAGGAGGAGGCAGAGGAAAGTGGCAGACAGGAGGTGGCCATGTCCAGTAGCCTGACCAAATCGCAGGTTTCTCCCCTCCGCCTTCCAACAAAAAGGCCCAGGAAGGGGAGTAACATGGAGGAGTCAGCGCTTTCTTTAATTCGGCAGGCTACTGCGGCCCTCAAAACCACCCCCAATCTTCAAGAGGCCGGCAAAATGCAGGAAATGGAGGTGGGCCAATGCCTCATTTGTGAGGAAGTCATCCCCCCGAATAAGGGGGTGATGGGCGAACTCACAAAAAAAGTCACGTATGTGAGTTGGACCATACTCCTCCGCCACCTCCTGCCACAACTCCAACACCACAGCCACAGTCCGGAAGGAAGCGTGCAGGGAAGTCTTGAGGGTGATGGCCTGGGTTCGATCTGGTCTGGCAAAAGACGCAGGCTGTTGTAAGACCACAGCCTCAGATATGTCATCTGCTGCTGCTCCCAATCCCTCAGAGTCCTGGACCGGATTGTGCTCCCTATCAAATGGTCTCCTCAGGCTACCAATTTTGCCTGTCAAATAATTGATGTCTGCCCTGGGGTACAAAGGCCAATTTCAACAGTTTATCCAGCATTGCCTTCCTCTTTATTTTGTTATGACCCCTAATAAATGTCTATTTTTTTTCACAAATACTTGGCTATGTGTTCTACTTCAAAAAGAACAGTTTGTTTGTGAGTAGGCAGGCACATTTAAAACAATTCAAGGTCAAATTAAAATTACCAAGGGACACCAACACCAACCAATCTCCTTGAGGTTAAATATATAAGCTAATAATGGTGTTGTGGTAACTTGACACACAAATTGACAAAAAAAAATTATGGAGATCACTAGAAAAAAAAAAATTAAAAAAAATAAAATTGGGAGATCTTGATAAAAAAAAAAAAGTAGATCACTATAAAAAAAATTCTAAACATTATTCTGGAGATCTGGTGAAAATAAATATAGAGATTATTCAGGAGATCACGAGAAATAATAAAGAAATCAGTTTGTCAGAACTCTGTGTGAATATCAGCAGCAAAAGAACTTCATTATTCTAGCATTATAAAGAAGAAAAGAATGCGCAGCATTAAAAGATTAAAAAATTTGCAGCATGACGAATGTGCTATCTCCATTCCGAACACTAGTTTTACCAGACCGAGCACTTCCATTTCGTACTTGATTCAGAGCATGCGTGGAATTTTGTGCATCGGAATTGTCTACACACACTCAGAAGTTACGAGATCCAGCTCTCAAACATCTGTTGTTGGAAATTCCGACACGAAATGTCTGATGAAGCCTACATGCGGTCGGAACTTCCGACAACAACCTCACATCGAATATTTGTTGCCGGAAATTCCCAGCGTCTGTACGCGGCATTAGGGTTACATAAAGGGTTAATATTAGGGCTTGGGTTACACTGAGAATTATTGTGAAGATTAGCGTTAGGGTTCTATGTTAGTATGGGAGTTGAAGTTACAGGGCATGGTTAAGGTAAGGGTTAGCCTTAGAGTATGGCATTGCTCTTGGCACTGAAAACTACCAGCTTGAATGCCCGCAACCACTGAAAGCAAAGGTTTAAATGAAAAATTGAAGCCTAATAACAGATGTTTTGATTTGTGACATATTCCATATACAATACCTTAAAGGAGAATCTTCACGATCTGTTAAAAATAATAAAATAATAGTACAGAAATGCATGCGTATATACCTTGAGGAAACTCAAACTGGAGTGAAACATGTTATGCTGCGCAAGCCAGGTGGCGTAGTCTGTATGAGGGAGAGCTCAAATAATGGACATTAAGGATTTTAAATGATGTGTGGTTCTTTAACATAATGCTTTTCATTCCTTTAGTAAGGAATTACTTGACTTCTAAATTAAAGCAAAATTAGGATAGGAGAGGTAAGGAATGTGTCAGATGGTTGGTTGGTTGGCTGTGGCATAAAACCAGATTTCAACAGAAAATGGTAGGGCAAGTAAATGTATAATTATTACTTCTAATTTATTTAAAAGTCTAGGAGCCATATAACATAGGGGGGTCCTTCCAAGGAGCTATATGGATTTAAAAACTGGGATTGCTATTTTCAAAGAATCTGCTTTGACATCCAATCTTAAATAATAGTGTAAATGTACATTTAAAGGGCAAGATGGTTTATTTTTAGTTGCTCCCAAAATTTGTTACCACATAGTCTGTCACAAAGTTAGCTTTCCTATTTTCAACTTCCGTAATCTCCACAAATCTAATGCAACTGCTTTAAAGGTAAATGAATACAATTTATTACTATCTTACTTATGCTTTGCCATTGTCTAGTTTTTTTCTGTCTCAAAAAACCCAGACCCATTAAACACTTTAGAATCCATTATGCCCTTAAGAGACAGACTTAATTTCCTCTTAACTTCTTAAAGGTTTTGATTCCATCGTGATTCATGTTCTTTAACTCCTCTCTGCCTTCTGACAGGGAACATTAAACATGCCACCCTCCATCCAGTTATAGTTAGGGTGAGGAGTATATACAAGTCCTCTTTACTTCCCTGCCAACTTGCCCCTTTAATAGCCTTATGTTTCAAAATTCTTAGAAAAGTTCTGGTTGCAATTTTTTAACTCTTTTTGCAGCTTTACAGATCCATTGCGGATGTCTTGATGGTGGTCACAGACTGAATAACTGCTTCTCAAATAACTATGTAAATAACCTGCTAATAATAATACTAATACATGTTATATAACTCCTTTAAAGGTAGCTCCTCAAACCGCTTTACAAAGAAAACACAAGATTACAAAGAAAACACAATGTGCTACTAATTCTTTGTAATAAACCCCTTTCTGCCCTCCTTTTGATTATACATATTTTGTGGCACAGTTCCCCATGCTGTAGATGCATTTTTAAGAAATCAGCTGCGTCGGCCACAAGTACGAGGACAGTGCTGGATCTGATAGCAGCTGCTGTCACATACAGCGATCAGGAACGAGTCACCATGGTTCCCAATCACTGTATGCGACAGCAGCTGCTATCAGATCCAGCACTGTCATCATACTTGCAGCCGATGCAGCTTATTTTATTAAAATGCATCTACAGCATGGGGAACTGTGCCACCAAATATTTATCTCCTTGCACTGTAGTGATAAGGGGAGAGGATGGTCTTGCGGGGTTGAAGGCTTTACCAAAATTAGGTACGTCATCAAAAACTGTCCAGGACAATAGGTAAAATGGCCATTATTTCTTTAGAAAATATTCTTTCAATATGACGGTATCATCAAAAAGTGTCCAATAAAACAATTGTCAAAAAGACAAAATTACAAACAAACAAAAAAAAAAATTATAAAGTTATTAAAGCGGAAAAATTCGGTTGTGTCTATCTGGTGAAAAAAATTAATCCAGTGCAAAAATAATCCAGTACCACTTCCACCATACTGGGACGCAGATTGGCGTTCCCAAGACATTTGAATGCTGGTTTTCATCTTGCACAATATACGTGTCATTTTAATCTACAGTTTAAATAAAAATGTGATATCCTGCACCATGAAAAGTTTCTCATCTAATCCCCCGTCTGGGCATGATCTGCTCTGAGAGTATAAAGTCATAGGAACACTGCCATTGATGATGTATCCAGGAATGTGAGAGGATTAACAGCTCTACATGTTATATTTGACTACCTGTAATGGGGGTCAAATAGTTCTGGTGAGTGAGTTGTGTACATAAATGTTGGTGGAGAGGAATCATGGCACTGTTTTGGTGTGGAGATATACTGGTGCTGGTGGATCCATATTTGCTGGAACTTTTCTGTTACACCTTGGATAAATATAGGAAGGAACCCTGTCATTATCCACAAACTCTACACTGGATATATATACACAACCTAATTTTTATGCTTTAATTACATTTTTTTTTTTTTGTAATTTTGTCTTTTTGCCATTTGTTTTATTGGATACTTTTTGTTGATACCGTCATGATTTTTGGGTTATGAGAGCGTGGTTTAATTTTGACACAAAACTTTTTTGGCTACTTAGTAGCTATATTACGAGCACTATATAACTAAAGTTGATTATTCTATCAAAGAAATAATCAATCAAATACATTCACGGTTTAGCACTTCAATATGGTATATCTCTTTGCGGGTTTAGGTTGTTTAACCCTTTGTTTACATTCTTTCAATATGAGTTATGAAGCTTTGTGGACTTAATAAACAAAATTTAATTTAAGCTTGTAGGATTAATTGGTGAAAGTTAAGTCAGTAAGCTGTATGTTTTATAAAGTGTGATAGTAACTGAGCTTTGTTTTCTGTGTGCTTCAAGTGTATCTATAGCATCATATCTACATTTTTTTTGTACATACTCTCATCACCATAGTAACACTGTACTACTCTGGGGAGGGGGGTGATCAGGGATTTTTTGTTGTTCATGTTGACGTTGTGATTATGTAATCCCCCAGGCCAATCAAAGCGGCCAAGTACTAGCAACCAAAATCCACTGTGTCCTGTGTACATAGTGATGGCAGAAGTGTGCATGTGCCAAGCATCTTATGAGTACGTCACTTAGCCTGTATCTGCTGGCCGTCCGCAGTACATGCACTGTGGGAGGTCAGCATCTAGTTAAAGAGGAGCTCCAGTCTCCTGTGTAAAAATTAAAAGGACTTGATAAAGCACATGCACGCAAAACACGTTGTCACGGGAACCCGCCTGCTTGCAGACTATCCCAGTGGTTCCCCTCCGGCTTCCTTCCAGTGATCTGACCATGTCTTTTTCGGCACACCGGCACACCAGGTTGGCTTGCACGACCGAGTGAATGGCTGGGATTTGCCACCTTCACATCCCGGCACCTGCCGTGTCAGTGCCTTTTGCCTTCAGTGAGGAGCGGCTGATCCTTGTTACAGCCGCAGTGTCAGAGTCTTGCATCTCCAGTGAGGAGCGGCTAGTTTCTGTTACTACTGCAGTGTTTAAGCCCTGTACCCCAGTGAGGAATGGCTTCCATCATAGCCATCCCTGAGGAGCCTACATTGGCTAACCGTAAAGAATCGGATCACATTTAAGACCCTCTGCCTCACCCACAAATGCATACAAGGTAACGCCCCTCAATACCTCCGAGAGAAAATAAAACACTACACAACCAATCGCAATCTACAATCATCTAACCAAAACCTCCTCCTCATTCCCAAGTACCGCTTCAAAGCAAGGGGAGAACGAAGATTCGCAGTCCAGGGACCTCGGCAATGGAACACTCTTCCGACTCACATCCGCATGGAAGGAAACCTTCTGGCCTTCAGAAAAAACTCAAGACCTTCCTCTTCTAAGAAGATGACAGCACAAAACGCATTAGCGCCTTGAGGTGATTCAGTTCGCATTGCAGCGCTTTACAAATCATTCATTCATTCATTCAGTGTCCAGGTATTGGTAATGCTTGCAAGTTATTGATACTTTCACAACAGTATGTTCACATGGTTATCCTCATGTCTGGATAAAATAAATATATGTTGATTGAAGTCCATGTGGAAGATACTTTGTGACCCTTACAGTGAATCCTACCATGGAACCTTGAATTGTGATAACTTCTATTGGAAGTCCTGAGTGCTGTCCTTTTTAGATTTTTTGTAAAAATAAAAAGTCAGCAGCTACAAAAGACTACGAGGAGGGAGGAGGGAAAGGAGAACTGTCAAAATCAGGTACCCACTCCCCCACCTCCCAAAAGCACCATTCTTGAAAGAGGAGGGGGGGGGCTTTAAAGCAGAACTTCTCCTTTAGGATGGAGTTCTGCTTAAAAGCATACATCGAAGATTCACTAAGCATTTGGCATTTGTTCGAAATTCAGTGAACCTCAACTTAAAGAGATACAGTATCAATTTATTTCTCACACACAGCATATGCATTCTTGCAACTACACCCCAAAACAAATTCTTCTACTCCAACTGAGTATGGCAAAGCCACATGTGTGAGACTTTTTCCCAGCCTGGCCACATAGAGAAGCGCAACATCCAAATAGAACCTTCAGCTACAAAAATTTGTATTTTTGCTAGAAAATGACAGAACCCCCCAAACATTATATATTTCTGTAGCAGAGGCCCTAGAGAATAGAATAGTGGTTTTGCACATTTTTATGTCACACGGTATTTGCACGGCAGTTTTTCTAACACAATTTTACACACTAACGCATAAATACATTTTAATTAATTTCAATGCACACAGAGACAATAGAATACCCACATTTTCAGTAAAATATAAAATATGGTGTTGCACTGGATAAATAGATACCAAACATATCACACTTTAAAATTGTGTACGCTTCTGAAATGGCGGCAAACTTCGGTATTTGAAAATCTCCATAGGCGAAGCTTTATAAGCCTTTATTGGTTACCAGTTTAGAGTTACACAGGAGGTCTGGAGCTAGAATTTTTGCTCTTGTTCTGACGTTTGCAGCGATACCTCACGTGTGTGGTTTACATATGTTTACGGGACCAATTTGTGCGTTTGCCTTTGCATATGAGGGAACGTGGCAATTTAAATGTTTTATTTATTTATTGGTGGGACACTGGTACACTGACAGATGTTGATTGCCCACCGACGGACACTGACAGATGTTGTTGTCACAATTATACACTATTGCACTATTGCAGATGTTTTGTGCACTGGTACAGAAGTGATGGGGGACTGAGAGATGTTTTGTGCACTGGTACAGATGTGGTGGGGGACTGACAGATGTTTTGTGAACTAGTACAGATGTGATGGGGACTGACAGATGTTTTGTGCACTGGTACAGATATGATGGGGACTGACAGATGTTTTGTGTACTGGTACAGATGTGATGGGGACTGACAGATGTTTTGTGAACTAGTACAGATATGATGGGGACTGACAGATGTTTTGTGCACTGGTACAGATATGATGGGGACTGACAGATGTTTTGTGCTCTGGTACAGATGTGATGGGGGAGTGACAGATGTTTTGTGCACTGGTACAGATATGATGGGGACTGACAGATGTTTTGTGCACTGGTACAGATATGATGGGGACTGACAGATGTTTTGTGCTCTGGTACAGATGTGATGGGGGAGTGACAGATGTTTTGTGCACTGGTACAGATATGATGGGGACTGACATATGTTTTGTGCACTAGTACAGATATGATGGGGACTGACAGATGTTTTGTGCACTGGTACAGATATGATGGGGACTGACAGATGTTTTGTGTACTGGTACAGATGTGATGGGGACTGACAGATGTTTTGTGAACTAGTACAGATATGATGGGGACTGACAGATGTTTTGTGCACTGGTACAGATATGATGGGGACTGACAGATGTTTTGTGCTCTGGTACAGATGTGATGGGGGAGTGACAGATGTTTTGTGTACTGGTACAGATATGATGGGGACTGACAGATGTTTTGAGAACTAGTACAGATATGATGGGGGACTGACAGATGTTTTGTGCACTGGTACAGATGTGATGGGGGACTGACAGATGTTTTGTGTACTGGTACAGATGTGATGGGGACTGACAGATGTTTTGTGAACTAGTACAGATATGATGGGGACTGACAGATGTTTTGTGCACTGGTACAGATGTGATGGGGGACTGACAGATGTTTTGTGCACTGGTACAGATATGATGGGGGCTTACAGATGTTTTGTGCACTGGTACAGATATGATGGGGGACTGACAGATGTTTTGTGCACTGGTACAGATATGATGGGGGACTGACAGATGTTTTGTGCACTGGTACAGATATGATGGGGGACTGACAGATGTTTTGTGCACTGGTACAGATATGATGGGGACTGACAGATGTTTTGTGCACTGGTACAGATGTGATGGGGGACTGACAGATGTTTTGTGCACTGGTACAGATATGATGGGGGCTGACAGATGTTTTGTGAACTAGTACAGATATGATGGGGACTGACAGATGTTTTGTGCACTGGTACAGATGTGATGGGGGACTGACAGATGTTTTGTGCACTGGTACAGATATGATGGGGGACTGACAGATGTTTTGTGCACTGGTACAGATGTGATGGGGGACTGACAGATGTTTTGTGCACTGGTACAGATATGATGGGGGCTGACAGATGTTTTGTGAACTAGTACAGATGTGATGGGGGACTGACAGATGTTTTGTGCACTGGTACAGATATGATGGGGGCTGACAGTTGTTTTGTGAACTAGTACAGATATGATGGGGACTGACAGATGTTTTGTGCACTGGTACAGATGTGATGGGGACAGACAGATGTTTTGTGCACTGGTACAGATGTGATGGGGACAGACAGATGTTTTGTGCACTAGTACAGATATGATGGGGACTGACAGATGTTTTGTGCACTGGTACAGATGTTTTATTGGGAGCACTGTGCCAGATGTGTATGGGCTCAGGGACAGTAGTGCTTGGTGTACTGTGTGTGTGTGTGTGTGTGGGGGGGTGTCTGTGACAGCTCTCTGTGTAAAATCATCCTTACACAGAGAGCTGTCACAGAGCTTGCAGCAACAACAACAACAATATGAATACATATAGTTTAAAATAGCAACAAATTGATTGATTGCTGCTGATTACAGTTTATTTACTAACTTCGTCCCTATATTGTTTTTCAGCTTTCGCTTGTTATGGAATTATTTCTGATTAGGACTCTAAAAACAGAAATGAAAACTGCAGCTGCAGGAACAGATTCGTAGGACACAATCACTGTGTTTAAAATGTCCATTCAGTGCCAAAATGTATTATTACATGTTATTTTATACATAGATAAGAAAGGGGTGGTGTGAGATGTTATTAAAAACTAACAAATAGAAATATGTTATTAAAAGCTAACAAATAGAAATATATTATTAAAAGCTAACAAATAGAACAATTGCAAAAGTAAAACCTTGAGAGGGGAGGGGGAGTAGAGACATAGAGAGCTTCTAGCAGAAGATGTGTCTGTGTGTTAGGTGATGGTTACAGAACACATTTCAACAGTGCGAACAAAATGGAGAATCTTGTGCTTAAATAAACAATACAGTGAATGTCCATGTCACCCTATAGCAGCTTCCAATACACTGGTACTATGTTCTATTTCCCATCCCCCCTCTAACTTTATAGTGAGGTAAATGACTTATTCAAAAGTCCCCTCTTAGGCTCATCTAAGCCTGTGGGCCATGACATAAAGGCAATGAGCAAATCATCATCAAAATTTGCTGAGACTTAAAGGTCACAATTGCTCTGATAAGTGCTATATTAATTCTTAATGGTACCCCAAGCACGCTAAAAAAATTGATGTTTTGAAAATTTTCTGCCTAAAAACACGCCAAAGTCAACTACAAAAAACAAAGGTGCATTTGTGGAATGTATGACAGCCTATTCAAGTGAATGATCTACCCTACATGTTCCATTAAAAATGCACAGAAAAAATCAGGCACGCTCACGTCACTCAGGTGTGAATGCAGCTTAAATGCTTTAAGAACCCCTTCTCTACACTGTCTTCTATTTCACGTGTTATAAAATGTATTCCTTAGCTTTCCCTGTGATCTCCCAAAGTCCCAATTTGTGCCTCAGTTAATTGCCTGCTTTGCTGTTTGTTATTTTTGTCTTCTTCCACCTCCTGTTCCTTGTACACCTGGTTTTGTTGTCATACTGTGGTCCTCTGAACTATGTGGTCTCTTCCGAATACTGGTATCATTGCTTGTCCTGGGGTTCACGACACAGCCAAGCCAAAAGCAAAAGACAATCCCATGGTTGCAGACAACTTCTGGAATGCAAGGTTCACCTACCCTTGTGTACGTGCTTTCTGTGTTCATCCTTTCTCTAAATGACTTTCCTTATATTGAACCTTGGATTGATTGGCTACTCATTCTGTTTTCATACACTGGCTTAGTTATACCACCTTCTACGCCAATTCTCATCCTCTGAATACTTACTTCTTTCACCATCCTTGGAACTGACATCATGCCTTTGTACAAGCCCTACAAGACTCAAATGTATCTGTCTTCAATCAGTAACCTATTGCTGGTAATTACAGAATGTACCGAAAAAGGAAAGAAGCAGAGAAAATAAAAGATAGAAGGGAGAGGAGTGGAAGAAATGATGAAGAAGTGTAGGAAAAGAAGAAAGAAAGAAGGAAATAAAGAATTAGTCATAAATATAAAATATAAGTATTTACATTATATATATTTGCATTATAGAATTATATCACATCTAATTTTGTCAGGAATACTTGAGTAATTTGTGATTTATTTGGACTGTAATTCACTAGGGAGAACGGATGTTTGGGCTACTGTTTAGATTCTGAAATGACATATCTATGACCCTGGATGAAAGTTAATAAAATTAATTTGACCATACCTCCTACATTGCTCTTCCTGTGAGGTTGATACATGTTCTTGTAAGACTAGACACTGAACTACTTTTAACTCTGGCAAAGCATTTAGCATTTTGACCTAAGTGAGCGATATAAATATGTGTTCTATTTCTAGGGTGTCCTAGAGAGAAATGAAAAAAATGTAGGAATTTTATAATGAAGTCTGTCCACCAAAGCATGCTCTGTTATTTTAAATAGGATGACTCTATCAGAGCTGTAAATATACATATTAAAGGAAAAATTGAAAAGGTGTGTCAATGCTTTAATGCCGTCTTTAACCCCATCTGGAAGATTTCACTTCCCCGTGAAAGCAGGACAAAAATTTAGATCGGTTGTCAATAGAACAGGAAAACACTGACACTCATAATAACCAGGCAGAGGCTTTCATTTTTCCCATTGAACTAAGAAAAAAATGTTCATCTGCAGTTTGTGTTTCCTGTGAAGAAATGTTCCTTTCCTGACAGGACATCTTGACAATCATCTGACACTAATTCTATTTTTTCCCCCATCCCTCCCTGACACCACCCTCTAACATTCATCCCCCTCCAACCTGCTGGATGTAAAGTTTTCCCTACCTTGTAAAGCCTCATTCAGGTCCCTCAATGGTTCCATTCCATCTGCAAGGACCAGTGATCCAGTGCTGCACAGTGAATGGAGCGGTTAGGAATTTGAATGCTCAAACAGGGAGGCACCATGTACCATGTTTGCTGGTCTTGCCCGTCTTGCCCGTCACTGGTCATAATATTGCTAAAAACATTAAAATGGCACTTTTCAGCGACCTCCCAAATGGAGCCCCCAGACACCTTCGTACTCTGGATTTTTTTATTCTCTTGGCAGCTCAGGTGTCCATTGCCAGAGCGTGGAAGACTCATGCCGCGTACACACGAGCGGACTTTACGGCAGACTTTGCCCGGCGGACTTTTCTACGGACTTTATGACGGACTTTCCGAATGAACGGAATTGCCTACACACAATCCATCAAAGTCCGTCGAATTCGTATGTGATGACGTACCACCGGACTAAAACAAGGAAGTTTATAGCCAGTAGCCAATAGCTGCCCTAGCGTGGCTTTTTGTCCGTCGAACTAGCATACAGACGTGCGGACTTTTCGTCCGGACTCGAGTTCGACGGATAGATTTAAAACATGTTTCAAATCTAAGTCCGTCCAACTTTTGAGAAAACAAAGTCCGCTGGAGCCCACACACGATCGAATTGTTCGTCAAAATCCCGTCCGCCTGGCAAAGTCTGCCGTAAAGTCCGCTTGTGTGTACGCGGCATCAGACTATTACCTATGTGCACACTAAACAAATCATTTCTTGAATTATAGTTCACAAAAAATTAAAAAGCATCCTTTGCAATAAACAGGCCAAACTTGACCGGGTCTGGACACTTTTGGATTAATCAATTCCAGTTGCCATCCTGAGGTGGGTTATGTTGAGGGCGGTCAGGCCAAGTGGGTCCAGTCTTTTCTTATTTTCTCCTCACTTACTTTCTTCTACTGATTTTCCTTTTTTACTCTTTCATTTACATTTATTTCATCCTTTGCTGTGAGTGAACTATGGCACCTTGATCACACTTTTTTAGATTATATAGTTGTTATAGACTTGGTACATCTGTTCTTGGTAAATAGGCACATTTATTTTTAATCTGTGTGTTTGTTTAATAGTTCCCGACAAAGCATTAGCAATTTGCTGCTAATATCACATTTTTTATATTTGACAGACGACTTTCAATTTATATAAAGCTTCGTCCAGATGTACTTAATACTATGTCATCAGAGTTTGTACTTTTGAATTGTTGCATTTACAATCGTTTTTTCATTTTTTTGTAAAAAAAAACAAAAAAAACCCCATTGAATCAGAAAGTTGATTACTGGAGAGTGGTTGGATGTGCATGGCCTGAGCTAAACAGTTTCTCTACAATCAGTAAGTAATGTATTTGGCCAGACTAACAATTACTGTACATACGGATTAACATGAGGCTGACATTAAAATAAATGCTAGTTGAATGTAAAAATACAATGATTTTTAATAACAATATAACTAGAAAAATATATATATTTTTTCATTTGCCTGGAGCACAGCTTTAAGTATCATGCATATTTAAATCATTGCTCATAAAAAGGTCTAAAATCAATATTTTACAGCTGAACTGTCATGTATTTCATAACATAGATAAATTAAATACTGACAGGCAAGTAGAGTTAATCCCTTGTAAATCCAGCCTTTTAATTAATAAAATGTAGGGTATATGGAAAGAGTACAAAAAACAGAACTCTTGAAGGTAAAAATTCTACATCCCATAAAACAGGCTGGTGTCAGAACAAGAAAAAGTCAAACGTAGCTTTTTTTATTTCTCTTGAATAGTCAATTTGTTGAAATATAATATTCCATACAATAAGCAGAAAAGCAATGTATCAACAGAAAAGACTGAGCACCAGTTTGCAGCTTAATTGTGTATAATCCAGCAATCAATAAAACATTATTATTACACTTTATGAAGTCAAAAGGCTATCCATAAAACAAGATCATAAGAAAAGCATTTTAAGCTTACCCTTTCAAATGAAATATATATATTAATTATATAGCAACCCTTCACCTTCAGTTAAGTTAGAAGTGTGATCTATGGGATCTCTGCTCATGTGTCAGTGCTAAAAGGACAATCAAGGATTAAGGCATACAGCAAATACATATGTACATACGGTATATGTATATAAATCATTTAAGGAATTTTAGCATTGCTTTATGTAAGAAGTGAAGATTTTAGGCACCAATAATTGCTTTGCCTAGAGTTTGAATTAATATATTAATAAAAAAAGTTTTTCTCCAAGGATGCATCCATGTGTTAATATTTTATTATACAAATAATATACCGTATATACTCAAGTATAAGTCAAGTTTTTCAGCCCATTTTTTTGGCTGTAAAAAGCCCGAAATGGAGGAGAAAAAGGGGCTGGGCCGTGCCGCTGGGTGACGCTCGTGAATGGCCCGCCGCCCCTGTGAGTTTCCCCTCCCTCTAATGCTGTGCCAGATCGTCGTGCAAATGTGTGTGTCATCACCGTCGCATAACGATGTCCCACCTCCTCTTGTGTCGTCAGGTCTGTGTTACCATACGTTTCCCCTCCCTCCCATGCTTTATCAGATCGCCGCGCAGCCAGCCACATGGCGATGTCCCGCCTCCTCTTGTGACAGACGGCACAGTGATCCAATGCTAGGAATCACTGTGGCATGTGTCATAGGAGGCGGGACATCGCTACCGCGGCTGCACGGTGATCTGACACAGCGGGACATCGATCTCACATGCGGTGAGTGAACTACCGGTACTTGTACTGTTCTGCTCCACTCCAATAACTGCCGCATATATGTATGACATTTGCAGAAACAAAATATTGACATGTTATACCAGATAATGTGTGTATTGGGACCAGAGCTATGGTTGGTACAGATTCCTACCTGTAGCTCTGGTCCCAATACACACATTATCAACAGGAGTATTATGGCCACTCAACAGCATTTTTTTCCCCAAGTGATTTTAACTTTCTTTCAAAGTGGTATTTAGTTGGTTGAGACAAACTGTTTGACATTTACAATGGCTACCGTATATATAATGGGCACTGGCAGGCTACATACCGGTATAATGGACATTGGAAGGCTATATATAATGGACACTGGAAGGCCGTATTTAATGGCAGGCTGCTTTTCATGGGCACTGGTAGAATGTATATTATGAGCCCTAACACAGGCTGCTCTATGCAAACAGTCATGTCATCACATTATGTAATATCATCAGCCTGCATTAGGCCTCAAACTATACAAGTCTTTTTTTTATCCTGTTAAAAATGGATCCCAATACTTCTACCGGTAATCCTGGACCAAAAGAAAAACGCAGGTCATACGAAGCTGGTTTCAAACTTAAGGTTGTGTCAAGAGCAGAAGAAAGCAATAACAGTATTGCAAGTAGGGAATTTTGTGTTGATGAAAAACAAGTGAGGGAGTGGCGGAAAATGAAAGCTGACTTGGAAAGGATTCCAAAGGAAAAAAAAGCTTGACTTGGTTTAACAACTTCATGTGGGGCTCTAGAGACTGAATTGCATAAATGGGTTATGGAGTGTCGTCAAAATGGTTACTGCGTAACACGCATGGGAATTCGCTTACGTGCCCTTCAAATGGCTAAAGATGACAAATTAAAAGCACCAGGCATTGAAAATTTTGTTGCGTCAGCAGGATGGTGTTCCCGCTTCATGAATAGGTTTGGCCTATGTTTGCGGCAAAGAACAAAGATTTCACAGAAGTTGCCAAAAGACCTTGATGAAAAAGTGATGTCATTCCATTCATTCATCATTAAACAAAGAAGGATCCATAACTATGACCTGGGAGATATTGGAAATATGGATGAAACACCTATCACCTTTGATCTTCCAAGCGAAAGAACTGTGGCAAGTTTGGGAGCCAAAACTATTTTTCTCAGAACCACAGGAAATGAAAAAAAACATTCACAGTCGTTCTGTCATGTTTGGCTAATGGAACTAAGCTGCGGCCTGTCATTATTTTTAAAAGAAAGACCTTGCCTAAAAAGGTCAAATCCCCACCATGAAATAAAGTGCACGCACATATTAAAGGCTGGATGGATGAAGACGGAACAAAAAAATGGCTGGAAGAAATTTGGAACGGACGACCAGGAGCAGCCTTAAAGAAAAAAAAACATAATTGCTAGTTTGGGATATGTTCAGAGCCACACATCTGATGACATAAAAAAAATGGCAAAATCTTCTGAAGTTACTTTGGCCGTTATTCCAGGTGGGCTTACTTCTGTATTGCAGCAGCTAGATGTGTGTTTAAATAAACCTTTCAAAGACCGTGTGCGAAAGATGTGGCATGAATGAATGTCATCTGGTCAAGCCCAACTGACAAAAGGTGGAAATATGAAGAAGCCCGACATAGAATTGATAGCAACATGGGTTTGTGATGCATGGGAAGAGATTCCAGAGGACATGGTGCAACGCGCCTTCAAGAAATGTGGCATTAGTAATGCTATGGATAGCAGTGAAGACAGCGCTTTGTTTGAGAATGACAGCAGTGACGGTGATGACTGCGAACTCAGTGATGATGACAATGTCTACGCTGATAACCTCACACCAGCTAATGATGAAGCTCTGTTTGGACATACAGATGATGAGGAGGAATCCAGTTTTGAAGGATTTTAACTCTTGTGTTTTAGCTTGGTTGCTGATTGAGCTAAGGTTTTTGTACTTTTAAAGTTATTGTTGATACCATATAGTTTTTATTGACTCTCTGTTCCACTTACAGAGCTAGTTTACTGTTTTTCTTTGAAATAAATATTCAAAAACATTATTGGTATCTATTTTTATTTTTGAAATTTACCAGTAGCTGCTGAATTCCCACCCTAGGCTTATACTCGAGTCAATTAGTTTCTCCATATTTTTTTTGGTAAAATTAGGTGCCTCGGCTTAAATTTGGGTCGACCTATACTCGAGTATATATGGTACTGTTTAAAGCTAGACTTTGGGATAAGCAAATATTGTCTAAATACTGTACATGTAGCATGTGTATTCTTACTAAAATTTTGGGGTGTTTTGTGTATTTTTTCTGGATCTGTGCAGTATTCTAGCCCGAAACAACTCTTGTACTTTGTCTCTGTGGAGGGGTTTCCTGTGGCACAGACCAGACCAGTCATTCAACACAAATGTAGTATTCTACAGGAAGCTTGTAATGGGAAGAACGGCTGCCCCCCAACCAAAGCTCTGCTCTCTGCACAGGTTATGTACAGCACAATGATAACACAGGCCAACACACATTTTGGTGCCTTGAACATTAGACCTTTTCCTCAGTATATACAGTGCATCCAGAAAGTACTCACAGCGCTTCACTTTTTCTTCATTTTGTTATGGTACAGGCTTATTCCAAAATGAATTTATTAAAAATCCATTTTGGAATAAATTAAAAATAAAAAAAATAAAAAACAAAAAAAATCACATACAGGTCAGTCAAGTCACTCCACCCTAAACTCGCCCAACCATGTCTTTATGGACCTTGCTGTGTGTACTGGTCCAAATCATTAGGTGGAAGGGGGATTATGTTGTGGGGTTGTTTTTCAGGGGTTGGGCTTTGCCCCTTAGTTCCAGTGAAGGGAACTCTTAAGGCGTCAGCATACCAAGACATTTTGGACAATTTCATGCTCCCAACTTTGTGGGAACAGTTTGGGGATGGCCCCTTCCTGTTCCATCATGACTGCGCACAAATGCAGTAAACAAGGTCCATAAAGACATGGATGAGCGAGTTTGGGGTGGAGGAACTTGACTAGCCTGCACAGAGTGCTGACCTCAACCCAACAGAACACCTTTGGGATGAGTTAGAGTGGAAACTGCAAGCCAGGCCTTCTCGTCCATCAGTGCCTGACCTCACAAATGCACTTCTGGAAGAATGGTCAAACATTTCCATAGAGACACTCCTAAACTTTGTGGACAGACTTCCCAGAATAGTTGAAGCTGTTCTTGGTGCAAAGAGTGGGCCAACTCAATATTGAACTCTGCGGACTAAGACTGGGATGCCATTAAAGTTCATGTGCGTGTAAAGGCAGGTGCCACAGTGTCATTACGTCACTTCCGGTTAGGTCTGTGAAGCACAGGAGCACCACGGACTCCCTGTTTGCATTCATTGCATAGGTCTTTTACACAGAATGTAAGTGCATATCTTTTAGTAAAATAAAATTTGTGTTTTAAAAACGGTATTGCACTGCGGAGTATACCTTTTCTTTTGCATATACTGCATATAAACGTGGCACCCTTGCTGATAAGGACCAATACAGCAGAGGTCTATACAGCAGTAAAGCTGTAAAAGCGGGACACCCCTTAGAGGGGACAACCCTCTGGTGAGTGCAATATATATAGGAGAGCACAGAGTGGAGCACCTGCACTTTTGATATTTTAGAAGGCACAAGGAGAAAGAAGCACAAGTCACTTTATTCATCTGTTTTGCTGTTTCTGAACATATATATTTATTGTTTGATGGACTGAATTTTGGATAAATCAGCACTTTATTGGGACTAAATACCCATTTTTTGCACAGGATTTATATATATATGTATATGTATGCACTTTATTGATTATTGTTTAAACATTGATTGTTTTCTTTATACACAACACATTTGCACTTGAATTGAATTTATATATGTTTGCACTTTACTGGCAACAATTGGTGCATGCACAGTCTATTACCTCAGCAGGATCCTAGAGCAGCGCCACACCCACCATTAACCCCTTCACGTCCCAATACTGTTGGTAATATAGTGTGTGTATTTATATAGATATATATATATATATATATCTATATAGATATAGATATATATATATAGATATATATCTATATATATATATCTATAGATATAGATACCAGTATATATCTATAGCTATAGATATATATATATATCTATATATATCTATATATATCTATATATATAGATATATATATCTATATATCTATCTATATATAGATATATAGATATATAGATATATATATCTATATATATCTATATATAGATATATATTATATCTATATAGCTATATATCTATATATATATATATATATCTATATATACACAGTATCTCACAAAAGTGAGTACAACCCTCACATTTTATGTAAATATTTCATTATATCTTTTCATGTGACAACACTGAAAAAATGACACTTTGCTACAATGTAAAATAGTGAGTGTACAGCTTGTATAACAGTGTAAATTTGCTGTCCCCTCAAAATAATTCAACACACAGCCATTAATGTCTAAACTGCTGGCAACAAAAGTGAGTACACCCCTAAGTGAAAATGTCCAAATTGTCATGTGACTCATTAGTGTTACAAGTTCTCAGGTGTGAATGGGGAGCAGGTTTGTTAAATTTGGTGTTATCGCTCTCATTCTCTCATACTGGTCACTGAAAGTTCAACTTGGATTAGAAAAAAAGAATTGCTGCTCTACATAAAGATGGCCTAGTCAATAAGAAGATTGCCAAGACCCTGAAACTGAGCTGCAGCATGGTGGCCAAGACCATACAGCGGTCTAACAAGACAGGTTCCACTCAGAACAGGCCTCGTCATGGTCGACTAAAGACGTTAAGTGCACGTGTTCAGCGTCATATCCAGAGGTTGTCTTTGGGAATTAGACATATAAGTGCTGCCAGCATTGCTGCAGAGGTTGAAGAGGGGGGGGGGTGGGGGGTCAGCCTGTCAGTGCTCAGACCATATGCCGTGCACTGCATCAAATTGGTCTGTATGGCTGTCGCCCCAGAAGAAATGCACAAGAAAACAGTTTGCTGAAGACAAGCAGACTAAGGACATAAATTACTGGAACCATGTCCTGTGGTCTGATGAGACCAAGATAAACTCATTTGGTTCAGATGGTGTCAAGCGTGTGTGCGGCAACCAGGTGAGGAGTACAAAGACAAGTGTGTCTTGTCTACAGTCAAGTATGGTGGTGGGAGTGTCATGGGGGTGTCTGGGGCTGCATTAGTGCCGCCGGCACTGGGGAGCTACAGTTCATTGAGGGAATCATGAATGCCAACATGTACTGTGACATACTGAAGCAGAGCATGATCCTCTCCCTTCGGAGACTGGGCTGCAGGGCAGTATTCCAACATGATAATGACCCCAAACACACCTCCAAGACAACCACTGCCTTGCTAAAGAAGCTGAGGGTAAAGGTGATGGACTGGCCAAGCATGTCTCCAGACCTAAACCCTATTGAGAATCTGTGGGGCATCCTCAAACGTAAGGTGGAGGAGTGCAAGGTCTCTAAAATCCACCAGCTCCGTGAAGTTGTCATGGAGAATTGGAAGAGGACTCCAGGGGCAACCTGTGAAGCTCTGGTGAACTCCATGCCCAAGAGGGTTAAGGCAGTGCTGTAAAATAATGGTGGCCACACAAAATATTGACACTTTGGGCCCAATGTGGACATTTTCACTTAGGGGTGTACTCACTTTTGTTGCCAGCAGTTTGGACATTAATGGCTGTGTGTTGAGTTATTTTGAGGGGACAGCAAATTTACACTGTTACACAAGCTGTACACTCACTACTTTACATTGTAGTAAAGTGTCATTTCTTCAGTAAAAATAAATGGATATGTGGCGCTACCTCATCTAGAAATATTAATAATAATAATAATAATAACCGATAGGATATTGTACATATAAGGTGGTCCAAAATAAAATAAGTACAAAACGAGACTATAAAATCTTCAAAGTGACCTAAGGATAAATATATGCACAATACTGATAAAAAACGGGACCTCACTATAATTAGTGCATCAGTGCATAGAATAAACAATAAAATCATGAAACAATCAACTCAATAGTGATATCATAAATGGATGTGCAAAACCATAATATGGTGAACTCATAAATAAAAGTGCATAGTGCATAGGAGCCAAAATAAAAAATCACAGGTAGGCTTCATACAATAAAATAATAATGATAAATATAGAAAAAAGGGGACAATAAGTTAACTCCTAATAGTGATACCATAATATTCATATATAATCAGAATTAAAAGAAGAAAACACTGGGTGCTAATTCAGAAGAATTTAACCCCAAAAGTGACAAGAAAGTGCAAGTGCAAAAACGTTCAGTGTAGATGGAAATATAAATGTGCAAAAAATAATAAATCGATGATCAAAATAAATAGAATAAATATAAAAACACACAAATGTCCAAGCACAAAGTATAATGCAATAAATTGATTGCGTGTAATTCCCGGTATCAATGGGGTACAGATCTTCCACAAACAATAACGAAAGTGCAAGTGTCTTTTAAAGCAGATGAATGAAAGTGCAGGTGCAGTGAATGGAATTCTACAGCGGCCCCTATCCGATCACCAATCCCATCCGGTGCCAGGGTGCACAATATGTACAATATCCTATTGGTTATTATTATTATTATTAATATTTCTAGATGAGGTAGTGCCACATATCCATTTTTAGATTCGGTTTGAGTTTTGTGAGTATACTCCTTTATGTTGGCAGCTTCCCGTGGTTAGTAAAGGGTGTGGTTTTTTGCGCACTAGTTTTGCCATTTATTACTGTAATTTCTTCATTGTTGTCACATGAAAAGATATAATGAAATATCTACAAATACCGTTGTAGCTGTACGTTGGTCCCTTTAAGCAGAATAGCAGGTGTGTGCGTGTCGCTGGAGGCGCGCGCCCACTGCACTGCACTGCGGGGGTGCCGATGTGCATGGCCGGCAGTCGAGGTTACCGCTGGCCATGCACGATCGCGCGCATGGGAGCCAGAACAGGGACCTGTGTGTGTAAACACATAAATCCCTGTTCTGTGAGGAGAGAAGAGGCAGATAGTGAGTTCCTACTAGCTAGGAACCATAATATGTAATTTCCTCCAGTCACTCCCATCCCCCTACAGTTAGAACACACACTGAGGGAACACAGTTAACCCCTTGATCGCCCCCTAGTATAAACCCCTTTCCTGCCAGTGACATTTACACAGTAATCAGTGCATTTTTATAGCACTGATCGCTGTATAATTGTCAATGGTCCCAAAAATGTGTCAAAAGTCTCCAATCTGTTCTCCATGATATCGCAGTCCCGATAAAAATCGCTGATCACCGCCATTACTAGTAAAAATAAATAAATAAATAATAAAAATGCCATAAATCTTTCCCCTATTTTGTAGACGCTATAACTTTTACGCAAACAAATCAATATATGCTTATTGCGATTTTTAATACCAAAAAATATGTAGAAGAATACATATCAGCCTAGACGGAGGAAAAAATTAACTTTTTTTAAAAAAAATTGGGGATATTTATTATAGCAACAAGTACAAAATATTGTGTTTTTCAAAATTGTTGCTCTTTTTTTGTTTATAGCGCAAAAAATAAAAACTGCAGAGATGATCAAATACAACCAAAAGAAAGCTCTATTTGTGGGAAAAAAAGGATGTCAATTTTGTTTGGGTACAACGTTGCACGACCGCGCAATTGTCAGTTAAAGCGACGCAGTGCCGTATCGCTAAAAAATGGCCTGGTCATTGATCAGCCAAATCTTCCAGGGCTGAAGTGGTTAACAAACTTTGTTGCAGATTTCTACCTTTTCTTAATCTGAAGAAATCCCTGTGTGTTTGTGTTCATGTTCCGTGTGAGTCTAATGGGAGTGGTGTCATAACTATCAACCAGCTGCTGCACCTGCAAAGCTCTAATGAGGAAAGTGGCAGGGTCTGTATCCCTTTAGATGTGATTTCCTTTTGGGAGTACCTCACCAAAAATTACAGTTTTGTTGCAGGGGATGCCTGATATCCAACTTGTATTTTTGCGCAAACTTCTGGGAAAATCAGTGAGCCAATCACACAAGCAGGAAATTACATATCTGGGGGGTGGGGGAGGGGCGTTCTATACCTGTTCTGTGTACAGAACACCTCCAGGCAGCCATATTGCATTGCATATTACAGAAGATTACAGCACTGCAGATTGAAAAGGAAAGGTATTTTTTAATAACGTTCAATTACAATATGACTTGTATAGCAATTGTATAAGCTACATTATTTTTTTTTTCCAACAAAAGTGGAGTTACCCTTTAAAGTTTTTGTAAACCCTCAAGGTTTTTCACCTTAATGCATTCTTTTGGGGAGATCCCAGGGAATGATGAGTACACCAAATCTTGAACAATTTCTGCCTCAGTACAGTGTAGGACTGTCTTCTTGCAAGATTTTGCGTACTTAGCATTCCCCCAAAATAGTGAGGTCATCTTCTTCAATGTGACACAGACAGAAGGAGAGGAAAGGTTTAAGTGTTACTAAACCCAGGACCCAGCATTCACTATATCTGGTCTCCCACAATACACAGAACATGGAAATGCAATACTAGTAAATATAAACTGCTAAATACTTTTTCTCAGTATATTGCAGTATATAGCAGTCTTGTGACTTCTATCAATGACTGGCCAAACACTGGTTAAAGCTTGTAGGAGGAGTTTTCATTCTCATTTTACTATCCTATGAGGCTGCAGGACCCCTGACCCCCATGTCTGGACTGTGCTGATTGGCCCTGTGATGATCACATGCACCCCCCCCAAAAAAAAAATGTCTAGCAACCCCCCCCCTCCAAGGCTCTGTGGCGTAACGTCATCTTTCACATTACACAAAAAACATTGGGCTAACTTTACTGTTTATTTATTTTTTTAACTAATTGAAGTGTATTTTTCCCAAAAATTTGCGTTTGAAAGATATATATATAGTGTGACCTAAAATATTGCAACAACCATCATTTTATTCTTTAGGGTCTCTGCTAAAAAATATATATAATGTTTGGGAGTAATAAGTAATTTTCTAGCAAAAAATAATGATTTTATCTTGTAAGCAACAAGTGTCAGAAAAAGGTTTAGTCTTTAAGTGGTTAAACTGACCTCATTTACAGACCAAAGTTCATCTCTTTAATCCAAAAGAACCGAAATGATACACTGTTTATAGTTATCTCCCAACACTGAGAAATGTTGATAAACATTTGCCAGCTTTTTGTTTTTTTGACAGAAAAAGGTTCTGCACTTGTTACATTGAATCATGGAAATGCTGCATTAAGGCCGTGAGGGGGGTTGAATCGAGATCACAATTTTTAAACGATTAATCGTGCAGCTCTACTGTAAACCCTTATATATACCCAGTGAAGTGACTAGCCTCCCAGTGCTCAGTGAGAGCTGATTGGAGGAGAACTCCCCTCCCCTTTTCACACAGCACACAGAAACAGTGCTGAGGCAGTAAATCACAGGATGTGTGCTGATACTCCCTCCCTTGTCACATTTTTATCTCTTGGTGTCAGGAAAATTTGTCAGAAGTGACTGATGCAGATAGCAGAGGAATGAGGCAGCAGACAGAAATGCTTTGAATTGAGACAAGTAAACAACATAGAGACATATAATGGAAAAAATAAACGCTGCGCTTAAGTGCTGGTTCGAATCCCAATCACGACACTACCTGCCTGGAGTTTGCATGTTCTCCCTGTGCCTGCGTGGGTTTCCTCCGGGTAGTCCGGTTTGCTCCCACACTCCAAAGACATGCTGGTAGGTTAATTGGATCCTGCCTAAATTGTCCCTAGTATGTATGAATGTGTGTTAGGGACCTTAGATTGTAAGCTCCTCGAGGGTAGGGACTGATGTGAATGCACAATGTATATGTAAAGCGCTGCGTAAATTGATGGCGCTATATAAGTACCATAAATAAAAAAAATAAAATAAATAAGTAAACCAAAACATTTAATTAAATATATTATGACAAATAAACATAATCCAACTATGTGTGTATAAATCTAAATTCAGCAATATTGCTGTTCTTATACATATCAAGTTCAAAGTGCAAGCGTATACATATGAAGGTGCACAGTGCAAAAAGTTAAAAAACATCAACATTGTACATCCAAAATAAAGTGCATAAATGAATATAAACAGTGCTAAATACGCCATATAAGACACCATAAGTGCCCCAATGACTAATTGCAGGGTAAAGTTCTATATAACACTCCCAATCAGTGCATGCAGATGTCCAAATGTGATAGCATTCATCATGCTGAAGTATCTGAAGTGTTGCAAAACATGCTCCGGTGCACTTCAGTGGTCTCCTTAGGCTAATCTGCTCATCTCAGAGCGTGTGACCCAGCTGTTACCCTGAGGCCAAACACGCTTTGGAGCCACCCCTGGGCTCAGTGCTGATGTAAAAAATACTCCTCCAGTATTCTATAACAGCCTTCAATAACAAGGTATGGAGCCCAAAGGGTGCAGCTAAAGAGCTGAAAAACAACGTAGTACATCACTACGTTCATATTTGTTAGCCGACAATTCCTTGCCGTTTGTATGCAAGACAAGTTTGGGCCAACGCCCTTCGGACAAAAGTCTACGGTTTTGTTGGCGAACAATCCAATTGTGTGTACGATGCTTAAGTGTTGGTTTGTTTCTGGCCATTATATTCTGTATTGGCTATTGATCTCTTGACTTGATTCATTATTGAGTGTCTGTTCATCTGTGTTCATCAATGTCAGCTGTACATTTCTATGTGTTTTAGTGTTCACAGCCTGTATAAAAGCGCAGAGACTGTAGACCAGGGGTCTTCAAACTATGGCCTTCCAGTTGTTCAGAAACTACAATTCCAACCATGCCTAGTCATATCCGTGAATGTCAGAGTTTTACAATGCCTCATGGGATGTGTAGTCCCACAACAGCTGGAGAGCCGTAGTTTGAGGGTTCCTGCTGTAGACAAAGCACTTCATACGGTCCTAGATTTCCATGTTGGCTCCCAATATCCATATTCTCTATTTAATCCCCTGTATCTTCAAAATACTTGAAAATATCCTTTCACATGTCGTGCAAAGGATACAGAAAGTGAGCCTCCCTGTGTCTGCCTTCTTCATGTTATGATTTGTTAATCTCATTTAATATAATATCAGACAGATCCTTTTTGTCTCTATTTTTTTGATTCGTTTTATTATTTTCAACGAAATCGTTTTTAAATCCATATTTGTAAGCCACATCAACATTAAGCGTGGGAGGTCAGGTAGGGAGCCAGAACCGTTATGCAATCCGGTGTGCTAAGCTATTGTGAGCTTTGCTCTGCGTTTGTGCTGATGGTAAAGTGTGCAGATGTGCTTTGTAAGCTGTAATTTATTGCCACATGTCTACATGACACTCAGCAAAAAATGTTCTGGAGAAACCGTTGAAATGATTTGTTCTTGTTCTCCTTTTCTGTAGTTTCACCACAACTGACCTGGGAAATATAAAGGATTCAAAAATTGTGATTTGCAAAATATTTGGCAAAGATAATTTATACAACTGTACTCTAACATGAGAATACACAGTATACTGCATGTGACCCTAACAGGAAGAAGTCTTTAAACATGACCACTGAACTAGACAATTTGGATGAGAAGCAAGTGTGTTGGGAGGATAGCATCTTTAAGAAAGCCTCGTTTGACTGATCCCCATTATGAATGTGTCATAAAGAGTGTGGTCGATACATTTTGATTTCTTGCATTCTAAAGTTTTGTTTTGTCTCTCAGGGTTCCTTCTTACAACTAACCAGTATATTTTCTGACAAAGTATGACGGCCATTTTCATCTTCGCCCAACTAACACAGTCATTGGGACCCTGAGGTGGCTGGTGGATGTCCTTAATTTGGTACACTAGTAGTCTGCCTTTGGAGGGAGTACTGCTTAGTTCCAGTGCCATTGGAATGCAACGGGGCAGGAGAATAATGTACAACATATGAGGTGTGTCTATTAACCACTTCAGCCCCGGAAGATTTGGCTGCTGAATGACCAGGCCATTTTTTGCCACTCGGCACTGCGTTGCTTTAACTGGCAATTGCGCGGTCCTGCGACGCTGCACCCAAACAAAATTGACGTCCTTTTTTTCCCACAAATAGAACTATCTTTTGGTGGTATTTGATCGCCTCTGCGGTTTTTTTTTTTTGCGTTATAAACAAAAAAAGAGCAACAATTTTGAAAAAAACTCAATATTTTGTACTTTTTGCTATATTAAATATCCCCATTTTTTTTTAAAAAAAGCTAATTTTTTCTCAGTTTAGGCCGATATGTATTCTACTACATATTTTTGGTAAAAAAAAATCGCAATAAGCGTATATTGATTGGTTTGCGCAAAAGTTATAGCGTCTAAAAATAGGGGATAGATTTATAGCATTTTTATTATTGTTATTTTTTTGTAATGGCGGCGATCTGCGATTTTTGTCTGGGCTGCGACATTATGGCGCACACATCGGACACTTTTGACACATTTTTGGGACCATTGGCATTTATACTGGGATCAGTGCTATAAAAATGCACTGATTATTGTAAAAATGTCACTGGCAGGGAAGGGGTTAACACTGGGGGGCGATCAAGGGGTTATCTGTGTTCCCTGTGCGTGTTTCTAACTGTGGGGGGAGGGGACTGACTAGAGGGGATGACAGATCGTGGTTCCTAACTATTAGGACCTCACAATCTGTTATTCCTCACAGGGATTTGTGTGTCTACACAAACACGTCCCTGTTCTGCCTCTTGTGGCCAGCGGTTATCGCGAGCATCGGCCACGAGCATCGGCATCCCTCAGTGCAGCGGGTGCACGCCTGCTATCCGGATCCTGCGAGCCGACGTACAGTTACGGCGATTCGCAGGATCGTGACGACCAGCCACAGTATAATGACGGCAGCTGGTCGGCAAGCGGTTAAATGACGAGACTGATTAACCGCTTGCCGACCAGCCGCCATCGTTATACTGCGGCAGGTCGGCATGATCCCGCGAGCTGTCGTAGCTGCACGTCGGCTCCTTTAAGTGGGATAGCAGGCACGCGCGCCTGTTGCTCTGCGGGGGTGCCGATGCTCGTGGCCATTAGAACACACACTAGGGAACACACTAACCCCTTGATCGCCCCCTAGTGTTAACCCCTTCCCTGCCAGTGACATTTACACAGTGCATTTTTTTTAGCACTGGTCGCTGTATATTTGTCAATCGTCCCAAAAATGTGTCAAAAGTGTCCAATGTGTCCGCCATAATGTTGCAGTCCTGATAAAAATCACAGATTGCCACCATTACTAGTAACAAGAAAATAATAATAAAAATGCCATAAATCTATCCCCTATTTTGTAGACGCTATAACTTTCGCGCAAACCAATCAGTATAAGCTTATTGCGATTTTTATTACCAAAAATATGTAGAAGAATACATATCAGCCTAAAGTGAGGAAAAAAAATAGCTTTTTTAAAAAAAAAATTGGGGATATTTATTATAGCAAAAGTACAAAATATTGTGTTTTTTCAAAATTGTCGCTCTTTTTTTGTTTATAGCGCAAAAAATAAAAACCGCACATATGATCAAATATCACCAAAAGAAATCTCTATTTGTGGGAAAAAAAGGACGTCAATTTTGTTTGGGTACAATGTCGAACGGCCGTGCAATTGTCAGTTAAAGCGACGCAGTGCGGTATCGCAAAAAATGGCCTGGTCATTGAGAAGCCAAATTTTCCGTGGCTGAAGTGGTTAAAAAACCCCCCTTTTTTTATATGTATTACAAATTTAATGCTTGTTCCCTTCAATATATTCCCCATGTGCACTAATACAGTGCTGCAGTCTTGTTTTTCACTGGTTGAAGGCATGGAGAAAATCAATTTCAGTCAGCTGTTTCAACACATCCGCCATTTTCTTCTTTACAGCATCAACTGACTCAAAACGTTTCCCTTTAACCACTTCAGCCCCGGAAGGATTTACCCCCTTCCTGACCAGAGCACTTTTTACAATTTGGCACTGCGTCGCTTTAACTGCTAATTGCGCGGTCATGCAATGCTCTACCCAAATGAAATTTGCTTCCTTTTCTTCCCACAAATAGAGCTTTCTTTTTATGGTATTTGATCACCTCTGCCGTTTTTATTTTTTGCGCTATAAACGGAAAAAGACTGAAAATTTTGAAAAAAAATGATATTTTCTACTTTTTGTTATAAAAAAAATCCAATAAACTAAATTTTAGTCATACATTTAGGCCAAAATCTATTCGGCCACATGTCTTTGGTAAAAAAAATGTCAATAAGCGTATATTTATTGGTTTGCGCAAAAGTTATAGCGTCTACAAACTAGGGTACATTTTCTGGAATTTACACAGCTTTTAGTTTCTGACTGCCTATGTCATTTCTTGAGGTGCTAAAATGGCAGGGCAGTACAAACCCCCCCCAAATGACCCCATTTTGAAGTAGACACCCCAAGGAAATTGCTGAGAGGCATGTTGAGCCCATTGAATATTTATTTTTTTTGTCCCAAGTGATTGAATAATGACAAAAAAAAGAAAAAAAAAAAATTACAAAAAGTTGTCACTAAATGACATATTGCTCACACAGGCCATGGGCATATGTGGAATTGCACCCCAAAATACATTCAGCTGCTTCTCCTGAGTACGGGGATACCACATGTGTGGGACTTTTTGGGAGCCTAGCCGCGTACGGGGCCCCGAAAACCCAGCACTGCCTTAAGGATTTCTAAGGGCATACATTTTTGATTTTACTCCTCACTACCTATCACAGTTTTGAAGGCCATAAAATGCCCAGATGGCATAAAACCCCCCCAAATGACCCCATTTTGGAAAGTAGACACCCCAAGCTATTTGCTGAGAGGCATGGTGAGTATTTTGCAGCTCTCATTTGTTTTTGAAAATGAAGAAAGACCAGAAAAATTTTTTTTTTTTTCTTTTTTCAATTTTCAAAACTTTGTGACAAAAAGTGAGGTCTGCAAAATACTCACTATACCTCTCAGCAAAAAGCTTGGGGTGTCTACTTTCCAAAATGGGGTCATTTGGGGGGGGGTTTGTGCCACCTGGGCATTCCATGGCCTCCGAAACTGTGACAGGGAGTGAGGAGTGAAATCAAAAATTTACGGCCTTAGAAAGCCTGAAGGCGGTGATTGGTTTTCGGGGTCCCGTGCGCGGCTAGGCTCCCAAAAAGTCCCACACATGTGGTATCCCCGTACTCAGGAGAAGCAACAGAATTTATTTTGGGGTGTAATTCCACATATTCCCATGGCATGTTTGAGCAATATAACATTTAGTGACAACTTTGTGCAAAAAAAAAAAAAAAAAATTGTCTCTTTCCCGCAACTTGTGTCACAATATAAAATATTCCATGGACTCGACATGCCTCTCAGCAAATAGCTTGGGGTGTCTACTTTCCAAAATGGGGTCATTTGGGGGGGGGGGGTTTGAACTGTCCTGGCATTTTATGCACAACATTTAGAAGCTTATGTCACACATCACCCACTCTTCTAACCACTTGAAGACAAAGCCCTTTCTGACACTTTTTGATTACATGAAAAAATTATTTTTTTTTGCAAGAAAATTACTTTGAACCCCCAAACATTATATATTATTTTAAAGCAAATGCCCTACAGATTAAAATGGTGGGTGTTTCATTTTTTTTTTCACACAGTATTTGCGCAGCGATTTTCAAACGCATTTTTTGGGGAAAAAACACACTTTTTTACATTTTAATGCACTAAAACACACTATATTGCCCAAATGTTTGATGAAATAAAAAAGATGATCTTAGGCCGAGTACATGGATACCAAACATGACATGCTTTAAAATTGCGCACAAACGTGCAGTGGCAACAAAATTTATACATTTTTAAAAGCCTTTAAAAGCCTTTACAGGTTACCACTTTAGATTTACAGAGGAGGTCTACTGCTAAAATTACTGCCCTCGATCTGACCTTCGCGGTGATACCTCACATGCATGGTGCAATTGCTGTTTACGTTTGACGCCAGACCGCCGCTTGCGTTCGCCTTAGCGCGAGAGCAGGGGGGACAGGGGTGCTTTTTATTTATTTTATTTTTTTATTAATTTTTTTTGCTTTTTTTATCTTATTTTTAAACTGTTCCTTTCATTTTTTTTTTTTTTTTAATCATTTTTATTGTTATCTCAGGGAATGTAAATATCCCCTATGATAGCAATAGGTAGTGACAGGTACTCTTTTTTGAAAAAATTGGGGTCTATTAGACCCTAGATCTCTCCTCTGCCCTCAAAGCATCTGACCACACCAAGATCGGTGTGATAAAATGCTTCCCCAATTTCCTAGTGGCGCTATTTACATCCTGCGAAATCTAAGTCATAAAATGCTCGTAGCTTCCGGTTTCTTAGGCCATAGCGATGTTTGGAGCCACTCTGGTCTCTGATCAACACTATGGTCAGCTGGCTGAATCACCGGCTGCAATCTCAGGTACCCTGTTGAGACAGGAGAACCAGAGAAAAACACGGAAGACGGTGGGGGGGGGGGCATTCCCTCCCACTGCTTGTAAAAGCAGTCTAGAGGCTAATTAGCCGCTAGGATTGCTTTTACATGAAAGCCGACCGCTGGCTAAAAAGAATAATACCAAGATGATACCTAAACCTGCAGGCATCATTCTGGTATAACCACTCAAAGTCGTGAATGGCGTACCTGAAGACAAAAAAATGGTTAACAATAAAGCACAGTAAACGGTAAAGTATAAAAAATTGCATACCTGAAAAGCAAACATGATAAAACATAATAACAATAACAATAAAACATTGCAGAATAGAATACAGTAAAAAAGAGCAGAACAATAGAGAGAGAATAGAGAGAGAGAGAACAATAAAACGACAACTATTTTTTTTTATTTTTGTTTGTGTTTCTTTTTTTTTTACACTTTTTTTTTGTAACTGTAACTTTTATAACTGTAACCGGTTCCAGGTTCGAGTCTCTCAAAATGCGATGGCATCTTGGGAGACCCTGTGAAAGTGTGCCTAGTCTGTGCAATGCTGTACCCTACGCTAATACTCAACTAGTGTATGGTAGCGTTCAAAACATTCACCAATGCAAAGACCAGGATTGTCAGGACAGGAGGGACAATAATAGTGGGCGTCACGTCTATATCCGCGCTTGCTGCAGACACAACATCTTTTTTGGGGGGGTTCGTTGGGTAGGGGTACTCGGGAGGACATAAAGAAAATGCCTCTCATGCAGCCGACTGCATTTGGTTGGGGATGTGAATGGGGGAAGTACGGGCGCTGCAGAAGCGGTGGGTTCCCAATTAGGATTGGCGAATGCAGCAGGAAGGGCACTATGCGCACGACGGGCCTGTGTTTGTCTTTTTGGTGGCAGCGGGACACTACTTGTGCTTGCCACCTCACCAGCTTGAACTGCACTTATGGGACTCGCCACGTCACCAAGTGTTACTGCAGTGCTGGTTTGACTACGACCGGGGTGTACTACGTCGCTGGTGCTTGCCAGTTCACCAAAACGCTACAAAAGAAAAGTGTCAGTGATCGATCGATACTGCACTTGGGTGGGCCGGGGGGAGGGGCAAAACGCAGGTGCTACCAGGTATCTGGGCTGATCCCGCTAACACTGCGTTTTTGGGAACCCTAAACTGCTGGGGACGCTAGTATAGATCTGATCGGATCAGATATTGATGCGTTCAGATACTATACCACTAAGGGAGGTGTACGGTGCGTGTACGGTGCGTGCGTGGGTGTTCGCGGTACTGGCGCTAATCTGACGCTGCCTAGGGCGACGCATATCACCGCCGGGCGATCAGGGGGCTAAACCTTTATTCGGTAATAAACGGCGGGTTCCCTGACACTATAAAAAATAAACGAACTAACCAGCGTCACCCGTAACGGTTATACGGTGATCAGTGGTGAAAGGGTTAACTAGGGGCCATCAAGGGGTTAAAACATTTATTAGATAGTATATGGGGGTCCCTGTCGCTATAAAACACTGACGGCGAACCTAAATATTTACGTCCCTAACTAGCGTCACCAGCGACACTAATACAGCGATCAGAAAAATGATCGCTTAGCGACACTGGCGACAGGGGGTGATCAAGGGGTTAAAACTTTATTAGGGGGGTAAGGGGGGTACCCTAGACCTACAGGGGGCTAAACCTTTATTCGGTAATAAACGGCGGGTGCCCTGACACTATAAAAAATAAACGAACTAACCAGCGTCAACCGGAACGGTTATACGGTGATCAGTGGTGAAAGGGTTAACTAGGGGGCAATCAAGGGGTTAAAACATTTATTAGGTAGTATATGGGGGTCCCTGACGCTATAAAACACTGACGACGAACCTAAATATTTACGTCCCTAACTACCGTCACCAGCGACACTAATACAGCGATCAGAAAAATGATCGCTTAGCGACACTGGTGAGGGGGGGTGATCAAGGGGTTAAAACTTTATTAGGGGGGGGTAAGGGGGGTACCCTAGACCTACAGGGGGCTAACACTCACTGTCCTACCACTGCTAACTGTCACAAACTGACACTATGCAGTAATCAGGAAAAAAAAAAAAAAACCTGCTTGGTGTCAGTTTGTGACGGGGGGGGGGTGATTGGGGGGGGATCGGGGGGCGATCGGGGGGCGATCGGGGGTGTAATGTATGCCTGGCATGTTCTACTGTGTGTGTGTGTGTGTGTGTGTTGGTGCACTTACATGTCATCTCTCCTCGGCGCTGGAACGGAAACTGCCAGACCGAGGAGAGATGACATCACATCCTCTGCCTCTGTGTACTATACAGAGGCAGGGGATGTTTCTCATTGGCTTGGAGCGATCGCGAGGGGGGGGCCACGATCGGATCGGTCATCGCTCCCAACCAAATGCCGACCGCAGCTGGCACCGGGGGGGGGGGTCCGATTGGACCCCCCACCCGCGGGAAGGCAATCACGTTCCAGGTACGTGATTTTGCCTGCCCGTGCCGCTCTGCTCACGTATATAGGCGTGAGGCGGTCGGCAAGTGGTTAAGCACTGATTTAACTTTTGGGAATTCATTATCACGTCCCTCGCTGAATATTTTGTGCCACTCAAACACACGTGCACGAGACAGGCCGTCATTCCCATAAGCTGTAGTAAGCATTTGAAAACATTCTGGTGCAATTTTACTAAAATATATTCTCTCTCTCTCTCTCTCTCTCTCTCTCTCTCTCTCTCTCTCTCTCTCTCTCTCTCTCTCTCTCTCTCTCTCTCTCTCTCTCTCTCTCTCTCTCTGCATTCATATGCAAATCACACCATGGCTTATTTGTATGCTAATCCTGCTGAGGCAGAAGACATGTTTTGAAAGGTTCTGGTACTGCCTACAGGTTTCGGCAGACAAAATGCCAACTGTACTAATATTACTATGACATATACCAGTGGTCTCCAAACTGTGGCCCTTAGCATGTCTTTATTTGGCCCTTGGGGCACTATTCCTCCCACTGACACCATCAATGGGGTACTATTCTATCCAATGACACCAAGGATGGAGCACTATTCATCCCACTGTCACCAATGATGGGGATTATTCTTCTCACCAATACCAATAATAGGGCACGACTACTCCAACTAATACCAATGATTGGGCACTATTCCTCCCATTGATACCATAGATGGGGTACTATTCCCCCCACTAATGCCAATGATGGGGCATTATTCATCCCACTGACACTAACAATTAAAGTTATTCTTCCCACTAATACCAAAGATGAGTCATTGTTCCTCCTCCTACCACCTACAGGGGGTGTTATGTAATTTGTTTACCACCCCTGATCACAAGTCTGAGAAATGTTCTACTCTCAATGGTCACAATCTGGCCCTCCTAAAGTCTGAAGGACAGTACACTGGCCCTTTGCCTAGAGAGTTTGGAGACCCCCACATATACTATTTGGTTGCAGTGTATACTGTTGTCTTGTATGAGTTGGCAAGAATATAACAGCCATAAAAATCTAGAAATTTAAGCAGGCTTACACTAAGCAGAATGCCAAAGTTTACCCAAGTTATGAAATGAGTGGGCAAAAAAAAATTAAGGTTGTTTCCTAGAAACACATACAACTAGACCTAGAATATTTCTTTACAAATTTGGAAATGTTAAAACCAAATTTAACTTTCAGTTTAAATAATCTAAATAGTAGGAAAGTGTCATTTGGACCTCATTTGGTCATTACTATGTGTATTTACATGATGTGCACATTTATATTCAGTAGGTGTTCTGTCTTATCACCCACTTAAAGGAGACCCTCTTACCCCTGAAAGGGTGGTCTCACATGTATCTGCAATAAAAAAATGCTTCTAGTTCAGGCTTTCTCTTTCAAGGGGTTGTAACCCTTCCTCACTCTATCCAAAGCTAAAAGAAAAGTTTAGGTTCAATATAGACTTTTAATATATTTCCTTTCCCTATGTCTGATTATGAGATAATTTGCAACTATGTAGAGAGTGCTTCTACAGTAATGAGTTGCCAGTCCCCACCATACGTTACTATTAGTGGCTTATGATGCATTCAGGGTCCCTCATACCAATCAATTTAAGGCAGGTACAATTTACATTCCACGAAAATAGCTTGCTACATTACACAATAATGATGCTGGAATAAAATGTTGTACAGGTTTTAAACCTGGAAAAATAATCCTTGAAAGCTTGTACCATTAGTAATCCTGACATATATGCTTCTAAAAACTTTTATGCAGCTTTTTGTGATCAAGAAACTGGATTTACAACAAAGACATAAAAATTTAGACTACATAAACAGCATACACTGCTGTGGCTACAGTTGGATTTAAAGACTCTGTGTGCCAAAATAAAAGTGGTTTGGCACAGTCCTGTTTTCAACCACTGGTGTTAGTGGGAGCACAATATATTATTTGAGATTTTTATGATTTTTAGTTTTTCTTGTGACCATGGTCATGCCTAATATAAGCCATGTCTGCTTTCTGCAAAGATAAGTTCATATTATTTTAAGAAAACATGAAACAAAGAGAAAATAATAAAACAATTTTTTACCAGCTTAGATTTTTTACAGAAGTAATTACTAGCAAATGATGCTGGCAATAAGGAACATTTAAATAATAAAGGCATTGCCTTGAGGGGTTTAAATAGCACCGGCTGTAGTTGGTTTAGTTGATTGGTGTCCAACTTAAAAGTGCCCAAGGGCCACATTTGTATCCACAAGGTGAGTAAAGGGCAGCAACTAAGTCAACACCTCTGCTATACCCAGTCCAGGCTGCAGCACCAGCACAAGCTCATCTGATACTCAGGGCAAGAATGCCCTAGCTCCCTCCTGAGCTTTTTAATTCACAGAAAGGGAAGAAATTGAAGGGATGAGGGAGTTAATAAAAACTAATTTGAGATAACTAGATGAGCGGAATGTCCGACAGAAAAAGTCAGACGGAAGCTTTTCATCATCTATTCCGATCGTGTGTATGCATCATCAGACTTATTTTTTCGAAAATTCTGACGGACCTAGAAATGGAACATGTTCTAAATATTTCCGACGGAACCAATTCCTGTCAGAAAAACCGATCGTCTGTATGCTGTTCTGACGGACCAAAAACGACGCATGCTCTGAAGCAAGTACGATGCGGAAGCTATTGGCTACTGGCTATTGAACTTCCTTTTTCTAGTCCCGTCGTACATGTTGTACGTCACCGCGTTCTGGATGGTCAGACTTTGGGTTGACCGTGTGTAGGCAAGACCGCTGGAATGGAATTCCATCGGAGTTCCGTCTGAGAAACCTTCAGGGTTTATTCCGAGGGCAAAACCGGTCGTGTGTACACGGCATAAGATTTTGTCTACAAATGGTAGATTAAATAAATAAATTATTGAGGTTAACTACAAATTGTATTTTGCAATGTTTCCTTTTTAAAAGACACTAGAATTATTGGAATTTTGGTACTTATCTTGTGTTGTTACATGGCTGCTGGGGGTGCTGACTTTGTTATGGCTGTACTGTGTTACATTCTGTAACACTCAGTACAGCCATAGCTTAGCAAAGTCAGCACCCCCAGCAGCCACGTAACACTGTGCTGACTGTGCTGCCTGTGTGATTTTCATGCTGATGATCATAATACACAGTGAGGATTCTATCCTCTATTCTTCACTCACTGTGTCCAATTCAGCCACGCTGTCCTCCTGCTGCTCCCTGTCAGCTGCTGAGCTACTTACCGCCTCACACAAGTCTTGGCACCTGAGGATGGGAGGAGGGAGCATTCTGGTGGGATGATGAAAGGTGAAATATAAATGGGGGTTGTGGGTGACATCGATAATGTCTCACACTACTTGCCTTATTCATGAGCAAAGTGCATTGCCCATAGCAACCAGCTGAATGACCTTATACTGACGTAAGACCAGCGCAAGATAGACTCTAATTGGCTGAATGGGCACTTAGCACTTCCTTCACTGCTTTATGGAATAGGTCAGTCGTTGTCCCTAGAAAGTCACTGTATATAGGAAAGCATCTGGAGTGGGAACCAATCACTTCCTCCCCTCATTTCTGAGATAATCTGATTGCATGGAGTTACCTAATAACTGGAATACAGTGAAGAGGTTCACCCGCGTGTCACTGCTGAATGATGCCTGGTACACCAGGGCGAGATACACTGGGGGGGGGGGCACATTTAGGGGAAAGGAACACTGGAGGGGGTGGGGAGCGGACGTGGAATTTACACTGGCCCAATCTGAAGCCCTTTACTTCCATACAAATCTTCCTCCTGGCTGATAATGCACCTGCATGCTCACACCCCCATTGTCACCATTACAACACCCACATCATACCCTGTACTCAAAAATGTGACATCAGCAACACACCAACAACCTCACAGCAGCCCTGGCGGTACTTACCTTGCTGTGTTGTCCTCTCCTGCGGTGTGGTGTCTCCTTCCACTGGCAGCGGCGATGGAGTCCGCTCCTCATACTTCCGGTTCTCTCTCCCTTCGGCGCAATGGGAGAGAGAAAAGAGGAAGTGACATCAAACTCAGATGTCAATCAAACCACCCGGCCGTAGTAATAGATACTACGAGCACGGGGCGGACGCTACTCGTGCCGCAAGGCGGGATAAAAGCCCGCAAATGAAGCACCGCGCCTGCAATCTCGTGATTGCATAGACATGGCGCTTCCCATAGTGCACTGTGTCCGGCGTCGTACTATGTGAACACAGTGCACTTAAGGATCTTTTTTTTGTATTTTTTTAAAGGGCCAGTTTAAAAAAATTTTTTTTTTTACATTTTTTTTTGTGACGGGGGGGGAGCGGCGCCCGTGCACCCCCTATAGACGGGCCGCAACTGTCTTCGCTACTGATACAACCAATTCAGATAATATACAATCTAAGTGTTTACAGTTTATTTTACCAGAAGATGTCTTCTGTTACCAGGAGTAGTGTCCCTCCTTTAAATAGGCAGAGGATGTTTCTGCAGTCTGCACTCGCTCCACCCCTCAGCACCGCTTTTTACCAAGTATAAAGTGAAGGAGGAACCTTCCCTGAGTTATACCCCCTTATCTTGAACCTGTCCCTGTGCTAAGCACTGTCCCTCACAAGCAGGTTCCTGTTCCTACCACACACTAACCAGAAGTGGGTCAAAATGATGTGGGGTTTCTTAGATTCCCTCACCCAATCTGGCTGCCAAAAGTCTCTTTAAAGTTTGGTGTCCAATCAGACTCATTTCCTCTCTCAAGGCTCTGAATGGAGTCTCTAAGGGACCAATTCCTTTACAAGGCTCCCCAGCTCATAGAAAAATGGCATTAGGCCACCTGCAGGTGGGAAGGCTAACTGCACCTGCCTACAGGAGGAACACCTGGGTCAAACCTATGCAATTGCATATCCAAACGTAATACAAATAGCATCATTGGTGGGAGTTAAATCTGGGATCATTTGCTGTTACTGCTATGGTCACCTGTTTTTGGTAGATTGACCCTTCAGTCACTGTATGGATAATAAGAGTTGTGACAAGATTGGCAGTGCAGCAGGATTCGTCAACATATTATCGTATTATATAAATAATGGTACAGTGCTACCTTAATGATCATAAAATTATTAATCTCAGTGCTATATGTGAGTCCTCTTACAGAGACAACAACACAATATAAGGAAAAAACTGTGAAAACGCTACATCAGTGTCAATTTGAACAAGATAAATGTAATAGTGATAATCAAATCCAATAAGCCACCACTATGTGTCCATAGTGTCCATAAGTAGAGAATATCATGCAAAATAAGCTGGTATCAGGTAAGCATGTAGAGCATAGCAAAATACAGTCCAAAGAATCCAAGGGAATTTGTGGGTCCTGAGTTAACACTGAAAACACCTCCAGTGGCCCTTCACCACCACTCATTTGCACTCACCTCCACTCTGGACCTACAGTACAGGTCACCATGCGCCTTCCCCTATATCAATACAGATCCTCTGGTGGATAACTAAATCCTCTGTTGGTACTTTCAGTAATCTCTGGCAGTTACGGATCCTGGCAGGTGCTTGCCGTGTATCCTGTGATGATCTTGTGCAATAAAGCTCAAAAAGGAACAGAAAGGACTAACAAAGTGCTGAATCTCTTTAAAAATGTTATGAAAATGAATACAAAGTATAAAACTCACATTTGTTGGTGCACTCAGATCACAGACATAGCACATTCAGGGTGTGCAGCCCCCTTAAGGATCATTTGGTTGTTATGTTGGTAGCAACAAACACACAGGGTGAAGACTTCCTAGGTATGCGTGCTGACATCACTAGGCCCCGCCCCTTATTTGTTTGTTATTATTGTTATTGTTTTGATCAGAATTGTTTGGTATTATTGATATTGTTTGGTCATAATTTGGAGTTTGGACTGTTTTAACATATTATCTTATGCATGTGGTTCTTACCCCCAAAGGAGCTGCCTGATGTGTCAGGTCTTCTGTTGCTGTGCCCATAACTCCGTGAACTGCTCAGTCCACTCTGACACACCTGGCTAGGCTGGAAGTATCAATTGCAGATACCTGTGTGGTGTTATGTAAATGCACCTTCAAACTCAATATGCATGTATACCAGGAAGGACACAAGGGCTAGTTAGGTAATACCAACGTTATATTGCAATAGGATAAATAACCGAGGAAATACACAGTAATAGACATGTGCATTCATTTTCGTCCAAATGCATTTTCGTCCGAATTTTAGGTATTTTTGTTATCGTTTTAACAAACGATAACGAAAGTGCAGAATCTGAAAAACGAAAGATCCGACATAAACAAATGCTTTATTTTCGTTTTCGTTGCTACAACAGTTCGATATAGATAGGAGATTCGACATGATGATGACAATAACAATCTGTGTCCATCAAACCTGTGGTCGAATGTGCCTAACCTTAACTCTATTAGTCCAAGATTATTCTACATAGAGAGAAAAGGTTCGACATAGAGAGAAAAGATTCGACGTAGGGGAGAAAAGATTCGACGTAGTTGAGAAAAGATTCGACGTAGGGGAGAAAAGATCCGACGTAGGGGAGAAAAGATAAATAAAAATAATGATGATGATGATGAATGTTATTGGCTGATTGTAACCAAAGAGGAGGAGCAGTAAAATAGCTAGAACTAAGTACACAAATACTTTGGCTTATGGTGTCTGTTGAAAGTTCTAAGAAGATTCGACGGAGCAGGTAAACTATACGGCGTCGTACAGTTTAGCTGCTCCGTCGAATCTTCTTTGAACATTCGACAGACACCATAAGCCTTCAATGACATGATTCGACCTTAATTTGGATTTTCGGACAAATGCAATTTTTAACGAAAAACGTAATAAATAAAAACGAATTTCGTGAGTAACTAAATAAATGTATTTTTCGGACGAAAACGAAATTCCGAAACAAAATATTTCAGTGTGCACATGTCTACACAGTAACAATTCAGTGATCATCATCCCCTGAGAGAAAAAAAATATTGCAGCAATTAAACAGCAAAAAAATATATAGTGCTTATCTAAGCGAAGTGAGTAATATGTTTTTATAAGGCACAACTCCTCCTGAGACTTGCCCTGGGCAATCCTAGCTAATGATGGGAGAAGTCACACACAGCAAAAGTTCAGAATTCAGTAAAGTACCACTCTAGTGCATCTGCTGACCAGTTAGTTGGGGGCCATTAAGTTGGCACACTAAAGGTTGAGTTACCCTTTAAACTAATACAAAATGCTGTATTTCCTGCAAACAACTCTGCCACGGTATAGCAATATGTAGTGAGATGTAAAGCAGGGTCAGCCAGCGGCCTCTCACCAACCTGTGCTCCAGTCAGCATCCTCAGATGTCGGGTTATCTGTCCAGCAGCTGGCTCAACCAGAACTCAAAGCACCCTCAGCTGCCCCAGAATGGCATCTCAGCCTCTCTCTTTGTGCAGCAGGCCTGCTCCCAACCTCTGTCTTTCAGCAGAATGATCCCATTCCTTTCTTCAGCCTGAGAAAGTATTAAAAAACACAACTCCTTAACAGCATAACTGGGAGTAGAAGTCAAGAAGCAAAACTATAAGTCAGCCTAAGTCTGTGTTTTGAACTACATTTCCCACAGTCCTGCTGAGGTACAATATGGGGGTCTAATAATGCTGCTGGGGGAGTTCTAATTTTTGCTGCTGGGGTATTTATTGTTGCTGCTGGGGTATTTAGTCTTCCTGCTGGGGTAATTATTGTTTCTGGGGTAACTTTTGTTGCTGGAAGGGCTCTATTATTTCAGCTGGGGGTCTCTTTTTGCTGGGGTCAGTGGGGTTATTGTTGCTGCTGCTACAAAGATGCGCTCTAATGGCTCATGCACACTGGTGCTTGGAGCTGTACAGTGTAAAAACTGGGGGTGTTTCTGTGTTAGAAAATTGTAGGTCTTGCTAGTAGAAATCAATAGAAAGCTGAAATCAGTACCCATATAGTATTGCACCTCCACAGTGGTACTTGTGTTTAGTGATTTATGTGTATAGGGACATATGATCTGGGCACAGTCTGCATTCGGGGGGCATATCGCTGTTGGCATTTGTCCCTGTATGCAGTTATCACTGGGATTTGTAAATATGTATACAGCTCCTGCGTGTTTCATCCTGGCATTGATTTCTACAGGACATTAGCAGCTAACTATTCGCAAGCCCCGTGTCCAAATGACATCTGTTTTTATGCTGTGCGGCTGAGAGGGCCCGTGTACAAGTCCCTTTTCACCTGCCGGCCACTGAGAAGTACAGCACAGCTCTATGAAGTGCATCCATGTGAAGTATTGCAATTAAGGCCTCATTCGGATGGGCGCTGGCACTGTCCTGGGTGAAGCTGCCTTTGTTTTACTTTCTGCATCCGCCCTGAGCTGCATGCAGACAGCCTATGGAAGTGAATACAGATCACTCATGTCAAAATTTGACAGCTGTGCAAGAGAGGCTGCACAGCCCCAAATGAAGGCCTCTAGAGCCCCTTTAGGGAAAGAGAGCCTTGACTGATGGGGGCATGGCCAGGTGCCGGACAAGGTGGCTGAGTGATCACCAAGGATTGGTTGAACTATGGGGGATGGGTTGGGCCTGAGCTCAGGAAAGTATTGCCCCAGGGAATTCTGGGTCTTTTGAGGAACGTTGCTGAAAGAGCTGCCCACCCTCCCGTGTGTACACACACACATACATATACATACATACAAACAATACTGTGCAAAAATCTTAGGCAGGTGTGAAAAAAATGATGTAAATTAGGAATGTTTTGGAATTCAGCATGAATTCATAGGTGTGCGCACAGGGTGTGCCAGGTGTGCCTGGGCACACCTTAATCACCCACAGTTGCCAACTATCCTGGATGATATGCACCTTACTGGGATGAATTTCATCCCCCTCACCTCCTCCCCCAGCAGTTTTAGGTGCTCCCAGCTCTCTGGAGGACTGCAGGAACAAGGCCTCCTCCGTGCTTTCTTCTAGTACTGCAATTAAGTTTCAGTGGGCAGGATGGGGATGCGCCAGCCTCGGAAATCGTGCTGGGCCCACCTTCTTCTGGTGGTGTATCGTCTGTCCGCTGAGCAGAAGAAGTCAGAGGGAGTACGTGCGGACTATATATATATATATATATATATATATATATATATATATATATACATATATATATATCATTAAAAATGTGTATATATATATATATATATATATATCAATCATATTTCTGGATTTTGTACATATGTTTCCTTATTCCCAAGACCAGCCATGCTGACACTTGCAGTCCCACAGTTTTAAAAGGTACAGAGGAATGTGGCCCCAAACAGAATCTGCATAGCAAAAGGGCTTATCTCCAGCCCACCTGGCATGCTAGAAGCATCAAATAGTTTGATGACAAAGACGGCCCAGGGCACATGGACTGCAATACTGACCCCAGAGGCCAAGTATGGCAGGACAGTCAGTAATATAAGGAGGATTGTCATGTGAACACTGATTGGTCCAAAGCAAATGGCACTGGCAATCGGGGGAGTTTGAATGAGTGATGAGTGAGTTTTGTAAAAAGGGTTGTAACAGAGAGCTCTCTCTCTTTCTTGCTGCAAAGCCTTACCATGAGGATGTCTCTCTGCCATCTTGGGACTTTGCTCTGACTGATGGCTTGGGCGTAAACTCCATGCGGCACAGAGCTCTCTCTTTCAACATCTTGAGAACAGCCAAGGATGTGAGAAGTATATTTTTTTATTGTGTTCTGATTGTAAACTATGTAACATTGTAATACCTTTTAGTACTTTTATGTTGGTTTCCTAATTCCTTGGGCAATAAATAAGACTTGATTACTTACTAAGCAGACGTGTTTGTTATATCATTGTGCTTCTCAGACTCTTATAGATTAGCAATTATAGGGAAGTTGGAGGTATGCCTTCAGCTGCCATTGTGCCCTGACTGGGCTTCTAATGTGTCCCTGTGCCTTCAAGGTGTAATGGGCTTCCTCCAGGCATACCTGCCCTTAATTTAGCCACTGCTATACACGCTCCATCTAGGAGACTCTCAAATTGATGAGTTAGGACCGAACTTTACAGAGGAGCCTTGGTGAGGCAGTGCGGCTTCCACATATATTTGAAAACGTGTGTAAGTTATTGCAAAGGTTTGTGTTTTTTTTTTTTTAAATAACCCGAACACTGACTTCTGGGGTCCCTCGATGGCTCCTCCTCTTATCAAATAACCCCTAGGAGAAGCGCTCTCCTGGAGGGGTTACCTTGCGGGTGCGCTCCCGAGTCCAGCATTTGCGTTCATAGACACGAATGCCAGATTTGGCCCCGCCCTCCTGGCGCCCGTGTCATTGGATTTGATTGACAGCAGTGAGAGCCAATGGCTGCACTGCTATCAATCTATCCAATCAAGAGCCAAGAACCCCGGGCAAAGGAAGAGCGCGTCTCCGCCAGGTGAAATTCCAGGGCTCAGGTAAGTAAAATGGGGGGCTGGGGGGCCAGTCACTACCAGGTGTTTTTTCACCTTAGTGCTTGTTCACACCAGACGCAGTTCTGTTCAGTTCCGTGCGCTTTTTTTCTGCACAAAATGCATGCACAGTGTTTTCCATGTATTCCAATGGCTCTAGTTCACACCATCCAGTCAGTTTCCGGTCAGTTCCTGTACCGGAAACTGACTGCATGGTGTGGACTAGAGCCATTGGAATACATGGAAAACACTGTGCATGCATTTTTAGTGCAGAAAAAAAGCGCACGGAACTGCACCTGGTGTGAACTGGCCCTAATGCATAGGATGCATAGGATACAACCCCTTTAAACCCTTTTTTCAAACATAAATTGTTAGGGTCAGTTTTTTTTTTTTACAGACTAGCTGATAAGCGTGGTGGGAAATGTTCTGATGCACATGTCCATTTTCATCCAGCCACCTAGATCCAACATGGATCCGGAAAGCTCTGGTTTGTAAAAACAGAATGAGCACAGATGTCACAAAAGGAATCTTTTTACGGATCCCTTGCTGATTGGACGTTTGGGTCTTTCACTTTATGACAATGTTGCACTCTGATCGCTGGGGGAGAGGATAATGAGGTACCTGCAGGAGGCTGTTGACATCATTTCCCTAGACTGCAACTCTTATAGGACGTACACACGGTCGGACATTGATCGGACATTCCGACAACAAAATCCTAGGATTTTTTCCGACGGATGTTGGCTCAAACTTGTCTTGCATACACACGGTCACACAAAGTTGTCGGAAAATCCGATCGTTCTAAACGCGGTGACGTAAAACACGTACGTCGGGACTATAAACGGGGCAGTGGCCAATAGCTTTCACCTCTTTATTTATTCTGAGCATGCGTGGCACTTTGTCGGTCGGATTTGTGTACACACGATCGGAATTTCCGACAACGGATTTTGTTGTCGGAAAATGTTATATCCTGTTCTCAAACTTTGTGTGTCGGAAATTCCGATGGAAAATGTGTGATGGAGCCCACACACGGTCGGAATTTCCTACAACAAGGTCCTATCACACATTTTCCATCGGAAAATCCGACCGTGTGTACAGGGCATTAACCTTGGCAAATGGAATGTGCTCTGTTCTGGGCGGCTTCCTTTTCATTCACAAATGTAAGCATAATAAACACAGTTTACTATGCTTCAGTTATGATTGAACACAGTAAGTGAGTGAGTTCACTGTGTTCATTTAGAAAAGGAAGGGGCCAGTAAATGACATATTGATCAGCCCCTTCCCCCACTCTCCATCCTGAAACATCCCCCGCAGCAGCCGGGTGGGTGGGAGTGGGAAGCCAGCAGCACTACGGTGAAGGGGGGGGGGCACAACATGTAGGGAAGCCCGGGCAGTGGGGGGAATCGGCACCACACAGAGTGGTTAGGGTGTACCCAGGCACACCTGGCACACTCCCTGCGCATGCCTATGTATGTAGAAATCTTTTGTGGACACACACACAGAAGCAGCAGTACATGCAGTGAAACTACAGCCGCTCCTCCTACACTTACACAGAATTTCTGGTGCTTGTTGGTCTGTTATGGCAGCTCCTTGTCACCATTGTTTGGAGAGAAGAATGAGTTAACAGATGCAGTAGACAGCCATGTATTCATTATTTAGGAATTTGCAACATATTTCATTTTGCAGAGTCTGCACAGCAATACCCATTTAGACTGTCTATGTTTATTTCAGAGGAAAAGCTTAAACAGAAAACAAATGTTCTCAGTAGGCACATTGACCTATCAGTAATTTATGAGGTGTTAATGTGCAACATAATGTATGACAGGCCATTATTGCAACTGTACTGCACCTCAGTTTCATTTTGTCTGGATGAACACCATGTAGTAACTTTATTAAACAGGAATTTAGCGATTTAAAGATTTTTTTTCTTCCGTCACTTTAATATTATGTATTAAGTCATGCAACTGAAACAAGTAGATCTAGCATCTTTTGCAACCGGTTTTTAGTGTGGGTTAAAAGTGAACTTGTGTCTATGTACAATAGTTCTAAAGGTGTTTTCATTAAAACTGAAAGGCTCATGCAGTCCTAAAGTTTTTGTTTTTTTTGTTTTGGATAGGGTGATGAGGAGGTTAGAACTCCTGACAGATTTTTATTGCTGTCTAGGAGCTTGGTGGGAGAATTCACTCTCTCTACTTATCCCATTGACCATTGTCACAGAGACTTATTGGTCTATTTATCAATGTTTTCATCCAGGATTCACACAACATTCACCCAAGCATCACTTACTGTATATACTCGAGTATAAGCCAAGTTTTCCAGCACATTTTTTTGTGCTGAAAATACCCCCCTGGGCTTATACTCAAGTCAAGCACTTTTCTGCAGCAGAGAATGACATTAGGAACCTCAAATTTGGTGTGCAAACTCAGAGGAACTAGCACTACAACATATCCAAAGCTGGGGTTCCTAGCACCAAGTGGCCCCAAGATACGGGGCCCCAAAGTCGGTTCAGAAAATGTCATTCTCTGCTGCAGAAGTGCTTGACATTTTCCAAACAGACTTTGGGGCCCCGTATCTCGGGCCACTTGGTGCTAGGAACCCTAGCTTGGATATGTTGTAGTGCTAGTTCCACTGGGTTTGCACACCAAATTTGGGGTTCCTAGCACCAAGTGGCCCCAAGATACGGAGCCCCAAAGTCGGTCAACTGTGTCCATCTGTAGCAATGTCATTTCGGGACCATTTGGGTTCAGAGACCCCAAATTTTGGCTGCAGCTAGGGGGCATCTAGGAACACTTAACTACCGAGTTTGAAGTTCGGGGGACCTATGGCTGCAAATGGGCACAGTGAGGCTGCAAATGGGCATTGTTGACCCTCTTTTCCACTTACAGCAGATGCGCATTTCTCACCCTAGGCTTATACTCGAGTTTCCCAGTTTTTTGTGGTAAAATTAGGTGCCTCAGGTTATATTCGGGTTGCCTTATACTCGAGTATATACGGTATTTGTTTTAATTTAAAGGATAAATTCACCTTTGGGAACATGTGTAGAGGAAAAAAATTAATTAATAAATTAATTTGAATTGCGCTCTCTAAAAGTGAAACACCTGAATAACTATAAAGTGCAAGTGCATAAAAAGGTGCAGACAAACAATGTCAGCAAACAAAATCATAAAATATAACATATATAGTCCGTAAGAGACAACATCTAAGTGTCCCGTATGAATTCAATTCAATTCAATTAAGTGCATGTGAATCTTCTTGATCCTGGTGAACAATAAGAAGTGACTGTAGATCTTCCACCACCACCACCTGCCACACATCCTACTCACCAGAATTCCATGATACCCATTACAGGTAGTCAAAAGTGCTGGAAAAGATTATGCCAATGGGGGGTTATCCCAACCACAATACCGGTTCAAACAGACGTCCAATCATCAGTGGAGAGATGAAAAGAAAAAAAGGGGTCCCAAGGTAAAGTATATCACAGTTTATTCAAAAGTTTAAAAAGGTAAAAACACAAATATCCTTCACAGCTAAACATCCATGTGTGGAGGAACGCTGTTTGCGCTGCAACTGAATTGTAAGGGGCGGAAGTGACGTATCATGCTTAAGGCACCCTATGCGTTTCGTCAGCATGCTTTGAGGTCATCAGGGGTCATGTGATCGGATACGTTGCTTCCTAATGTATACAAGTCCGCCAACTAAGGATATCCAATCCAGTTCAATCCTCGCCTAATGTTCAATCAAAACTCATATATTAATCCATAATTATATAAAACAATAAAAAATATAAAAAAGGTTAAATTGATTAGTTTTAAAATTAAATAAAAAATTGAAAAAATTAAATAAAATATTTTTTCTTTAAGTGCTGCCATCTTGTGGACAAAAACCAGATGGCGATAAAAATATTTTTTCAAGAAAAAAGAATTACTAATTGAGCCATCCAGTGGCAAATGATGGGAATGAATTAAAAAAAATTGCAACACCTTTTACAATATTGCAAATACCCATTACGTAGAATGTAAACCTCTAGTAAATCCCTAATAATTAGATAAATAACAAGTTAAGTCTATATCTACGTATATTCCCACAGGAGTAAGTGAATTTAATTTGTAGATCCATTTCATATAGTTTTTTGATATTTTCTGGATCATATTACCTCCTCTCCAATCTGGTTCTATTTTGTCAAAGCCAAAAAATTGAGCTAAACTGGGGTCCTTATTATGATGTGTCCTAAAGTGGTTGGAGAGGCTATGCTTTGGAAACCCATTTTTGATATTATTTAAGTGTTCGGTAATGCGGGTACTTAAATTTCTTTTAGTACATTCTACGTACTGTAACCCGCATGGTCAAACAATGAGGTAAGTTACGTGGGTCCATTTACATGTGCTAATTTTATCAATTTTAAACTCATTTCCTGTACTGATTGATACAAATTGTGTTACTTTTCTAGCATCCTTTCTCGTCAATTTGCATGCTTTACATTTTTTACAGTAATAAAAGCCTGTTACATCCAAGAAAGTGCCTTTTTTCTTTGGGGATCTAACACATTAGGGGCTAATCTCTTCCTTAAATTAGGTGCCCGTCGGTAGATAAACTTAGGGCGATTGGGTAACAATTTTGATAATGTTTTATCCTTCGGGAGTAGTGGCCAATGTTTCAAAATTATCTTCTCCAAAGTTTTATAGTCTCTATTAAAATTAGTCAAAAATGCTATAAAGTCTTGTTCTAGTTTCTTTTTAGGCTTATCCTCCAATAAAAGCTTCCTGTCCATATCCATGATCTGTAAGTGAATGGGTCTAAGATCTGGATCGCGATACCCCTTTTCTTTAAATTTATTAACCACAATCTCAGACTGATGTAGATAATTAGACCTGTTATCCCAGTTACGCCTGATCCTCATTAATTGGCCTTTTGGAACCCCACCCAACCACCTTGGGTGGTGGCAGCTAGCCGTAGGGATGTAGCTGCTTCTATCTGCTCCCTTGAAATAAGTCTTAGTTTGGACACGCCCATTAGCTTTCACCATGACTAAATCAAGGAAACTTAATTCCGATAGATGCCAATTTCCTTAAAATTTTAGTCCATAGCAATTTCTATTAATATCCATCAAGAATGTTTCCAATGCATCCACTGTACCATCCCATAGAATAACAATGTCATCAATTTACCTTTTGTATAGAGAAATTTCAGGTATGGGGACCCCAAAAATGCTCTGCTCCTCCCATTGACTTATTAGTATGTTTGCTACACTGGGAGCGTATTTTGCAAAGAACTCTCTGAGGATATAAAAAAAGAATTTTTGCTCTGCATAAAGATGGCCTAGGCTATAAGAAGATTGCCAAGACCCTGAAACTGAGCTGCAGCATGGTGGCCAAGACCATACAGCGGTTTAACAGGACAGGTTCCAATCAGAACAGGCCTCGCCATGGCCAACCAAAGAAGTTGAGTTCACGTGCTCAGTGTCATATCCAGAGGTTGTCTTTGGGAAATAGACGTAAGAGTGCTGCCAGAATTGCTGCAGAGGTTGAAGGGGTAGGGGGTCAGCCTGTCAGTGCTCAGACCATAAGACACACACTGCATCAAACTGGTCTGCATGGCTAAAGATGATGCACAAGAAAGCCCGCAAACAGTTTGCTGAAGACAAGCAGACTAAGGACATGGATTACTGGAACCATGTCCTGTGGTCTGATGAGACCAAGATAAACTTATTTGGTTCGTATGGTGTCAAGCATGTGTGGCGGCAACCAGGTGAGGAGTACAAAGACAAGTGTGTCTTGCCTACAGTCAAGCATGGTGGTGGAAGTGTGGTCTGGGGAATGATGAATGTCAACATGTACTGTGACATACTGAAGCAGAGCATAATCCCCTCCCTTTGGGGAGACTGGCCCGAAGGGCAGTATTCCAACATGGTAATGAACCCAAACACACCTCGAAGGTGACCACTGCCTTGCTAAAGAAGCTGAAGGTAAAAGTGATGGACTGGCCAAGCGTGTCTCCAGACCTAAACCCTATTGAGCATCTGTGGGGCATCCTCAAAAGGAAGGTGGAGTAGCGCAAGGTCTCTAACATCCACCAGCTCAGTGATTTCATCATGGAGAATTGGAAGAGGACTCTAGTTGCAACCTGTGAAGCTCTGGTGAACTCCATGCCCAAAACTGTTAAGACAGTGATGGAAAATAATGGTGGCCACACAAAATATTGACACTTTGGACACTTTCACTTTACAACATACAATAGTTTAAAGCAGGGATATGCAATTAGCGGACCTCCAGTTGTTGCAACACTACAAGTCCCACCATGCCTCTACCTCTGGGTGTCATGCTTGTGGCTGTCAGAGTCTTGTTATGCCTCATGGGACTTGTAGTTCTGCAACAGCTGGAGGTCCGCTAATTGCATATCCCTGGTTTAAAGGGTTTAACCCTGGAGAGATTTTATATTGATATAACATTTTTCTGAATTGAAGACAGACACGGGCAAAAAAAAAAAAAAAATCAAAGGATATTTAATCATTATCTTCCCTTTCTAAAAAGGAAAAATGGTTTTACATATATATATAAATATCTATATATATCTATAAATATATATAGACAGCTATATATACCGTATATATATATATATATACATATATATATATATATATATATATATATATATATATATATATATATATATATATATATATATATATATATATATATATAAAATAGTGCACACTGTGTAAATTACTAATGTAAAATGCTAAAAAGTAGTAAGTAAGTATGTAAGGTTTGTGATTCCAAAGTAGTTTGAAGAGGAGGGTCTGGCAAATCACTACTCTTCAAGTTACTTTGGAATCATGAACTTACAATATACAGTATATACAGTACATGGACTGTTGATTTTAGTATTAGTATTAGCACCGATTTTTGTCTTTATTTTTTATTTTTTGTGTGTTGCAAGCACCTTACCTTTTACCTTATAACAGATATATACACTGTGTATGTGTGTGTGTGTGTATATATATATATATATATATATATATATATATATATATATATATATATATATATATTTTTTTTTTTTTTTTTTATTTTTATTTTTTTTATTTTTTTTTATTTTATAAATATCTACTGGAATCGTATCTCCTGTGCTGTAGGCTCTAGTAAGCAGCAGCTGAATCAACATCTTTGCAGCCTGTACATACTGTTGTCATAAGGAGGCGCTTCATAATCATCAATAGTTCCCCTTGCCATTGTAGTATACTGTATGTTTGGATGGCATGTGACTTGGGTACTTAGTTAAATACATTCCTTTCTTCTTAGCTTTCCAGTATAAAACTAGATTTGATTTTATTTCACCAGCATGCTTCACTGGTTCCTTTAGATTGTTTTGTTTTGTTGGCTTGACATTGTTCCACATGTATCCTAGTAGGCCAATGAATCTCCTTACTGGCTGACTGTCAGACTTTGCAAAACCTTATAAAATATTTTCATTCTGCGGTTATAAACTACAAGTGGAGGAACACATTATAAAATAGACCACTTTCAACGTCACCACAGGGCACATGCATGAATGGTTGTTCCTGGCGTTTATTGGTAGGAAGGCAATGGGTCTTACATGTTTTAAGCTGCACCATCTGAGTAAAAAAAGTGTTAGGGTGGATTTTGAAGCATATTAATTTTAACACATTTCAGGACTTTTCAGCAAAGACATTTTATAATATACAGTAGATTAAATGCCACCCAACCTTCCAAATATGCTGAGCAATGTAGTTCCATGTACCCAAATGTCAAGATATATTTATGAAACAAAAAAAAAAATAGATTGAAATAGTGCCAACAATTTGTGCAGCACTTTACAATAAAAGGGAGACAGTACAGTTACAATATAATTCATTACAAGAGGGTTAGGAGGGTCCTGCTCTTGACACCTTACAATCTAATAGGGAGGGGCAAGTTGTACAAAAGGTAATAACTGCAAGATATGAGCTGATGGAAGAATTAAAAGTTAAAGCGTTTGTTAACCCCCCCCCCCAAAAAAAAAAATACGGATCCTGTTCCCTTAAAGCATGTTTTACAGCACAGTGCTTGTGCTGTGTCATTTGAACCCCTGTATCACCTGAAATACCTGGCTGATCCTGCCTAGCTATACCCTCCCCTCTGCAAACAGACCACGATAATCATGGCTGCTAAGCCCCTGATACCGTTGTCTATATGCGTGATTCCGTCAGCCGCAGCCTGCTCTTCTGTGTCTGTCTCCTGTGTTTTTATTCTTGTCCTAGTCTTTTTCATAATTGATTTGTATTAAATAAACTTTGTTCATTTTTTAAACAATAGTGCAACATGCCTAAAAAGTCAATTTTTTCCAATTCCTATATATACTCATTTTAGGACATGGCATAGTATATCATTAATTGTGTTGTCCACAGTGCCACCCTGTGGTTACAACACTTATATATCTATATGATAGTTGAGGCGATAATCAGGGAGCGAATAAGTAGCTTGATGGTTTCATTGGCTAAGAAGGGGTGTATATTGGAAATGTTACAGAAGTGAAGTCTACAACATTTTGACAGAGATTGAATTTGGAACTGAAGGGATAGGTCAGAGTCCAGGATTACACCTAGTACCCTGGCATGATGGGAAGGACCTGTAGTAGTGTTAATAACCTTGATGGAAAAGTCAGGGACGAGGGTATGGACAGGGGTGGAATATTATAAGCTCAGTTTTAGAAGATTTAGTTTGAGGAAGTGGTGTGACATCCATACTGATATTTCAGTTAATAAGTTAGTAATGCGAGAGGAGACTGAAGGCATGAGGTGCTGGAGCAGAGAGATAGATTTGGGTGTCATCAGCATAAAGATGGTATTGCGAGCTGTGGGAGATTATCAAGTGACTATGGGAGGAGTTAAAGATAGAAAAGAAAAGGGGTTCAAGGATAGAGCCATGGGGGATCCCTACAGAAAGAGGCAGTGGAGAGGAGGAGACAGAGTTATAGGCAACACTGAAGGATAGGCAATACTGTGATAGGTTGGAGGAGAACCAGGAAAGAGCAGATGTCACAGTACTACTACAGTGAGCCCACAGGCGAGCAGGTGACACGAGATCCAGGGCGTGGAGTCTAAGGGCCAGCCGGTATTCTGCCAGGGACCCCCTCACGAGGGTTTGGGCTTAGCTGCGTGCTGACCCCAGGTCACGACCCCCGGGTTCACCCTGCTCGCTAGGGGAGTACCAGAAGACACTGTCAGACAAGGATGGATGGATGGATGAATGAAGCAAAGGAGAGCTGGATAACGAGCCAAGGTCAGGGCGGGCAGCAGACAACGTAATCAGGAGGACTAGCCGAGTCCGTACACAAGAGATCAGTTCACGAGAGGTCAGGTTCAAACAGGTTACACGAAGGGAGCTCAGAGACAAGCGTTGCACAAGCAATCAGAAACTGGTCTGAGAGGAATTTAAATAGAGAAGCGCATGGGGGGCTGGACAGGAAGTAGCAGGAAGGAATGATATATTAACCACTTCAATACCAGGCACTTATACACCTTCCTGCCCAGACCAATTTTCAGCTTTCAGTGCTGTCGCAGTTTGAATGACAATTGCGCAGTCATCCATCACTGTAACCAAACCAAATTTTTATCATTTTGTTCCCACAAATAGAGCTTTCATTTATTGGTATTTGATCACCTCTGTGGTTTTTATTTTTTGCTAAACAAATAAAAAAAGACCAAAAAGTCTGAAAAAAATAAAAGTTTTGCTTTTGTTTCTGTTATAAAATTTTGTAAATAAGTAAGTTTTCTCTTTTACTGATGGGCACTGATAAGGCGACACTGACAGGTACTGATAAGGTGGCACAGATGAGGTGGCACCAATGAGTGTGCACTGACGGGCACTGACGATGAGCACTGATATGCGGCACTGATGGGCACTGGTACGCGGCACTGATGGGTGGCACTGATATGCAGCACTGATGGGCATTGATAAGCGGCACTGATGGGCACTCATGGGTGGCACTGGTGGGCACTGATGGGCACTGATAGGTGACACTGATGGGCACTGAAAGGCTGCAAAGATGGGTTCTTATGGGTGGCACTTATAGGCGGCACTGCTGGGCACTGATAGGCGGCACTGCTGGGCACTGATAGGCGGCACTGCTGGGCGCTGATGGACATTGATACGTGGCACTGATGGGTACTGATATGCGGCACTGATATGAGGCATCCCTGGTGGCACTGGCAGTGGTAGGCATTGGAGTGAGCACTGATTGGCAGCTGCCTGGGCATTGATTGGCAGCTGCCTGGGCACAAATTAGTATTTCCCTGGGGGTCTAGGGGGGGCATACCTGGTGGTCCAGTGTGGATGGCCATCCTGGTGGTCCTGGGCGGCGTGATGGTGGTTGCTGGGTGGGATCTGAGGGGGGGCTATGCTGATAAACAATCAGCACAGACCCCCCCTGTCAGGAGAGCAGCCGATCGGCTCTCCTCTACTCGTGTCTGTTAGACGCGAGTGAGGAAAAGCCGATCACCGGCTCTTCCTATTTACATCGTGATCAGCCATGATTAGACACGGCTGATCACGTGGTAAAGAGTCTCTGTCAGAGACTCTTTACCTAGATCGGAGTTGCGGTATGTCAGACTGACACACCGCAAAAACGATCGCTGCGATGAGCGCCCCCGGGGGCGCACAGCGTCTTAATATCCTGAGGATGTCATATGACACCCAGTCGGGGTATTGAAACCACTTTACCGCCGTCATTCTGCTATATGGTGGGCGGCAAGTGGTTAAGCAACAGGTGAAGCGGTCGACACCCATAGCTGCAGAGTGCAGCCAGAGCTGAACACAAGCTAGTGGAACAACAGGTGCCAGCCGACCTACAGCAGTAAAGGTAAGACACAGATCAGCTCCGCAGCTGATCTGTGACAGCAGAGTTGTGAAGGCCAAGGGAGCGTGATCAATAAAGATCAAAAGTATTAAAGGCTATATAAAGGTCTAGTAGTATGAGTATGATGGCCATTGGTTTTAGCAGTTAGTATATCATTAGTGAGATTTAGTAGGGCAGTTTTTGTGGAATGTCTTGAGCAAAAGCCAGACTGTAAAGGGTCAAGAAGGTTGTTGTCAGTGAGGTAGGAGTTCAGATGGTTGGAGACTAGACGCTTTAGAAGTTTAGAGGTAAATGGGAGCAAGAAGATGGGTCTTATGTTGTTCAGACTGGTGGGGTCCAGTGAGGGCGTTTAAGGTATGTGGGTGACCAGTGCATGCTTTAGAGGAGATTGGAAGGTATAGAGAGGAAGAGATTAAAGATGTGAGTGAGAGAGCATAGAACAGAGCAAGATGGTGGCCTTAGCAGTTGCAAGGAAACAGGGTCCAGGGTACAGATGGTTTAGGCAGGAGTCTGAGAAGATTGTCCTCTTTTGTAGTAACAGGGTCAAAAGAAGAAAGCCTTGAATGTGGTTTTAGACAGGGTATGTTAATTAGGGAAGATACAACCCTGTGATGTTTGGTTTGCTGTCTGCGCCCCTGTTCAGAAGATTTCACCTCACTTTCTGTCCCTGTGACAATTGGATTTTGAAATTTTGGGTTGTCGTGGAAACAAAGATTGGTGGTAAACCTTCAGTGGAGACACCTTTTTCCCATGATGACTCTTACATGAGTGAATTTCCCTTCCTAGGGGTAGATTTCCTTTCACTTCCTGTTGTCTCTCTGCGTTTGTAAGTATAAGTCATATGTAAGTTGGATGTTTGTGACTCTGGGACTGCCTGTAAAGAGTAAACCCTGTTTTTTAGTTTGCTTGTGATGACATGCAAATTCTTCCCTTCCCTCCCCTTTATTTTCAAGTGTTTTTCAGCAAACAAAATGTGCATTTATTACTGAGCCTGCAAATCACAATCAGTGGATCATGGATGCAAAGCCGGTCTCCTGAAGTCTCTTGCTCCATCTCTGTTCCTGTCCAAGGTAGAGGTTTTTAGTTACGGAGCTGGACTTATGTTCCACAGAGGACTACAAATCTGTCTAGTGTGTTGGCAAAGGGAAATTTGCCACCCACACAGCCACACTGATTTCAAATGTGACAGTAGCTCTGAAGGAGACGCTCTCCTGCATGCTGCCGCACCACGGGGGCATTATGGACTGGGGGTTTGCTTTGCAACATGTTGCGTGTTATACCCTAAATACAGGTGTAATGTTGGAAAAGGTAGAATTAGCCTTCAAGATATGCAAATTCCTTCTGTTTTAAAACTGAACTCTAGGCAGATATAAAATACACAAATGAATGCAGCTCCACAATCATTTCAGTGATGGCGAAGCTTGGCACCCCAGATGTTTTGGAACTACATTTCCCATGATGCTCAACTACTGTACACCACAGAGTGCATGAGCATCAAGGGAAATGTAGTTCCTAAACATCTGGGGTGCCAATGTTCGCCATCACTGCCCTACACCTGTAATAATAATGATATCTTTGGCTGTCTTACCCTTGGAGACGAACAGCATAGAATAGTGAAAATTAGCTTCTGTCATTTTTTTGCAGGAAACGAATATAGGCAATACATCTACATATGAAATAATTCCCTGTTAGGCTGTTATCCCATCTGCAAGTTTCTACAAATATCACACACAATGTTTGAGGAAAATGTTTAAATAATTATTCTCAAGTGTGTAAAATGAACAAAAAAAAGTTAATGTGGTGTAATATAATGCCTGCCAGCAGTTTTATATGTACTATAAAATATTCTAGAGTTACCAAGAGAGAGAATTAAACTATGCTTTTCTCTTAGAGTCATGGTTTGCATTCATTAGAGAGTAACATTGAGCAGGAAGTTGTATAGTAAAACATACTTAAGAGTCTATGATTCTAGGATCAATCAATAGGCAAGTCAGCGTATTGTAAGCATTTATTTCTTGATATTAAAGCCAATCTAAACACAAAATCAAAAATGTAATATATTGCAGCCCCCTAGACTTCAGATGTGATGGCTATAATAATTTTATTTTTTTAGGCTTTTTTTAATTTTTACCTGTTCATCCTGCCTGTAACACACTCCCTGTCCTAAGATGACAATGCTCACCTACTCTCCTGTATTTATAAAAAAGCAGATTATAATCCTAGGGCTGAAAGTGTTTTTACAACTACGGAACATATCCTTAACATTGTGTCGGGGTAGGGGTTGTAGTCCACAGAGAGAACTGGGAACAATGCTAGCTAATAAGAGTCAACAGAGAGCATGTTCCGCTTCAAATGCCACTTGATGCATTGATATGCCTCCTTAGACCCATGCCTGAGGTATTGCCCAAGTAACGGCTAATATACCACTTACCCAAATACCACCTTACCTTATTTAAATAATTAAAGCCAGACAACTTCTTTGGGTTTAAATGGCCATAGCAGCCCTTTATTACAATAAACCCACCATAAAAAACACTTCATTACATAATAAAAAACGGTAATAAACAGAAAAACATACCATAACCTAACCATAACCATAATCTGACTGAATGTAACTGTATAGGATTTTTGAAGGCACCCTTGACTGATCAACTAGCTGTATCTGGCACCACCTTGCCTTTTCAGGGCCCCCAGCTGTAACTTACGCCAGCTCGGGGACAATTGTTTGGCAAATTCACCAGCCGATACAGCCAACTATTACTTCCACCCTTATTAGGGCAGGTACACCCATACCAGAGATGGGCCCAACCCATCATTCTCCAAAGAACTTAATCATCCCCGCCTTCAAAAACCCTACGACCTCTGCCAAAGACGCCCAGTGTGAAACCTTACGCCTGGGCGGCCCACCACACCCACAGGGCTCACTGAATACTGTCTTGCAGGCCCAAAAACCAAAGATCAATCCCCACTGCACTCAAATGAACCCTGTCCCCTCTCAAGAACAGCCACGGTTCCTTCTCCAAGTCCCAGTGATGGATCACCAAACCTCTGTTATGGACAAAGAATTTTGCCACCGCCTTGTTCACTTTTATCCCGGCTTTATGTCATAGTTATGCAATAGAGTTTTGTCTGTCAGCTTACCTGTCTCCATGTGTTCATCTCTAAGGACCAGCTGACTCTCACCTGACTGCTTTTATTAACTCTCCTCTAGCATGGCTCCACCCCAGCTCCTATCAGAGAACTCTATATTAACCATTGCACTGCAGGCCAGCCCTGCTGATCTACCTTTGTGTGTTTTGGCTTCCTGTTCCTGCCTGCCGTGTGCTTTACGTTTGTTTCTGTTACCGACCTTGGCGTGTTCTCAACTATTCCTGTCTGCTCGTGACCCTGACCTTTGGTGTGTCGCCGACTATTTCTGTTTGCCTGTGACCCTGAATCTTGGCGTGAACTCTGTTGTCCTTGTCTGCTTGTGGCCCTGACCTTGGCCTATTCCTTTACTATCCTATCCTCCTGTTGCCTACTGTGGGTGTGAGCTTGGGGACCCTGGGGGTCGCAACCTGGAGCCAGTTGCAGCCCAGTCCATCCTCACCACTAGAGGCTCTGGTGAACACCTGCTGGCTCTTAGACTCCGCGCCCCAGGGAATCCTACGCTCTAACCCCGGTGGGATCCGTGTTGGTGTTCCAGCGGCCCTGCCTTCCTTACCACCCGGACTCCCATCCGCAGCAGTCAGCCATAGGGTCCACTGTCTTGCGGTGCACTCCTGATTCCAGGTGTGCATCTGTCCCCTAGCCTCAAGATGACCTGACACTTTATTAACCCACTCCATGGACACTGCTAAACATTAGGACATCCTCGCCACCATATCTGACCACACCACAACGGTGTCTGGGAACAGGGACCGCAAACGCAGGAAATCATATTTGATATCCCTGCACAATTCCCAGGAGGCCCGGAGCCCCAGATTATTACCCCCCACATGGAGCAGGAGCACGTCCGGTGACCTATCAAGCCTGGCATAGTGATGCACTTCAGGGAGAACCCTGGACCACAACATGCCCGGGACCCCGATCCACCTGATTTTGACCAGGTCCCTGGGGAAACCCAACTGCCGACCCTCGGGCCTAACCTCATCCCTTTTTGCCCCCAAAACACATAAGAATGGCACAGGATCCACACCAAACATTCTGAACCTGAAAAACAAGACAGAAACATTAAACCAACACGAACGCCAGTTAAAAAAATTCAAATAACATAGACCCAACGACACAGACACATAAAGACAAAACCAACACAAACACAACAAAACATAAATACGGATGAACACTGCAACCCAGTCCCGACGCCGGCTGAGAGAACTATTACCAGAACCGCAACAACCACTACAATAGGTGGGGCCTCACGTATAACCTGAAATGATGCGACTCCCAGCGCCCCAGCTGACGCACCAGCCTGTCCTGCAGACCCCAGTGGGCCGCCTCAGTGGCCGCACTGATTCTTAACGAATGACAAGAATAGTCCTGTGTAGCGAAGCCCTCTGCCAAGAGGCTCTTCTTAAAAAACGACCAAAATTGGAACCTGGAGAAGGCGGACCCATCCCAATGTTTTAGGAAAGGCCCAGGCTCCATCCCCGTAAGCTCGAACCACTCCTGAATCGCCCTCACCGGGCATGCAGGCGAGCCCTGGACGACTCCCAAAGTAACCCACGCACGCTTACCATGTTGGTCAGTTTTAGACCTGTTGATGAAAAGCGAAACCACATCACTCTGGTGTACCGCATAGGCATGTCAAACCCATCCCCTCCACGTTTTGATCTGCACACAAGCTCACCAATCCTCAAAGCCCCAAAAAATGCCAATATAAACGCTGTTCTAAAATGCGCAGCCTCGTAAGCCGATGAGCAGACCATGCCCAGACTACCCATGAGGGTGCTTAGCATGTGGAAGGAGACCGGGCAGCGAGCATCCGGCCTGGCCTTGCCCTGTCTGTAGCCCTTCAGAACCCTCTTCAATAATGCATGTTTTTTGACATCCCCGACCCCAGACATATGAAACCAACAGGCTAAGCCGGCCATTTTTTGACCCATTTTGGAGATAGATACCCTGTCCTCCACGTTCCTGGCAATGAACTCCAGCACCAAGCACAGCCGATCGTCATTGCTAGAACACCGGCCTACCTCACTCACCAGTGCTTGCCACTCCCCCCAGACCCTCTCGTAAGCGCTCCACGTGGCCATGCACACTGAATACCGAAGCAGACCCGCTACTGTTCGAAGGCGATGTCCCTTCCGCACTCCACTCCCCCCCATAAATCGCCCCATATCCAACCGCCCCTGCCGCATCCGTATACAGCTCCAAGTCGCAATCTGACACCATCTCCTCCATCCACAAGGACTGCCCGTTATACTGCTCCAAGAACAGCTGTCACACCCGCAAGTCGTCCTTGTGTGCCGTAGTCAAACGCACATAATGGTGCGGTGCCCTGACCCCCGATGTGGCATTGGCCAACCGCCAAAAAAATCCTACCCATGTCCATGAGGCGGCACGCAAAATTCAGCTTGCCCAGCAGTGACTGCAGGGAACGCAACTGAATCTTCTTGCTGCTGAGGGCAATGGACACCGCCACCCGCAGGTCCTCCACTTTTTCAAGAGGGAGCCGGCATTCCATCATTACAGTGTCTTTCATGATCCTCAGGAATTTTAGCGTGGTGACCGGCCCTTCAGTCTTCTCATTTGCCAGTGGCACCATGAACAACTCAAAGACGTACTGCAAAGTGGCCAACAGCGTATGGCACACGCTACCTGCTGAAGGACCGATCACTAAAAATCATCCAGGTAGTGAATTATGGAATGCAAGCCCGACACGTCCTTCACCACCCATTCCAAGAACGAGCTGAAAGCTTTGAACAAGGATCAGGAAACGGAACAGCCCATGGGCAAGCAGAGATCCACAAAATAATGACCCTCCCATACACAGCCCAACAAGCGGAAGCTGCAAGGATGCACCGGAAGAAAGCAGAAAGCTGACTCAATGTCAGTCTTCACCAACAGAGCCCCCCTGCCGAACCTACGAACCCATGCAACTGCCTTGTCAAAGGATGCATAAGAGACAACACAAAACTCTCGGTCAATGGCATCATTGACAGAATCGCCTTTTGGATAGGAAAGATGGTGGATCAGCTGGAAGCAATTGGGTTCCTTCTTCCCCCAACGGAGAGATAACCAGCTCATCCAAGGGGGTGCAGTGAAAGGGCCTGCCATCCTCGCCAAGGTCACTTCCTTAGCCAGTTTCGCAGACACCACTGAATGGTGGAGCCTTGCGGAATGTAAATTAGTGGGGACAGGAGGAACGCTGGCCAAGGTGCAAGGGATCACGAAACCCACAGAAAAACCCTGTAAAGGAAGATGCGCCACCACCCGGTCAGGATACCTACTTAGGAAGGGAGCCAACTTTTCCACCTTCACCGGAGTCCTCCCACTTGCCAGCCTCACCGGACTTATTTTTTCCTTGTTTGAAGCATTTCGTGAGTGGATGAGAACCCCCGAAGTGGGAGCATTCATGGCGAAAGCGACAGGATCCCCCGAATCTGAAGTTCCCTTTGTTGAACTGCCAACAGAAACCCTTGTTCTTTCTGGCCGATGGCGACGAGGTTTCTGCACCACCACCAGCCCCCCCCCTGAAAGGGGTTGTTAGTGGCCCACGCCTGAGTAATTAACTTCATCTACAAACTGATATCTTTGTGGTCCCACCTAAGCGAGCGCCTTTCACTGCCTGAACTGCTAATCATTACACAACCAGGCCACACCCCCATAAACCCGCTGAGCCTTGCCAATCGCATCCGCATAGTAAAAAAGTGCCAAGCACTGCTCAGGAGACTTTTCGCCTATCACACTGCCCAGAATATTAAATGCTTGGAGCCAATTACCAAACGTCCTAGGAATAAGACGATTTTTCCTCCTCTTTCTTGCTCTCGTCCGGCTTGACCTTATCCAGGTTGAATTTATCCAGGGGTAAGAGGGAGAATATCTCTACATACTCACCCTTCCAAATCCTGTCTCACACTTCTGGTTTCAAATGAGCTCCCAGCGGCCCCTCGAAGCACACGTAGACTTCGCATTTAGCCGCATCCGCTAGACATACACCATCAGCGTCCCCCGTCGCCTTCTTGCTCTCGTCAGCCGCCTTGTCCTGAGCAGGCGGCGGAGCCTCCGCGGGAGTAACCGCCACCACGTGCTGCCCTGCCCCTGACGAGGGAGACATCGACGCCTGTATCCTGCCCCGAAGAGCCCAATGGTGATCCCAGGCTGGCCGCAGCTCCAGATTGTGTGACAGGAGCTCCCGCAGCCGTCCATGCGGCTGCCGGGGAAACCACACCCGCAGGACCTGTACCCACTTCACAATGGCCAAGCACCTCACTGAAACTGGCTATAAATGCTTGCAGGAAGCTGATCACACTACCCCTGAGGTACCCCTGTAACCAAGCCCCCCGAGAGACTGACTCTGTACTGTACCCGAGCCCCCCCCAGCGACTGACTCTGCACTGAACCAGAGCCCCCCCCAGAGACTGACTCTGTACTGACACAGCGCCCCCCCAGAGACTGAGCCTGCAGTGTAACAGACTGACTTTGTACTTCAACACAAGGCACTACAGACAAGACAGGAGACACACATGGATGGTACTTACCAGGCTGCCCCGACACTGCAGCCGTTATTCCGGATCCCTGCAGCCGATCATCTGACCCACAGACAGGGTAGGGTTGCCACATCATCCCTTTAATCCAGGACACATATTAATTACATAGGTTCTGAGGCTGATTTAATGCAGATAAGGCACCAAGTGAGTTTATTTTTTTTTTTGAAAATCTTTTTATTGAGTATAAGACATACAAACAGAAAAACAACAGTAAACCCACTACAGCATTGGGACTAGATCCACGCAGGGGCCAGTGCCAGCCGGCAACTGGGCTGTTTCCATCATTAGTGACATACAGCTGTAGCACGTCTACAAGAAAAGAACAACAAACAACCTAGTGCTGTATTGGCTCCTGCTCAATTGAAATATCTAAGGATCAGATCATTCATTCGAGACCCAAGGGACAATAATAGATATCAAATAAACCCATATCAGAGATTATAATACAAAAAAGTCACCCAAAGTATCAAAATCACATCCACCCGTAGAGTGGTATTATGTACATGCTCAATCAGTCTGCGGTTGCCGTGGAGGCCTCCGCCAGCCATTTGGCCCACGCTCTACGATATTTTTTGGGGCATCCTCTATTTTGGTAGGTTTCCTTATAGAGTGGTAGTACTTTATTGACATGTGTTTTCCATAGCAATATTGACGGCGGGGCACGTTTTCCAGCAGAGAGTGATCATTTTTCTGGCATAGAAAATCAGGAGTCCTATCAGAGTCCTCTCTGCTATCCTGGGGGCTAATTCTTCTACTAAGCCTAGAAGACATATCTGCGGGGTTGGGGCTATATCTATTCCCACCACTTCTTTTATTACAGATATTACTTGTGAACAGTAGTTTTGAATTGTTGGGCAGGGCCAGAAGATGTGTATAAAGTCGCCCGGATCCCCAGTACACCTCCAACACTCCGAGGACAGGGAGGATCTCATTTTATGCATTCTATATGGGGTAATATATGCCCGGTGTAGTATTTTGTATTGTATGAGGAGGTTACGAAGTGAGACCAGGATTTTGAAGAGGAAGTCCCACATGTCCTACCAATCCTCGGAGTCCAGTCCTGGGATGTCTTGTGTCCATCGCTGACGGAGCTTTGACAGATCTGGATAGGAAACTCTAAGGAGATGTGCATAGAGGACCGAAGTTGGTTTTCTGGTGCATTCATATGTTGTGACCCTCTCCAGATCGGATTGCACTATTTGCTTGTCATTGGATAATATTTGGGCTTTAAACGCATGAGACAGTTGCATATAGTGAAATAAATAAGAGGGGGGAACATTATTGTGGCATACTAGATGATTGAAGGGGTGTATTGCCGTGCCGGTGGTGAGGTCAGATATCAGTTTAATGCCACATTTGGCCCATATTTTGGGGTCTGGTAATGAGTAAAGATGGGGTAAGGTCGGGTCTTTCCATAGGGGGGCGTGTGGGGATACTGCATTCCATGGGAAATTCTCAAGTCCCGGTCCTGCCTTCCAGGCCCTTAGAGTCGTGTGCATGGAGGTGGTCAAGTCATATGGAGCCTTGGGACCTCGAAGGGGTAAATGTGTTAGGGCCTCCACAGAACGGACCACCGCAGCCTCCAGAACTGCCGCGGGGTTGGACGCGTCCGGCACTAGCCACCAAACTGCCGTGACCAGCAGAGCTGCCAGAAAATATTTATGGCAGTCCGGAAACGCCAACCCCCCCGCGACACTGGACGCATCAGTGTGGACAGTTTAAATCTAGGGGGGTTTGAGCCCCAGAGGAAGGAGGAGAACATTCGGTTCAATTTCGTAAAAAATGAGCAAGGTATCCATTGTGGAGAATTACGGAATAGGTATGTAAATTTAGGTATGAATTTCATTTTAATTAAGTTAATGCGGCCTAATAAGGATAGAGGAAGGTTCTCCCAGGCTTTTAGTTTGGCTTTGACACCTTGGATCACCGGGTCTAGGTTAAGGGGGATAAAGCTGGATGCGTCTCTCGAGACATGCACCCCCAAGTACACCACTTCGTCTACCCATTGCAGTTGGAGATCTGGCGGGGCTATTCTTTTTGCCTCAGGGTCAATAGCTAGTAACTGGGATTTTGTTCAGTTCACCCGTAATCCTGTTATTTTGGAGAATTCAGTCAATACTTGCAGCGCCCCTCTAAGGGAGGAGTCCGCGTAGTTCAGAAAGAGTAGGAGGTCATACACGTACAGAGCTACCCTCTCCTCCAGCCACGCTATTTTTAGTCCTTTTATGTGGGGCGAGACCCGCAGTGCCTCCGCCACTGGTTCCATAGCTATTGCGAACAGTGCTGGAGAGAGAGGGCAGCCCTGCCTGGTACCCCTGGACAGTGGGAAGGGGGGAGAGACATTGCCTCCCAGTCTGATGGCCGCCCTCGGGGATTTGTATATAGTTAGCAGCCACCCAATAAAAACCAACGGAAATCCCATCCTCCGCAGAGTTTCCCAGAGAAATGGCCACTCGATCTAATCGAATGCCTTTTCGATATCGAAGGAGGCAACCGTTCTAGTGCCCACATTATCGTGTATGGCATGCAAGTTGGTGAATAGTCTGCGGAGGTTAATATCTGTTGATTTATGGGCCATTAATCCAGTCTGGTCTGTGTCTGTAATGGAGGGCAGAAGTGGGTTGAGTCTAACAGTAATTAATTTAGATAAGATTTTGAAGTCAATGTTGAGAAGTGCTATGGGCCTGAAGGAGGCGCACTGTTTGGGATCTTTATTGGGCTTAAGGATTAGAATAACGTGCGCGTCTGCCATGGAGGGTGGGAGCGCTCCCTCCTCCAGACATTGGGTATACAGGTCTGCCAACAGGGGGGCTAGGAGGTCCGCATGAGACCGATAGAATTCGACGGGTAGACCATCAGGGCCCCGGGCCTTCCCAGTAGCCAATGAGTTAATAATAGCATGTACTTCCTCTGCAGTGATAGGCCTGGCCAGATGTGACCTCTCCTCGTCTGAGAGCCACCCCAGGGCCAGGGGGTCCAGGAGAGGTGCCATCTCGCCAGGAGTCATATCCTGAGGGGAGACCAATTCGGGGATCAGAATCATAGGGGGGTCGTGATGAGACATCATTGCTAGCAGTCTACCATTTCTATCACCCTCCTCAAAGAATCTTTGTTTGGTGTGGAATAACTCTAAACGTGTGATCTCAATGAGATCTCTTTTTGTGGACTGCAGTCTGTCAAAATTGGAGATCGAGGGGTCAGACCCGTAAGTGGCTGATGCCTCTTCAATCTCCCCCTCCAACCGTGTTGTGCTGGCTTGTTGATTTACCTTCACCGCCTTAATTGCTGACATATAGTGTCCTCTAGTAAACGCCTTGAAGGCATCCCAGACTGTGGGAGGAGAGGATGACCCCGCATTATGTTCCCAAAATTCACGTAATGTTTGTGGGGTCTGCCCTGATATCTCGTCATGGGAGATCCAGTGGGCCCCAAGGCGCCACATGGAGCCACTGCGTTTTTCTCGGGTCAGAATAGTGATCTTGAGGGGGGAGTGATCAGAAAGTCCACTAGATAGGTAGGTTATCTCCACTATGTCAGTTAACATAAGTTGATTTGCGAACGCATAATCAATTCTGGAGGAGGATTTATATGAGGTAGAAAAACATGAGTAAGCTTTAGTCTGGGGATGTAAACACCGCACCAAGTGAGTTTAAATACCACCTTAATCAGCCACAGAACCTGTGTAATTAATGTGTGTCCTGGATTAAAGGGATCATGTGGCAACCCTAGGACAGGGCCATCCTCAGCGTCCTCTTCTCGCTCCTCAGATGATGTCAGCTCTCCCTCCGACCGCACGACCTCCTCCGGCAGCCCTCGGCCTCTCGATCTTCCTCCCGGCGACTGGCGCCGGACGGGGACATCATTCGCGGCCCCCGCTCCGTCCTTCCATTCGTTTCTCCTGCTGCGCTCTCTGACTTGACAACCTGACAGAAGCGGTGCGCTGGTCCCACTGTACAGTAGACACAGCGACGGCTCCTCCACGATCCCCTCCGCTTCTCCTGCTGGCAGTTTCAGCCACCCCAGGCATCCGGCCGGCACTGGATGATCTCACTCTCCCTCGCAGATCTCACTCTCCCTCGGCATGTCCCCAGGCAGGGGACATGCCGAGATGGCCGCATGGTCCCGCAAGTCCGTAGAAGGGGGGTAGGAGCGGGTAGATGACCCATGCTTCCTCCCCTGGGGCACGCCTATGAAGGAGATTCCTCCCAGCCCCGCCAGCTGATCGAGAAGGCATTCTCTTGGCCACAGAAGCTGAAGGGTCCAAGACTGGGCTCCCAACGCGACAATAACCCTGCGGGGTAATTTCAGGGCTAAGGCGCACAGGAGGCCGTGACCTCCTAGCGCATGGAGGTTCAGGGGCAGGTGCAGCAGTCACTTGCCCAGATCCTGGCAATAATCCAGAAAGCTGTGCGCGCAGCCATTGCGGCCCATTGGCAACCACAGCCGCACAAATGTTCGCCAGCATACTCTCGGGATCCTCCATCCCAAATTTCCAAACACTGCATTAAAGTATACTCTAGAGGAACAGTACAAGAACATCCCTAAAATTGTGGTAGAAGAGGGCCGAGGTTGTATCCCGACTTGAAAAGGGTATCTCCACTAATGTTTCAGGGACCATGGCCCTTGACAAGGGGAGTGGAGGGTAGAGCACTGTAGCAGTCTTTAAATAGCTTGGTCCTCTTCTACCTCACTTTTGGGGACATTCTTATACTTTCCACTGCAAGGTTCCTGTAGTGACACTCACCCATGTCTACATCTCTACTGTTGCTGACTATGTATCCACAGTGTTCTCAGTATCTATGATTTGACCTGATGTTCCATTGGAGGTCTGTGTTTCGATTTTGCATGTCTATATTGCCTCTGAATGTAAAAAGAACTTAAAGTGGTACTAAACCCTCAGCATGTTTTAATTTAACACAGTGAGTAGAATAAAATAAACATTCCCAGTAAACTATTTGTTAAAATTCCTAACCATGCACTTCTTCCTTGAACTTCCAGTCTTCACAGTAGTTAACAGTGAACAGTACTGTTTTACCTCACTGTTCACTTGGAGAAGGAATTAAGGGAGAGAAGGGAAGAGCAAGGGAGTTCCTTACCATCCTAGGCTATGAGGCTGTGTTTCTATTGTTGCACACATTCAGTGGCGGCCGGTGGAATTTTTTTGGGGCGGGGGTGGCAAACAGTATGCAGTATGCCACCCCCCCAGTCGACCCCATCATCAGTGGCTTCCCCAGCTCTGCGACCTCTCCTTCTCCTGCTCTCCACGGGTCATCACCGGGACAGTAGCAGCTTCTGTTTCCTCCTTCCTCCTCGGCGGCCAATCGGGTGTCTTCTTTTTATAGCCAATCGGAAAACGGGTCTCACACTCGCTTCTTATTGGCCCGGATTGGGATCAGTGTTTCAACAGTGCATATAAATTTGCTGTTGTAACACACCTGGGTGGGCTCTGGTGGCATGCTCTGCGACCCAAGCCCACCCTATTTTGAAGCCTTTTAAAGTCTCTGGCTCTAATCAGGTGCTTAGAAAAAAATTCATGCACCCAGTGCCCTGAAAGGGGCCGGACGCATGAATAGGAGGTGGCTGCAGCGGCAGTGGATAGATTCATGCTATGCATGAATTTATCCATTGCATATAGGGGGTGGCCTGGAGAGAGAGGGCGGCGCCCGGGCATCCCTAATGGATAGGCCACCACTGCACACATTGTATACACAAAGTTTGTCTATGCATGCAAAGGTGGCTCCATTAGAGATGTCAAGAGAAAGAAGCCACCCTGAACCTTTAAAAAAAAAAACTAAAATATGGCTTCTGCAATAGAAGACTCACCTCTGCAAGAGGCAAAGAGTCTGATCTACGCTGCCCTAATGTGTTAAGGCTTATGGCAAAATTTTTATATCCAATTTCTTCCATTAGCTTTAGCTCGCAGTCTCCGCTCTAATTCATCCCAAAGGTGTTCTATCGAGTTGAGGTCAGGACTCGGACTGTGCAGGCTAGTCAAGTTCCTCCACCCCAAACTTCATGGACCTTGCTTTGTGCCCTGGTGCACAGCCATGTTGGAACAGGAAGGGGCCATCCTCAAACTGTTCCCACAAAGTTGGGAGCATGAAAAATGTCTCGGTATGCTGACACCTTAAGGGTTCCCTTCACTGGAACTAAGGGGCAAGGCCAACTACTAAAAAACAACCCCACACCACAATCCCCCCTCCACCAAATGATTTGGACCAATGCACAAAGCAAGGTCCATAAAGACATGGATGAGCAAGTTTGGGATGGAGGAACTTGACTGGCCTGCACAGAGTCGTGACCTCAACCCGATAGAACACCTTTGAGATGAATTAGAGCGGAGACTGCGAGTCAGGCCTTCTCATCCAACATCAGTGTCTGACCTCTCAAATGCGCTTCAGGAAGAATGGTCAAACTTTCCCATAGACACACTCCTAAACCTTGAGGACAGCCTTCCCAGAAGAGTTGAAGTTGTTTTAGCTGCAAAGGGTGGGTCAACTCAATATTGAACCCTATGAACTAAGACTGGGGTGCCATTAAAGTTCATGTGCGTTTAAAGGCAGATGTCCCAATACTTTGACAATATAGTGTAGGTTTTTTGAGCTAGGCATATTTTATAATACGCTCGTACGCATGTACTTTAAGACAGTGGAGTCACAACTTACTGCCCACTGGAGTAAGTATTCAGAATCATCTACCGCAGAAGCCATTTTTTAAGATTTTTTAAAGATTTTTTTAGGGGGAAGAAACAACTCACTTTAGGAATTTTTATTCTTGCTGCAAATTCAGAATACAATGTACCTAAGTCAAGCTTATATATAACAAGTAGTCATGTTTACATACTGCGAACCAATATGTCATCAAAGTTGGACATTTGTACGGCTGAACGACAAGAGCAGTGAAAGAAAAACAAATTACAACATTGCATTGTGTAAGAAACTCTTACAGTCTTCCAGATGTCCGGCTTTAACAACCACAGTGTAAACTGTAATGTAGCTAAACCCATGCTTAGCTCTTATTAAACAAATTCCTTTTCCCATTTTGCGTAGATTTGTAGTGAAATCTGGTAAACATTTGGTCTTCTATTAATCCTTTTGCAGCACTTCATTTACTTCTACTAAAGCTGGAATTTGACTAATAGTTGAATTCCATGTAATATTCTCTGCATGGGATTCCTCTACAGAAGTGTCAGCATTTGTAAAGGAGGTTCCTCAGAGGAGACCAGAACCATGAGCTAACAGACGGAAACATGACAGTAATTGAAATCAATGTTTAGGAAGTCTAAATCCAGATATAAAACACTGTCATAATGTGCAATTTCATATATTATGGATGAGTATTGCTCATGAATACTATTCACCAGGGGTGTTCTTGAAAGCAACGTTTTCTTCCTGCAGAAAGAGATGAAAGAAGAAGAAGAATTGGTGTTTATGAAGACCTTTTGAAGGGTAATTCTGGCCAAATAACTAAATGCTTAGTTGGGAACATCTATATGTAGTGTTGTACGAGCCAAAAGATTTCACAGGTAAAGTAAAAGACTTCTGACCTCATTCACAAATCCTAAATGAGCCATGGCGATGCAAGTATACTACAGATGCCTGCAGCTGGGATCTCAGGTGTTCCAGTCAGATGCAGCCCCTCAACCTGTGCAACTCAATGACAAACTGAAAGGAGTCAGGGATGTCCTCCACTATAAGCATGTTTTTGCCCACGTACCAGTTATCTGTGTGTAGACAGGTTGAAGTGTATAGTATATGTGTAGCAGTCGGCCCAGGCTGGAGAAGGGGTTACACAGTTTTGACTACGTTCTCAGGCTTTTGGTTTCAGAGGTCCCACCTGGTATATAAAGAGGGGGACAGCTGAGATGAAGAGCAGCAGGTTAGCTGGAGGCTGAGCAAAGATGGCGGCGCTGAAGTTACCGAGAGTCATGGACAGCATCCAAGTCGTGGACAATGCCTACATGAACTCTTATGCCCCGTACACACGGTCGGACATTAATCGGACATTCCGACAACAAAATCCATGGATTTTTTTCGACAGATGTTGGCTCAAACTTGTCTTGCATACACACGGTCACACAAAGTTGACGGAAAATCCGATCATTCTGAACGCGGTGACTTAAAACACGTACGTCGGGACTATAAACAGGCAGTAGCCAATAGCTTTCATCTCTTTATTTATTCTGAGCATGCGTGGCACTTTGTGCTTCAGATTTGTGTACACACGATCGGAAATTCCGACAGCGGATTTTGTTGTCGGAAAATTTTATAGCCTGCTCTCAAACTTTGTGTGTCGGAAAATCTGATGGAAAATGTGTGATGGAGCCCACACACGGTCGGAATTTCCGACAACAAGGTCCTATCACACATTTTCCGTCGGAAAATCCGACCGTGTGTACGGGGCATCACACCACAGAGGTATTCCTGGGACACTACGTTATGTTAGTTAGGTTCAGGGACAGGCCATTTTTCATTTTGTATTGTCACGCTGCATTTCACCAGTAAAGTTACATTAACCCCTCTAAGCCTGTTCTGAAGTTATGCAAGGAGGTGTATGTTGGTTCTGGCATATTGCAAAGAACCTGGGTCTGTAATGCACTATGGGGTATGAAGTAACACCACTACAAAAGGTTAACTCTGCAAGTCAAGGAAGAGAAGTGTAATTGCTATGGGTAACCAAGTGAAGGAACAAGCTGCAAGCAACCAGTTGTGAAGCATGGTACCTGGTAAAATTACAGATCCTCCAGTAGAGAGGGGGTTGATGTCCTGGCTCCCTCCCTAACAGTCCATCTCCCATAGCAACCGGGAGCAGACTAGCATTACAAAGATCTATGGCCTGTTCAGGTACGGGAAGGAAAAAGTTAAGTGAGCGCACACATGAGGTCCACTCTAGGTGCTCAGCGGGACCCCATTCTGTTACTGGGATTGAGGCAACCGAGGTATGCTGGACTAATGGAGTGGGCGTAGGCTCAGAGTGTCCCCTCTAATCCTCCACAGTCTCCGCCTGGTCCCGGGCAATGATGAGCGCACTCTGAGTGAGTGCTACCCCACATACACAGGTGCAGATGACCCCATCCACATATATCTAGGGACAGATGTCTGATCCTGGATGCCGACTGACTGTATCAAGGGCCAATCATCTGTCCCTAACCCCATTTAGCCAATGGATGTGTGAATATATATTCTGATATATGCTTACACCGATGGACAAGCCCATTTCCTTTTAGTCTATCATTGAGTTATACAGGCTGAGTGGCTGCCTTTGACTAGAACACTTGAGATCCTAGCAGTATTCATCCACACAATGGCCCTTTCAGTACGTGTGAATAAGGCTTTAGGGGTTTAGTTATTAAGGTTTTCCCACAAGACTCAGAAAACTTTCACCCAATATTCATACATTTTTCCAATTTGATTTAGTTGATAAATAGCTGATCCTTTGTGAAAGTTGTGTGAATCTTGTCTTGCTATACATAGACCCCTATTGAGTTCCATAGACGGTGACTTTGTTTTCACTTATCCTGTTTGACTTTGTTTCACGTCTCCCTCTTGACTTTATTTCACCTGAGAACATCAACAGACAAATTAAATCAACAGACAAATTGTCTCCTACCCGTAATTTCCATACAGTAATCCTTTCTCCCAATACATTCTTAAAGTGTCAGAAAACCCAAACAACATTATTCATTTGTGTTACCCACATATTGTTCCACACAATACCCACATAGTAAACTAAAGTCTTCCAAGCCTGCCCTTTATGCTCTTTCTCTTTCATTGAAAATGAAAGCGTATCTAAACCCAAAACCACAATTGTAGTAACAGTCCTTGGATGTAGTGGATCAGTGTTGCTAACCTAGGACAGGACTGCAGAACACCACCCTTCCTTCTGTGCTCTATATCATAGCTGGGAGGTGTTCTGTAGTCCACAGAGAGAGCTAGGGACAATGCTAACTGATAACAGTGCCCAGGAAGGTATTCTCATATCATTCTTAGTAGGTTTTCCTGCCATTATTTCAGTAAATACTGTATATTTAATGGTATATTTAACAGACCAAAAATGAGCAAATAAGAGAATGTAATTGGTAATTGTTAGGATTTACATACAGTGCCTTGAAAAAGTATTCATACCCCTTGAAATTTTCCACTTTTTGTCACGTTACAACCAAAAACGTAAATGTGTTTTTTGGGGATTCTGTGTGATAGACCAACACAAAATGGCACATGTTTTTGAAGTGGAAGGAAAATGATAAATGGTTTTCAACATTTTTTACAAATAAATATCTGAAAAGTGTGGGGGGCATTTGTATTCAGCCCCCTTTACTCTGATAGCCCTAACTAAAATCTAGTGCAATCAATTGCCTTCAGAAGTCACCTAATTAGTAAATAGAGCATTGACTCAGGGGGGCTGAATACAAATGCACGCCACACTTTTCACCAGTGGCGGAATTATCAGGGTCGCAACAGTCGCAAGTGCGACTGGGCCCTGTAGTTCTCCTCCACTTCAGGGGGCCCACCGGCCGCCCGCCACGTGAGGGGCCCACCTGACTGTCCGGGTGTGTCTCACTGTCGGTTCATTCATGCCGTGGGGAGGGGGCTTTCACCCGCTACGCCGAGGGGAGAGACAGTGAGAGAGAAGAGTTTGTCGGCTCTGCCCCCGCCTACCCAGAAACAGAGAGACTGTAAGGAAGGCAGGGCGGACACTGAAAAAATTCAGCAGACCAATTCAGTGAAGGCGGGGGAGGAGCTCTCCCCTCTGCGACTGCGCAGTGTGTGGAGTACCTACCTGAAGACCTGAAGCAAGCAAGGCTTTCCTGGAGGAGGCACGCTGTAAAGGATAATCTCTGAGGAGGCGGAATCGATCGATTGATTGGCGGTAAATCACCATTTTGCACTGCAATTGATTGATCCCAACCTCCACCACCTCTGTGGCTCTGCCTCTTACTGATCCCATCCCCCCACCACCACCACTGATCTCACCCCTATCCCCCCACCCCCATCACCTCTACAACAGATGTGATGGGGGGTGGGGGGATAGGGATGAGATCAGTGGTGGTGGTGGGGGATGGGATCAGTAAGAGGTCCCCCTCCAGTACCACTACCATCCCCCTCCAGTACCACCACCCCCCCCCCTCCAGGCTGCACTGGGGACACAGGCTGCGTTGGTGACACCGGCTGCACTGGGGACACAGGTTGCACTGGGGACACAGGCTGCACTGGTGACACCGGCTGCATTGGTGACACCGGCTGCACTGGGGACACAGGTTGCATTGGTGACACAGACTGCACTGGGGACACCGGCTGCTTATTTCTTTTTTTTATTTTCACCTAGTAATTCTGCCAGTAACACACTTTCAGTCCTAGGATAATGTCTTACAACCACTGTACAGTATTGGGACAAAAGGAACAGAACAGGACTGCTGGGAACTACCCCTGTCCTCTTGTATGAAACACAGATGGGCGGGGTCCAGTAGTGGCCAGTACTATATAGGTGATAAAAGTGAAGCACATGAAGTTATCAGCTGACAAGACATCTGGCTGATCAACAGGTATTTGTTGCACTTATCAAACAGATATAACAAAGCACTTTCAATGGTACAGTATCTCACAAAAGTGAGTACACCCCTCACATTTTTTGTAACTATTTTATTATATCTTTTCATGTGACAACACTGAAATAAATGACACTTTGCTACAATGTAAAGCAGTGAGTGTACAGCTTGTATAACAGTGTACATTTGCTGTCCCCTCAAAATAACTCAACACACAACCATTAATGTCTAAACTGCTGGCAACAAAGGTGAGTATACCCCTATGTGAAAATGTCCAAATTGGGCCAAATTAGCCATTTTCCCTCCCCGGTGTCATGTGACTCGTTAGTGCTACAAGGTCTCAGGTGTGAATGGGGAGAAGGTGTGTTAAATTTGGTGTCATCGCTCTTTCTCTCTCATACTGGTCACTGGATGTTCAACATGGCACCTCATGAAAAAGAACTCTCTGAGGATCTGAAAAAAAGAATTGTTCTACACAAAGATGGCCTAGGCTCTAAGAAGATTGCCAATACCCTGAAACTGAGCTGCAGCACGGTGGCCAAGACCATACAGCTGTTAACAGGACAGGTTCCACTCAGAACAGGCCTTGCCATGGTCGACCAAAGAAGTTGAGTGCACGTGCTCAGAGTCATATCCAGAGGTTGTTATTGGGAAATAGACGTATGAGTGCTGCCAGCATTTCTGCAGAGGTTGAAGGGGTGGGGGGTCAGCCTGTCAGTGCTCAGACCATATGCTGTACACTGCATCAAATTGGTCTGCATGGCTGTCGTCTCAGAAGTAGGGATGAGCCGAACACCCCCCGGTTCGGTTCGCACCAGAACCCGCGAACGGACCGCAAGTTCGCACGAACGTTAGAACCCCATTGACGTCTATGGGACTCGAACGTTCGAAATCAAAAGTGCTCATTTTAAAGGCTAATTTGCATGGTATTGTCCTAAAAAGGGTTTGGGGACCCGGGTCCTACCCCAGGGGACATGTATCAATGCAAAAAAAAACTTTTAAAAACGGCCGTTTTTTCGGGAGCAGTGATTTTAATGATGCTTAAAGTAAAAAAAAAAAAGTGAAATATTCCTTTAAATATCGTACCTGGGGGGTGTCTATAGTATGCCTGTAAAGTGACGCATGTTTCCCATGTTTAGAACAGTCCCTGCACCAAATGTCATTTTTAAAGTTAAAAATCTCATTTAAAACTGCTTGCGGGTTTAATGTCATGTCGGGTCATGGCAATATGGATGAAAATCAGTGAGACAAACGGCATGGGTACCCCCCAGTCCATTACCAGGCCCTTTGGGTCTTGTATGGATATTAAGGGGAACCCCGCACCCAAATTAAAATAAGGAAAGGTCCCTATATACTCTGAACAGCAGTATTCAGGCGGTGCAAACAAGACAGGGACTGTAGGTTTGTTGTTAAGTAGAATCTGTTTGTAATTTTGAACATTTTTAATGTGTTTAGCTCCAGCCAAAAAATCTTTTCTAAGCTTTTTGGAAAACATAGGGAAGGGTTATCACCCCTGTGACATTTGTTTTGCGTCTTTCCTCCTCTTCAGAAGATTTCACCTCACTTTTTTGTCCCAATGAAAAATGTTTTTTGAAAATTTGGGTTTTTTTGTGGAACAAGGATTGGAAAGCATCAGTGGAAAGGAGAAATTGTTTTCCCATATTAACTCTTACAGGAGAGAATTTCCCTTCCTTAGGGGTAGATTTCATCTCACTTCCTGTTGTCTCCTTCCGTTTGCAAGTAGGAGTCGTTTGTAAGTTAGATGTTTGAAAGTAGGGTCCTGCCCTATATACTCAGCAGAAATTTGGGCCTTAGGTGTTGCTGTGGCCAAAACACTGTAAGCCCTCACAGGGCCCTGCTGTGAAATATTAGATCAAGAATTGTAATTACATGCCCCTGTTGAACAGGAGCTGAAAAATTAGGCCTTAGGCACTGGTGCTGGTGCCACAACACTGCAACCCCTCACAGACACTCTAGTTGGAACGCAGGAACGAGCCCTGCTGCAAAGTATTGCATCAAAAATTGTAATTACACGCCCCTGTTAGACAGGGGCAGAAAAATTGGGTCTTAGGCACTGGTGCTGGTGCCACAACACTGCAACCCCTCACAAACACTCTAGTTGGAACGCAGGAACAAGCCCTGCTGCAAAGTATTGCATCAAAAATTGTAATTACACGCCCCTGTTAAACAGGGGCTGAAAAATTGTGCCTTAGGCACTGGTGGTGGCGCCCAGAACCAAAAATGTTCTTACAAGCTATCAGCGTGATGATTGAGGAGGAAGAGGATAATTACTCAGGGATAGTCACTCAGCATCAGCATAGGCAGTCTTTGAAGGGATCTGAGATTTCAAAAAAAATTATTCGGTTACATCTGCATCAGGTGCTTGGTAGCTGGTGGTGATCCAAGACTGATTCATTTTTATGAAGGTCAGCCGATCGACCGAGTCGGTGGACAGACGCACCCTGTGATCGGTTACCACGCCTCCAGCAGCACTGAATGTGCGTTCCGAAAGAACGCTGGATGCAGGACAGGCCAGTAGCTCAATTGCATACTGTGCAAGCTCTGGCCAGTGATCCATCCTCAAGACCCAGTAACCCAGAGGATTTTCGGTGGGAAAGGTGTCCAAGTCTGATCTTGCCCCTAGGTATTCCTGCACCATGTAAAACAGACGCTGGCGATGGTTGCTGGAACCGATCATACCTTGGGGCTGCGGACCAAAAAATTGTCTGAACGCATCGGTCAGACGGCCACCTTCTCCACCGCTCCTTCTTTGACTGACCGAAGCCTCAGCAACACGTTGTCCAGAAACAGGAGTTTGTAACCTTCCAGTCTCTGGGAACGCGTTGCACAGACCTTTCTGCGAGGATCCTTACGCAGGCTTTGCAGGATCAGGGAGGCCATGCAGCGTAGGTTTGCTGAGGCATTCGGTCCGGAGTCCTCTGGGTCACTAAGGACAACAACGTCCGCAGCCACCTCCTCCCAGCCACGTACAAGTCCATGTGTTCCTTGGGACTGATCCCTTAAAGACTGCTGATGCTGAGTGCCAGGCTCCACCTCCATACTGACACAATCTTCCTCCTCCTCCTCCTCCTCCTCCTCGTCCTCTTCCTGTGTGATCGGCGGGCACGCAGGAACACTGTCTGGATAAAGGGGGCCTTGAGAGCTAAGGAAGTCCTCCTCTTCCTGCCTCTGTTCTGCCTCAAGTGCCCTGTCCATTATTCCACGCAGCGTGTGCTCCAACAGGTGGACAAGGGGGACAGTGTCACTGATGCATGCACTGTCAGTGCTCACCATCCTCGTGACCTCCTCGAATGGTGACAGGACAGTGCATGCATCCCTGATCATGGCCCACTGGCGTGGGGAAAAAAAACCAAGGTCCCCTGACCCTGTCCTGGTGCCATAGTCGCACAGGTACTCATTGATGGCCCTCTGCTGCGTGTGCAGCCGCTGCAGCATGGCCAACGTCGAGTTCCACCTGGTGGGCATGTCACAGATTAGGCGGTTCTTGGGCAGGTTAAACTCCTTTTGGAGGTCCGTCAGCCGAGCACTGGCATTATATGACCGGCGGAAATGCACAGAGACTTTCCTGGCCTGCCTCAGGACATCCTGTAAGCCCGGGTACCTGCCCAAGAACCGCTGCACCACCAAGTTAAGGACGTGAGCCAAACAGGGCACATGGGTCAGTTGTCCCTGTCGGAGGGCAGAGAGGAGGTTGGTGCCATTGTCGCAAACCACCATTCCTGCCTTAAGTTGGCGTGGCGTCAACCACCTCTGAACCTGCCCCTGCAGAGCTGACAGAACCTCTGCCCCAGTGTGGCTCCTGTCCCCCAAGCACACCAGCTCAAGCACCGCATGGCATCTTTTGGCCTGCGTACTTGCGTAGCCCCTTGAACGCCTACGGAGCACCGCTGGTTCCGAGGAAGAGGCCATGGAGGAAGAAGAAGAGGAGGGGGTGGAGGAGAGAGGTGTGTCACAATCAGCATTTTGGAGGCGTGGTGGCGGAACAACCTCCAACACTACTGCACCTTGTCCTGCATCCTTCCCAGCTGCCAGCAGAGTCACCCAATGCGCCGTGAAACTTAAGTAACGTCCCTGTCCATGCCTGCTGGACCATGAGTCAGCGGTAATATGCACCTTACCGCTGACCGCCCTGTCCAGCGAGGCATGGACATTGCCTTCCACATGCCGGTAGAGAGCCGGAATCGCCTTCCGTGAGAAAAAGTGGCGTTTGGGTACCTGCCACTGAGGAACCGCACATTCCACAAACTCACGGAAGGGGGCAGAGTCTACCAACTGAAAAGGCAGCAGTTGAAGTGCTAGCAATTTTGCCAAGCTAGCATTCAACCGCTGGGCATGTGGATGGCTGGGAGCAAACTTCTTTCGGCGGTGCAGCAGCTGGGGCAGGGAAATTTGCCTGGTACAATCTGACGTCGGTGTACCAAAAGCAGATTGCCCACAAGTACTTGGCTGTGACACACCTAATTCTACACCTTCATTCCTCTCACTGCAGGTCTCAGAGAGGACTGAAGGTCTAGTGGGGTTGGAAATCTCAGCTGATGAGGAGCAAGGAGAGATCGTCTTTGTTCTTTGGTGTGGGTCTTTTAGATACGCTTGCCAACGAACTGCATGGCAGGTCAACATATGTCTGGTCAAGCATGTGGTACCCAAGCGGGAGATGTTTTGGCCACGCGAGATACGCTTGAGACATATGTTGCAAATAGCAGCGGTGCGATCTGATGCACTCGTCTCAAAAAAGGCCCACACCAAAGAACTTTTTGAATAACGCGCAGAGACTGCAGCGCCCTGCACATGTGGAGCTTTGGGGTGTGATGCAGTCAATGTGCTGCCCTTAGGCTGGCCCCTGGAGGGCATCCTGCCTAGTTGGTGATGTGCCACCTCCTCCTCCTCCTCCTCCTCCTCTCTCCTATCAGGCACCCACGTTGAGTCAGTGACCTCATCATCCCCTCCCTCCTCATCACTGGAGCAAACCTGGCAGTATGCTGCAGCAGGGGGAGCATGACTGCCAGATTGCTGTCCTTCTTGGGCACCCCCTCTGTCCGTGCTCATGTTACTGCTTTCATTGAGCTCAGTATCATCATCAGAGCCTTCCAAACGCTGGGCATCCTCCTGGAGCATGTACCCAACACTGTGGTCAAACAGTTCGAGGGAATCCTCATGAGGACATGGTGGAGCTAGGGAAGGAGTCACTGATGACATTGAGCTGAGGGAAGAGGCCGCTGCTTTGCCAGACAAAGCACCCTGGGCATGGGTGAGAGAGGATGAGGAGGATGAGGACGGCTTGGTCATCCACTCGACCAAGTCTTCCGCATGTTGCGGCTCAACACGGCCAGCTGCCGAAAAAAAGGCCAAGCGTGTCCCATGGCCACGTGCTGATGAGGATGCACCGTCTCCACGACCAGCACTAGACACAGAGCCTGCTTGCCCTCTCTTATTGGCTTGTGACTGTCTGCCTCTCCTTCTTGGCCTTCCAGACATACTAATGGCCTGTAGCTGCACTAAGCTGGGATAGAACACCTGTAATTTTCTTAAGGTAGCTTTATATACTGTAACCAGACAAGCCTGCCTGTCAGTAGGAAGATAACAGGAACGGATCTAGCTGAACACTGTGAGCAGGACGTACTGCACTAAATGTATATAGCAGGAACGGATCTAGCTGAACACTGTGAGCAGGACGCACTGCACTGAATGTAAATAGCAGGAACGGATCTAGCTGAACACTGTGAGCAGGACGCACTGCACTAAATGTAAATACCAGGAACGGATCTAGCTGAACACTGTGAGCAGGACGCACTGCACTGAATGTAAATAGCAAGAACGGATCTAGCTGAACACTGTGAGCAGGACGCACTGTACTAAATGTAAATAGTCTAGCTGCCTGACCGTGGTACTAATAGGATCAAAAAGAACACCTGTAATTTTCTTAAGGTAGCTTTATATACTGTAACCAGACAAGCCTGCCTGTCAGTAGGAAGATAACAGGAACGGATCTAGCTGAACACTGTGAGCAGGACGTACTGCACTAAATGTATATAGCAGGAACGGATCTAGCTGAACACTGTGAGCAGGACGCACTGCACTGAATGTAAATAGCAGGAACGGATCTAGCTGAACACTGTGAGCAGGACACACTGCACTAAATGTAAATACCAGGAACGGATCTAGCTGAACACTGTGAGCAGGACGCACTGCACTGAATGTAAATAGCAAGAACGGATCTAGCTGAACACTGTGAGCAGGACGCACTGTACTAAATGTAAATAGTCTAGCTGCCTGACCGTGGTACTAATAGGATCAAAAAGAACACCTGTAATTTTCTTAAGGTAGCTTTATATACTGTAACCAGACAAGCCTGCCTGTCAGTAGGAAGATAACAGGAACGGATCTAGCTGAACACTGTGAGCAGGACACACTGTACTAAATGTAAATAGTCTAGCTGCCTGACCGTGGTACTAATAGGATCAAAAAGAACACCTGTAATTTTCTTCAGGTAGCTTTATATACTGTAACCAGACAAGCCTGCCTGTCAGTAGGAAGATAACAGGAACGGATCTAGCTGAACACTGTGAGCAGGACGCACTGTACTAAATGTAAATAGTCTAGCTGCCTGACCGTGGTACTAATAGGATCAAAAAGAACACCTGTAATTTTCTTAAGGTAGCTTTATATACTGTAACCAGACAAGCCTGCCTGTCAGTAGGAAGATAACAGGAACGGATCTAGCTGAACACTGTGAGCAGGACGTACTGCACTAAATGTATATAGCAGGAACGGATCTAGCTGAACACTGTGAGCAGGACGCACTGCACTGAATGTAAATAGCAGGAACGGATCTAGCTGAACACTGTGAGCAGGACGCACTGCACTAAATGTAAATACCAGGAACGGATCTAGCTGAACACTGTGAGCAGGACGCACTGCACTGAATGTAAATAGCAGGAACGGATCTAGCTGAACACTGTGAGCAGGACGCACTGCACTGAATGTAAATAGCAGGAACGGATCTAGCTGAACACTGTGAGCAGGACGCACTGCACTGAATGTAAATAGCAGGAACGGATGTAGCTGAACACTGTGAGCAGGACGCACTGCACTAAATGTAAATACCAGGAACGGATCTAGCTGAACACTGTGAGCAGGACGCACTGCACTAAATGTAAATACCAGGAACGGATCTAGCTGAACACTGTGAGCAGGACGCACTGCACTGAATGTAAATAGCAGGAACGGATCTAGCTGAACACTGTGAGCAGGACGCACTGCACTGAATGTAAATAGCAGGAACGGATGTAGCTGAACACTGTGAGCACAACGCACTGCACTAAATGTAAATACCAGGAACGGATCTAGCTGAACACTGTGAGCAGGACGCACTGCACTGAATGTAAATAGCAGGAACGGATCTAGCTGAACACTGTGAGCAGGACGCACTGCACTAAATGTAAATACCAGGAACGGATCTAGCTGAACACTGTGAGCAGGACACACTGCACTGAATGTAAATAGCAGGAACGGATCTAGCTGAACACTGTGAGCAGGACGCACTGCACTGAATGTAAATAGCAGGAACGGATCTAGCTGAACACTGTGAGCAGGACGCACTGCACTAAATGTAAATACCAGGAACGGATCTAGCTAAACACTGTGAGCAGGACGCACTGCACTGAATGTAAATAGCAGGAACGGATCTAGCTGAACACTGTGAGCAGGACGCACTGCACTGAATGTAAATAGCAGGAACGGATCTAGCTGAACACTGTGAGCAGGACGCACTGCACTAAATGTAAATACCAGGAACGGATCTAGCTGAACACTGTGAGCAGGACGCACTGCACTGAATGTAAATAGCAGGAACGGATCTAGCTGAACACTGTGAGCAGGACGCACTGCACTGAATGTAAATAGCAGGAACGGATCTAGCTGAACACTGTGAGCAGGACACACTGCACTAAATGTAAATAGTCTAGATAGAAGATAACAGGAACGGATCTAGCTAAACTGAATACAGTGTATATATATATATGCAACACCTGGGATGCATATATATACACAATACACTGTAAGTGCAGCTAACTGACTGACTGTTCTGCCTAATCTATCTAACTCAAATCAAATGACACTGTCTCTCTCTCTCTCTATCTCTCAGCACACCGGAACACACACTACACAGGGCCGCCGTGCAGGCGGCCTTATATAGTGTGGGGTGTGTACTAAATCCCCTGAGCCATAATTGGCCAAAGCCACCCTGGCTTTGGCCAATTACAGCTCTCTCTACTGACGGCGCTGTGATTGGCCAAGCATGCGGGTCATAGTGCATGCTTGGCCAATCATCAGCCAGCAATGCACTGCGATGCCGCAGTGAATTATGGGCCGTGACGCGCCACACGAATTTGGCGCGAACGGCCCATATCGTTCGCAATTCGGCGAACGACCGAACAGCCGATGTTCGAGTCGAACATGGGTTCGACTCGAACACGAAGCTCATCCCTACTCAGAAGGAAGCCTCTTCTAAAGATGATGCACAAGAAAGCCCGCAGTTTGCTGAAGACAAGCAGACTAAAGACATGAATTACTGGAACTATGTCCTGTGGTTTGATGAGACCAAGATAAACCTATTTGGTTCAGATGATGTCAAGCGTGTGTGGCGGCAACCAAGTGAGGAGTACAAAGACAAGTGTGTCTTGCCTACAGTCAAGCATGGTGGTGGGAGTGTCATGATCTGGGACTGCATGAGTGCTGCCGCCACTGGGGAGCATCAGTTCATTGAGGGAACCATGAATGCGAACATGTACTGTGACATACTGAAGCAGAGCATAATCCCCTCCCTTCAGAGACTGGGCTGCAGGGCAGTATTCCAACATGATAACGACCCCAAACACACCTCCAAGACAACCACTGCCTTACTAAAGAAGCTGAGGGTAAAGGTGATGGACTGGCCAAGCATGTCTCCAGACCTAAACCCTATTGAGCATCTGTGGGGCATCTTCAAACGGAAGGTGGAGGAGCGCAAGGTCTCTAGCATCCACCAGCACCGTGATGTCATCATGGAGGAGTGGAAGAGGACTCCAGTGGCAACCGGTGAAGCTCTGGTGACCTCCATGCCCATGAGGGTTAAGGCAGTGGTGGAAAATAATGGTGGCCACACAAAATATTGACACTTTGGGCCCAATTTGGACATTTTTACTTAGGGTTGTACTCACTTTTGTTGCCAGTGGTTCAGACATTAATGCCTGTGCGTTGAGTTATTTTGAGGGGACAGCAAATTTACACCATTCTACAAGCTGTACATTCACTACTTTACATTGTAGCAAAGTGTCATTTCTTCAGTGTTGCCACATGACAAGATATGACAAAATATTTACAAAAATATGAGGGGTGTACTCACTTTTGTGAGATACTGTATATTTAACAAGTAGCCGACCAGCCGCTGTCGTTATACTGCGGCTCTCTGGGCAAATCGCCTTAGCTGTACTTCGGACGCTTAAATACCACTAGGGGGCGCGCGCACACCGCCGGAGCCAATGCCCGTGCCTGGTGGCTGTGTTGTCTGCTGGCACACGCGATCGCTCCTGAGAAAGACAGAATGGAGATCTGTCAATGTAAACAGACAGATCTCCGTTCTGTCAGGGAAGAGGAGACAGATCTGCTGTTCATACTGGTTATGTACAGCGATATGTCTCCTCCTCCTGGCAGTCCCATCCACCCACAGTTAGAAACACTCCCTAGGACACACATTTAACCCCTTGATTGCCCTCTAGTGTTAACCCCTTCCCTGCCAGTGACATTTACACAGTAATCAGTGGCTATTTTTACTAGTAAAAAAAATTATAATAAAAATGCTATAAATCTATCCCCTATTTTGTAAAAGCTACAACTTTTGTGTAAACCAATCAATATTGCAATTTTTTTTTTTCCAGAAAATATGTAGAAGAATACATATTGGCCTAAACTGAGGAAGAAATTAGTTTTTTTATATTTTTTGGGGGGCTCTTTAATATAGCAAAAAGTAAAAATTATTGCTTTTTTTTTCAAAATTGCCGCTCTTTTTTTGTTTATAGCTTTATTGTTATATATTGTTTGGGTAAAGCATCGCACAACCGCGCACACTTCCGGGATGTGAGAGAGAGTGAGTGAGTGAGAGGACGTGTGCGGGCTGAGCTCCGCTCCAACCATTCATCCTGAAAATTTCTCTGGCACTGGCCGGGCGGACTCTCTGACTTCCAGCGACTCTCAGTGCCGATTCTCACCAGATCCGTTCGTATACAGGCACCCTGGGAAAGAAAAAGGCTCTCGGTGCACCGCGAGGTCCCACTATATCTCCGGGTAGGCTCCGGTCCTCCACAGTGCCTGCGGTCTCCACCACCACCTCTGCCGCCTCTGCTGCTGCTGCTCTTGGCTCTGTTAAGCCTGCTAAGCCTGCTGCTGTTGTTGCGCCTGCTGCCGCCGCCGCGATATTACCTCCGAGGCTTCCCATACCAAACATGTCAGTTAGCACGCAGACGCTCCCTGATCCGTCTCCACCTGTAGCCTCTCACGCGGCCTCCCATGCTGAGCTGCTGGCAGCAATTAAAGCTGGAAATGAAAAGGTGATGGTTAAAATAGACCATTTGGCTTCAGATATCAGCTTAATTCGACATGATATGGACAAATTTAGATCCCGCTTCATAGAGGCTGAGAGTCGGATCTCACAACTGGAGGACGTTACCAGTGCAGACTCCAGGAACCTTCGCGCTTTGCAGCTGCAGGTAAAAGCCCTACAAGATAAGTCGATAGACACAGAAAATCGCATGAGGAGAAACAATCTAAGGATCATAGGCCTACCGGAAAAAACAGAAGGTAATAAACCAGCTGAGTTTGTGGAATCCTTTCTTATATCATTGTTGGACTTACCTGCTATGCCCCCTACATTCGTGGTAGAGAGGGCGCATAGGATTCCACCAACCCCTCCAGCCCCTGGTAATCCCCCCAGGCCTCTTTTATTGAGACTTTTGAATTTCAGAGACAGAGATAAGATATTAGCTGCAGCTAGAGATAAACAAGAACTGCGGTTTAATAATGCAAAAATCATGTTGTTTCCTGATTACTCCCCTGAAGTCCAGCAGCGACGCCGGGCTTTTACAGAGGTCAGAAGACGCCTAAGGGATAAAGGTCTTAAATTTAGCTTATTATATCCCAGCAAGCTTCGAGTTGCAGACGGGGACCGAGCATTCTTTTTTACCAATCCGGAGGCCGCTATATCCTGGTTAGATGGCCGTGGGTGACGCATGTGTTTTTTTTTTTTTTTTTTTTTTGTAACATCCTTACTACTATAGTCCATTATAGTGCACCCCTATAGTGTCTAAAATTTTCTTGCTATTCTGTGGTCTCCTAATGAATGCTTAGATAAATGTACTTTATTTGGAGTTGGATTGCTCAGCCCTTTGGACTTGGACTTGGACTTGGACTATATCTCTTACACTAAGAGCCAAGAGTTAGATAATTAGAACCCAACCCCCACCTCAATTACTTTCTGTTGCTCCCTTTTTTGTCCCCTTTTTTCTCTTCTTCTTTTTTTTTTTTTTTCCCTCCCCCTCCTGCCCTTTTCTCCTCATCCCGTCCCCTTTTTTTTTTTTTTTTGGATAGGTATTGGATAGGTTTTTCCTTTTTTCCTTTTTTATATATTTGTTCGGCTATAGGGTGCCTGAACAAATAGTAGTAGTAGTACGATATCCCCTTTTAGGGGTATATCTGCAATATAGTTGCAATACAGTTGCAGCTTGCGTGTGTGTTCTTTTTTTTTTTTTTTTTTTTGGGAGAAAACTAATCCCAACTCTCCTCCTCCTTTTTTGTTTTTTGAGAGGAGATGGGACTTAGTCGGATAAGCACTTCGTGCTTGGGTATATATTTTTTTTTGTTGTTTTATGTTGGTCCTTGTCATGGTTTGTATAAGCTTGTTTCAAAAATTGCCTTAAAAATTAACATTGCTGGTACATGGTATATTGTAAAAATCTTGCTGCTTGTGAGTTACCCCAAATGGTGTTCCCCTAGTCATTTTACTTGGCCATGGCTTCTTAAACCTATATGGCCACTTCCTTAGCTGAAACCTTTTCGGTCCTTTCATGGAATGTGAGAGGTCTTAATTCTAAATTTAAACGGGCACTGTTGATAAGATATCTAAAAACCCACTCTCCACATTTTATTCTCCTACAGGAAACCCACCTCACAGGCAGCAAGGTTTTAACTCTAAAAAAACCCTGGATTCAGAGGGCCATCCATGCGACTTACTCCTCTTATGCTAGAGGGGTCTCAATCCTAATACACAAGAAATTCCCCTGTGTTATTGAGGACGTGTGCACGGACCCCCAGGGCAAGTTTGCAATGGTGGTGTTTTCACACTGGTCTCAGCGATATATAATCATAAATGTTTATATTCCTCCACCTTTTACACATGATTTATTATATAAGGTTTTGGAAAAAGCAGCTCCTTTTTATCCAGCGAAATTGCTGGTGATGGGGGATTTCAACTCTACTATCTCCCCAGATTTGGACAGACCAGTCCCATCAAAAAACTATAGCTCTGAACTATCTATATGGGCACAGGCAATGGGGCTACAGGAGATATGGAGATGGAAACACCCGGCTATTAGGGCATACTCATGCTTTTCGGCCTCACATAGGACTGCCTCACGGATTGACCTAGCCTTCTCTAATTCAATCCTGTTGACGGATGTAATAGGGGCTAAATACCTACCCAGTGGGTTGTCCGATCATAGCCCACTGGTAATCGAGCTTTGCTCATCTGCACGCCGAGATGCGGCCCTGTGGAGGCTGGGGGCACAGTGGATTTCCCACCCTGAGGTGGCTGATACTATCCCACCCAGACTAGTTGAGTTTTGGGAACTTAATGAAGGCTCCTCGACCCCACAGACGGTCTGGGACACCTTTAAGGCCTATACAAGAGGGCAATATATCTCTATTATCACTAGTGTCAAGAAACAGCAGGGCCGGGAAACTTACAGGTTACAACAGATGGTAGAGGATCAAACAGTAATCTATAGTACAGATCCTACAGCAGCTCATTTTGACGCATTAAATGCCGCCCGCAGTTCACTAAATTTACATTTAACGGAAGTTACAAGATTGGATATGCATAAAGGTAGACAGCGACTATTTGAACAGGGGGACAAGAATGGTCGTTTCCTGGCCATGTTGGCACAGCATGAATATCCATCCACAGTGGTTTCGGGCCTGCGGTCTTCAACTGGGGATAAGGTGACCTCTCAGGTAGAAATCTTACAAATGTTTAAAGCCTTTTACCAAACTCTTTATACCTCTGCTCTTCCCCCCGACTTCCAGCCAGAGATGTTGCAAAACCTTTTAGATCCACTAGCACTTGGCTGGCTGTCGAATGAGGAACGAGAATCGTTGGTACGCCCTATTTCGGCCTTAGAGGTTTTAAAAATTATACGGTCCTTCCCTTTGGGTAAGGCGCCAGGGCCGGATGGCCTTCCTATAGAATTTTATAGGGCACATGCAGCATTTTTGGCACCCATCCTGGCCCAATTATACACCCTCTGCCTATCCAAGGGTGATCTGCCCCTTTCAATGCACCAGGCCTATCTTACTTTGATCCATAAGGACCTTAAGGACCCAGAGCTATGTGCCTCATATAGGCCAATAGCCCTATTGAATAATGACCTGAAAATCTTAACCAAACTGCTGGCTACCCGTCTATATCCATTATTACCTTCGGTTATTGACTCTGATCAAACAGGATTTATGCCTAAAAGGTCAACCGACGTTAATCTTAGGAGACTCTTTACCAATATTCATGCCCAACACAACAACTCCGGTACCAGAGCTATTGCCCTACTAGATATAGAAAAGGCATTCGACACTGTAGAGTGGCCCTTTTTGTGGGAGACTCTACGTCGAATGGGTTTTCCACTACGGTTTATATCATGGTTGCAGGTGATCTATAGGTGTCCCATCTCATCGATTCGTTTGGGCTCCAGACTCTCAACCCCATTTCAACTGTTTCGGGGAACTAGACAGGGCTGCCCTCTTTCTCCGGCTCTATTTGCTCTAGCTATAGAGCCAGTTGCAGAGGCTCTCCGTACATCGCCTCATATTAAGGGGCTTAGGATAGGCATGCTGGAGGAGAGGGTAGCCCTGTATGCTGACGACATGGTTTTATTTTTGGGGGACGCGGGTCCATCACTTCAGGGTGCTCTGTCACTCCTCAACACTTTCTCCATGGTAACGGGCCTCCGGGTAAACTGGCCAAAATCTACTCTATTTCCAATAGATCAAGCAGCCAAATTGACATCCTCTCCAGATAGCCCATTAAAGTGGGTTGACTCCTTTAAATATCTTGGGGTTTGTGTCTCTGCACAAGCCTCAGATTTTCTTAAATTAAACTTGGATCCGGTAGTGGGGGATATGAAAGCTAAACTCAAGGCATGGAATAATCTCCCCCTATCGGTATGGGGAAGGGTCAACTTGCTTAAAATGAAGGTCATCCCCAAATTCATATATTTATTCCGCCATTCCCCGCAGTGGATTCCTAAATCCTTCTTTATTAAACTAAACCAACGCTTTTCAGAGTTTCTCTGGGGCTCCTTACCACCGAGATATAAGTTAACTACATTAATGAGGCCACTATCGCAGGGTGGCATGGCCTTTCCGGATTGCTATAAGTACTTTTTGGCGACACAGCTGGTGACAGTGGTCTGGTGGCTAAATCCTGATAAAACCAATGTGGCCTCCGCTTTGGAGGCCACCGTGGCAGGCTCCTGGGAATCTCTTCAATACCTAATTTACAGAGGCCCATGTGCCCCACACTTATTAACTCCGTCTATGCTTACTACTTTACGGGCCTGGAAAATGGGCTTGGCTATTGAAAAACACAGCCAGATGGGAATTTCCCCTAATACACCCCTATGGCTAAACCCCAATTTACCACATTTTTACAAATCTATTGACCCCCAGATATGGACTAGATATGGTATAAAATTAATCTCACAAGTGGTGTCTTGCACCTCACTGCTTTCTTTTTGTCAGCTTTCCTCCCAGTATATTCTTCCGCAGCACTATCAGTTCCGTTATCTTCAACTTTTGCATGCTTTCGAAGCCCAATTCCCACATTCGTCCTGTATATTAATACAGTCTAAACTGGAGACTACTCTTAGATCCGGTTGTACAAAAAAACCTACATCTCACATATATCAGCATTTAATCTATGAGTCCTTGCCTCCGTTGGACGGCCTTTTGTCCCGTTGGCAGCGTGACATTCCAGCTTTGAGTGGCGAAGATTGGGATGGTGTTTGGGACTTCCCTTTTAGTTCGCTAGTCTCTATACGTGACAAGTTAGTCCAATTTAAAATAGTCCACCGGGCGTATTTCACTCCCCACAGACTTCATTTGATAAATCCTGCCCACTCCCCTAAGTGTTGGAGATGTAGCTACACCCCCGGAGATTTTTCCCATATCTTTTGGCATTGTCCAAAGATACAACAATTCTGGGGGGAGGTACTAGGCCTAATCAATAAAATTGCATCCACTAATCTACCACTGTCTATGGAGATTTGTATGTTGGGCCTTATAAAAAAATTAGTTCCTGCTGTAGCTAAACGCACGATGATTGGTTTGCTTCTATTTTACGCTAGGAAAACCATAACATTTCAATGGAAGAAGCCCTATCCCCCCACAAATGTCCAGTGGAAACGTTTGGTTAACGATAATCTTCCACTATATAAAGATACCTATCTTAATAGAGGCTGCCAATTGAAATTTAATAAGGTTTGGAGTGGGTGGCTGGAGGAAATGAACATTGCTTACTAATGTTGGACTAGCTTCAGTTACGATACCAAGAATCAACGATTAAATGTAATTCCTAGTTAATAGGTATAGGCCTTTATGGGCAGTGGGGGGGCGGCCCAAAAATTCCAAAAATCCCCTTTTCACTTACATGCTAAAACTGTATTGCATGGATGTATTTCTCTATTTCTCTCTTTTTCTTTCCCTTTCATTTTTTTTCTTTTACCTGATGTACTTGCGATATTACATGTACAAGCTAGACAACCAATTTGTATATGTCTTTATGTCTTTGTGTCTTATAAGGAAAATTTGAATAAAAATAAATTAAAAAAAAAAAAAAAAAAAAAAATTATAATAAAAATGCTATAAATCTATCCCCTATTTTGTAAAAGCTACAACTTTTGTGTAAACCAATCAATATTGCAATTTTTTTTTTTCCAGAAAATATGTAGAAGAATACATATTGGCCTAAACTGAGGAAGAAATTAGTTTTTTTATATTTTTGGGGGGGCTCTTTAATATAGCAAAAAGTAAAAATTATTGCTTTTTTTTTCAAAATTGCCGCTCTTTTTTTGTTTATAGCTTTATTGTTATATATTGTTTGGGTAAAGCATCGCACAACCGCGCAATTGTCAGTTAAAGTGACGCAGTGCCGTATCGCAAAAAATGGCCTGGTCATTAAGAGGATGTTGTATCAACGTGCAGCGTCCTTATTCTATGGGTCTTTTTTTACAGGGGTGGTTTGCCCGGCGAACTCTGCTTTGCTCAGCGGGGGATCGATCCACTGATCCCTGCTGAGCAGGCGGATGACAGGTCCGTCTCCGCTCACTGTACAGAGACAGACCTGTCAGATCCCCACTCTCCTCTATAGGAAGATTGGATGAAAACGGAATGCCTGTCCATTTTCATCCGATCCCATCCGATCCACCAGATGGATAGAAAATAGGGTCTCCATCCATCTGCATTTTACGGACAGGATTGGATTGGACAGCAGCAGGTGTCAGCGGACATGTCGCCACTGACATCTGCTGCCCCATAGGAATGAATGGAGCGTCCGATCAGGTCCACCTGAAAAACCTTATCAGAAAGCCCGTGTGAAAGGGGCCTTAGGCATTCAGCCAGCAATTAAGCAGGCAGCCACATTCCCAGCCCATCCTCAGTTGTGGATTATGCTATTCTCAATGCTGCAGCCAGGGAGTGTCTACGGAATGACAACCATGTCTATTATTACAGGTCTCCAGGTTTCTAAAGAACTCTTAGGATTTGCGATGTCAGTGGGAGCTGCCAAGAGTTTTTTTTTTCCTCAGCCTCCTTCCCACAGATCACATAACTGCCAATAAAAATATCTAAAAATTATATTTATAGGCCATATTTAAATTATTATGAAAACAATTTTCTATACCAGCAATGTTGTCATGTTGTCATATGTAATTGTTTTTATTATTAGTAATATACCGAATTGATATAGTTTCAATTGTTCCTGCAGTGCTTTACAAAATAAAGGGAGAGAGTACAGATACAATACAATTCAAGACAAGAGGGTCAAGTCGGGCTCTGCTCACGAGAGCTTACAATCGAAAAAGGGAGGACCAAGTGATATAAAAAAGTAATAATTCTGGAGGGATGGCTTGGTGTAGAAATGAAATTCTAGCAGATAAGTGAAGGCAGGATAGGCTTCCTTAAAGAGAAAAATGTACAAGGCATACAAAGTAGGAGATAGCCATATAGATTAAGGTATGGAGTTTCAAAGGACAGAAGAGTTTTAACTTTACTGATACTTTATTTTTTTTTAAGTGTTTAGATTTTTTTTGTTTGGTCAAAAATGTTTTATGCTGTATTTATGTCAGGGTCCATGTCTACACCTTCAACTTCTGCTGTGTTGGACAATTTCTCTTCTTGCTGAGCCACCTGGGATGCTGGCCAGCTCCCTAGACAATCCCTTAAATGATTCTGCTTTGAACCTTTTTACTTTTTTTGAACTTTGAACTCTTTGCTTTACCCGTGCTTTCCTATTTTAGCCATGCCTTTGCACTTCCTGTTTGCCACATTATTGTGCTCACTTCAGCCAATATCTCGCTCTTGTCATTCCTGTTGCTGTCTACATCTTCACTACCACTCATTCCCAACCTTTGGCTTGTTCCTCAGCTATGCTTTAGCTTGATCCCACCTGGCAACCACTTGTTACTGACCTTTAGCTTATTTATCGACTATGCTTCTGCTTGATCCCTACCTTGATCCCTAGCTATATCTGCTACTGGACCCTGGCTTGCTCACCTCCTGGTAGGGTGATCCTAAGGACAATGACCAGGTACTGACAGACAGCAAAACCCGTCTTCACCATCAGGAGCTCTTGTGAATACTAGTTAGTGCTTAGACTCTACACTTCAGGTGAGTCTGCATCATCTGCCAGGGCAATCTGCTTGTGTAATTATGCAGCTGGTCGGTGGGACCCTTTCAACTGCTATAGCTACTGTCCTGACCCCAGACTGTGACAATTTATTATTTACAGACAGCTGGTAGAGTGCTGTGATCAATTTAACATGTCTACCGGGCAAATTTAGATGTATTACACTGTTGTTTACAGAACACAATAGCTGAAGCTTGAATTACACACACAGCTGAATGAGTAAGAGGAGCTTTCCCCTCCCTACCCCTTTCTTTTACCCTACCTACTCCTCTCCTTTCCCCTCCCTACCCCTTTCTCTCCTTGCTCTGTATGACTTCACACAGAGGTTCATTTAGAGAGAGAGACAGTCTGAAAGGAAAAAGCTTTTGCTGTGCTTGTGCTCCAGAAAACCTAGATTTGTCTGAGAAACAAGTGATGTGAATGCATTCTGCATTAGTTGTTTATTTGAAAAATAAAGGTTTAAATGACAAAAATAAAATAAAAACATCAGGATAAATTATATGAGAAATTGGAAAATTCTTAGTAGGGTTTTTAATGTAATGATACCCTGTAATTTGATTTATAGTATCCTTTACAATTGACTCGGTCTATGACAGATACAACAATGTATACTATATTTAATTAAAAAGTTGATTACTAATCTATTTTTAATTTGGCTATTGAAATCAACAGGCTGGGGAAGTTCCATCTTTTCCAGAATCTCACAATTAAATTCCTCTGCAGCCCAGCTACAGTAATCTCCAGTGTAAACTAAAACTACACAGCTCCTTTATGTACCAGCAATAAAGCCAGCTTGTCTGTTTTCACCTGTTAACTCCCTTTGACAGCCATGGGAATAGGCTAAGCCAGAAGATCTTCTTAGCTCCTCGTTTAGGCAAAAGTCCCAAGTTATTTGGACTGAATTTGCGGGACTTGTTTTTTCCTTATTTAAATTTAACTAGAGGTGTCTCTAAGGCCTAGTGATGCTGCAAGGGTTGGGTTACATTTTAAAGACCTGTAACTGCTTTGTAATCTTCTTAGACAGAATAAAACTTTCTGTATCAATTACATTACATGTCAGACTAGGAGAACAATAGCCTTCTTACTTTTATGAAACACAATACAGAAACTGGGCTTATAGTAAACTCAAGTCCACACACAAAAATCTGCAAGAAAATCATTTGTAAATGTTCCCTTTTCAACATAACTATTATCCTCTATTTGCTGTGACAGCAAAATGCTGTTTTTAATAAAGAAAAAAAAAATTTAAATAATTGCAGACAAAAAGACAAAAAGCTATGGAAGCTGCTGCCATTAAATTGTCGCCCATACTTTGTCCCACCTGAAGTTGCATGGGTCTTGTTCTTTCCCACCAACCTCCCTTCCATTGAGACAGCAGTGACTGTAGACAAATCCAGGGGGAACAAAAGTAGCCCACATAAAATAATAATGCAAAACAACTGAACAATGGTTATAAATAATATAAATATTTTTAAAAATATTATATATATATATATATATATATATATATATATATATATATATATATATATATATATATATATATATATATATATATATATATATATATATATATATATATATATATATATATATATATATATATATATATATGTGTATTATGTGTGTGTGTATATATATATATATATATATATATATATATATATATATATATATATATTATGCAATGTGGATTTTGCTACCTCTTTTGTGGATCAATGTAAATTTTTTTTACCCTGTTGGGGCTAATTGTACGATCCTTTAAAAGGGATTTTTTTTTTTTGCTTTCCGTTGAAAAAAAAATGTGGATTAAGCCGATCAGAGGATGCAAGCTATTTTTTTTAACTTGTCTAACTATTTAATCTTATCATTTGGTAGCTCCCCAAGAGTTATCAATCAGGGATGTCTGGCTACATTTAAAATAAATTGAACTTACATTTTTTAATTTTATTTTAGCTTGTTCAGTTTTCTCCAGATATGGTTTTTATTCCATAGTTTGCACTGGTTTAGCCTTGACCAATGTAGGTATACATATTTTATACCTGTGGGACCACTATGGAAGCAGCGAATCAATGTGGTCCTTCGAATCCTGGGCTGTTATGCATAAGAAACACAGGGGGGCATTTACAGAATGCTTTGTATTTTTTTCTGGGAATACAAGGTGTTTTCTGAATGAATGAGGTGGAGAGATGGAACAATGATGACACCATCTCCACCTCCTCCAACCCAAAATGCCTTGTTTTTATTATGTAAAGGGCAGCCATGTTGAATGATCAACCCCCTGTGTTTTCTAAGCAGAAGGGCAGCCATTTGAACAGAACGTGACCATGGCAATCACTGTAGTAGAGACAGATACTCTGTAAAACCCTAACCGCTTGCCGCCTACCGGCTGTCATATGACAGCCAGGCAGCGCGGCTTTCGTTCTGGGAGGGCGTCATATGAAGTCCTCGCCTTCCCTGCCCATCAGGGGGCGCGCCCGCCGTGTTACTGGGCATCCGATGCGCGTGCCCGGCGGCCGCGATGTCTGCCGGGCACCCGCGATTGCCTGGTAACACGGCAGGACCGTGGATCTGTGTGTGTAAACACACAGATCCACGTCCTGTCAGAGAGGAGAGGAGACCGATCTGTGTTCTCAGTATAGAGCAACACCGATCGGTCTCCTCCCCTTGTGAGTCCCCTCCCCCTTCAGTTAGACACACTCTCTAGCAACATAATTAACCCCTCGATCACCCTCTAGTGTCATCCCCTTCCCTGCCAATCACATTTATACAGTAATCAGTGCATTTTTATAGCACGGATCGCTGTATAAATGTGAATGGTCCCAAAAATGTGTCAAGTGTCCGATATGTCCGCCACAATGTCACAGTCACGATAAAAATTGCAGATCGCCGCCATTACTAGTAAAAATAAATAAATAAATAAATAAAAATGCTATAAATCTAGCCCCTATTTTGTAGACGCTATAACTTTTGGGCAAACCAATCAGTATACACTTATTGTGATTGTTTTTACCAAAAATATGTAGAATACATATCGGCCTAAACCAGTGGTTCTCAACTCCTGTCCTCAGGGCCCACCAACAGACCAGATTTTAAGTATTACCTTGAGGAGATGCAAACTAGAATACTGCAATCACTGAGCAGCAAATTATATCACCTGTGATGTATTTTAGTTATCTTGCAAACCTGGCCTGTTAGTGGGTCCTGAGGACAGGAGTTGAGAACCACTGCCCTAAACTAAGGAAAAAATTTGTTTTAAAAAAAAAATTGGATATTTATTATAGCAAAAAGTAAAAAATATTGTGTTTCTTTTCAAAATTGTCGCTCATCTTTTGTTTATAGCGCAAAAAATAAAAACCGCAAAGGTGATCAAATACCACCAAAAGAAAGCTCTATTTGTGGGGAAAAAAATAATAAAAATTTAATTTGAGTACAGTGTTGCATGACCGAGCAACTGTCATTCAAAGTGTGACAGCGCTGAAAGCTGAAAAATGGCCTGGGCAGGAAGGGGGTGAAAGTGCCCTGTATTGAGATGGTTAAAGTGTTACTAAACCCACAAAAGTTAAATCAGTCTGTGTATGCAGTAAATCATGCTAGTTATACTCACTGTGGAACTGAAGGGGTTAATCCGCTGCATTGTGTAAAATGGCTATTTGATCCTGTCTTCTCTGATCCTCGTCCTCCCCTTCTTCCACAGTACCCAATCCATCTCCAGAACTTTGGGGGCAAGCTGCAAATGCTCAGTTTGTTGTGTATGGCTAGAGAGTTTTTTTTTCTTTTACTTGGGAGGCTGCATGTGATCAGCACAGGGCCAAATAGCACTGTCCAGACAGAGGGTCAGGGGTCATGCGGCCTCATAGGACAATCAGGGGAGAATGAAAACTCCTTCTACAAGCTTTAACCAGACACCGATGGAAGTCGCAAGACTGCTCTAACTGCTGATGAGAAAAGGTATTTAGCAGTTTATAGTTATTAAATAATTGAATTTCCATGTTCTGTGTACTGTGGGAGACCAAATATAGTGAATGCAGGGTCCTGGGTTTAGTAACAATTTAACTGTCCATTGCTAGTATGTTTCATAGTTTTAATAGCTCTAGATTTATTGACAGAATGGTTTTAAATATGCCTTCCTTAAAATAAATTAAAACTTTTTTACTAATTATTTACAAATATAGTGAATGCAGGGTCCTGGGTTTAGTAACAATTTAACTGTCCATTGCTAGTATGTTTCATAGTTTTAATAGCTCTAGATTTATTGACAGAATGGTTTTAAATATGCCTTCCTTAATATAAATTAAAACTTTTTTACTAAACAATAGTATTTAAAGCAGATGTAAAGACAATCACTAAAATATCATATACAGTATATGTTCATGTCTTGTCAAAATATACAAAGGAGTTGCTCCGGAGCTTTAAATGAGGAGAATGTGGTTAGCCAATAAAGATACCATGAGTATATACAAAAATAAGTATAAATTTATTGCAACTAATCACACATATGGAGCATAACAGCAATGGTGAACTGGCCGATAAATTGTACATACAGTGTGAAAGGGAAACATTCGACATACAAATGTATATACATCGCATATAAAAGCAGTATGAAAACATTACAATATGTGCAAGCATCGGTAGTATCCGGCGCGTTTCGCGAGACCCTGCTCGCTCTTCAGGGGTAGATGCTTAAATGTATCTGCAATACAAATAATGAACCAAGTAAATGCATGCTACACAAAGTTGGACAGGAAGGTGAGTGGTCGCAGGGGTCTAGATGTAAGGCCCCATACTCACCCATGGGTTGGGCCAGGTCATCATTTGCTAGCTCGGCAGGCGGCGGAAACAAACATGCGACCAGCTCGGGAGCTGAGGAGGCGGAGCAGCAGATAACCTCACAGGGGACAATCAGAGATCCAACATGGCTGCGGTGCATGCAGGTGTCCTTAGAAGTGTCACCTCGTCCATGGTACATGATAACTATAGACAGTAGAAGAGTATGAATGTCAGTCAACTGACCCTGCAAATGCAGGTATGCTTAATAAGTAATAAAGTATGCATGAAAATAATCGTACAACCAGCGTAAGGTAATGCTGGTAAGGACTGGGAGACCAAAGGGGCAAGGAAGTTTTCGTTAAAGGAGGAGTGGGAGGATGTCTAACAAGTTGTGTATGAAGTGTACGGGGAGTGGGAATATATAAAGTAAATGGCTAAAGTGTAGGTTACACTAAGTAATATAAGTCAGTGGTCATCAACCCTGTCCTCAGGGCCCACTAACACGCCAGGTTTGCAAGATAACTGAAATACATCACAGGTGATATCATTTGCTGCTCAGTGATTGCAGTATTCTAGTCTGCATCTCACCACGGTAATTCATAAAATCTGGCCTGTTAGTGGGCCCTGAGGACAGGGTAGATGACCACTGATATAAGTGATTACCTAAGTGAGGTGAGGTCCGTCAAATAAAATATTCCCCTTGTGGAGGTGCAGCTGTGGTAGCAAAACAAAGCTGTAAATGGGAGCTACCGCCATGTTGGATTCCTACATATACTCCCAGGAGGACCGGCTGCTCCACCCCTAACATCATGTATGGGTAAACAAAGCATGCTAGCGGAGGTACGCTCATCGCCACTGGGGCTGCACAGGTGCAGTGACTCTGGTTTCCCAGGATGGGCCACACAGCCCATGCGTAATGACGCAAGCGGGTGCCACTCGATGGGCGTGGAAAACATTACACCGAAATGTGGATAGCTCCGCCCATCCGGACAGATGGGAAGGGACAGCAGGAGATCAGAGGACCCCCCTGACACATATCGCAGCTCCCAAGCTGAATGGTGAACCGCCCCCACCGCCCGGGAGCAGCAAGGGATAGCAGGAAACAACCCAAAATCACCCCCTGCCAATGCGTAATCCAATATAAATAAATAAAGGCTAGTGGTGGCAGCAGACCAGGTTGGGCTAAATGGGTGTCTTCCAGCATTTTCAATCTTTTCCATATGCAAGTGTCAATAAAATAAGACCTGGAAATCCTACCATAAAGGTCCATTTAAGAAGGCATCTCTTATGAGGCAAAAACACTCTTTCACTATCTCCCAATTGCTCTCTTGTTTTCTCACTGTTATATGTGCTACTGGCAGAAGCTAAAAGTGGCAATTCCAACATTTATTTCACAGGCAAGGATGTTCTGTTCAAGGCATTGACAACATTTTTTTAGCTCACCTACCTTTATCTGCCTTTCCTTATTTCTATTATACAGAACCAGCACTATTTACTCTTTTCAATTACTTTACAACTGTTGAATCAGAGGGTTGGTACTTTATATAAAATATTTCTTGATATGTCTCTTGCCTTTGATACTGATCAGCATCTGCTGCTAATAAATATTCTTAGTTCAATTGGGCTGAGAAAACCATACCATCCTGGTTCTCATCATATCTATTTGTCTGCACTTTTAGTGTTATTTTGGCAGGTTAACTTTTTCTTCACTTCGTGATTGATGTATCACCAAATTTTTTTCTCAGACCCCTTTTATATTCTCTTTGGCAATATGGTTAATAAAATATTTTTTTTATTATTATTATCCATATTATTATCCATATGTTGATGATGTCCAACTCTATAGCACCTCCAAATAAATCTCTTCCTTGACAAAGACATACAGTATAAGACAACTAGTATAGTTAGTTCAAAATACAGAAAATAACAGGCGTTTTATTACTACACCAGCATTTCTATTGTGGAAATCCCCAAATCTCTGTTTTTCCTGAAAGACACCATATACCTCCAACTAAACTCCTGGAACATTAATTTGTTTTCTTGTAATTTCTTGGTGTGCTCTTCATAATATCTGCATTTGGACTTTCACTCAGCAAATTTTCTCCACTTCATTCCATCATGACTGCAGCTGCTAGACTAATCCTTTTCAGGAACAATTTCATCAACTTCCTCTAGCTTTGCTATCCACTATAGTGGAGATCAAAGTTCAGCAATTGGACTTACACAACCTCTGGTAATAGTGTTGGGTGGAGTCCCATACATCCCAAACTCTAGGCAGCGCTTCTTTCTACCCTGGCAGAGAGTATAGAGTAGGAGAGCAAGGAGGGGTGCATGTACAAAAGCTCCATGCTGCTACCAATGCTCCATATCACAGGTATGACCAATGACCATTGGCCCTATTACAACTAAAAGAACGAATTCAGAGAATAGTGGTTAATGATTCTTACTCTGAATGGTCTAAGGTTATCAGTGGTGTACCCCAAGGTTCAGTGTTGGGACCCTTACTTTTTAATATCTTTATAAATGATATAGGGTCTGGGATTAAAAGTACCACCTTAGTCTTTGCAGATGACACCAAGCTATGCAGTGGAATAACGTCCTTACAGGATGTCTCCAACTTACAATCCAACCTCAAAGCAATGTTTAATTGGGCAACTATGTGGCAAATGAAGTTTATGTTGATAAATGTAAAGTTATGCATCATACATACTAGGGGAGGTATCAACTGGGGGAATCCATAGTGGAGAAGGATCTGGAGGTTTTGGTAGATCATAAGCTTAATAATAGCATACAATGCCAAGCTGCGGTTTCCAACGCAAGCAAATTCCTTTCTTGTATTAAGAGAGGTATGGACTCCAGAGAGAGAGATATAATTTTGCCCTTCTACAAATCATTAGTAAGACCTCATCTGGAATATGCAGCTCATTTTTGGGCACCAGTTCTCAAAAAGGATATCGGGGAACTAGAGAAAGTGCAGAGAAGGGCAACCAAACTGATAAGAGGCATGGAGTAGCTCAGCTATGAGGAAAGATCAGAGGAACTGAATTTATTCCCTCTTGAGAAGAGGAGATTAAGGGGGAATATGATCAACATGTATAAATACATAAGTGGTCCATATAGTGAACTTGGTGTTGAGTTATTCACCTTAAGGTCATAACAGAGGACAAGGGGGCACTCTTTACGTCTAGAGGAAAAAAGACTTAATCTCCAAATACAGAAAGGTTTCTTTACAGTAAGAGCTGTGAAAATGTGGAATAGACTCCCTCCAGAGGTGGTTCTGGTCATCTCAGTAGATTGCTGTAAAAAATGCCTGGATTCTTTCCTTAATGTACATAATATAACTGGATACTGACATTTATAGGTAAAGTTGATCCTGGGAAAATCGGATTGCTTCCCGGGAGGATCAGGAAGGAATTTTTTCGCCTGCTATAGCAAGTTGGATCATGCTTTGCTGGGGTTTTTCACCTTCCTCTGGATCAACTGGGGGTGAAGGATTGTGTATATGGGATTATATGATTTTTTTTTTTTTATTGGTTGAACTAGATGGACTTGTGTCTTTTTTCAACCTGACTAACTATGTAACTTGCCCTCTGCCACTACTGTGACTGTGCCAGCATGTACAATACCACGTATGCACTGTACCACAGCCTGCCCACTGTGTCATTACTATTATACCTCAGCACCATAGCAGCTCAATTACCTGCTGCAAATATGCTGCTCCAAATGTTGTCATCATATTCCTAACACTGCCTGCCCACACTGTCATTGCCATCATCCAAAAAATAGGGTTGGGCGAACGGTTCGGGCCAAGCAAATGTTTGGCCCAAACATCGTCTGTTCGAACACCCGAATTTGCAGGGCGTTCAGGGGTTGCTCACCCTGCCAAACGCCCTGCAGTTCATTGCGCGCTGCACAGTGCATTCTAAGCCCTGATTGGGCAAAGCTTTGCCCAATCAAGGCGCATTGAATGGCTGGTTGTTAAGAAGCGGGGCCGGAAAAAAAAACCAGAGTGGGCTCTTTGGGTCGTGTATGGATTTTAAGGTGAACCCTACAGTGTGGGGTCCCCCCCAAATTCCATACCAGACCCTTTACACAGCATGTAGTCTGGCAGGCCAGGAAAGGGGGGGTGAGCGATGCATGCTGGGTCATTGACATCACAAGGGGGTGGTGCCACTAGGTGATGTTGCCAGGGCTTAGGGCGCAGTGCTCTGCACCCCGAGCCCACCCTTTTTTAAGCCAATTAGAGCCTCAGGCTCTAGTCATGTGCTTCAAAACAAACCAAAAAACATTGAAATGTTTCCATGTGTCAGTTCTCCTGCATGCTGATTAGGGGCCGGGAGCATGGATTAGGGGGGCGGCGCCCCTGCGCCCCATATGAACTGGTTGCCACTGGCAGCTAAATTACTTGATAAAGTCAACAGTAACAGCTCAAATCCCCCTTAAACAGTGTTCTTTATGCAGTTAGTATGTATGATACAGTCCAATTTCTTGCCTTTAGTTTTGGCAGGAATATAACATTTAAGATCAATTTATATGTATTTACTGATTTATCCAGTGGGACAAAACTCCCATTAGAGTGAAGCAAAATTAAAATCATATTATTATTAAATTTGAAACACACAATATTATTATTTGAAAAGAATGACATATGTGTTTCAGTTTGGAAATAATTACAATCCCAGTCTCCTTAATAGGTTTTGATTCTTGGATCTCAAAGGACAGGGCCAAAAAGACGATTTGGGGTCAAACTTGTTTCACTGTAGCCAGAATCTAATTGTATTTACAGTTTACAAGACACTTGCTGTGGCTTAATTGGTTATTAAATAAATACTCAATTATCTATATATTGAAAAGTCTACTTAAGATACCCCAAGCTCTATATCAAATGTTATTTTATTTCATTTTGTTTCTCCCATATACAGTATTTCCTCATATTAAAAAAATAAAATAAAATAAAAAGGCTTTTCTCTTTACGTCTGCCATTACATGACCCTCCAAATTGATTCTTCTGTTAAAGTGGAGTTCCACCCACTTTTACAACTCTTCAGCATCCCTCACTAAACTGTGCACTGTAAACAAATTGGATATTTTTTTATTTTTTTCTCAACACCTACTGTATATCTGCTGTATTAATTTTTCACTTCCTCCTCCCTGGCCGCGGCCCATCGCATCATTTCCTGTTTGCAATGCCTTCTGGGAAGGGGCGGCAACTTCCTTTGAAACTGCCGTTGCTATGGAAACCTGACCTAAAACCTATTACACTGCTTGTGCTGCACTGCGCATGTGCGAGATCTGCAAGGATGAGATCCAGGAAGAAATACAGTCTGGCTTCAGATGCCCACACTTAAGATGGCCACGGCCTGCTGTAAGTTTATAAAATAACAAACTACTGCTATAAACTAACAAAACAGGCCTTAGTTTACAGACTAACTTTACTAGAATACATTAACTACCTGGAATCCGCGCTATAGCCGAATGACGGCTACAGCGCGGACCTACATTCCCGGGAGGCCGTCATATGACGGCCTCCCCTGTGCACGCTCCCTGCGCGCGCCCTGCAGGGCGCGCGCCGGGCGCGTTGTGATCACCGAGTCACTGAGACTCGGCTGATCACCGATCTGTGTAAGGGGCCGGTCCCGGCCCCTTACCATGTGATCAGCTGTCAGCCAATGACAGCTGATCACATGATGTAAACAAAAGATCGGTAATCGTTTTTATTTTTTTACTCACGCTGACAGCGCGAGTAGAAAAAAAAGCCGATCACCGGATCAGATGTGAGGGACATCGGTCCCCAAGTGACCACATCTGCCTCATCAGTGCCCAATAAAAGTGCCACCTAATAGTGCCCACAGTGCCACCTAATAGTGCCCACAGTGCCACCTAACAGTGCCCACAGTGCCACCTAACAGTGCCCACAAGTGCCATCTATCAATGCCCACAAGTACCACCTATCAATGCCCACCTGTAGTGCCAATCAGTGCCACCTGCCAGTGCTGCCCATCACTGCCACCCATCAGTGCCCATCACTGCCACCCATCAGTGCCCATCACTGCCACCCATCAGTGCCCATCACTGCCGCCTCATCAGCGTACATCAATGAAGGAGAAAAATTACCCGTTTAAAATTTTTTTATAACAAAATATAAAAAAATAAACTTTTTTTTTTTTAAAAATTAAGTTTTTTACATTTTTTTTATAAAAAGTAAAAACCGCAGAGGTGATCAAATACCACCAAAAGAAAGCTTTATTTGTGGTGAAAAAATGATAAAAATTTCATTTGGGTACAGTGTTGTATGACCGCGCAATTGTCATTCAAAGTGCGTCAGCGCCAAAAGCTGAAAATTGGTCTGGATAGGAGGGGGGTTTAAGTGCCCTGTAAGCAAGTGGTTAAGCTTGTGTATTATAGGGGTATTTTTATTTAAAAAGTATAATTTCGGCCGGAACACCACTTTAATATCTGGTGATTCAGTACTCCTTTTCATGATGTCATCCTGCTGTTGCTGGGGTCTTCAGAATCTGTGAAGACCCCACCACTAGACAGCTAATAGGGAGTGTTCCTTTCACCACGGCAGTGACAAAAGCACCCAAAGAAGAACCTTCCTCCTCTTCCTTGAAGAAGATAGAAGACTTGGGACCCAGGATGTCATGTGGACACAGATTTTGCTAAGGAAATGGGGCTTTTTGTTTTTTAGATTTTACTAAATTTAACTCAGCAGTTAAAGAGCGGAGGGGGAAGAAAGCTGGCCAGAGCTCAACTTTACAATCAACCTTATTTAATTGTTGAAGTAAACTCTGCATTAAGTTGTGGATTGATTGATGCAAAACCTTATCAAATAATTGTCAAGCCATCTTAATGAAAAATACTTTGCCAAGAAACTCTTTCATATCCTGGCCACTGGTGGCTTTGCAGTTGTTACACATGTGAAAAAAATATGACTCTCGTATATTCTGATGGTCTTGAGAGAAGCTCAGAATTAAATAAACAACACATGGATCTTTCCCAGATGTTTGCATTAGGGATTTACCAAATGCTTCTCTTTGCATGGTTTAGTACTGGCTAAATGTAAATCAAATGTTTAGGTGTGATATACAAAGCACTATCAGATCTGCAAGAACCCTTTATCAGGCAGGCCTGCTAGTGAACTGTAACAGACATCTTTGTACTTTTCTACAGCACACAAGGGAATCGGACATTGATGGTACATTATTATCACAAAATGAAAAAGCATGAGAATAGGTCATTGCTGGAGAAATTTATTAGGAACAACAGAAACCTACCTGACCAAATCATTAAATACGGGAATGAGTCAGTGAAGTTGACTGACCGGTTTAGAGATGAATTTATGCAGGCCAAGGTGAGACTAATGAACAAATAAAACTGTCTGTGAAAATAAACTATTTCATTGTATTGACTGGGCCAAAGGAAAACTGCATGCAACATGTAAAAAGAAACCTCCAAAAACCTCTACGTATTTACTCACAGAGCTATTCGTTAAAGCTGAACTCCAAGCAGATCTATAATGTATAGTTTTAAAAATACCATTTAATGCAGTTTTGTATTCCTTAACCACTTGACCTCCGGAAAGGTTTACCCCCCTCCCCCCCCTTTATAACCAGGCCACTTTTTGCAATACGGCACTTCGTTACTTTAACTGACAAATGCGCAGTCATGTGACACTGTTCCCAAATAAAATTTATGTCACTTTTTTCCCTACAAATAGCGCTCTCTTTTGGCGGTATTTGATCACCACTGTGTTTATTTTTTGTGCTATAAACAAAAAAAGGCCAACAATTTTTCTGCTATAAAACATATCCAATAACTACATTTAAAAAATCCAATTTTTTCAGTAATTTGGGCTAATATGTATTCTGTTACATGTTTATGGTAAAAAAAATCCCAGTAAGCGTATATTGTTTTTTTTGTAAACACTATAGTGTCTACATACTATGGGATATATATCAATGGAATTTTTAATTTTTTTTTATACCCAGTAATGGTGGTGAACAGTGACTTGTAGCAGGACTGCGATATTGAGGCGAACTAGCGGACACTAATTGACACTTTTGACACTTTGCGGGAATCAATGACACTAATACAGTGATTAGTGCTAAAAATATGCACTGTCACCATGCTAATGACACTGACTGGGGCGATCAAAGGGTTAACTGTGTGCCTTGTCAGTGTTTTTATGTACACTGTGTGCTGCTTTTACTAAAGGATAAGATTGATTCTAGTCCCTGCTTTGCAGAGACACAGGATCGGTGCCTTCCCCCCCTTTTAGAACTGATATACAGTGGGGACAGAAAGTATTCAGACCCCCTTAAATTTTTCACTCTTTGTTATATTGCAGCCATTTGCTAAAATCATTTCAGTTCATTTTTTTTCCTCATTAATGTACACACAGCACCCCATATTGACAGAAAAACACAGAATTGTTGACATTTTTGCAGATTTATTAAAAAAGAAAAACTGAAATATCACATGGTCCTAAGTATTCAGACCCTTTGCTGTGACACTCATATATTTAACTCAAGTGCTGTCCATTTCTTCTGATCATCCTTGAGATGGTTCTACGCCTTCATTTGAGTCCAGCTGTGATTGATTATACTGATTGGACTTGATTAGGAGAGCCACACACCTGTCTATATAAGACCTTACAGCTCAGAGTGCATGTCAGAGCAAATGAGAATCATGAGGTCAAAGGAACTGCCTGAAGAGCTCAGAGACAGAATTGTGGCAAGGCACAGATCTAGCCAAGGTTACAAAAAAATTCTGCTGCACTTAAGGTTCCTAAGAGCACAGTGGCCTCCATAATCCTTAAATGGAAGACATTTGGGATGACCAGAACCCTTCGTAGAGCTGGCCGTCCAGCCAAACTGAGCTACCGGGGGAGAAGAGCCTTGGTGAGAGAGGTAAAGAAGAACCCAAAGATCACTGTGGCTGAGCTCCAGAGATGCAGTTGGGAGAAAGTTGTAGAAAGTCAACCATCACTGTAGCCCTCCACCAGTCGGGGCTTTATGGCAGAGTGGCCCAACGGAAGCCTCTCCTCAGTGCAAGACACATGAAAGCCTGCATGGAGTTTGCTAAAAAACACCTGAAGGACTCCAAGATGGTGAGAAATAAGATTCTCTGGTCTGATGAGACCAAGGTAGAACTTTTTGGCCTTAATTCTGTGTGGAGAAAACCAGGCACTGCTCATCACCTGTCTAATACAGTCCCAACCGTGAAGCATGGTGGTGGCAGCATCATGCTGTGGGGGTGTTTTTCAGCTGCAGGGACAGGACGACTGGTTGCAATTGAGGGAAAGATGAATGCGGCCAAGTACAGGGATATCCTGGACGAAAACCTTCTCCAGAGTGCTCAGGACCTCAGACTGGGCCAAAGGTTTACCTTCCAACAAGACAATGACCCTAAGCACACAGCTAAAATAACGAAGGAGTGGCTTCACAACAACTCTGTGACTGTTCTTGAATGGCCCAGCCAGAGCCCTGACTTAGACCCAATTGAGCATCTCTGGAGAGATCTAAAAATGGCTGTCCACCAACGTTTACCATCCAACCTGACAGAACTGGAGAGGATCTGCAAGGAGGAATGGCAGAGGATCCCCAAATCCAGGTGTGAAAAACTTGTTGCATCTTTCCCAAAAAGACTCATGGCTGTATTAGATCAAAAGGGAGCTTCTACTAAATACTGAGCAAAGGGTCTGAATACTTAGGACCATGTGATATTTCAGTTATTCTTTTTTAATAAATCTGCAAAAATGTCAACAATTCTGTGTTTTTCTGTCAATATGGGGTGCTGTGTGTACATTAATGAGGAAAATACTGAACTTAAATGATTTTAGAAAATGGCTGCATTATAACAAAGAGTGAAAAATTTAAGGGGGTCTGAATACTTTCCGTCCCCACTGTATGCCTTGTTTACATAGGCATATCTCCGTTCTCCTTGTTTTACTAATGATTGGCGAGTCCCGGAAGACATTGAGTCCCCGGGACTAATAGATCAACTTCTGCTGTGAATTATCGCAGCAGAAGAGGCCTGCCGGTGCGCCCCCCTGTAGGCAGAAATATACAGTGCCTTGAAAAAGTATAAATATCCCTTGAAATTTTCCACATTTTGTCATGTTACAACAACAAACATAAATGTATTTTATTGGGATTTTATGTGATAGACCAACACAAAGTGGCACATAGTTGTAAAGTGGAAGCAAAATGATAAATGGTTTTCAAATTTGTTTACAAATAAACCTGTGAAAAGTGTGGCATCCATTTGTATTCAGCCCCCTTGAGTCAATACTTTGTAGAACCACTTTTCACTACAATTACAGCTGCAAGTCTTTTTGGGAATGTCTCTATCAGTGTCAAGGAAGTAATCTGAGGACTGACGATCCTGCCAGTAACAGTCATGGTCGTGCCATGCGCATCCCCGTGCGCGTGCGCGCACGTAGACGCGCGACAACGGGGACACGCAGATGCACTACGGCAGGTGCCCGCAGACGCACACACGGATGCGCGCCGGCGTGCGTGTGCACAATAACAGTGTTTGGCGCCCTCTGGCCTATTTAAACCTGCTGCAGTGGTATGCAAGTTGCTGGATTGTCATCAGCTCCCTGTGTTCCCAGTACCTGCTACCTGTATCTGATTACCTGGTTGCTGTTACTTCTCGGCTTGCCTGACTTACCCTGATCTCCGCATGCACCGACCCCTGGCTTGGACTCGACTACGCTTCTGTCTCTACCCCTGTACCTTCGCTTGTCTGAACGGTCTTGACTTCCGGCCTGGCTACTGACCCTGTTCCTGATTAACCCTGTTGTGCCTTTCTCAGTCTGCTCCTATGGTACTTGACCCTTGGCCTGCCTTGACCTTGTTCCTGGTTTCTCCACTGGAATACTTCCATGCACGATTGCCCAACGCACCCCAGCAACTCTCAGCGATCCGGCCGTCAGCATCCAGCAATCTGTGCACCTTTGGGCATCGTACTCCCTGTCTCACTCCCAGGGTTACGCTGCACTTAGTCACAAGGGGCACCCTCTCAGCAATCCGGCCTCACACCGAGAACTTGACAACCAGCTTTGCACATCTAGAGAGCGAAATTTTTGCCCATTCTGCTTTTCAAAAAAGCTCAAGCTTTGTCAGATGTGATGGAGAACATCTGTAAACAGCAATTTTCAAGTCTTACCACAGATTCTCAATTGGATTTAGGTCTGGACTTTGACTGGGCCATTCTAACACATGAATATGCTTTGATCTAAACCATTCCATTGAGCTCTGGCTGTATGTTTAGGGTCGTTATAACGCTGGAAGGTGAACCTCCACCCCAGTCTCAAGTCTTTTGAAGACTCTAACAGGTTTTCTTCCAGGATCGCCCTGTATTTGGCTCCATCCATCTTCCCATCAACTCTGACCAGCTTCCCCATCCCTGCTGAAGAAATGAAACGAATCCCCACAAGATGATGCTGCCACCACCATGTTTCACAGTGGGGATGGTGTGTTCAGAGTGATGTGCAGTGTTAGTCTTTTGCCACACATAGTGTTTTGCTTAAAGGTTACAGTTTGGTCTCATCTGTTTTGCCTAAAGGTTACATTCTGGTCTCATCTGACCAGAGCACCTTCTTTCACATGTTTGCTGTGTCACCCATATGGCTTCTCGCAAACTTCTTATGGCTTTCTTTCAACCATGGCTTTCTTTTTGCCACTCTTCCATAAAGGCCAGATTTGTGGAGTGCACGACTAATAGTTGTCCTGTGGACAGATTCTCCCACCTGAGCTGTGGATCTCTGCAGCTCCTCCAGAGTTACCATGGACCTCTTGGCTCTTCTCTGATGAATGCTCTCCTTGCCCCGGCCTGTCAGTTTAGGTGGACGGACATGTCTTGGTAGGTTTGCAGTTGTACCATACTCTTTCCATTTTTGGATGATGAATTGAACAGTGCTCCATGAGATGTTTAAAGCTTGGGATATTTTTTTTTTAACCTAACCCTGCTTTATACTTCTCCACAACTTTATGCCTGACCTGTCTGGCATGTTCCCTGGCCTTCATGATGCTGTTTGTTCACTAAGGTTCTCTAACAAACCTCTGAGGGTTTCGCAGAACAGCGGTATTAATACTAAGACTAAATTACACACAGGTGGACTTTATTTACTAGTTAGGTGAAGGCAATTGCTTCCACTAGATTTTAGTTAGGGGTATCAGAGTAAAGGGGGCTGAATACAAATGCACACCACACTTTTCACATATTTGTAAAAAAATGTGAAAAAACATTTATCATTTTCCTTGCACTTCACAATTATGTGCCACTTTGTGTTGGTCTATCACATAAAATCCCAATAAAATACATTTATGTTTTTGGTTGTAACATGACAAAATATGGAAAATTTCAAGGGGTATGAATACTTTTTCAAGGCACTGTATGTGATTCTGCCCACAGCTGTCGCCCCGTAGCAGTAAAAGTGTTATAGGGCGGTCAGCAAGTGGTTAAAAAAGAATAAATATATTTTCAAACACCAGCAGGTTTTAGGTAGATGGGGATATGGCCGTACTCCTTAAAGCCGTATCCCTCATTTGATCCAGCGCTGTGTCCATCTGCAGCAGCTCTCTCCCTTCACTTCCTGGTCTCAGTGTCTTTGCTGCTGTCAATCAAAGTGGAGGGTAGGAGCCAGGAGACCCGAGAAAAGGAAGTACAGAGTTACCCTATGCAAATCCATTGCACAAAGCAGGTAAATATAAACCTGTTTGTTATTTTATTTATTTATTTTTTTATTTACATTTACAACCACTTTAAACTGTATCCATTTTTATAATATGACATATAATATCTTTTTATTTTCTAATGTTCTATAACCAGATTATATATGAGCTTAAAATACATATACTGTATAAAAGAATGAGTAAATTTCACAAACAAATTGGCAGGAACCTCATTCCAATTTAATCTGTTTTAATATGTTGTTCAACCAAGCAGATACAGCTTAATTGATAAATGCTTCGTAACAGTATTATTGGTAAAATGTATTTAAACCAGTCCTTTTATCTGCAGATCAAAGGAGTGTTCTTTGATCTGCATATACCATAAGCTAAAGCAACCTCACAAATGAAAAAAAAAAGTTTGTATATTTTTGATTGTGCCTATTTTCTAAAATGCATTATTTTTTTACTATTCATGTGAAAACATTTATACCTTTTTGGCTGTTTTATTCCTTTGTTATTTTTATTGTGTTGCATTTACTAAAAAAAGTTTTTATTTAATTTTCCCAAAAACTTTGGAAAACTTTTTTTTTTTTTTTTTTTTAACAGAACTTTGACAATAGTGTAATTATAAACAGGATAAATCACAGAATAATATAACTCTAAAATGGCAGCACTAAATAATCTCTGTGAAATAAAGTGAATAAAATTGTGTGTGTAATATCTTAAAAAATTGAACTTATCACCTCTAATATATGAACAAAAATCAAAGTAACAGTATAATACGTCACAAAATCCTTATTGTACAAACGTCCATAAGTAAAACTTCTACATATAAAGAGTGAAATATCCTCTTAAGAGGAAAATTAAATAGCTTTCCAAAATCCTATAAAAGCCATGGAAAATGATGGATATTCTCTCTAAGTTTTCCTTAAGGTTCCATGCACACTAGGCAGCATAAAAAAATGCCAAAATTGCCAGCAGAAAAATGCAGCATAAAAAATGTGTCTAGGGTGCATATCGTACAAGTTGTTTAGGCACATCTATGAGCGTTTGCATTTATAAGCATGTTTCCCCAAATCGCTAGAAAACACTAAGAAAGAAGGATACTTAAAAAGCTTGACATGCCTAAACACCGCATTTAGGCACATCAAGCATTTTTTCTGCCTTTTTTTTTTTTTAATAACAAACATGTTACACTTACCTCCACTGTGGACTCAACACCTTCATGCGACCTCGCATGTTGACTGCTTGCGGGCACGCTCCCGTGATACAGCCGGTGGCCATAGCCACTCACTGTATCACACGGCCCGCCCCCCGTCGTACCGCGTCATTGGATGTGATTGACAGCAGCGCAAGCCAATGGCTGCGCTGCTTTCAATCCATCCACTCTAGCCAGTCAATGGCCAGGCTGAGTGGTGAAGAGGATGTCAGGGGGCGAGCGCGGGACTTTCGAGGGGTCAGGTAAGTAAAACGGGGGGCTGGGGGGGTGGTATTGTCGGATGTTTTTTTTTTTCTAATGCATAGAATGCATTAAGGTGCAAAAAAAACTTTTACCTTTACAACCCCTTTTAAAGAGGAGTTCCACCCAGGGGCTCCATTAAAAAAACAAAACATTAAAAGTCAGCAGCTACAAATACTGCAGCTGCTGACTTTTAATTGGACACTAACCTGTCCCTGGGTCCAGCGATGCGGGGGATCGAAGCCCCGCTCGTCCCCCCCTCCCCTCATCGGCGCCGGCATTTCAACTGTGGGCGCCGGGCTGTGGCTTCACAGCCAGGCACCCACTGCGCATGCGCGAGCGGCGCCGTGCGCCGTGATTGGCCGCTCAATCACCTGGGACCTGTAATGGGTCCCAGATGATTGACAGGAGGGAGGGAGCAGAGCCAAGCCCTTCCTGTGCCTGGGGGGAAGTGATGTCACCAGCCCAGGCAAAGGAATAGGCAGACTACGAGGGACCATCTAGCAACAGGCATTTAGAGGTAAGTAAAAAAAAAAAAAAAATATTCAAATGTTTTTTTGTTTTGTTTTTTTACAATTTTTCAGGTATTTTTGTTTTTTTGGGTGGAACCCCACTTTAAGCTCCTCTCAGAAATAGACTGTTTTTTTTTTTCAGTCTGTAAACATTCCTCTACAAATATGCCTGTAAATGCCCAAATGTGCTTGGACACATAGGCTAGCATAATGTTGCCTCTACAGGCTGAAAGAAAAATTGCCAAAGGCCTGTATTTTTTAGCAGCATTTTTGTATGCCCGTTGTGCATGAAGCCATATAAACTTGCATCCCTATCAAATATAGATTACTCAAATATAGCGGAAACTGCATGAAATATAATCTCATAATTATTGAGGAGCCTTCAAAACCACATACAATAGGCAAACTCACTTTATTTATTTATTATTTATTTATTTTAGGTACTTATATAGTGGTGTCAATTTACACAGTGCTTTTACATATACATTGTACATTCACATCAGTCTCTGCCCTCAATGAGCTTACAATCTAAGGTCCCTAACTCACGTTCATACATACACATACTAGGGCTAATTTAGACAGGATCCAATTAACCTACCAGGAAACTGGAGTACCTAGAGGAAACCCACCCAGGCACAGTGATAACATGCAAACTCCAGGCAGGTAGTGTGGTGGTTGGGATTTTAATTGATGACCCTTTTGCTGCTAGGTGAAAATGCTAACCACTTAGCCACTGTGCTGAACCTCTTTACACATGCAAACGTTGTACTAGACTTCAGCTAGCAATAAAAGATGGCAGCTATATTGCAATCCCTCCCTGTCTGATTGGCAGAGGACCGGTGGACAGCGTATAAGTGTGTGATGATGTAGGTTAAGGCATTAAGAATATACCGGGCAATGCACCTAGCACTTTTATTTATTTCATGGGTACTTACACTGCATGTGTTTGTTATTCTTTTGCAGAGAGATGGAGAGTGCCGGTTTGTTAGGGCCTGCATGATGTTGGGGAGAGGATCTGTGGCCCTCGAGTCTTTTTCCTGCTCCCAATTGGGGGTCTCTCTTGGAGGACCAGCTTTAGCATGTCCGTAAGGAGTTGGGTCCACCTGGTTTTGCCAAAGGTAGACCATAGTTTGCCTTTCTTCTGTTAGGAGCCTTGCACCCCAGGGGGTTCAGAAATTGAGACCCTTCCTCCTCGAAGGCTGGTCTTATCCTGTACCCTTTGTGCACATTTTTTGTGAGTTTTGATTTCACGGTTTACTTTTTTGTTCACAGGCAATCGACTAAGTACCACACAGTGGAACTCCATAAAAAAAAAAAAAAGAAAATGTTGTAGGTTAAGGTGGGACTTATTTGAATGATTTATGTTTGATGAAAGATTGAGAGATTAACATTTCATCTAGGCTGCGGAGGTGGGGCTTAGACTTGGTAACTGCTGCTGTCATGGCTTTTGCTTTTAAAAGTTTCAAATGGTTGACAGATGTGCTTTAAGATCCTTCAATATAAAAGTCTAGTTTAAATTTAATGGCTGTCTAACGGCTGTTTGTTGCCCTCCCTTGATCTATTCAACAATCTATTTTACCCATGAAGTTACCTGCAGTGGTAATACATTTTTCAAAACATGTTCCTTTCAAGTCAATAAAAAATATTCTTTTGACATATACAAATGCACAGCCCCAAATGCACAATGTTTATCAATTTCTCTCTACCACATATGCTTTTTTGGCATTCAGCCCAAATTTCTTTTTTTGAGAACTGATGACATAAGTTCAAGGCACTTTTCCATTTAGTTGGTACAAGAGAAAATCATCTCCATATTACTCCAATCATTTTGATGTCCTTCTGAGACTTTAATGCTCCTTTCAGCAGACTAATCCACCTTTAATCACTGCTTCTCTTTTAATTTTTTTCAACTAAGTTGAATCCTTCATGTCTCCCTATCCTCTCAAGTGGATACATTGCTCCAGAATTCTCTTTGCACTGGACTTCATTCCGAACATTCATCTCTCCATCCCATGTGCATATTCCCATATTCTTCTTCTTAGACATCTACATGTGGTACTGTATATTTGATGATTGTTCTCTTCTTATGGCCTGAAAAAACCCTTAGTGATTTATGGCAAGGGCCTGGAATTATTGATAATTGATTTTTATGAAAACTAGGAGTCCAGATGGTAGCAATCAGGAAAGGGTTTATCAATTATTCTCATAGGTTTACAAATTCTGCTCTAGTCAACCCATCTAAGCATTTTACTATCTTTGGTCTTATATCTTGTGCCAAACACCTTCAGCATGCCTTATTTTTATGACGGAAAACATTACCTTGCCTATGGTTAATCCTTGTGGGACTCTCTTACAGTCTTTACCTATATTTTTTCTTCAGCTCTCTTATTGCTATACATTTTCATGTACAGTTTTGTACTTTTGTATATTTGTCTTAGAATGCTGCCAAAAGGTTTATGCTCAATCATATTCAGCTTGGAACATGATCCTATAATCACTTTACCTATTTTTCCTAATTTTCTAAGACATGCTTATCAGTGGATCCATTAACGGAAACTGAAATATTTTGGCTTTTAGGGGGAACTGTAGGGTTTATTTTCATAAACTTTTATACAATCCTGTTTTAATGGCTGGAAGGATGGGATCATTTTATCCTGGATCCAAAGGTGTTTGTGGCTCGCAATTTACTTAGGTGGTCTCCTGCCTCTACAAAGGTTGCATATGTCTAAACACTCAGAAAGCACTTTGTCGTCAACAATACCATTCTATGTTATGTTACTACACTTTGGTTTCACTGCGTTGTTTAGTACATTATATACAAGTGTTTTATGTGCTTGAAATTCAACACAGGTATAAAATGTCAAAACTAATGTAAAAAAAGCGCACTTTATGATAAACTTCAGTGTCTGCTTCTTTTCAGCAAAATGAAATACTGACAAGGCGCTCCTAGAGTGACATGTGGATGCTGGCTATGTGAGTAGTGTAACCAAGGGCTAGCTAGCAAGGAGACCAAGAGCCCCCAAAACACAGAGAGCAGTATCAGTTACAGTGTAGTTGTTGGTGAGTGGCCCCTATGCAGACAGTGTGCCTTGCGTTAGAGCAAGGAACACTTTAATCACAGGAAAACAGGAAGAAAAAAAAGAACAGACATTTTAGGAAATGTATTTTTCTAGCTAGACTTTGACTAGCTTGGCTATTGGTAAATCTGTGTTCTGATATGAGATCCATTGGCTATTGAACAGCCTTAAGATAGAACTTAAGAGACAAATTGGTTGATTTACTAAATAGGCTGTACACTTTGCAAGAGAATTTTCACTTTGAAACTGGATTTTTCCTTAACTTAGTGAATGAGGTAATGCTCTTCTGACTTCCATTATCCAATCACATGCATGAAAATATACATTTTTTTAAATTTTCTCTGCACGTGATTGGATATTATTTATAAACTAAATTTCTACCATATTCACTGAGCTAAGAAAACAGATCAGAACAGGAAGATTCAGATCTTAGCCAAGAAAACGGTTTGATTCAGAATATTAGAAAAGGGTAATCTAAAGAAAACCAAATAAACCTGGGTAAACAAGGACATTAAATATACAATACTGGGGGCGTGGCAGCATAAGCCTAGAACTCTGCAGCCCAGGGAGAAATGATTGCGTCTGACACCAGCACAGAGCACCGTTTCATCTCACCTTAACCTCCGCAGACACCAGCCAATACCCGCTACCTCCCAATCATGTAGAGGAAGCGGCAGGGAGAGAGTAAGCCTAAAAAACGTATGACTTATCTTCTCCAGCCTGTAGGTGGAGCAGGCCAAGATGGCGCTGGATTCCCGACCCCTTCCTCCATGCCATGCAACAATCACAACTCGGATCTCCCAGATGCAGAGACCTAGGCCGATGGAAGTACTGGAAGATCCTCTCCCAGAAGCTTCTCCCCACTTCACAGCCTGCCCTGTGCAAGCCCAGCTAAAGCCAGGATGAGGTTGGATGCACCAGTTACAGACACAAGGGTGAGTCCTGGCATATCCCCAGTTACAGATTGCACTGAGCTCCAATCCCCCATAGCAAGCTTCCCCACCTCCAACCAGCCTGTTCTTGACACACAGCTCAAAGATATGCTGCTATCATTACACCGCTCTCTTCATGCTGCGTTTTCTACTCTTAATCACAAATTCACAGCTGAACTATCCCAGATGGGTAACAGAGTCAACCAAGTAGAGCATGCCATAACTGACATTACCACAACAGTTAACGACCTAATTGATGCAAATGAGGAAAGCGAGGAATAAAGGAACTGGTTGCGAACCAAAATCGCAGATCTAGAAGATCGCTCAAGGCGTAACAACCTAAAATTGAGAGAAGTACCTAAAACAGTACCCCCTCAAGACCTCATGCAATACACTAATACGCTTTCACGAGCTAGCGCCTGAACTTTCTCCCCTGGATCTTACTATAGATCACATCCACCGCATACCCAAACCCTCTTTTCTGCCCAACGAAGTTCCCAGAGATGTACTCATGGGAGTACACTTTTTTTCCACAAAAGAACAAATTCTACAAAAATCACGCTCTCTAGGAAAGCTTCCGGAACCCTATGCAAATATCCAAATTTATGCAGACCTCTCCAAACACACTTTGGATTTAAGCAGGCAGCTAAATACAGTCACCAAGACCCTGCGTAACAATAATATAATATACAAATGGAAGCACCCCACTAAATTCATTGTAGAACGCTATGGAGTGTCCTTCAACATCACTACCCTAATATCTATAAAACCAGTGTAAATGGTAATAATGGATCATTATTACCATATACACTAGTTTTATAGATATTTGTCATCTATGCCATCACTGTTACTCATCGTGCTAAATTATGCTAAATTATGCCTTAATGATTGGTAGCACTTTTTTTCTGATTGATTTATAATCAGAACATGTGCTAATACTTGTTTTATAACTGCATCTCTGCCCATAGTAAATAACATTGCCCACATTAATACTAATTCATATTAGTACATGTGCCAATAAATGTTTTAAAATTTCAACTTTGCCCATAGTAATTAGTATTGCCCCCATCCCCACATCCTTGTTCCCTCCCCTTCCCCGTTCATCCTCCTTAAAATGGCACTGTATGGTCTTCTCATTATGTCTGTTGAGAAAGGAGTGCGGCTTGCCAGGACATCGCAGCGCGCATGCTCACGAAACTCATCCGCTACTTGTGACGTCATCCCCTGCAGTCACCTGTGCCTTTGCGCCTCACGCCTCGTCTTGAGTCTGTCCTCTGTAGCCAGCTTTCCATCTACAGCGGCGGACTCCTCAAAGACAACACCAGATCATGTGGGATTAAGGAAGCAGGACTCAGGAACGTCACCAGGAATATCCCTGTTGGGAAACCGTAATGCCTATTTTTCAGCTAAAATGTGAGTTGACACTTGTATGTCTATTAAAGTTTACATAAAAACGTCTGCACCCAGAGGCGCCTCTCTCCTTGTTTCTTTGCAGCTCCTTGGAACCTGGTTTTTGTTCCTATATGATGACAGCCCTGAATGCTTTGGACTTTTAACCCTTCCATATCACTCTGCACATGGACTAAAATAGACTGTGCATTTTATTACATGTTGTTACTGGGTAATTTATGGTTCCATGTCTTTGCGCCTTTACTTGTATTCTCAGACATTCTTCACCCATGTTGAACTTTCTCTGATCCAACAACCTTTATGATGTATGGAGATGCCGCCACACAACAGAGGACCACACCTTCTTTTCTGCCCCCCACAACTCATACTCTCGAATAGACTTCTTTCTAGTCAAAAAATGGCTATTACGGGGGGCGTGGCCTGGACATGGCTGAGTGAGGCTGCACTTTCTTAGAGCTCCTGGCCCTGGCCTTCTACTCACGGCAATATTGGCATAATTAATCGGAATGCAATCTTCTAAGAAGTATAAAACAAGAGCCGTATCCAGGGAGACCCGACTCAGCCTACCCGCCGGAGACCTACACCGCTATTTTAGCCACAAACACCGGAGCTCCACCGCAGCCAGAGCGACAGCACCGCGCGGCAGCCCACGTGGAGGCAATACAGAGGCCCAAAAGGGAGACGAGACGTGGGGCACACCATTCCTGAACCATCAGAGAGATCCCCGTGTTCTACGGGAACGCTGCATCCCGTAATGGAGACACCTAAGCAATCACAAGCGGACCAGGACATTAGGGCTCTCATACAAGCCCTCCCCACAAGAACGGATATAGAGGCACTTATCCTGAAGCTGGAGGAAACCCACCGCCGGGACATCCAAGAGGTGAGAGAGGACGTGAACACTCTAGCTGAGAGAGTCACCTCGGGAGAAGCCTCCTTCACAACACTGGAACGTAGAGTGACAGAATTGGAACGATCCCGGGACCAACACAGGGACACAGCTGTCGCCCTCCAGCTCCATCTGGAAGATGTGGAGGACCGGAGCCGCAGGAACAATCTGCGGCTCCGTGGCCTGCCGGAAACGGTAGAGACCGGGTCCCTGGAGGAGACAGTGCAGGGTATGTTCCGCGCCATCCTAGGAGACCCTGAAAGCGTGGTGGACATAGACTACGCACACAGGGCACTGGGACCGAGACCGGCAGATCCAGGACGACCCAGGGATGTGATCTGCAGGCTAGCCCGCTACCCACAGAAGGATGCCATACTACGGAGAGCCTGGGAACAAGGAGGGATCCGTCTGGACGGCACACACATCACTGTTTTACCTGACCTCTCCAGGGCTACCTTACGCCGTAGAGCCATGCTCAAGCCAGTGCTAGACCTGGCGAAACAGAAGGGCTTCACCTACAGATGGGGGTACCCGTTGGCGGTAACATTCAGGAAACATGGAGGCGCCTTCACACTGCAGACACCAGTGGACCTTCCTGAGCTGTTTCGCTTCTTGGACACAGACCGGATACAAGTCCCAGACTGGCTTCAGCTGCTTCCGCGCCCTGCGGGCAGATCAGGTCCTTCCATGTACAGAGGTCCGGCCCCACAACGTCTGCAGAGAAACAGAACAAGGTCCAGAGCGGAACCGGGAGAGGAGCAACGTGAGTAACCTACACAACCGCAACATAATGTGTATGCCCCTGCTCTGACATGCCCTAAGTGTTTCTCGCAGTCTCAGGTGCCCTCTAAGTTGATACAGAGGAGTGAACTCTCGGTGCTTCCCCCTCCCGGGTCCCCCCCCTCCTCTATCCCGCATGCAGCACTGCTAACATTAAAACTTGGACAAAATGGAGATCTCCCTCCAATCTCTGATTGATCGGCAAGTGGTCTGGTTGTTTGTGACGACGACCCAGCCTAGATCATAAAACACCTAAGGAACTGATCTTGGAGGCTTAGGGAAGTGGTCGCATCAGCTCCACCTATGTTTGATGAGGGATAGATGCCTGTATGCAGTTGTAACATGGCTGGAAGACACAGAATTGGGAAGGACACACACGCCAGATGCTCCCTTCTGATTTGTAGCAGGCAATTGGAAGACCCTGGAACACAGGAGAGGGGAATCTCTTAACAATATAGGAGTGTTTTGCCAAGCAGCTGACAGAAGCTTGCACTAATTCTCTGTGTGAGCTACACCTATTTTTCCCTGAGGGGCCCTGTTTGGGGCGGGGGTTGGGGAGGGGGGGCCACTGGGGGACTGTGAGATGTGAGGAACTGAACTCTAACCCACTCCCAACATCCACGATCACCATTTTGCAATGTACCCCACTTTGCGGTTCTGTTATTTTCTTTTTCTTCTTTCTTTTGATGTTCATTATAACTGTTTTTTTTTAGGAGGGAAAGGAAGGAAAGCAGCATATATGATGGGGATTAGACTTTCTAAGATAAGACTGAGATTTGCTGAAACCTGAGGGAGAGCATGTGACCTTAATAAGACCTTAGGAGGGAGCATACAGTAAAGTATTGATAGAAAACAAGCTCACAAGTTTATTACACTTTATAGTGTCTCAAAGTTCAGGTCACTAGTTGCCTTAACATATGTGGCGAGTTATATACGGTAATAAAAAACAGTTTATTGTCATTTACTTTGATTGTATTGCGAATTCAGGCATTATAGTTACAATTGCCGTGGGTGGGGGAGGGGCCGTGGGGCTCGCTTCGCGGCTCTGTCTATCCACTAACCCACATAGGTCTGCGCTCATAGCCCAGCAAACACTGGGGAGCGTATTAGCTGTGAACAGCTACGTTAGCACTTACTTTTTCTAGGGGTCCTGCGCTTTGTGCAGATCTTCTATCCCCCCCCCTTTTTTAATCTTTATAATTTATCCCCCCCCCCTTTTTTCCCCCCTTTTTTTTTTTTTTGACTAATTTCACCAGTAGCCCGGTCTCCTTTTCTTCCCTTCATTCCCTGCCTCGATACCTACCCTATTTAATATTACCTATTTACCCACTCACAAATTCACGGACATGGACGAACTACATATAATCTCGTTAAATGTGAAGGGCTTAAATACACCAGAAAAAAGGAGGATGATGCTCCATGATATGAGGCGCTTGAAGGCCGACATTGTCCTTCTACAGGAAACCCACTTTAGAAAAAATGCCCTCCCAATACTCAAAAACAGATATTACCCCACGGTGTATCACTCTATGTATACCGAGTCGAAATCCAGAGGGGTTTCTATTCTAATCTCGGCCAAGATACCATGGTCTTTGACAGATATACAGACTGACAAAGACGGACGCTATTTATTCTTGAAAGGGCAAATTGGAGAGGTGAAAGTGACTTTGGCAAACTTCTATGTTCCAAACACCTACCAAGACACATTTCTGATACGCCATCTAAACCGTCTCACACAATACGCAGAAGGGCAACTCATTATTGGAGGAGACTTTAATATCCCCTTGACGCCAACAGTGGACACATCCTCTGGACTGTCCTCGACCTCACGGGACATGCGAAAAAGAATTTCTACATCATTACACACTGCGCAGCTGATCGACGTGTGGCGTCTTTTCCATCCCGGGGAGCGCGACTATATATTCTACTCTAGACCGCACCAGTCCTACTCGCGCATTGATTATTTTCTGATCCCTCATAGACAATTACACGCAATAAAAGCCACCACAATTGAATCAATCACCTGGTCAGAGAATGCCCCGATCACACTACGATATGCACTGACAGACATCTACAAAACACAGAGACCACCCTGGAGATTAAACGAAAGCCTACTCCAAGACCCTGAGGTCTTAAAAGAGACACCGGACAGCACACCTGGGGTGGTTTGGGAGGCACACAAAACTGTGATTAGGGATATCCTTATTAAACATGGGTCCCGACTCAAACGACAGAGGACGGCTCAACTAAACTCATTGCTTCACAAACTACACGCACTAGAGTTGAAACATAAACAGACATCGTCCGAGAGCGTTTACACAGAACTGGATCTTACTCGCAGACAGATTACAGATCTCTTACATTTTAAGGCCAAAGCGGCACTACAGATTAGCAGGAAGAAAATTTATGAGTCGGGAAACAAGTGTGGGAAATTATTAGCTCAATCCCTTCGTATACAGAAACAGGCATCATATATACCACATATCACTTCTTCCGCAGGCCAGAAATTATCACTACCCCAAGAGATATCAAAGGAGTTTAGATCATTTTATGACTCTCTATATAATTTGGATAATCCGCCCACACACTTAAATGAAACAGTAGAATATTTAAATACAGCCCATATGCCAACTTTGACGACCGAAGACCAAACAACTCTAGAAGAGCCAATCACATTATCAGAACTCCAACTGGCTATTAGGAAAATGAAGACAGGGAAAGCTCCAGGGCCGGACGGGCTTACCATCGGATATTACAAAACCCTACTCCCCTCCTTATGTAACCATATGGTCGATCTATTCAACGACCTCAGTACAGGAAAGAACCTACGTAATTCGACATTACAAGCACAGATATCTGTGATACTGAAAGATGGGAAGGATCCTTCACACTGTGGGAGTTACCGCCCCATCTCTCTGCTAAACACAGACTTAAAACTCTTCACTAAAATCATTGCCTCCAGACTACAACACCATCTTCCAAACCTAATCCATCTAGACCAAGTCGGCTTTGTCCCGACCAGAGAAGCTAGGGACAACACCATCAAAGTCCTCAACCTACTCCATCTAGCCAATAAAAACAACATACCGAGCATATTCTTAGGTACGGACGCCGAAAAGGCGTTCGACCGCGTGAACTGGCAATTCATGTTTGCTACACTACAACATATAGGAGTCGGCAACAAAATGCTTAATTGGATTAGGGCAGTATACTCAAACCCGACGGCGAGAGTCAGAGCAAACGGTGTAATTTCAGAACCTTTTTCGATCACTAACGGGACTAGGCAAGGTTGCCCACTTTCTCCATTATTGTTTGCACTATCCTTGGAGCCATTCCTTTGTCATATCCGTTCAAACCCAGACATCATGGGAATAGAAATTAACAATACACAGTATAAAGTATCTGCGTATGCAGATGACATGTTATTCTCAATCACAAAACCAAACATCTCACTCCCCAATTTAATGAATGAATTTGCGATATACGGAAGACTTTCCAACCTAAAAATAAATTTCACCAAATCAGAAGCAATGGGTGTAGGAATCCCGGCTTCACAACTAGACAATCTCAAAGCCAATTTTAGCCTGAAATGGACGAACACAGCATTGAAATACTTAGGAACATATATCCCACCAAAAATTGCCCAAACATTCAAATTAAATTTCCCACCCCTTTTGAAAGAAGTCCAAAGGTTACTTACCAACTGGGATAGCGGCCTCCACTCGTGGTTCGGCCGGTGTAGCATACTCAAAATGACTATTCTGCCAAAATTCCTCTATCTACTGCAAGCAGTCCCCATCCACATTCCCGCATCCTTCTTTAAACAAGTGAACACTGCATTTATAAAGTTCCTTTGGGTGGGGAAAAAACCCAGAATAAGCAAAAGAATATTATCATTTCCAAAACTGCGAGGAGGCATAGCGATGCCTGACATCAAAACCTACTATCACGCGGTGCACTTGAGCAGACTTATCGACTGGTGCAGGCATAGAGAGTCCAAACTCTGGACGCAGATAGAACAGGCACAAAGTAGCTTTCCCTTAAACAGAACACCCTGGTGTCCTGAGGATCTGCCTTTTGACATTAGACGACACCCATTGATTGGATGTACTATCAGCCTGTGCGCACACCTATTTTCCCGAAACTCCCTGTCACATGCCAATTCATCTCTTCGGCCAATTCTAGGCAACCCACGTTTTACACCGGGAATGTTCGACTTGAAATTCCACACTTTAAAGGAATTAGGCCTCCATCAAGCATCTCATTTCAGTACCGCGGGTCGTTGGAGAACATTAACAGAGCTTTCGGACTCGACAGGCCAATACAAACTAGACTTCTTTAGAGCTCTACAGCTACACCATTTTCTTAACACGATGAACCCACCTAACACTACCGACATGCCTCTCACGACTCTGGAAGAGATATGTACAGAGACGGAAACAATTCTACACACACTATCTCTCATGTACAAACTACTAATAACGCCTACAGAGGACTACCGAAACCTACACATTGACAAATGGGAAGAGGACCTAAGTTGTCAATTCACGGACACGCAGAAACAACATATATTGACATTCACACACAAGTCATCAATCTGTGCCAAAATACAGGAGACCAATTATAAAATCCTCACACGTTGGTACAGAACCCCATCAGTTCTCAAAAAATTTTACCCAACAACGTCAGATATATGCTGGCGCTGTACACAAAATAAAGGAACTTTGCTTCATATCTTTTGGTCCTGTCCACGAATCAAAGCTTTTTGGGGGGAGGTGCATCGAATAATACAAAAATTCACCGACCGCAAAGTCCCAGACAATCCAGCATACTTCCTCCTACATGTAACAGATACCCCGGCAAGAGTGTATAAAAAATCGGTAGTACGCTATTTGCTTGACGCAGCCAAAGCATGCATTCCGCTCACTTGGAAATCAACACACCCGCCGACTATAGACTTATGGTTTAGGAAAATAGAGGAAATAACCTAAATGGAGGATCTTATCCTAACACACCACAATAGACAGGAAAGATATTCCAAGACATGGCAACTGTGGAATATATTCAAGTACTCAGAAGAAGGACAAGCCATAGGGAGCACCCCCCACAACACGAGCACATAAGACAACTTTCGATGATAGGGAAGTGGTGTGCTGCCGATGGTAGCAATAACACATAAAGTGAGCTGTGCAAGCCCGTGAACCCCCCCCCCCCTCACTCTCTCCCTTCCCTTTTTCTTATTGCCCTCTAACTACTACTCCCCCCCCCCCATAATTTACCCCCCCTTTCCTTTTTTTTTTTTTTTTTTTCTCGCTATAGATTTTAGTTTTCTTTATTATTATTTACCATGTTTCATGTTCTTAGGTTAATTAGAAAAAGAATAGGAGACGGGACCACGGAGTAGAAAAATTGTATGCTTACAATGTCAGATATGAGAATAATTCCCGTTATCCTACAAACATTCTCAGAGGTCTGGAGAGGGAAGAAGTATATGAATACTAAGCACAGGTTTAAATATTACAATACACACTAATAATTTACTATATGGTATCTTGTCATTATGGATCCAACAGAATTTTAAATATTATTTGCTGTAATCACTGATCCCCAATGTATATATCATTGACATGTTGTATATGTAATGTGTAATGAGGGTCCCTGTGGACTTGTCTCTTGGCATAAATAAACAATATAAAAAAAAAAAAAAAATGGCTATTACAACGTGTCAATTGCTCCGACGTTGGCCTCATCACTTGGTCGGACCACGCACCAGTGAGCATCACTATAGCCTGATCAACAACTCACATCACTGCCAGGCTTTGGAGAGCCAACACCCACATTTTACAAACATCTCCATATGCCGAAAAAACCCATTACCACCTAACGGACTTCTTTATCCACAATGCAGGATCAGTTCCTTACTCCTCTACCCTCTGGATGGCTCACAAAGCCTTCATATGAGGAATATTAATTCAACAAAGCTCCCCGGCCACAAAAAGGAGTATGCAGCGTCTTGGATAGATTACTACCGAAATCTCCAACATTGACTCCCAAAATAAACTCAATCCAACCCATGATCTTAAAATTGAAATACTAGCCATTCGTCATGAGCTAAGAGATCTTCTCCTTAACCCTTTTGAAAAAGACCACCGTAGGCTCAAGGCAACCTTCTACTTTACCTCTAACAAGGTAGGGAAAACCATGGCTCATAGCATACGAGGTCTACGTAACAAGGCCAAAATCCCACACATAATTCACCCATTTACCAAAGAAAAATGTATTAAACTCCAAGACATAGGGCGAGAGCCGGAGGGTGGAACTAATTCCCAGCAGTGTCAGTGACTGTGTTTTCGAACCATCCCCTGCAACTATCACTAGCAGGTGTGTTGAAGACTGCCATCCCTCTACAGGCTTTGTTTGAACAATATATAGATTTTACCTTTCTGTCCCCTGTGATTGCACTCCATTGGCTCTATCGGTGTTATAGTGTTTGTGGTTGGTATATGCGGGGACGCTGAAAAAAAGCCCTGATCATTAGGAAAATACACATGATGCAGTGACCACATCTCCATTTCCTTTTAGGTTTTACATTTTGCAACCATGTGCTTCCCTTAGGATCTCTTCATTCCTTTATAATCAACCAGTGGTGTTTCCTTCTCTTAAAATATATCCAGGCTTTCTTTCAGGCCTTTCCCCTGTGGTAATATACCACTGATCCTAACTGACCTTTTAAATGGTCCCATGGATAAGACAGCAAAACGTTATTATCGGATAATATATTATCTTGAAGCTAACAGTTCCTCCTTGAGAAGGCCTTTGAAAGCTACCTTAAAGTGGAACTTCACTCTCTTAATCAACATTGATTATTTGTAATCATTATGCTGTTAGCATTAGAAAGTAGATAGGGACGTATATCATATTTAATTGTTTTAAACTTTTTTTTTTACAGTTCTTCAGTTATTTTCTGGTTTCCATGCCTAGGCAAATGATGTCAAACATCCCAGAAGTCTTCAGGAGGGAAGGAGAGGTTTTCTGAGCTAAGCATACCCTCCTCCTGCCTGCATGCCTGAGCTAAGGGCAGATGGATATCTGGCAGAAAATGCTACATTAATCATCTGCCCTTACCCATAATGGCAGCAGCCAGAAATCCTAGGGAGGTGTTTTTCAAAGTGAATTCTAAAATAAAGCATGGAGATGTGGATTGGGAAGTTTGCTTTGAATAACAAAAGTGAGTGAAACGTGTGTAATTGGTTTATTGTGCTCAGTTACAGTGTAGTTCCACTTAAATGACCGCTCCTCTATGTTCTCTATATGTCTGTTTTAATCACAAGTGAGGGTGGGTAGAGAGAGAAGAGCCTGCTCATATTTTCCTCAGCATTTGGACCAAGACCCCAAGTCAGAGCTCTCACCCATGGAGCCAATTTCGGATGGACTGACCCTATTGTATTTAACCCAAACTATTCATAGCTGTGTTTTTCATATATAGGGAAACCAACATAGCAGGTGCTTTCTAGGTATAAACATATTTCCCAGATACTGTTGTACATACATATGTAGCGCACCCCCTAAGAAGCCATAAGTAGAATAGGACATTATATAGGACCTGCACAGCAAGGCACACTGAATCTTTACAGGCACACTTAAGTCAGAAAACAGTCCGTGTTTTTTTTTTGTTTTGTTTTATTGAGGGTAATAACTTGGATAGGGATGGGAGGTTAGGGATGCTCACTTGACTTCAACAACAATTTCAGGGACACCTTTTCCTATATACAGCCTCTATATACAGCTCCACATCTACCTCCAGCTCTTACTTTCTGGCAGAACTTAGCTGGAACACTGAGAGTACCTGATAGTCACTTAATCAGGTGAAGTACTGGCCTTTTACAGGCAGGAATCCAAGGCCCCTTAGTTGTGTAGCAGAATTTCAGTCTCCAGCTAGCATCAATCTTGTGGCTACTGATCCCAGCACCACCTCTTCAGGCACTTCCAACTCACCTGGCTTCAGCTGCCCCTTTCACTAGCCCTTCAGGCTAACTTCTCCTGAAGGCTGATTCTCAGGAGATCTTCCAGACGTGCTGACGTGCTCCTGCTGTTCTCTCTCCTTTCCCCTGTGCCTCCAGGAAGGGTTTCCTCTCTGTGTTTTAGAAGAAATCTTCCAGCACCAGAGCCCAAGGCCCGAGGTCACCCCCCTCCACAGACTAGGACGCACCCTCAAGGGCCACCAACAGCCTCCTCAGCACTCCATCATCATCTTCCACCCGACTGCCCCTCCCTGGCATGACTCATGCCTATTTATGAGGTGGGCTGTCCCCTGCCAGCCCTTCACTGCAGATTGGCTAAGGCCCTCATAAATGTTCCAAGCACCTCCTCCTAGCTTCCACCGACTATATCCAGAACATTCTCCAATGTCCCAGAAAACAGGGGGAGGCACCAGAGAAGCTGCTAGGATGAGTCACCCAGCCCTGAGCCACTAAACCCTGACCCAGATTCCCAGCTCAGGCCTGGCCCTCAGCCAAACTAAATTTTACTACACTAACATTCTAGAACACTAGAGGGTGCTATACATAGATGTCTCTTGGTGGTAAATAAATATTTATTTGATCTATAAAAGGGCCATTGTGAATCCCTGCACATATGTGTTTCCTGACATCTCAGCCTTGCTCACAGTTTCGTGCTTTGGCTTATGTTACCTCTCCTGCTGATTTAATTTCCAACAATGTCTGTTTGATCTTACTTCATTTTCCTGGCATAGGCTAGTTGTGTAAAATTCCTCTTTTATGTTTTCTGTTATTATTATCCTACAAATATCATTACATTTATTTTGCTAATCATTTTTTTTTTCAAAGCTGCTAAATTTATTTTGGATATATTTGGAAGTAGAAGAACAAACATGGTAAAAAGAAACTGAATTGTGTTTTCAGTGAGAAGACATTTGGTGTTATTATTCTCTCCCTTATGTAATTGATAGCTGAATTTTCACAATCAAATTCTCCAGCTGACCTACCTCAGTCTGCCCCCTTCACATGCTCATCAAATAAATGTATATACTATATTTCCAGATCTGGTATACCTGATACAAACACTTGTTGCTGTTTTAAGTTTCTCGGGTCTGGACAACAGCTACAGCTTGCAGGGAGCCGGAGCACTGAGGAGCACCAGATGCAGTGTAAATGAGGCCTTAAAGGAGATCTATGGTAACAGCATACACTTTCATTTTATAAAAGTAAATATAAATGGCACTGGAGAAATGAGGAATACCCTATAAAATCCTAAAAGAAAAGTTCATAAATGATAAGCCCATAACAAGGAAATGTTCAAACTAGTCCATATAAAAAAGGAAGCTTCACAGCATCAGTGGCAGCACCCCATAGAGCGAACTCTGTAACACTACAAAAGGAACACAAGGGGGCGCCAAACTTAGTGCAGTATGAAGACACACTATTTTATAAAAAAATGAATGAGCAACTTACGTGTATAAGAATAACAGGCATATCTGATGATCTGCGGCAAAATGAAAGGTTGCCGGGGTCTCCTGATGTCTCCCGGTATTGTGCAGAGCTCCTGCTCCACAGCACGCTCAGAAGATAGCAGAGAAAAATGGCCAGGAGCAGCAGAACCAGCGTGAAACGCGTAGAAAGCAGGACCCGAAATGATGTCAGCGGGGGCCGGGGAGCCACAGAATGGCCGTGGTTACACGTTTAAAAGCTTCTGCTTCTTTGTCATACTTTCATTTTATAACACCAGCATTGTAATAATACAAACAATAGTTACTTTTGGCAATCCAATATAAACCTACTTGAAAAATCTTTCATGTTCTGCTTGTCTGCTGGACGTCTCTTTCCACAACATTCATCTCTGCATGGTTTGCAGATTCTCCTCTGATGTTTAATTTCAATTTCTAAAGACTACATATCCCATGGTACCTTGCTACCTGCAAGCAGTGATTCCTCTACTAAGTCCGCCTCCTAAACCTCCTCCTGGGTATAGGGGGGCTGCTGCATCTTAGATTGTAAGCTCTAATAAGCAGGGCTCTCTGATTCCTACTGTATTAAATTGTATTGCAATTGTATTGTCTACCCTCATGTTGTAAATCGCTGTATAAACTGCCTGCGCAATATAAATCTTGTATAATAAAAATAATAGTGTCATTTTATACTGTATGTTACATCCTAAATAACTAAAACTGAACTTATCCTTTAAGGTCCACTTTTAAATAAATGAAAAACTAATATTCTTTACATAGCACTTGTAAATGCATATGTTTTCGTGAATGCAGGAATTATGGGGGTGGGAACTTCTTCTTGAATGTAGTAAATGTTATTTTATTGAATTGATAACAAAGAATAAGAACATAAAATAAGTAGACAAGATAATACTCAAAGACATGAATAACAGGCTGCATACGAATGGCATTTCCATATAAATATGATATAATAACATTGGATATCTGGCTACATTAAAAATGAGTTAGAAATGAAAATAATCAAATCATACGAATAATTGACTTACTCATAAATAACATGCACTCCATTTTTTTACTGATTGTATAAGATAGACACGGCAAAATGAAAGTATTAATCTTTAATTTTATTACATATAAGACAACTTACAAAATATCCCATATTACATTGTGCTTTATAATAAAAAAATAATCCTTTTACTAATTTAAAGTAGAACTCCAACAAAAAAAATATATAGAAAACTAAATATCCCATCTGAGTATAGACCTATGCTTGTCCCAAGTGTGTTTAAATCCACTTAAATTCACCTGCTGTTGACTGGCCTACTACCTCTGCTGGAAGTCTATTCCATAAACTACTCTTTCGGTAAAACATACTTTCTAAGATTAGATTTGAACTTTCCTCCTGCTAGTTTGAGGTCATGTCCCCGTGTTCTTGATCTTCATATTCTTGAGCTTCATACATTCCTCCCAACTTTTTAAGATGGGAATGAGGGACACCTACCAGCAAAAGTATGCAGGCATAGGACACACCTCCTGCCACGCCCCCTTAAATGAGAATTGTACAAAAAAAAAAAACAAGATTAGTTAAATGCACAAGTGCTTTTTTTTACCACTACTATTCCTTTATATTGGCTTTTGGAATTTACAAATGCAGCAATTTATAAATCAGATGAAAGGTTTAGTGCTGGAAAACATTTTTTGATAATTAAAAAGTGCATTTTATATACATCTATATAGATCAGACCAAAATGAGGGACAAATGAGGAGGAAAGAGGGACAGAGGGACATTGCTCCAAATCAGGGACAGTCCCTCAAAATCAGGGACAGTTGGGAGCTATGGCTTCATATTGAAAATACTGCCCTTTGAAGCTTATTCGCACCCTTAATTTATTTAAAGGTTTCAGTCATGTCTCCCCTTTCCCTTCTTTCCTCTAGACCAGGGGTCTCCAAACTTTCTAAGCAAAATGACAGTTTACTGTTCTTCATACTTTAAGGGGGAAAGTGCCACAGCACTGAAAGCTGAAAAATGGCCTGGGCATGAAGGGGGTGAAAGTGCCTTGTATTGAGGTGGTTAATGTACCTTGGTTGCACACAAATACAAGTTTTCTTTGATTCTGAGAACAAGGCCTTACCTGAGTCCTTGCTGTATTTTTTAGAAAGCTTCATCACTTACTGCTATGAAGATTTAGGATGGAGAAACCTGTAAGACACAGGAAGGAGTTTACCAGTTGACCTCATTAGCACACCTTCACCCATCAACTAAGTTTTCACAGCACCCCTGACATTCCTCCATGTGTGCATTTGCTTGGCTTGCCCAGCGTCTCTTCAGATGGACTCAGGGTGCATGCTAAATTCCCTGGGGCCACATGCAGCCCACGGGACACCCCTGATGTAGTGCAAGAGCCTGCCTGATTGGATACAGAGTGATTGGATAGATAGGTGTGTCCTCCTGTTATATAGTTTTTTGTAAATCTAAAGAAAATTGTACAGATTACAATCAGTTTGTATAACGTATGGCCACATGTATACACCTAAAATTACCTAGTTGCACTTTCAGTGTCATTAATTGTTAACAGCACACCAAACACAGAAGAAAACACACATTTTGCCAAATCAAAAAATGGGGGACAAACACAGCAGTAAAAAACGTGCAACCCTCACCATGCCAAAACCTCCTATTAGCTACTTTGCCATATGTAGCGCAGCCCATTGATATCAACGAGCTGCCCTATGTGTGTCAATGAAAAAACAAGTAAAAAAAACATGCGCTCCCACTACTCTAGATGTGAATGGGACCTGAAAGTGAAATTGGTGCATTTACACAAGAACAATGAGGCTCCGTTCCCATCTGTGTGTTTCCAAACGCATGGCAAACTGCACAGAGAATGCGTGCTTCGCCATGCATTTCAGACACACGCCGCAAATGTGCATCATGTGTTGCCATTACATGTTAAAGGCACCCCAAGTGCAGCAAATGCAACAAAAACCGCGGTAACGCACCATGCGCCGCTCCCAAAAAGTTCTGGAGCTTCTCTGGGGCGATTGTCCCGTGTAGGGCTGCCCTATGCGTGATGAGTGAAAACGCTCCAAAACACCCAAAACAAACACATGCGGGAATGTGAGTTTTCATTACATGGAGATGTGAACGAGGCCTGACAACTGAGTGTCTCCATCCACTCCCTCCTATGTACTTGTAGAAATATGGCCATACAATATGCAAACTGACTGTATAATCTCTGTACAGTTTCCTTTAGATTTACCAGAACTATTGAATTGAGGACACACCTGGACAATACATTCAATTTGTATCAAATCAGGCACCTGTACTACATGATGGGAGATCTAAAGGAGATTGTACAATCAGATTGTATAGGGAGTAGGTAGAATTTAGTATTGTAATGAGGGAGGTGTGGTCCACAGTGGTAAACACGCCCTATCACGCCCTCTTCTGTGATTCAACAACATACCTCCCAACTTTTAGAGATGGGAATGAGGGACACCTACTAGCAAATGTATTTAGGAGGCATAGGACACACACCCTGCCACGCCCCCTTAAAGGAGAATTAACCAAAAAAAAAGTTAAATAAATCCACAAGGGATTTTTTTTTTACCACTACTATTCCTTCATATTGGCTTTTAAAATTTACAAATGCAGCAATTTAGAAATTGGATGAAAGGTTTAGCGCCGGAAAACACTTTTTGAAAGATAAAAAGTGCCTTTTTTATACATCTATATAGATCAGACCAAAATGAGGGACAAATGAGGAGGAAAAAGGGACAAAGGGACATTGCTCCAAATCAGGGACAATCCCTTAAAATCAGGGACAGTTGGGAGCTATGCAACAAGGAAGTGAAGGCTTCTGGGAGATGGCCTGGTCTCCTTGATCGCCCCCTAGTGTTTAACCCCTTCCCTGCCAGTGACATTTACACAGTAATCAGTGCATTTTTATAGCACTGATTGCTGTATAAATGCCAATGGTCCCAAAACAGTGTCAAAATTGTCCGATCTGTCCACCGCAATGTCACAGTCATAAAAATCACAGATCGCCGCCATTACTAATAAAAAAAATTATATTAATAAAAATGCCATAAATCTATCCCCTATTTTGTAGACATGATAACTTTTGCGCAAACCAATCAATATATGCTTATTGCGATTTTTTTTTTTACTGAAAATATGTAGAAGAATACATATTGGCCTAAACTGTGGAAGAAATATTTTTTTATATATATTTTTGGGGATATTTATTATAGCAAAAAGTAAAAAATATTGCTTTTTTTTTCAAATTGTCGCTCTTTTTTTGTTTATAGCGAAAAAATGAAAACTGCAGAGGTGATCACATACCACCAAAAGAAAGCTCTATTTGTGGGAAAAAAAGGACGTTAATTTCGTTTGGGTACAACGTCACATGACCGAGCAATTGTCAGTTGAACCGACGCAGTGCCGGATCGCAAAAAAGGACTTGGTCAGGAAGGGAGTAAATCCTTACGGGGCTGAAGTGGTTAAGGTTAAACCTGGCCACGTGGCCACGTGTCTTATTAAACTCCCTTCTGCGAAAAAGTTTTATCCCTATTGTGGGGTCACCAGGTATTTGTATATTGAAATCATATCCCCTCTCAAGCGTCTCTTCTCCAGAGAAAATAAGTTCAGTGCTCGCAACCTTTCCTCATAACTAAGATCCTCCAGACACTTTATTAGCTTTGTTGCCCTTCTTCGTCCTCGCTCCATTTCCAGTACATCTTTCCAGTAAGGATGAGCCAAACACCCCCTGGTTCGGTTCGCAACAGAATATCCGAACAGGCAAAAAATTTGGATGAACACATGAACACCGTTAAAGTCTATGGGACACGAACATGAAAAATCAAAAGTGCTCATTTTAAAGGCTTACATGCAAGTTATTGTCATAAAAAGTGTTTGGGGACCCGGGTCCTGCCCCAGGGCACACGTAACTATCAATGCAAAAAAGAGTTTTAAAAAAAGCCGTTTTGCGGGAGCAGTGATTTTAATAATGCTTAAAGTGAAAAAAATTAAAAATGAAATATTCCTTTAAATATCGTGCCTGGGGGGTGCCCATAGTATGCCTGTAAAGTGGCGTAGTTTTCCTGTGATTAGAACAGTACCACAGCAAAATGACATTTCTAAAGGAAAAAAGTCATTTAAAACTGATCGCGGCTGTAATGAATTGTCGGGTTTCGGCAATATAGATAAAACTCCACTTTGAGGAACCCCAAAGCAACAATGTTAAAAAAAATTGCGTGGGGGTCCCCCGAAAATCCATACCAGGTCCTTCAGGTCTGGTATGGAAATTAAGGGGAACCCTGCACCAAATTTGTAAAAAATTGTGTAGTGGTCACCCCCAAAATCAATACCAGAACCTTCAGGTCTGGTATGGATTTTAAGGGGATCCCTGCGCCAAAATTAAAAAAAAAAATGGCATAGGGACCCCCTCCAAAATCCATACCGGACCCTTATCCAAGCATGCAACCTGGCAGGCTGCAGGAAAAGAGGGGGGGATGAGAGAGCGCCCCCCCTCCTGAACCGTACCAGGCCACATGCCCTCAACATGGGGAGGGTGCTTTGGAGTAACCCTCCAAAGCACCTTGTCCTATGTTGATGCGGACAAGGGCCTCATCCCCACAACCCTTGCCCGGTGGTTGTGAGGGGTATGTGGACAGGGAGCTTACCGGAATCTGGAAGCCTCCTTTAACAAGAGGACCCCCAGATCTCCTATGTGAATTGGTTAGGAGTACATTGTACCCCTACCATTTCACAAAAGAAAGTGTCAAAAATATTTAAAAAGACAGGATACACTTAGGGACAAGTCCTTTATTAAAAGATAAAAAAAAAAATATCCCACGATGTCCATTCATTTTCTATCATGCCGCAGACGAGCCGAAAAAAAGAAAAAATACAACAACTCTGCCTCCATGGGAGGCTCCCGCCGAGTGACACTTCTTCTTGGTGACAGCTCTTATATAGCTGAGGGTGGGGCCAACCGATGACGTAAACAGGTGACCCCGCCTTCCTCTGATGTCACAAGGCATCAGAGGGGGCGGGGTCACCCGGGGTGCCCTTATTTAATATGCTTTTAAAGCAAACCCATCTCTCCTCCATGTTCTTTGTTTCTAAGATTTTATCTGAATTCATATCTTCTAGCAAGGTTCGTAGTTTAACGAAGTTGACCCTTTTGAAATTCAGTGTCTTTGTGTGCCCCTTGTGTTTCCTATTTCTGTGATTTATACTGAAGCCAATTGACCTGTGATCGCTGTTTCCTAAATTGCCCAGTACTTCCACATCTGTGATAAGGTCTGTATTGTTGGTAATCAGTAGATCTAGTAATGCCTTGTTTATAGTTGGTGCGTCTACCATCTAACCCATGAAATTGTCCTGCAAGACATTTAGGAACTTACAAGCCTTAGACGAATGCATGGTTCCCTCCACCCAGTCTATGTCTGGATAATTAAAATCCTCCATTAAGATAACACTTCCCATCCTTGCTGCTAATCCAAATTGTGATAGGAGGTCCGTCTCCCCCTCCTCCCTCAGGTTAGGGGTCCTATAGCATACTCCCAGTATTATTTCCCCCTTCATTCCTTTGGAGCTCTACCCATAAGGATTCCACCTCCTCCCTAGCTCCTTTATTGACGTCATCTCTCACATTCACTTGTACATATGCTTGATATATAGGCATACCCTTCCCCCTTTTTTACTCACTCTAACCCTGTGATGAAAGGGAATACACTTGAATGGTTGCCAGCCAATTATGAGAGCTGTTGAATAAGGATGAGCCGAACACCCCCCGGTTCGGTTCATACCAGAACCTACGAACGGACCGAAAATTCGCACGAACGTTAGAACCTCATTGACGTCTATGGGACTTAAAAATTCAAAATAAAAAGTGCTAATTTTAAAGGCTAATTTGCATGGTATTGTCCTAAAAAGGATTTGGGGACCCGGGTCCTACCCCAGGGGACATGTATCAATGCAAAAAGAAGTTTTAAAAACTGACATTTTTTCTGGAGCAGTGATTTTAATGATGCTTAAAGTAAAAAAAAGTGAACTATTCCTTTAAATATCGTACCTGGGGGGTGTCTATAGTATGCCTGAAAAGTGGCGCGTGTTTCCTGTGCTTAGAACAGTCCCTGCACAAAATTACATTTTTAAAGGAATAAAAGTCATTTAAAACTGCTTGCGGCTTTAATGTAATGTCGGGTTCTGGCAATATGGATGAAAATCAGTGAGACAAACGGCATGGGTACCCCCCAGTCCATTACCAGGCCCTTTGGGTCTTGTATAGATATTAAGGGGAACCCCACACCCAAATTAAAAAAAGGAAAGGCGTCAGGGACTGTAGGTTTGTTGTTAAGTAAAATCTGTTTTAATTTTGAACTGGTACATTTTTAACGTGTTTAGCTCCAGCCAAAAAATCTATTTTAAGCTTTTCGGAAAACATAGGGAAGGGTTATCACCCATGTGACATTTGTTTTGCTGTCTGTGCTCCTCTTCAGAAGATTTCACCTCACTTTCTGTCTCAATGACAAATGTTCATAGTGCATGCTTGGCCAATCATCAGCCAGCAATGCACTGCGATGCCGCAGTGAATTATGGGCCGTGACGCGCCACTCGATTTTGGCACGAACGGACCATATCATTCGTAATTCGTAATTCAGCGAACGACAGAACACACGAAGCTCATCCCTACTGTTGAACCAAGTCTCTGAAATTCCCACAAAATCTAAATCCTCCTCCTTCAACAGTATCTCTAGTTCACCCATCTTGTCTGTCAGGCTCCTGGCATTGGTGAACATGCCACGTAGTTTAGACTGGTCGCAAATTGTCCTCTTATTGGGTGTTCTGAGATTGCAAATAGGACTTGTTACTATACTTACCTCGGGCTTATGTGCTTTAGTCAACCTACCACTAATGCCCCCAATACTACCCTCTGGAATATGTTCATTGGTGACTATCCCTCTGGAACCCCCTCCCCCCGTCACCTAGTTTAAAAACCCCTCTAACATTTCAGCCATCTTCACTCCCAGCAGATCTGCACCCTCCTCATTTAGGTGCAGTCCGTCCCTTCTATAGAACTGGTGACCGACGCAGAAGTTGGCCCAGTTCTCCAGGCACCCAGACCCCTTCTTACTACACCAGCTCCTCAGTCACTTTTTTACTTCCCTAATCTCCCTCTGCCTTTCTGATGTGGCTCAAGGTACCAGGAGTATTCCTGAGAATACTACCTTAGAGGTCCTTTTCCTCAATTTAGCTCCTAAATCGTTCTTTAGAACACTCCATCTGCCCCTGACTTTGTCATTGGTGCCAACGTGCACCATGACAGCCGGGTCTTCCCCAGCCCCCCCCAGTAATCTGTCCACCAGATCCGTGATGTGCCGAACCCAATCGCCCGGTTCTTCAAAGAAATGTATGAAAAAAACATGGAGAGGGGAAACATAAATTTCAGATGAAAGCAATACTCACGGTGTCCCTAAGACAGGAAATAAAAGGGAAATCTCCCAAAACATGCAGCACTAACAATCTGACAGAGGACATTACTCTTACACTCGTCCAAAATGTTCCTTGAAATGTTTGTGCCTAAGTAATACATTTGAAAATGTAATCATATCCAGCATCAATCATATATACAAGTTAATGGATAGAGTAATAAAGTTCAGCCTTTCTATAGACTGAGACTTAAGCAGATTATCTATTGTATAGTCTTCACGCACAGGGACAGTGGTATGAGCCAGCATGGAGACCACTTACTTAACCTCCGTGCAGCCACTTTGTATGAAAACAGCAGGACATGCAATTCTATTTGTGAAAGTTTACCATATAAAGTGCTTTACATTACTGCAGGTGTGTGACTACAAAGGCATGAACCAATCCGGCAAACTTTCTGGAGACAATCCCTTCCTTAATCCGTTTAATATTGTATAAGGTGAAGAATGATAATTTAATAATGACTGACACCTCAAGGAACATTCCCAGTTCCCTTTATCAATTGAGATTATAACCAAATAATACATGCTTTTCAGGGGGTCTCTAACTTGATTTTTAAAGCTTTTTTTCTAAATGATGCATGCTAAAAATATATATATATATAAACAACTTCTTTCAGTACGTGATTTCTACACATTCTGTAACAGCAACTGCTACATACAGTTAAAGTATGTTTAAAATTAAAATCAAATTTGGTATCATGTCTGAATGGATACAGCTTTTTTAACAACTTATTTTGTTAATTAGTTGCAGATTTTTACCTGGAGATCCTGCCAGAAATAACAAGTCCTATTTTAGGCTGAAAATGCTAAACTGCTGCCTTGCACTTCGTAGCAGTGTTGTCATCTTGCCCGGAATGCCATATCACGTGATACAAGAAGATCTTGCGAGCCACAGATGGGTTAATGCCTCTAAAATAAAACCCTCAGTGCTAACAGCTGCAAACACTAATCACGTTCCATATCCGTGCAAATAACAATGTAATAAAGTAAATGTGTCTGCACTAGAAAAGTTATGATAAATATAAAAATCAGTGTATAAAAAATATCAGTGTATAAAATATATATACCTATCCCCCTGATGAAGGCACGTGATCCCTGTGCCGAAGACGCGTAGGGGAGGGACCAGGACGGAGCTGTCAGCACGGAGGAACGAACGAGAGCAGTATACCACACCGCGTGCCACACCAGCACTGTGTTTTCTCATTTGTGAAGCCTTGATTAGGATGGTGCACTCACGCACCCACAGAATGTGAGTACCCCTAGTAGGGGAGTGTTTTTATTTGGAATAAATATTTGCTTGCAATGTTACACTATGGAGCTTCTTTTTTTCTCATTTATGTAATGGAATGCTGATAATTGAGCAAGTTGGAGGACATCATCACCATATCTATTAGAGCCCAGGAGTGGCTCCCAAGCGTGATTTGACATAGTTTAGGTACTGTGTCACACGCACTGAGGTGAGCGTATATGCCTGTGGGGGTCACCGGGAGAGCACTGGAGCATGTTTTCTATTCACATTTTTTTGGATGAGCACGATGGATACTACAGGATATGAACACTATATTTGAACACACTGGGAGTTTATTTATGAACTTTTATTATCACATATTCAAAGAGTGAGCACTCTTTTCAACCAGAGTTTGCACTTGGACTTTTAGTAATTTTATGCACATTGCACTTTGCTGATTATATCATCAATTTTTTACAGATTGCAATTTATTGTTTAAGTACATGGTGGTAGATTGTTTTTTATTTAATGCACAGATATATATATATTTTTTATACACTGATATTTTTTATACACTGATTTTTATATTTATCATAACTTTTCTAGCGCAGACACATTTACTTTATTACAATGCCATATCACTTGACCCTTGAGCTGTCTATCAGGTCTGCGCACGCCTCCGCTAAAGGAAAGTCTCCACCTTGGGGACACAGACAGCTGTAAAAACTGGACAGATGACTAAACCCTTCCCATCAGTATCTAAAACTAGCAAAAAATTGCTGGAGTTCTAGTTGGAGATCCTCCTTTGATGGCCTTTTGATATCCAGCAACAACTTAAAATACAGCTCCAAAAAACGTTTGCTATAAAAAAAGCCTTTGTTGTGTTAAGGCACCTGCTTAAGCAACTGCCCCAGTGAGCGAATACATACCCTTACAATACACAAACAAACGTAAATGTAAAGGTAATTTAGGGTGTGCCCCCCAAGTCTATTGTTTGTGTATTGTAAGGGTCCAGATCAGATTCCTTGGGTCAAAGCACCCCCTCTGCCATTACCTCTTATTAGTGTCCACCTGTGTTATAGTAGGAGTCCTTTCAGTTCTCCCATAGAGAGGAGTTTGTCTTCCATGGTTGAGACGCAGGACCTTTCATTCTATGAATAGTGTAGGACCCACTGATAATGGGGTACACTGACGCAGTACTGGGCTTAGCATTATATGGCCATATGGTGTGACCAAATCCTCATATTTTTGAATATGTTTAGGTGTTTTTAATAGCCTTGCAGGATTTAGTGTCATTTTTGTATGTGTACAGCTGCCATAGCTGCCAGATGTGTTTGTGTGGTATATAATATATATATATATATATATATATATATATATATATATATATATATATATATACAGTGGGGACGGAAAGTATTCAGACCCCCTTAAATTTTTCACTGTTTGTTATATTGCGGCCATTTGCTAAAATAATTTAAGTTTATTTTTTTTCCTCATTAATGTACACACAGCACCCCATATTGACAGAAAGACACAGAATTGTTGACATTTTTGCAGATTTATTAAAAAAGAAAAGCTGAAATATCACATGGTCCTAAGTATTCAGACCCTTTGCTCAGTATTTAGTAGAAGCACCTTTTGATCTAATACAGCCATGAGTCTTTTTGGGAATGATGCAACAAGTTTTTCACACCTGGATTTGGGGATCCTCTGCCATTCCTCCTTGCAGATCCTCTCCAGTTCTGTCAGGTTGGATGGTAAACGTTGGTGGACAGCCATTTTTAGGTCTCTCCAGAGATGCTCAATTGGGTTTAAGTCAGGGCTCTGGCTGGGCCATTCAAGAACAGTCACAGAGTTGTTGTGAAGCCACTCCTTCGTTATTTTAGCTGTGTGCTTAGGGTCATTGTCTTGTTGAAAGGTAAATCTTCAGCCCAGTCTGAGGTCCTGGGCACTCTGGAGAAGGTTTTCATCCAGGATATCCCTGTACTTGGCCGCATTCATCTTTCCCTCGATTGCAACCAGTCATCCTGTCCCTGCAGCTGAAAAACACCCCCACAGCATGATGCTTCCACCACCATGCTTCACTGTTGGGACTGTGTTGGACAGGTGATGAGCAGTGCCTGGTTTTCTCCACACATATCGCTTAGAATTAAGGGCAAAAAGTTCTATCTTGGTCTCATCAGACCAAAGAATCTTATTTCTCACCATCTTGGAGTCCTTCAGGTGTTTTTTTAGCAAACTCCATGCAGGCTTTCATGTGTCTTGCACTGAGGAGATTCTTCTGTTGGACCACTCTGCCATAAAACCCCGACTGGTGGAGGGCTGCAATGATGGTTGACTTTCTACAACTTTCTCCCATCTCCTGACTGCATCTCTGGAGCTCAGCCACAGTGATCTTTGGGTTCTTCTTTACGTCTCTCACCAAGGTTCTTCTCCCCAGATAGCTCAGTTTGGCCAGATGGCCAGCTCTAGGAAGGGTTCTGGTCGTCCCAAACGTCTTCCATTTAAGGATTATGCAGGCCACTGTGCTCTTAGGAACCTTAAGTGCAGCAGAAATTTTTTTGTAACCTTGGCCAGATCTGTGCCTTGCCACAATTCTGTCTCTGAGCTCTTCAGGCAGTTCCTTTGACCCCATTATTCTCATTTGCTCTGACATGCACTGTGAGCTGTAAGGTCTTATATAGACAGGTGTGTGGCTTTCCTAATCAAATCCAATCAGTATAATCAAACACAGCTGGACTCAAATGAAGGTGTAGAACCATCTCAAGGATGAGCAGAAGAAATGGACAGCACCTGAGTTAAATATATGAGTGTCACAGCAAAGGGTCTGAATACTTAGGACCATGTGATATTTCAGTTTTTCTTTTTTAATAAATCTGCAAAAATGTCAACAATTCTGTGTTTTTCTGTCAATATGGGGTGCTGTGTGTACATTAATGAGGAAAAAATGAACTTAAATGATTTTAGCAAATGGCTGCAATATAACAAAGAGTGAAAAATTTAAGGGGGTAGAAATACTTTCCATCCCCACTGTATGTGTATATATATATATATATATATATATATATATATATATATATATATATATATATATATTACACACACACAGTTTGTTGAATGTTGAGAAGATCAGCAAACCATCTTTTTAAGAACTTTTTATTTAGGAGTTAGGCCTCATGCACACTGGATGTTTTTACTGCTGCTTCTAGGGGCATCTGACATTTGTTTTCCCTGCCTCTATGTGTCCATATGTGTCCATGCACACACAGGCTTTTAGCAGCATTTAGTGGCAGGAGCTTTTAGAGGCTTTTAGAGGAAGGAAAAAAAAACACTGCTAGTGCATCCAGAAGCAGTAGAGTTTGGCCAAAAAAAAACACTTGCCGCTACTAAAATCGCCTAAACGCTGGTGCTTGAGCATTAATTAATTTAATTCACCATAAATAAATTATTTATTCTGGCCAATTAAATAAATTAACGCCCAAGATCATGACACCTGTAAAAGTTTCTAAAAGCTTGTAAAAATGTAAAACGCTGCTGGTTTTTCGGAGGTTAAAAAAACATCCTGTGTGCATGAGGCCTTAAAGTTCAAAACATCCCTCACAAGGGTTTTTCAGCATTTTTCTGCCACAAAACAAATATTCATCAGTCTCCTGGCTTACACATCCAGCCATGCTCTGGCCTCAAAATTCAAACCATAGTCACTTCTCTAGCAAAAAACTTTGCACACACCTGAACAATCAGTGTGCTGGTTGTCCGCAAAACCTGGACCCAGGATTTGAGACTTTATCCCTCCCAATTGCTTCAAAGTCTCTGGGCTCCAGGACCCTAACCGGATTTGACCAAAGGCACCCCAGAGCCCCTCAACCTGCCTGGATGGGAACTTTTGGTGATACAAATCCTTTTCCACACAGTGGTAGGGCACAGCACTGTCACAATATATAAATATATAAATGTAAACTGTGGTTTTTGATGGCATATATGCATATACACTGATCAGCCATAATATTATGATGACCCACCTAATATTGAGTAGGTCCCCCTTTTGCCACTAAAACAACTCCTTTTACTGCCACGGCAGCCTTGATCCATTGCAGCATGAATTCCATTAGGCATCTAAAGTAGCAGATCCTTTATGTCCTGTAAGTTTGAGGTGGGGCCTCCATGGGTCAGACTTGTTTTTCCAGCATATCCCCCCACAAATTGGATTGAAAGCTAGAGAATTTGGAAGTTAACACCTCAAACTCATTGTTGTGTTCCTCAAACCATTCTTAAACAGTTTTTGTAGTGTGGTAGGGTGCATTATCCTGGAGGCCATTGCATCAGGGAATACCATTTCCATAAAAGGGTATACTTGGTTAGCAACAATGTTAAGGTAGGTGGTATGTGTCAAAATAACGTCCATATTAATTGATGTTAGGACCCAAGGTTTCCCAGCAGAACATTGCTCAAAGCATCACACTGCCTCCGCTTTCCTTCTACCCACCCTGCACCCTGGTGCCATCTCCTCCCCAGGTAAGTGATGCACATGCAGCTGGCCATCCATATGATTTAAAAAAAATGTGATTCAAAAGACCAGGCCACCTTATTCCATTGCTCCGTGGTCCTGTTATGATGCTCACATGCCCATTGTAGGAGCTTCTGACGGCAGTCACAGATCAGTATGGGAACCCTGACCGGTCTACATTTACACAGCCACAAACACAAGAAACAGTGATGCCCATTTTTTTCTGCTTTCAACACATCAACTTTAGGGACAACATATTTTTTTGCTGCCTAATATATCCCACTGACTTTCATATGCCATTGTGACAAGATAATCAATGTTATTTACTTAACCTGTCAGTGGTCTTACATGTATGGCTGATCAGTAAATATGTCAGTAAAATGAGTAAAAATGTTGGCCGTCTCCAAATAATTTTTTCAGCACCATCAAAATTTCCATTTACTTCCTGTCTTGCATATTAGTATGTTTCATCTCTCCTGTGACAATTAAATCATAATAATGGGATAACAGAGCTGTACAGGTTTTGTATGAATTCTTCCATATTTTGTTCCTATCTGAATATTAATCATAAAACCTATAAATTGCAAAGCTCATTAATAGCCTTGTGGCCAGTCTGTCTACACATTTGTTTCCCCTAGCTTAGCATTTTTATGTTACAAATAAATGAATCTTTACTTTATTCTTAAACATTTAATAAGCTGCGAGAAATATACTGCTGACTGGGAAAGGGAGGCTTCACCTCTACACACTGCTATGCTTACCAGATCAGGCCTTTTACATACTTCATCCTAAATGTTAATATTGTAAATATTAAAATATGTAATCTAATATTATAAATAATAAATATATTCTGTAAATGTTTTAAGTTAAAGGGTATGTAAGTTCTAAGGGCCGGTTCACGCCATGATTCACATGCGAGCCAGGTGCAGTGCGATTTCAGCCCATTCATTCGTAAAACTCACTACTACCATGTGATTTGGTGCAGGTAAACGCACTGTGTTTGCGACCCGCATTTGGGATGTTGTTAAGTTACCACTGACACCCGCTGCAGATCACTGCAAGTGCAGTGCGTTTTAAATGTTATGCTGGAAACACACATGGAACGCGGGTTTCCCACACCTCATTCTTTCTTTATAAAACTGAGCTCATCATTTTTCTCCAACCAATGCCCCCTCCCCTGACTTCTCCATCAAGATCAATAATACAACCATCAGTCACTCCCCTCAAGCCAGGGTGCTAGGTGTAATCCTGGACTCTAACCTGTCCTTTCAGCTCCAAATCTAGTCACTGTCCAAATCTTGCAGGCTTCACCTCCATAACATATATGTCCCTTTTTAACCATTGAAACAACTAAGCGACTTATTCACTCCCTTGTTATCTCTCACCTTGCCTATTGTAACTCCCTCCTCATTGGCTTACCTCTCCGCAAGCTATCCCCTCTTCAGTTTATCATGAATGCCGCTGCCAGACTCATCCACCTTACCAACTGTTCAGTGTCCTCCACCCCTCTCTGCCAATCCCTTCACTGACTTCTCATTCCCCAACAAATAAAATTCAAAACACTAACAATAACATACAAAGCCATTTACAACTCTGCCCCGAGCTACATCACCAATCTTATCTCCAAATATCATCCATACCGTCCTCTCCGCTCCTCCCAAGACCTCCTGCTCTTTAGCTCCCTTGTCTCTTCCTCTCATGCTCATCTCCAGGATTTTTCAAGAGCCTCCCACATCTTCTGGACCTCCCTACCCCAATCTGCCCCCTTATCTCCTATTTTGTTCACTTTTAGGCGACCCCTGAAAACTCATCTCTTCAGGGAGGCCTATCCTGCCTTCAGCTGACAACCAAATCTTCTATTTCTCCCATCAGTTCATCCCTCACAGTTATGACCTTTTGTTCCACCAGCCCTTGCCTCTTAGATTGTAAGCATTGGTTTGAGCCCCCCCCCCCTAAAAAAAAATATTAAGCACCAGCCCCCACTGATTGGTTCAATCCAAAGCTTTTCTAAGCTGGCAATGGTCGGTAAACAACAGACATAAAGTGAAGTGACTAAAGCCTCGTTGCTTCCAGTTTCTGATGTCACACAGTGGGAGGAATGACATCCGTTACTTCCACTGTGTCTCAGGAAGAGGATGTTGCACTCCAATAGCACAGGAGAGCCCTGTAAAGGCAGCGGGAGGGGGTGGTACCCCCTTCCGCCACCTGTAAAAGTAATAAAGCGGCTCTTAAGCTGCTCAGATTACTTTTTTATTTTTTGTGCAGAATCACCAACACTAAACAATGATATCTCGCTCATCGTTGTAGCTGCAGCGATGGCCAAGATATCACCTTTCCTACCGGCCGCAGTTAGATCTCAATGCTGTTGTCAGGATAAATCAAAGTAGTATAAGTAGTAGTGTCAGGTAAATTAAAGTAGAACAAAAGACACAACTTTTTTTTATAAGGAAGGTTATAACCCCTGTCAGTCTTTTTTTGTCATCTGTCTCATTGGGGGGATTTCTATCCACTTCCTGTCCCATAGCTAAAGCAGGCAGAGAGAGGAAATCCCTCCAAAGTAAGGGAATCCTGGGCTGTCACCAGAACTAGTTCTTGGCCCCTGGACCAGATGTATACATTCTGTCTCCTTTGCCAATATTTGTAACCATTTTTCTATGTCAGAGTCCTTATCTGAGGAGATTTCCATGCTATGGTTAGTTTCTCTGATGATTATTTGCATTTTACCCCTATTGGAAGAGTTCCCCCCTATTGATGTTCTGGGGACAATTAAAAATTTGGGATTTTATTTAATTTTGATGATAACGGTAAACATGACAAAAAAAAAAAAAAAAGAAGTGTAAATTTCCCTAATTGGGGCATATACAGAAAAAAAAACCTGACAAGTGTTCACTCTATCCAAAACTAATAAAAAAGGTTTTGCCTTTAGCTATACTTTAAAGGGCAGGATAGAGGGGATCCACTTTAATGTACATCTTTGGACTGTGGGAGGGTTAGTACCTCTTTTAATTTTTTTTAGCTGTCTGTCTTCCTGTTAAGGAGAATCACTCTCTCTATGCACCCTGAGGCCCACTTTTCACTGGTACTGGAAATGAGGAATTGTAAAAAAAAACAAACAGTAGTTTTATTTGACAATTCAATATAAGCTTAATGTCTCCTTATATGTTATGAGCACTGCCCGTCTCCTGACCATCTCGTTCTGAAACTTCCTGGATTCCCTGCATGCTTTGCAGCTTCTCCTCTACTGCTTACTTTCCATTTCCAAGGACTATATATCCCATGGAACCTTGCTGCCTGCAAGCAGTGATTCCTGGTCTCGGCCAACTCCGGACCAGATTGCACATGCGCAGTTCTGAGCCAAGCATCCCAGACATATTTTTTACTGGCAACCTTGTCCTGTCACCGGCATTTACTGGCCGGAGAAAAGTGCCTGTTTTTTACTGGCTACCAGAAAAATACTGACTGTTGGCAACTGCTTCAGGCATCTCTGCACTTTCTATTGGAATGCAATGGAAAGGGAGATATGAGTGTTCAGGTCCTAATTGTTTCCATATAGACAACACATGAAATACTAAAGAGGTGTAACCACTTATTAACCCTTACATAATCATAGCCCAATCTTGCTTAAAAAAAGAGGTATTCTTTGTCCGCATATACTGTATATTTCAATACGTGTTCAAGCTGGCCAACTGCGTCAAAGTGATCCAGCCCCTACTCTGTCTTGCAAATTGCCAATCTCTTACAGTCTTTCCTAATATAGCATACTCTTGAGGGTGTGGACATTTAGTGCCAATATGGGGCAAACAGACAATGCTCAAGATAAAAAGATAAAATAAGCTAATCTAGTGATATATATACTGTGTGTGTATATATATATTTATATATACACACATATATATATTTTTTTTTTGAAAAAAACAGAATCAAAATTCAATTAGAACAAAAAAAGTTCGATAGACTCGGGCAGCGCTTAAACATATGATTATTCACATAACATGAGCAATCTATTCAATATATGTCCATTCTATGTAGTCTGTACAAAAGTATAAAAAAAGAGTTTGTCATCAATTGCTGCAGAGAAAAAAACAGTCCTTTAAAATGACTTAAGATGAAATCACTTAAGATGAAATATTGCTGTCACCGAAAGAAAGCACCTTCACACGTGCACAGAGAGAAGAGAGGGGGGTGTGCAAAAGGACCCCCTCTTGAAAAAACTCTTACCAGATAAGAGCTTAATCTTTGCATGTATATAAGTAGTGGAACGTCTCTACAGGTGTCTTCTTTCCCTGTTCAATCGCTCAGTTAATCAAGTGAAGAAAAGAGGGATCGGACATAGCGTAATCTCGTTTTAAACAACTTTTAATAGCATTAAAAAAGCAAACGCCCCCTTCACGATGTACACTTACAAGAAATCCAATATATTACAGCAATGTTTACAAAATGACATCAGTTAACATCTGAGGGTCTCAGATGATGTTGTGAATGATGAAACGCGTCAGCGTGGAGCCATACGACGAACGTTGTCACGTCAGTAAGCCCAGGAACACAGCACAGACCCCCGCAGGTTACATATGCCGAGAGCGGTAGGAGATGCTGTACGATACCTGATGTTAACTGATGTCATTTTGTGAACATTGTTGTAATATATGGGATTTCTTGTAAGTGTACATCGTGAAGGGGGTTTGTATTTTAATGGCATTAAAAGTTGTTTAAAACGAGATTACGCTATGTCCGATCCCTCTTTTCTTCACTTGATTACCTGAGCGATCAGAGTGGCTGTCACGCATTGAACAGGGAAAGAAGTTCCACAGTGAGTATGACAAGCATGCTTTAAAACATATACAGACTGATTTTACTGTTTTGTATGTTTACTAACACTTTAACTACATCAGGGAAAAGTCAGGTCAACAGGTTTGCTGTTCTGTGTGACAGGGCAATATAATCTCAGAAGTGTTTAGCAGATAACACAATATATATAAGAGTTGTAATTCTTTGCCTGGATTTCAACTTTACCATGGTTGGTAATACAAAGGGTGGAGACTTAAAGGGGTTGTAAAGTCTCAAGGTTTTCCACCCTAATTGATTCTATGAATTAAGGTGAAAAACCTCCTGTGCTGCCGCTGTCCCCAGAGCCCCCCTTTTTTTGTACCTGAACCCGTTCTTGCCATTGGCTCCCACTGCTCTCAATCAAATCCAGTGACACGAGAGCGGGGACGGGACGGAATCTTGCTGTCTGTGTCAATGGATGCAGCGGGACTTGTGAATGCACCCGCACGGGTGCCGCCATGGAAATCGTCTCTCCGTAGGGGCACCCAAAGAAGATTAGGGGCCTGGAGCACTGCTGGGGGACCCCAGAAAAGGAGGATCCAGGCTGCTCTGTGCAAAACCCTTGGTAAGTATAACATGTTTGTTATTAAAAAAAAATAACAAAGCTTTACAATCACTTTAAAGCTGAAGTTTTAGCTAAAAAAAAAAAAAAATCACAACTGTTTTAATTACATTACTTGCCTGTATTTAAGTATGTCTCTTGATGTGCAGGCTGCTGGATTCTGCAGAAAATCTTCACTGCAGGGCTGCCCTGTCCTCTTCCTGCTGTTTTACCGCCATCGCTGTGGGGGGGGGTTAACAGCTTCAGGTCTCCAATCTCAACTGCACTAAAGATGATCCAACGAGAATGCACAACCCCCTTCCCTCTCTAGGAAAAGTTCTTTCACTGATTACACTGGCTGTGTACAGACTGTGAATGGGCTAGAGCAGGGGTGCCCAACCTTTTGAGGAGCGAGGGCCACTTTATCGACATGGTAACTGGTCACAATGAGCGTAAAGAGGGGATGGCAGGTCTGTGTCCACTCAGCATATGTAGAGCAGACATGAATGCAACCCGCTCTACCCTAAGCGCCCTCCGATCCGCCCAGACAGAAGGGGACAGATCCCCTTCTGTTTTTTTTTAAGGAGATCAGATTGCAGATAGGCGGGTGTAAACGGACACAAGTCCGTTTAAATCTGCCACTCTATAGAGGTGAATGGAGAGTCTTTTTGAGTCCACCTGAAAAACATACAGGCGGGCCCGATCGGACCAATCATGTGAAAGGGACCTAAGGCTGATTTCACACTGATGCACAGCGGTTTACCTGCTCCTCAACTGACCTCAATCTTCACTTCTTCCTCAGGATTCCTGCAGCTGGCTGGTACTGCTGGCTGGTACTGCCGGTGGGTACTGCTGACAGGTGCTGGTACTGTTGGCTGGTACTGGTACTGCTGGCTGGTACTGGTACTGCTGACTGGTACTGCTGGCTAGTACTGCTGGCAGGTACTGGTACTGCTGGCTGGTACTGGTACTGCTGGTGGGTACTGCTGACTGGTACTTCTGGCTAGTACTGGTACTGGTACTGGTGCTGATGACTGGTACATGGCTAGTACTGGTACTGCTGGCTGCTACTAATACTGGTGGCTGGTACTGGTACTGCTGGTGGGTACTGCTAGCTGGTACTGCTGGTTTATACTGCTGGCTAGTACTGATGACTGGTACGGATGGTGGGTACTGGTACTGCTGACTGGTACTGCTGGCTAGTACTGCTGGTGGATACTGGTACTGCTGGCTGGTACTGGTATTGCTGGCTAGTACTGGTACTGCTGGCTGGTACTGGTACTGCTGGCTGGTACTGATACTGGTGGCTGGTACTTCTGGCGGGTACTGCTGGCTGGTACTGGTACTGGTACTGCTGGTTTATAATGCTGGCTGGTACTGATGACTGGTACAGATGGTGGGTACTGGTACTGCTGGCGGGTACTTCTAGCGGGTACTGGTACTGATGATTGGTACTACTGGCTGGTACTGGTACTGCTGGTTGGTACTGGTAATGCTGGCTGGTACTGGTACTGCTGGTTGGTACTGGTACTGCTGGTTGGTACTGGTACTGCTGGCTGGTACTGGTACTAATACTGGTGGCTGCTGTCCAAGATCGCGGGTTCCTGTGTCTTGACCCGCCATCCCCGAGCATAATTGTGACAGAAGCATGCAGCTGCAGTAGAGAGCAGAGCCGATGCTTCCTGTCACAGGAGGAGTACATTTTGGTATCACTCCGCCTGTGAAGGAGCCGGCGCTATACAGGAAGCATTGGCTCTGCTTCCTCTAGCGGTGGCTCCGTTCTTCGCACTAATGCTCGGAGATGGCGGGTCGGGAACCCGTGATCTGGGCAAGACATGGCGGGCCACATCAGAGGGTGCCACATGTGGCCCACAGGCCAGCGGTTGGGCGTCCCTGGGCTAGAGAATCCTGTGACTGATTGGACTATTCCCCCATTCAAAGATCGTGTTATGGGCACGGAAATCGATAAAAAAAAGTTGAGTCCTTGGATCATCTTTTAATGCAGCTGTGCTCAGAGACTCGAAACTGTTATCCCCCATAGCGCCAGAAGTTCAGCAGCAGGAAGAGGACAGGGCAGCCCTTTAGTGAAGATTTCTACATAACCTAGCAGCCTGCACATGGTGGGACATTTTTCATTACAGGTAGGTAACGTAACTAAAGCTGTAGTGAAAAAAAAGTATTTTAACAAAACCTCAACATCAATCACAGGTTTTATCATTCTATTGTGCCAAGGGACAACATGACCTCTTATGCAGTCCTGTAATCGCTGTGCAGATTTACTAACCATATACAAGATACCCCAATGGTGTTGAGTCACAATAACTTATTTGCAATAAATTAGCGGTCACATACTATTTCTATCAAAGAGTCTTATTTATTACTGTTGTCTAATTTCTCAGCTGTACCCCTCCCACAAAAGATACAGCCTGATGAAATATTATGGTTCTGAGCACATTAAACAACTACGTTTTATTCCTGAGACACAAGTAAAATGTTTTATATTCTCTTATCATACTAGAGTTCCAGAACAATCAATGTTTCTCTGCTCTGTCAGCGTATTATGCAATTGAATAGTTCAAAGTGTGAAACCAATTGAGGAGCAGCTGGAAACCCCACAAGGTGCAAGCAAGCAGAACCACTGTATTAATGCGCAATCATACAATGAACAAAGCAAAGCAGTTAGTGCACATACTGCCTGTATTTTATTGTGCAATTTTGCTATTTGTTATATTAGATCATCCCAAACTCTGTTATCTGTTTGTTCCTAGTCACCGTTGTAGAAAGTTATGTTTCTTTATCAGACTTTGTATGCACATAGCTTGCTTTTCAGTTCAAAGGAGCCCGGCTTCCCTTCTTTCAGAGCTTACTGAACCGTGAATAATGTTGCAGAATAGCTGGTAATTCTAGTTATTGAACTTTTGGTCCAACGGGGAGTGCAAACATTTGCATGTTCTGCAACAGTTAAAATGATGTTTTTTGATTTGCTGCGTACCCCAAGAGGCTTCACTGATGACTGATCCTCTGAATCACTGAGCAAATTGGAATAATTATCTGAGAAAGTAAAGTCAAGAAACAGATTCACCTCCTGATATATACTGCATGAAGCCAACTGTCTGATTATTTATAGATAATGTTCTTTTTAGATGTACAACTTTTGTTGTGGCAATACAACCATTATTTAGAAGTTTGGAGACTTCAATAAAACTGCATATCATGATGATCAGTAGATGTAGAACTGACGTTTGATGATAACATCCATTTTTTTTCACGTAAAAGCCAAGCTAAGTTCAACTCCCTTTTTCCTCTGAAGCTGCCATATTGGACTTTTAATTTGATGGAACTGTTCAATGGTAGTCAAGATTGCATATCATTTCAGCAACCGGTGTCTCTGAATCAAGTGATCATTTCTAGATTGTAAGCTCCAACGAGCAGGGCCCACTGATTCCTCCTGTATTGAATTGTATTGTAACTGTACTGTCTGCTGTCATGTTGTAAAGCGCTGCGCAAACTTGTGGCGCTATATAAATCCTGTATAATAATAATAATAATCAGTTTGATTTTCAATTTTCACTGATGGTAACTTCTGCTATATGTACAGTATAATAAAATTTTCAATTAAAGACATTTGTGTCTTTAACCACTTCAGCCCCGGAAGGTTTTACCCCCTTCCTGACCAGAGCACTTTTTACAATTCGGCACTGCGTCGCTTTAACTGCTAATTGCGCGGTCATGCAATGCTGTACCCAAACGAAATTTGCGTCCTTTTCTTCCCACAAATAGAGCTTTCTTTTGATAATATTTGATCACCTCTGCCGTTTTTATTTTTTGCGCTATACACGGAAAAAGACCGAAAATTTTGAAAAAAAATGATATTTTCTACTTTTTGTTCTAAAAAAAATCCAATAAACTCAGTTTTAGTCATACATTTAGGCCAAAATGTATTCGGCCACATGTCTTTGGTAAAAAAAATGTCAATAAGTGTATATTTATTGGTTTGCGCAAAAGTTATAGCGCCTACAAACTAGGGTACATTTTCTGGAATTTACACAGCCTTTAATTTATGACTGCCTATGTCGTTTCTTGAGGTGCTAAAATGGCAGGACAGTACAAAACCCCCCCCAAATGACCCCATTTTGGAAAGTAGACACCCCAAGGAAATTGCTGAGAGGCATGTTGAGCCCATTGAATATTCATTTTTTTTGTCCCAAGTGATTGAATAATGACAAAAAAAAAAAATGATATGAAATGATATATTGCTCACACAGGCCATGGGCATATGTGGAATTGCACCCCAAAATACATTTAGCTGCTTCTCCTGAGTATGGGGATACCACATGTGTGGGACTTTTTGGGAGCCTAGCCGCGTACGGGGCCCCGAAAACCAAGCACCGCCTTCAGGATTTCTAAGGGCGTACATTTTTGATTTTACTCCTCACTACCTATCACAGTTTTGAAGGCCATAAAATGCCCAGATGGCATAAAACCCCCCCAAATGACCCCATTTTGGAAAGTAGACACCCCAAGCTATTTGCTTTGAGGCATGTTGAGTCCATGGAATGTTTTATATTTTGACACAAGTTGCGGGAAAGTGACAAATTTTTTTTTTTTTTTGCACAAAGTTGTCACTAAATGATATATTGCTCACACAGGCCATGGGCATATGTGGAATTGCACCCCAAAATACATTTAGCTGCTTCTCCTGAGTATGGGGATACCACATGTGTGGGACTTTTTGGGAGCCTAGCCGCGTACGGGGCCCCGAAAACCAATCACTGCCTTCAGGATTTCTAAGGGCGTACATTTTTGATTTTACTCCTCACTGCCTATCACAGTTTCGGAGGCCATGGAATGCCCAGGTGGCACAAACCCCCGCAAATGACCCCATTTTGGAAAATAGACACCCCAAGCTATTTGCTGAGAGGCATGGTGAGTATTTTGCAGCTCTCATTTGTTTTTGAAAATAAAGAAAGACGAGAAAAAAAATTTTTTTTTTCTTTTTTCAATTTTCAAAACTTTGTGACAAAAACTGAGGTCTGCAAAATACTCACTATACCTCTCATCAAATAGCTTGGGGTGTCTACTTTCCAAAATGGGGTCATTTGGGGGCGTTTTTTGCCACCTGGGCATTCCATGGCCTCCGAAACTGTGATAGGCAGTGAAGAGTGAAATCAAAAATTTACGGCCTTAGAAAGCCTGAAGGCGGTGCTTGGTTTTCGGGGTCCCGTACGCGGCTAGGCTCCCAAAAAGTCTCACACATGTGGTTTCCCCGTACTCAGGAGAAGCAACAGAATGTATTTTGGGGTGTAATTTCACATATTTCCATGGCATGTTTGAGCAATATATCATTTAGTGACAACTTTGCGCAAAAAAAAATTAAAAAAATAAAAAATTGTCTATTTTCCGCAACTTGTGTCATAATATAAAATATTCCATGGACTCAACATGACTCTCAGCAAATAGCTTGGGGTGTCTACTTTCCAAAATGGGGTCATTTGGGGGGGTTTTGAACTGTCCTGGCATTTTATGCACAACATTTAGAAGCTTATGCCACACATTACCCACTCTGGGATCGTAGTCATAACCAATAACAACTAATATTTAATAATCTAATATAATATTTAAAGAATAATACATAGGAATACCTGTGGTTTGAAATGGCCGTGGCCTTTTATTTATAGGTATAAAGTATAATTAAAATATCAACTTATAATCAGAAATATCAAATGCACTTAACGTGAGTTAAAGCATATTTGAAATAGCATATCAATATAAATATATATATATAAATAGCTCAGCCATGTAAACTCAAGCTATATAATGTAAAACCAAAAACAATTATCCCTTTGCAAGAAAGGACATAAAGAAACCTCATAAATAAGGCCACGACAGGGAAGGGGGGGTGGGATGTGCTCCTCTTCAGATCCTCGGCGTCTTCTGCCCAGTAATGACGCATCCTCTTCCTTTTATAGGCTGTATACTCGTGCCAGAGGACCGTTTGGGGCAACTGTCAAACTCGATCACCAATCAGAGGTAAGTAATTTATTAATAATTATTTATTTATTTATTTATTTATTTATTTATTTTTTTTTTTTTTTATATAACTTTATTTAGATTTAAAAAGTAGGTCTGCCACGATCCCACAGGTGGTGGGGCAGGGACATTTCATGCCCTGCCCTTCACCTTTATTCTAACCACTTGAAGACAAAGCCCTTTCTGACACTTATTGTTTACATAAAAAAAAAATTTTTTTTTGCAAGAAAATTACTTTGAAACCCCAAACATTATATATTTTTTTTAAAGCAAATGCCCTACAGATTAAAATGGTGGGTGTTTCATTTTTTTTTTTCACACAGTATTTGCGCAGCGATTTTTCAAACGCATTTTTTGGGGAAAAAACACACTTTTTTACATTTTAATGCACTAAAACACACTATATTGCCCAAATGTTTGATGAAATAAAAAAGATGATCTTAGGCCGAGTACATGGATACCAAACATGACATGCTTTAAAATTGCGCACAAACGTGCAGTGGCGACAAACTAAATACATTTTTAAAAGCCTTTAAAAGCCTTTACAGGTTACCACTTTAGATTTACAGAGGAGGTCTACTGCTAAAATTACGGCCCTCAATCTGACGTTCGTGGTGATACCTCACATGCATGGTGCAATTGCTGTTTACATTTGACGCCAGACCGACGCTTGCGTTCGCCTTAGCGCGAGAGCAGGGGGGGCAGGGGTGCTTTTTTTTTTTTTTTTTTTTTTTCTTTAGTATTATTATTTTTTTATCTTATTTTTAAACTGTTCCTTTCATTTTTTTTTTAAATAATTTTTATTGTTATCTCAGGGAATGTAAATATCCCCTATCATAGCAATAGGTAGTGACAGGTACTCTTTTTTGCAAAAATTGGGGTCTATTAGACCCTAGATTTCTCCTCTGCCCTCAAAGCATCTGACCACACCAAGATCGGTGTGATAAAATGCTTTCCCAATTTCCCAATGGCGCTGTTTACATCCGGCGAAATCTAAGTCATGAAATGCTCGTAGCTTCCGGTTTCTTAGGCCATAGAGATGTTTGGAGCCACTCTGGTCTCTGATCAGCTCTATGGTCAGCTGGCTGAATCACCGGCTGCATTTTCAGGTTCCCTGTTGAGACAGGAGAGCCAGAGAAAAACACGGAAGACATTGGGGGGGGGCATTCCCTCCCACTGCTTGTAAAAGCAGTCTAGAGGCTAATTAGCCGCTAGGATTGCTTTTACATGAAAGCCGACCGCTGGCTGAAAAGAATGATACCAAGATGATACCTAAACCTGCAGGCATCATTCTGGTATAACCACTCAAAGTTGTGAATGGCATACCTGAAGACAAAAAAATGGTTAACAATAAAGCACAGTAAACGGTAAGGTATAAAAAATTGCATACCTGAAAAGCAAACATGATAAAACATAACAACAATAAAACATTGCAGAATAGAATATAGTAAAAAAGAGCAGAACAATAGAGAGAATAGAGAGAGAGAGAACAATAAAACGCCAACTATTTTTTTTTTTTTTAATATTTTTGTTTGTGTTTTTTTTTTTTTTTTTTACACTTTTTTTGTAACTAACTTTTATAACTGTAACCGGTTCCAGGTTCGGGTCTCTCAAAATGCGATGGCATCTTGGGAGACCCTGTGAAAGTGTGCCTAGTCTGTGCAATGCTGTACCCTACGCTAATACTCAACTAGTGAATGGTAGCGTTCAAAACATTCACCAATGCAAAGACCAGGATTGTCAGGACAGGAGGGACAATAATAGCGGGTGTCACGCCTATATCCGCGCTTGCTGCAGACACGACATCTTTTTGGGGGGGTTCGCTGGGTAGGGGTACTTGGGAGGACATAAAGAAAATGCCTCTCATGCAGCCGACTGCATTTGGTTAGGGATGTGAATGGGGGAAGTACAGGCGCTGTAGAAGCGGTGGGTTCCCAATTAGGATTGGCGAATGCAGCAGGAAGGGCACTATGGGCACGACGGACCTGTGTTTGTCTTCTTGGTGGCAGCAGGACACTACTTGTGCTTGCCACCTTACCAGCTTGAACTGCACTTATGGGACTCGCCACATCACCAAGTGTTACTGCAGTGCGGGTTTGACTACGACCGGGGTGTACTAGGCCGCTGGTGCTTGCCAGTTCACCAAAACGCTACAAAAAAAACTGTTAGCGATCGCAGGGATCAGGCCTGACTCTGCGAACGCTGCAGTTATGCGTTTAGTGTTTTGTAAGTGACAGTGATCGATCGATACTGCACTTGGGTGGGCTGGGCTGGGCCGGGTGGAGGGGCAAAACGCAGGTGCTAGCAGGTATCTGGGCTGATCCTGCTTACACTGCGTTTGTGGGAACCCTAAACTGCTAGGGACACTAGTATAGATCTGATCAGATCAGATATTGATCCGATCAGATACTATACCACTAAGGGAGGTATACGGTGCGTGCGTGGGTGTTAGCGGTACTGGCGCTAACCTGACGCTGCCTGGGGCTGGTGCTTGCCAGTTCACCAAAATACTACCAAAAAAACTGTTAGCGATCGCAGGGATCAGGCCTGACTCTGTGAACGCTGCAGTTATGCGTTTAGTATTTTGTAAGTGACAGTGATCGATCGATACTGCACTTGGGTGGGCTGGGCTGGGCTGGGCCGGGCAGAGGGGCAAAACGCAGGTGCTAGCAGGTATCTGGGCTGATCCCGCTAACACTGCGTTTTTGGGAACCCTAAACTGCTGGGGACGCTAGTATAGATTTGATCGGATCAGATATTGATCCGATCAGATACTATACCACTAAGGGAGGCGTATGCTGCGTGCGTGGGTGTTAGCGGTACTGGCGCTAACCTGACGCTGCCTGGGGCGACGCATATCACCGCCGGGCGATCAGGGGGCTAAACCTTTATTCGGTAATAAACGGCGGGTGCCCTGACACTATAAAAAATAAACGAACTAACCAGCGTCACCCGTAACGGTTATACGGTGATCAGTGGTGAAAGGGTTAACTAGGGGGCCAGCAAGGGGTTAAAACATTTATTAGATAGTATATGGGGGTCCCTGTCGCTATAAAACGCTGACGGCGAACCTAAATATTTACGTCCCTAACTAGCGTCACAAGCGACACTAATACAGCGATCAGAAAAATGATCGCTTAGCGACACTGGTGACAGGGGGTGATCAAGGGGTTAAAACTTTATTAGGGGGGTTAGGGGGGTATCCTAGACCTAAAGGGGGCCTAACACTCACTGCCCTAACACTGTAACTGTCACAAACTGACACCAATACAGTAGTCAGAAAAAAAAAAAAACCTGCTTGGTGTCAGTTTGTGACAGGGGGGGTGATTGGGGGGGGATCGGGGGGCGATCGGGGGGGGATCGAGGTGTAATGTGTGCCTGGCATGTTCTACTGTGTGTGTGTGTGTTGGTGCACTCACTCACATTACAGTCTTCTCTCCTCGGCCCGGAATGGAAAATACCGAGCCGAGGAGAGATGACATCATTTCCTCTGCCTCTGTGTACAATACAGAGGCAGGGAAATGATCCCATTGGCTGGGAGCGATCGCGAGGGGGGGGGGGGCCACGAATGGATGGCCTCCCCCTCACCACCGATCGCCGGGGGACATTTGCCGACCGCCGCAGGCACCGGGGGGGGTCCGATCGGACCCCCCACCCGCGGGCAGGCAAGGACGTACAGGTAAGCCCTTTTGCCTGCCCGTGCCGCTCTGTCGACATACATCGTCGTGCGGCGGTCGGCAACTGGTTAAGTTATTACTAAGGGTTACTGGAGTATCCTATCGTTGCCACTACCTATCCAAGTTCTTATTAACCACTTCAGCCCCAGAAGATTTGGCTGCTGAATGACCAGGCCATTTTTTGCGATTCGGCACTGCGTTAATTTAACCGACAATTGCCCGGTCGTGCGATGTTGTACCCAAACAAAATTGACGTCCTTTTTTTCCCACAAATAGAGCTTTCTTTTGGTGGTATTTGATCATCTCTGCGGTTTTTATTATTTGCGCTATAAACAAAAAAGAGCGACTATTTTGAAAAAAACGCAATATTTTGTACTTTTTGCTATAATAAATATCCCCATTTTTTTTTTTTTAAAGCTAATTTTTTCTCAGTTTAATCTGATATTCTTCTACATATTTTTGGTATTAAAAATCGCAATAAGCATATAGTGATTGGTTTGCGCAAAAGTTATAGTGTCTACAAAATAGGGGATAGATTTATAGCATTTTTATTATTATTATTATTTTTTTTTACTAGTAATGGCGGCGATTTTTATCGGGACTGCGACATTATGGTGGACACATCGGACACTTTTGACACATTTTTGGGACCATTGGCATTTATACAGCAATCAGTGCTATAAAAATGCAAAGATTACTGTAAAAATGTCACTGGCAGGTAAGGGGTTAACACTAGGGGACGATCAAGGGGTTAACTGTGTTCCCTGTGTGTGTTTCTAACTGTAGGAGGAGGGGACTGACCTAGAGGAGATGACAGATCGTGGTTCCTAGCTATTAGGAACTCACAATCTGTATCTCCTCACAAAACAGAACAGGGATTTGTGTGTTTACAAACACATGTCCCTGTTCTGCCTCTTGTGCACGCGATCACTCGTGGCCGGCGGTCATCGCGACCGTCGGCCACGAGCATCGGCACCCCTGCAGTGCAGTATCGGCGCGAGCCTGCTATCCCACTTAAAGGGGTCGACTCAAAGGGGTCGACGTATAGCTACGACGGCTCGCGGGATCACGCCAACCTGCCGTAGTAGAATGACGTAGTATCATTCCAGTCCTGGAAAACACCTGCACTCTATATCTTGCTACTAAATAATTATTATTACTATTATTATTATTATACAAGATTTATATAACACCAACAGTTTACGCAGCGCTTTACAATGTATAAGGGGGACAACACAATTACAGTACAATACAAAAGGTACAGGAGGGCCCTGCTCGTAGAGCTTACATTCTAAAGGGAGGGGGTGGTGGTACAAAAGCTGCAAAGAATGATTTGATGGGGGTGGCTCAGGGACAGTTATGTGGGTGTGGGATAGGCTTCCCTGAATAAATGAGTTTTCAGGGATCTCCTAAAGGTGGACAGGGTAGGGGCTGATTGGAAATACTGGGGCAGGGAATTCCAGATGGGAGAGGCTCTGGAGAAGTCCTGAAGGCGAGCATGAGAGCAGGGCCGGACTGGGAATAAAAACCAGCCCTGGAAATAATTTCATACCAGCCCCATAGCATTTTTATACCAGCCCAACCGCATAACGTTGTTATTTTTTTTGTTCACAAAAGGGAAAACCATGCATTTTAAAGCACATTTGAAGAGTGTATTATCTATAGATAAGAGAGACATGGAATTTACAAACAGCAGCAATTTTTTATTTTTTTACTGGCAAAAAAATCATGGCATTTACTGGCACATTTTTTACTGATACTGCAAAAAAAAGGTGCCGTAAATGGCAGGTTTCAGTGCAAATATCAATATTTAAGCTATAAACTGCTATTAGCAATGTGTTAAGTTAAACAAAAGTCAAAAACCATATTTCTCCTCTTACATGAAGGTCAGATTAATATAACCCAACACAGAGTTCCCCCCATATATCAGGAGGATTCCCCTTTACAGTGCAAGGGAACTCTGACATAAAGGGGAACATTGCAGATCATGATCTAAGCAGGAACTCTGATATAAAAGGGGGGCACTGGTGACCAGAGACCCCACTTATATCAGAGTCCATTTCTTTCCCCTTTACATCAGAGTTCTCACTTACATCAGGGTCTGCAGCATTGCCCTTTACATCAGAGTCCCCCCTTGCACTGTAAGGTGGAATCCTGCAGACTATGATGTAAAGGGGAACTCTGGGAATGTGGGGAGGACTCTGTTGACCAGAGACCACCTTCCGCAGAAAGAAAACACTAAGGTACGGGGGTTTACTGATATAGGGGGAAACCTATATATCAGTGCCCCCTTACAATATTGTATTGACCCCCCCCCTCTCAGGTAGGCCTGGCGGCGCTGTCACTGACCTCCTCTCAGGTGCACCGTACAGGGCTCAGTCAGCCGGCTCCAGCTCGGTGGCTCTGGTTTTATCCCATAGTTTCCTCTCCACAGTCCATACATGTCTGACTTCTCCCATGACCCCCATCCCTGAGGCACTCCCACTGTTGACTCCGCTCCAGACTGCAGTCGTGATATAAGACAAGAGATGGTCAGAGGCTGCACATGGTACAGGAGAGGTCAGAGGCTGCGCATGGTACAGGAGAGGTCAGAGGCTGCGCATGGTACAGGAGAGGTCAGAGGCTGCGCATGGTACAGGAGAGGTCAGAGGCTGCGCATGGTACAGGAGAGGTCAGAGGCTGCGCATGGTACAGGAGAGGTCAGAGGCTGCGGATGATGCAGGGGAGGTCAGAGGCTGCGGATGATGCAGGGGAGGTCAGAGGCTGCGGATGATGCAGGGGAGGTCAGAGGCTGCGGATGATGCAGGGGAGGTCAGAGGCTGCGGATGATGCAGGGGAGGTCAGAGGCTGCGGATGATGCAGGGGTGGTCAGAGGCTGCGGATGATGCAGGGGTGGTCAGAGGCTGCGGAGGGGACCACAGAAGAGGTCAGAGGCTGAGGAGGGGACCACAGAAGAGGTCAGAGGCTGAGGAGGGGACGACAGGAGGTCAGAGGCTGAGGAGGGGACGACAGGAGGTCAGAGGCTGAGGAGGGGACCACAGAAGAGGTCAGAGGCTGAGGAGGGGACGACAGGAGGTCAGAGGCTGAGGAGGGGACCACAGAAGAGGTCAGAGGCTGAGGAGGGGACGACACGAGATCAGAGGCTGAGGAGGGGACGACAGGAGGTCAGAGGCTGAGGAGGGGACGACAGGAGGTCAGAGGCTGAGGAGGGGACGACAGGAGGTCAGAGGCTGAGGAGGGGACCACAGAAGAGGTCAGAGGCGGCGGAGGGGACCACAGAAGAGGTCAGAGGCTGAGGAGGGGACGACACGAGGTCAGAGGCTGAGGAGGGGACGAAACGAGGTCAGAGGCTGAGGAGGGGACGACACGAGGTCAGAGGCTGAGGAGGGGACGACACGAGGTCAGAGGCTGAGGAGGGGACGACACGAGGTCAGAGGCTGAGGAGGGGACGACACGAGGTCAGAGGCTGAGGAGGGGACGACACGAGGTCAGAGGCTGAGGAGGGGACGACACGAGGTCAGAGGCTGAGGAGGGGACGACATGAGGTCAGAGGCTGAGGGGGGGACGACACGAGGTCAGAGGCTGAGGAGGGGACGACACAAGGTCAGAGGCTGAGGAGGGGACGACACGAGGTCAGAGGCTGAGGAGGGGACGACACGAGGTCAGAGGCTGAGGAGGGGACGACACGAGGTCAGAGGCTGAGGAGGGGACGACACGAGGTCAGAGGCTGAGGAGGGGACGAGAAGAGGTCAGAGGCTGAGGAGGGGACGAGAAGAGGTCAGAGGCTGAGGAGGGGATGACAGGTGGTCAGAGGCTGCAGGGGGGACAGGTGGTCAGAGGCTGCAGGGGGGACAGGTGGTCAGAGGCTGCAGGGGGGACAGGTGGTCAGAGGCTGCAGGGGGGACAGGTGGTCAGAGGCTGCAGGGGGGACAGGAGGTCAGAGGCTGCAGGGGGGACAGGAGGTCAGAGGCTGCAGGGGGGACAGGAGGCCAGAGGCTGCAGGGGGGATAGGAGGCCAGAGGCTGCAGGGGGGACAGGAGGTCAGAGGCTGCAGGGGAGACAGGAGGTCAGAGACTGCGGATGATGCAGGGGAGGTCAGAGGCTGCGGATGGTGCAGGGGAGGTCAGAGGCTGCGGAGGGGACCAAAGGAGAGGTCAGAGGCTGAGGAGGGGATGAGAAGAGGTCAGAGGCTGAGGAGGGGACGAGAAGAGGTCAGAGGCTGAGGAGGGGACGAGAAGAGGTCAGAGGCTGAGGAGGGGACGAGAAGAGGTCAGAGGCTGAGGAGGGGACGAGAAGAGGTCAGGGGCTGAGGAGGGGACGAGAAGAGGTCAGAGGCTGAGGAGGGGACGAGAAGAGGTCAGAGGCTGCAGGGGGGGACAGGTGGTCAGAGGCTGCAGGGGGGGGCAGGAGGTCAGAGGCTGCAGGGGGGAGACAGGAGGTCAGAGGCTGCAGGGGGGGACAGGTGCTCAGAGGCTGCAGGGGGGGGCAGGAGGTCAGAGGCTGCAGGGGGGGGGCAGGAGGTCAGAGGCTGCAGGGGGGGTAGGAGGTCAGAGGCTGCAGGGGGGCAGGAGGTCAGAGGCTGCAGGGGGGAGACAGGAGGTCAGAGGCTGCAGGGGGGGACAGGTGGTCAGAGGCTGCAGGGGGGGGGCAGGAGGTCAGAGGCTGCAGGGGGGGGGTAGGAGGTCAGAGGCTGCAGGGGGGAGACAGGAGGTCAGAGGCTGCAGGGGGGGACAGGTGGTCAGAGGCTGCAGGGGGGGGGCAGGAGGTCAGAGGCTTGCGGGGGGGGGACAGGAGGTCAGAGGCTGGGGGGGGACAATGAGGTCAGAGGCTGAGGAGGGGACGACACGAGGTCAGAGGCTGAGGAGGGGACGACACGAGGTCAGAGGCTGAGGAGGGGACGACACGAGGTCAGAGGCTGAGGAGGGGACGACACGAGGTCAGAGGCTGAGGAGGGGACGACACGAGGTCAGAGGCTGAGGAGGGGACAACACGAGGTCAGAGGCTGAGGAGGTGACGAGAAGAGGTCAGAGGCTGAGGAGGGGACGAGAAGAGGTCAGAGGCTGAGGAGGGGATGACAGGAGGTCAGAGGCTGCAGGGGGGTGCGAACAGGAGGTCAGAGGCTGCAGGGGGGACAGGTGGTCAGAGGCTGCAGGGGGGACAGGTGGTCAGAGGCTGCAGGGGGGACAGGAGGTCAGAGGCTGCAGGGGAGACAGGAGGTCAGAGGCTGCAGGGGTGACAGGAGGTCAGAGGCTGCAGGGGGGACAGGAGGCCAGAGGCTGCAGGGGGGACAGGAGGCCAGAGGCTGCAGGGGGGACAGGAGGCCAGAGGCTGCAGGGGGGACAGGAGGTCAGAGGCTGCAGGGGGGACAGGAGGTCAGAGACTGCGGATGATGCAGGGGAGGTCAGAGGCTGCGGAGGGGACCACAGGAGAGGTCAGAAGCTGAGGAGGGGACGAGAAGAGGTCAGAGGCTGAGGAGGGGACGAGAAGAGGTCAGAGGCTGAGGAGGGGACGAGAAGAGGTCAGAGGCTGAGGAGGGGACGAGAAGAGGTCAGAGGCTGCAGGGGGGGACAGGTGGTCAGAGGCTGCAGGGGGGGACAGGTGGTCAGAGGCTGCAGGGGGGAGACAGGAGGTCAGAGGCTGCAGGGGGGAGACAGGTGGTCAGAGGCTGCAGGGGGGGGTAGGAGGTCAGAGGCTGCAGGGGGGGCAGGAGGTCAGAGGCTGCAGGGGGGAGACAGGAGGTCAGAGGCTGCAGAGGGGGACAGGTGGTCAGAGGCTGCAGGGGGGGGCAGGAGGTCAGAGGCTGCAGGGGGGGGTAGGAGGTCAGTGGCTGCAGGGGGGAGACAGGAGGTCAGAGGCTGCAGGGGGGGACAGGTGGTCAGAGGCTGCAGGGGGGGGCAGGAGGTTAGAGGCTTGCGGGGGGGGACAGGAGGTCAGAGGCTGGGGGGGACAGGAGGTCAGAGGCTGCAGGGGGGGGGGACAGGTGGTCAGAGGCTGCAGGGGGGGGGACAGGTGGTCAGAGGCTGCAGGGGGGGGGGACAGGTGGTCAGGTGGTCAGAGGCTGCAGGGGGGGGACAGGTGGTCAGAGGCTGCAGGGGGGGGGACAGGTGGTCAGAGGCTGCAGGGGGGGGACAGGTGGTCAGAGGCTGCAGGGGCGGGCAGGAGGTCAGAGGCTGTGGGGGGACACAGGAAGAGGCACAGGCCGCCAGACACTGAGCGCTGCAACCGCTTTACCTTTGAAAATGGCGCCGCTCGGCGCCATCGTGTCACTGCGCATGCGCCCGCACTTCCTAAAATTGCCGAGCGTGTACGGGTTTTCCCGAGCACGGCCAACCTCGGAAAAGCGCTGGCGCCTGCGCAGTTGCACGTCGGCCCGGCCCCCGCAGCCATTTTTCTTTCAGGCGCCGCTGCCTTACAGCGGCCGGTGGCCGCAGGGGTAGCCAGACCACCGGCCCACCGGGGGATATCCCGGTATCCCGGTTGGCCAGTCCGGCCCTGCATGAGAGGAAGTAACAAGGGTGCTAGAGAGCAGGAGGCCCTGGGAGGAGCGGAGGGGGCGATTTGGGCGATATCTGCAGATGAGGTTGGTGATGTAGATGGGGGCAATGTTGTGGATGGCCTTGTATGTTATGGTTAGCATTTTGAATTTTACACGGTGGGGTAGGGGAAGCCAGTGAAGGGATTGGCAGAGAGGAGCAGCAGTCACAGATCGATTAGTGAGGTGTATTAGTCTAGCAGCAGCATTAATAATAGACTGAAGGGAGGATAGCCTGTGTAAGGGTAGGCCATTAAGGAGAGAGTTGCAGTAGTTGAGGCGGGAAATAATCAAGGAGTGAATAAGTTGCTTTGTGGTGTCATTAGTCAGGAAGGGTCGAATTCTGGAGATGTTGCGGAAGTTAAGGCGGCAGGATTTAGCCAGTGATTGGATATGGGGGCTGAAGGAGAGGTCAGAGTCAAGGATTACACCCAGGACCCTGGGTGTAATCCTTTACTTTAAAGTCTGGCAAACTTGGGTTGACAAGTTTTTACCTTCCAGCATTGATACATCTCTTCTAGAACCTTGAACCCCAGAGACATCTCGCCCCCTGACATTTCAGAAGCTGTTACTACTATGGCAACGTAGGGAACTCCACCCACCTCCCTTTCACTCCCACCCTCTCCACTTTTTCTTCTGACCTTTTTTTGATAACTACCTGCCCCATATCCAACCCAGAGCTATGGCTGGGGAGAGGCATCTAGCACTCATTCTAATAATTTGCGCTTTTACTGTTGAATATTGTTCACCTACTAGTGGGTTTTATCTTGTTATTTCTATAAGAGCCTGTTTTATTACACCCAGTCTGCCTTGGAACTTGAAACTAGTTATCCCTCCCTCCATGGAGGGTGCCTATACTTTAAGCCACCCTTGTATATTCTGTGTAAACATTGATTTGACCCACTAATGATTGGAAAATTGAACATTCTTAAATCAAAAATTTTGAATGAAATTCTACTGAAGTATGACCAGCTTTGCTATTATTAGCAAAGCACAGGTTCACTTTGAAATTCAGATTTTCCTGGTTGAATAAAGTATGCCTCTAATAACTCTTTTATGTGAGTTAATGTGTATTTTAGGTTTAATGGTCCTTATCTATAGCTTGTGTGTACTTCTAACTTTTCTTATAGGAGATATAATATGTTTTGTAATATTTCCATAGTAAGTTAAAACAGCAATAATATTTTTTTATTCAACAGTTACCCTATTGTAAGAGATGAAATAGACTGCAGCCTGCACTGGAGTTTACTCAGCTGGGTTGGTGGATTAGTCAGCAAAGTGTTGAGGAATGTATATTGTTCTTGCTGGGAATTGTGTGGCCCTTAATACATTCACAGTTTATTGAGATGAAGATCCTGGGAAAGAAAGGCGACAATTAATTGTGAGAGAAGCCATCCAGGATCCTCTCGGTAGACGTGAATAAAATGAGAGATGTTTACAAGGCACCAAGTAAATTGGTGGAGTCAGTGGACTTTCTCGTCAATGTAGAATGGCTGGTCGCTGAAGTACGCGGGACAAAGGAACGTACAAAACTCTCTAAAATGATGGTGATAAAAATGTCAGGGCAATCAATAGGGGGACATTATGGTATTGGAATATTAAACTGCTCAACAAAGACCAGGCTTTAACATGTGACAAAGCACGTGCTGTTACCATAGACTTTGTGTCTCCTGAAAGAGTATATTTAATGCCTGTAAAGAGTAAATGGACTTACTGAGAAAGCAATTGTACATTTATTAAAGAAAATGATATCATTAAATTAAATGGCAACTACAACCATACAGCTAAACTCACTTTTGATATTCACTATATTGTCAAAAGTATTAGGACACCTGTCTTTACATGCACATGAACTTTAATGGCATCCCAGTCTTATGCACCGTACACACGGTCGGATTATCCGACGGAAAATGTGTGATAGGACCTTGTTGTCGGAAATTCTGTGTGTGGGCTCCATCACACATTTTCCACAGGAATTTCCGACACACAAAGTTTGAGAGTTTGCTATAAAATTTTCCGACAACAAAATCCGTTGTTGGAAATTCCGTTTGTGTGTACACAAATCCGACGCACAAAGTGCCACACATGCTCAGAATAAATTAAGAGATGAAAGCTATTGGCTACTGCCCCGTTTATAGTCCCGACCTACGTGTTTTACGTCACGTCAGAACGATCGGATTTTTCGACAACTTTGTGCGATCATGTGTATGCAAGACAAGTTTGAGCCAACATCCATTGGAAAAAATCCATGGATTTTGTTGTCGGAATGTCCGATCAATGTCCGACCGTGTGTACAGGGCATTAGTCCGTAGGGTTCAATATTGAGGTGGCCCACGCTTTACAGCTATAACAGCTTCAACTCTTCTGGGAAGGCTGTCCGCAAGGTTTAGGAGTGTGTCTATGGGAATGTTTGACCATTTTTCCAGAAGTGCATTTGTGAGGTCAGGCACTGATTTTGGATGAGAAGGCCTGGCTCACAGTCTCCACTCTAATTTATCCCAAAGGTGTTGAGGTCAGGACTCTGAGCAGGCCACCCCAAACTTGCTCATCCATGTCTTTATGGACCTTGCTTTGTGCACTGGTGCGCAGTCATGTTGGAACAGGAAGGGGCCATCTCCAAACTGTTCCCACAAAGTTGGGAGCATAAAATTGTCCAAAATGTCTTGGTATGCTGACGCCTTAAGAGTTCCCTTCACTAGAACTAAGGGGCCAAGCCCAACCCCTAAAAAACAACCCCACACCATAATCCCCTCTCCACCAAATGATTTGGACCAGTGCACAAAGCAAAGTCCATAAAGGCACACATCAGTGCCTGGCCTCACAAATAAGCTTCTGGAAGAATGGTCAAACATTCCAATAGACACACTCCTAAACCTTGTGGACAGCCTTCCCAGAAACGCTGAAGCTGTTATAGCTGCAAAGGTTGGGCATCCTCAATATTGAACCCTACGAACTAAGACTGGAATGCCATAAAATTTCATGTGTGTGTAAAGGCAGGTGTCCCAATGCTTTTGGTAATATAGTTTATATATAGTTTATATATATATATATATGTGTGTGTGTGTGTTTTTCTGAATGTACATACATAGACAGGTAGTAGTCCAACACCCTCCTCTAGTTAAGCTGCTAAGTAAACTTTGTTTTTAGCTCCACAGTAGTGAGTGGAGCAGTGATTCATTGTATTGGTCTGTTCAGGGTTTCTTGGGCTGATAGTTTGATTACTCCCACCTGCCTCTGAAGGGGGTTCCAGAGCACTGGGCTGGGAGATTCAAACGATCAGAATATTTATTATGCCCCAGTCATTCCCTGACCAGGTTTTTTGGGCTGGAGCACCCCTCCTCATTACCTCTTATTAGTGGCCATCAGTGTTTAGGATGTATCCCCTTCAGTTCTCCCACATAGAGGAGTTCAGCTCCCATGGTTGAGACAAAGGATCTTCCATTCTATTACTAGTGTAGGACCCACTAATTCAGGGTACTTTGTCGCAGTAAGTGGGCTTAGCACTATATGACCATATAGTGTGACCAAACCCCCGTATTTTTTGAATATGTTCAGGTGTTCAGGTGTTTTTAACTAGCCCTGCAGGAAATGTCATTCTTGAATGTGTGCGCTGTAAAATATTTTGTACTGTTTGTAGGTCTTATAGCAGCACCATTTCGAATTTAAACGCATTTTATGGTGTGCCCCCAAATATGTTCTTGTATTCCCTGGAAGGAGGCATCCAGAAAGTGGCTGAGGTGGCAATCAATGCACAGGAGGCCTGAACAGATGGTTCTTTTCTCTCTAGTGAGGGTTCCAATCTCCTGGGGGGGGCTGTTTCCCCTGGGAGATAGCCAGAGAAACAAGAAATTGCAGCCCGGGCCTCAGCAAGAGCTAGGCTGAGATCCTGAAGAAGAGCAGACAGCTCCTGGGACTAGAGTTGCCACCTCATCCCTTTAAACCCGAACACCTTTGGATTACACAGATTCTGAGGCTAATTAAATGCAGATAAGGCAGCAAGTGAGTTTAATTACCACCTTAATTAAGCCACAGAACCTGTGTGATTAATATGTGTTTGGGTTTAAAGGGATGAGGTGGCAACCCTACCTGGGACACAGTGAGTAAAGTCCTTGCTGGTTACTGTTAGTTTTGCAAGTGCCAGAAGTTGCTATAGGGGCTGGGTCTGTTCTGATAGAGTCCCAGATATACTGGCCATTCCCTGCTATTAACTTCTATTAGAAGATTGGTGAGAAGTTTGTCCTCCTATTACTTGCTATGAACATTTTGGAGTATCCTGTGACCCTAAACCCCTCTCCTGTTAAAGTTTTTTTAGCAATAAATATGAAAAAGACATCCCCTAGATTGAGTCTGAATTGTGTGTGCGTGGGACTGAGCTTGTGTGACTGGCAGGGGGATGTAAAGGGGACAGAGGTCACTACATTTGGGGGGGGTGAAGGGGACAGATGACACTACATTGGGGGGGGGGGGGTGAGGGGAACAGAGGACATTGCATTGGGGGGGCAGAGGGCACTACGGGGGGCGTGTAGGGGACAAAGGACATTGCATGGGGGGGGCAGAGAACACTACAATGGGGGGTGAAAGGGGACAGAGGACACTACAGCGGAGGGAGGGTGTGCAGGGGACAGAGGACACTACTTTGATGGGGCACAGGACACTGCTACGGAGGTGCAGATGACACTACAGTGGGGGCGTTGTGATGTGAAGGAAACAGGGGGACAGAACAGTTGGAGGGGTGTTGGGGAACTACAGTTGGGGGGGGGTGATTCCATTGCATAGGGGAGATAAGTATGAACCTGTTTGTTATTTAAAACCAAAAAAAGCATTTATAATTACTTTAATGTCATCATCAAAAGCAAAACAGCAAGTTTCCCAAGCCTGATTTCAATCCACCATTCATCTAAAATCAAAGTTGCATTGGTAGGTTTAGGGAGGCCATTAGAATGCCTAACACCCCAATACTAGATTCGCTATGGTCATAACATTTCTTTCTTGGCTTTGCATTAGGTTTGTACTAAATTATGTTTATACAATATATTTACTGAGGCTGTAACTATGACTTTTCAAGAAAGGTTGGCACCAGGGGATGCGATTATGTTTGCAGGTACTGAAGAATGGAATTAAAGCAGTAATAAACCCAAAACCAAAAATGTAATATATTGCAGATCACTAATCATTAAACGTGGAGGCTGCATTAGCTTTCTTTTTTAAAAAACTTTTTTCCCGCTGTTTTCTCCGGGTGATCCAGCCAGTAACACACCCCTTGTATTAAGTTCCCCCACTCTGAATGAAGAAGCAACAGACACACCTTTGGACAGCAGCTTAGTTAATCGGGGGGGATTGTTAGATATACTAGTAGATTTAGACAGGGCTTTTTTTCAGGGGGAACTTGGTGAAACTCAGTTCCACCACCTCTGGCTCAGACCCTTTGTTGCCTGCTCACCACAATCACTTGTAAATACAGAAGTCCGATTTCTGTGTTTACAAGTGACATCTCTGCACTGTGTGTAACCCCCCTGAACTCTGCACTCTGTATGTAATGCAATCCTGATATTGAATGCCCCTTTAAGACCCTCCTACTGTTTGTGAAATCTGACCACACCCACTTTTTGATGTGATTTGGAGGGTGTGTGTGGGGGGAGGGTTTTTTGGGGGGTCGTGGTTGAGTTCCAGCACCTATTGTTTGAGAAAAAAAGCCCTGGATTTAGATATACTAATACATTGAATCCAAGCTCCAGCTCAGATTTAGTAGTTACAGCAACTGCCCACGGCAATTATATATATTTTTTCACCTGAGTGAGTGATATATCACATAGCGCTGCATTTGTTTATTTTTTATTTCACACAGATTATAGGAGTGTGAATATGCTTAGCGGCTGTGGATTGGTTCTCTTACATTTAAAACATTCTTTGCACACTCTTCAATGGTAGCTCGCAAGACATCTATCTATACTACTAAATTACAGCAACAGTTCTGTTCCTTTTGGGACAAAAGTTTTCAATAAATAAAAGCTGACATTTGTAAGCATCCCCGTCAGTAATAAATGGTTTGTCTCAAATGCTACATCTGCAGGACAGCTTGTTCTGTTGAAAAATAACAGACTTACTGGCAGGATCACCAGGTTAAAATAAAGGAAAAAAGCCTAAAAAAGCATCTAAGAATTCACACCTTAGAATTTGTAAGCTGCAGTACAATAAATGTTTGCTTTTGGGTTTAATGCTGCTTTTTTACAGATACCGGCAACATTCAGTGCAATAGTAATGCCATGTGTAAGAACTGCAGAGACAAGCCCTGCATGCATCAGGCAGGAATGTCAAACCATAATTGCTACCTCCTGGTTTCCCCATAGGAGCACATGTAAAATGCAGTACAGGCTGTTTGATGCTATGTCTCACCCAGACACCCAGGAACTGAAAATGTCACACCTATGGCTAGTACAGAGTTAGATGTCTGTGACTTTTTACAGAATGATGGTTAATCAAAACCACCCAAGTCTTCCCAAAACCTAATTCATTAAAGTGGTTGTAGAGGCTGAAGGTTTTTTACTTTCACGCATTCTATATATGAAGGTAAAAAACTTTCAGTGTGCAGCTCCACCCTCAGCCCCCTAACACTTACCTAAGGCCCTTCTCGATCCAGTGATGTGCCTGAGACCCGAGGTTCTCTTGGGTCTCCCCCATCTGATTGGCTGAGATACAGCAGCAGGAGCCATTGCTGTCAATCACAGCCAGTGAGGCGGGGTGGGGGGTGGGGCAGGTCTTATGGATGCAGAGAGCTATCTCAGGAGCGAGCACGTACGAGTGCCCCCACAGCAAGCGGCTTGCTATGGGGCACTTGGTAAGGGGGGGGCCAGAGCGCCGAAAGAGGACTCGAGAAGAGGAGGATTGGGGCTGCTCTGTGCAAAACCATTACATAGAGCAGGTAGGTATGACATGTTTGTTTTTTTTATATAAAAATGTTTCCTTTACTATCACTTTAAGTTTTAGCGATGTTACAATTCATATACACTATAGGGTTGACTTACTAATACTGGAGAATGTAAAATCTAGTGCAGCTGTGCATGGTGGCCAATCAGCTTCTAACTTCAGCTTGTTCAATTAAGCTTTGTCAAAAAAAAACAAAAAACTGGAAGCTGATTGGTTTCTGCACAGAGCAGCTGCACCACATTTTGCACGTTCCAGTTTCATTAAATCAACTCCGGTATTTCTATTGGTTGCTTTTGTGTCAATGCAAAATACAATTGGTAGTAAATGACTGCCCACAATGTACTCATTTAAATCTTAACATACTTTATTACATGTTATCAACACATAAAGCACGCTGTAAATGTGAGAGATGTGTTTTGATATTACAGATTGCAAAGTTCAGTGCAGCAAAAACATAAATAACCCGAAAATTTGCTAAATTTATTTTTTTTTCAAAATAGAAACCCAGAATCATGACATTACTCTCACTGAGTCCACATATGACAAGGATTGCTCTGTTTAAGGTACCAGATGAAGTACAAACAAGTAGAGGAACCCTTTATTTTTAGGACACAATCCATAAGATGATCAAATTTGAGAAAAAGTTTCTCTCCAAGTAACAGGAGGGAACAAAGTAAAACTTTTGCTTGGTATAATCTGTCCCATTGTCTCCCAGTTCAATACAGGTTGGTCTGCCCAAATCTGAAAATTCAGTGGTGGACAAATAAGGTGTAATCAGGTATCTACTGGCTTTGTATGTCTTTCACTCCACTTACTCTGCTGAAAATAGATTCACAAGTAGGGTTTCTTGGCACTTTTGGTGGCCAAAGCATGCCCCAAAGTCAACAAGATCCTGAAAAAGATTAACTACCTACGTGTCTGTGAAGGTTCTCGTTTATCCAGGTTGTGATGCATCTAGTAGTAGCTAATCACATTCAGCTGGACTTGTTCTGAAATTTTGAGACCTTTCGTAACTTGTACAAGCCACTTCTTCAGTTCTAATGAATGTCAGGAAAATATTCTGGTGTTTATGTGTCTGTTTTTGTACATATATAAGAAGTTGATGACCCTTACCACTTGTGTGCACCTTATTATTATTTTTTAATTATAGGTACTTATATAGCACAGTCAATTTACACAGCACTTTATACATATATATTGTATATTCACATCAGGCTCTGCCCTCAAGGAGCTTACAATCTAATGTCCCCAACTCATACTCATACATACTAGGGCCAATTTAGACAGGATCCAATTAACCTACCAGCATGTCTTTGGGAGAAAACCAGAGCTCCCAGAGGAAACCCACGCAGGCACGGGGAGAACATGCAGACTCCAGGCAGGTAGTGCTTGTGGTTGGGATATGAACCGATGACCTCAGTGCTGCTAGGTGGAAATGCTAACCACTTAGCCACGGTGCTGCTTTCAATCTACAAACCAATTAGATGTTTTTTGGAACTTCAGACAAGTAAAAATAATTAGTTTATTAGCATTATCAGCAGGTATGTTAAATTTAAATTGTTTAAATTTACTGCATCAGACAATTGATGCATTCCTACTATACATTTGGCTCACACTTTGCTTTCGCTCTACAGATGATCATGATTTACTATGCTTTACATGACACAGTTCTTTGAAGTACTCATATAAAATAGAGGTGGCAATTTTGACCAATGGCTCCAATATTTCAAGAACTCCTGAACCTGCAGGAGAAAACACTATGCACTTCAAATGAAGCAAAAATGTGGATTCATTGTTTAATTGGCCAATCCCATTATATATGCATTTCATAAAGTCCCTTGATCATTAGTAAAGCACATGTTTCTGTAATAATTTGCTAAGATTATTGAGAAAATTGTGAAAGAAAATAGGAGTAGCTGTTATAATACCATTTTACTCAACAGGTAGCTACATAAATAAAAATGTCTTCAATTTACTTTGATATATTTTTTAATATTTATTTTAAAGTCTATTTAGAACTGTTTAGTGAATTATTAACTATTTTAAGGGTCACATGGATGTAGACAATAAACTAATCTGTTCACTCATCTGTGTTTTTTTAGGGTAAAAGGTATTTTTTTTAATGATTTTATCTCATCCCAGTGCATTTTTTATTTATAAAAAGCATTCTCTGAACATTTATTCTAAAATGTATCTACATTAAACAGTTTACTTCCCATGCTGTGTTTACTGATAATGTCTCCTAAGCAAAGACAGTGCCAGTTCATATGACCAATGCGACGGGAAAAATGATCATTGACTGATTGGTCAGGCCTGCCTGAATGGGGAGTGTAAATTGTTTTTCAGTGACCTTTATGTAGAAGTCTGGAACAGATGCATCCAAGCTACCTCCTGTGTAATGTCTGGTGAGCCTCAAGAACACAGCACAACACAGACGTCTCTATACACCTTCATGTACAATCCATGCAAAAAAGGAAGAAAGGCTGGTGCCATGAAATTTGAATAAAAAATACCAACGCGTTTCGTCCATCAGGCCTTAATCATGGCTTTTATGTAGAAGTCTGGTGTAAAAGCTAAGTTCACCTTGTGCATAAAATGGCCAATTCAGAAAAGTTGCCCCTGTAGGTTAAAATGCATTGTGTCATTTTTGAAGCTTTTGTTTATCCTAATTGTCATACCTGTAGGTCTGTTATGACCCCACTTAAAGCCTGGCCAAAATACTCCCATGCTGGTTACATCTCCATGTCTTGTCTGGCTAGTTTCCTGGACAGGCCCAATGTTAGGTGTTCACCCCAACCATTACAGTGCGCGTTGTAAAGCTGTGCATGCACAGTGTGCTCTCCCTGTCAAGTCACCTGAGTCCAGGTAGCAGATGCACCCCGTTGGGGTCTGGAGTGCACCGCAAGGTACTGGACCTTATGGCTGACTGCTGTGGATGAAGCCCTGGGTGTTTCAGGAAAGCAGGTACTCTGTAGCACCAACACGGATCACACTGGGAGCTAGAGCATGAGATTTCCCAGGGCGCGGAATCTAAGAGCCAGCAGGTGTTCACTAGGGCCCCTGATGGTGAGGATGGACTTTGCTGCAGTCTGTCTCCAGGTCGCAGCCCCCAGGGTCTCCCAGCTCATGCTCACAGTAGACTACTGGAGGATAGAAAGGAAGCAGCAGCCTGGAACAACATGGATAGCCAGGAGATAAGCCAAAAGTTCAGGGCAACAAGCAGATAGGGATAGTCAAAGAACATGCCAAAGGTCAGGATATGAAACAGACAAGGACAGTCAAGAACAAGCCAAGGTCGGTAAACAGGATCAGACGTAGGATACAGAGCAATGAGCACACAGAAGCCAAAACACACAATATTTGTCAGCGAGGCTGACTTGAAGTGCACAGGTTAATATAGAGTTCCCTGATAGGGGCTGAGGTGGAGCCATGCTTTGAGGAGAGATTACTTAAGCATCCAGGTGAGAGTGTCTGGCCTCTTAATCTGAAAAAATGGAGAGGTAAGCTGACAGACAAACATTACTGCATAACCATGACACTCCTTTGACCTATTCCTAGCCTCTGCTGCTGTGATCTCATTCCTGTAATGCTGGGGGTTAGTTCCCAATGTCTAGCTTGTCCAGAAGGCTAAATCAAAATGAAAACAGAATTGGAGTATTTTGACCAGACTTCAGATAATGCCAGAACAGGCCCACAGGCATGGCAATTATATTAAACACCATTTTAAAGAACAGAGCAGTACATTTTAACCTACTTGGGCCTCTGATACAAAAGATGAACTTAGCCTTTAAGTGAGCTTTAACAGGTTTAATGAATTAATATGTGAAATGCCTTGAGCTGTGCCAAATGCAGTAACTTTTAACAACTACCCCTTTCATCTTACAGTTATCTGCAGTATCTGAAATCTGATTAGCCGACATGGGTTACTACTCTTTGCTTGCCCTCATTGCTCTCTGAAGTCTGCAGGGGAAGCAGAGTCAAGATGATCCATTTGGTAATGTGGTAATGCGTTTGCCATAACAATCATTTCTTTTTTTCAGCCATGTGGTAGTTATTCACAGATCTTATTGCCTAAAATACAGCTAAAGCCTAGCAAATGAACCCTTAAATCAGCTGATTTTATCTCATTCCAGTGCACTTCAATTAATATTGGATGCCCCCTGTGTGTCTCACTTCTCCTCTCTCCTCACAGACTCAAGGTTCTTTTTGGCCTGTTGTATTATGAAAATGTATTGTGTATCACTGTGAAAAGTAAGAGTAAAGGGATTTGGCCTCAGTAATTGACGGGCATTAACAGTTCTGTAAACATGGTTTAAAAGAGTCTACAAAAAGTAATTTAGTAACATTTATCTAGATCTACTTTTCATATTTACTGTCTCATGTTTTTTTTTTGTTTGATTGCCTAACCTCTATGTTGGTCAGAGGTTTAAAAGTATTTTACATTTCTTAGGGAGTCATATAGAGAGGTGTTCAATGAAACCCATGACTCATAACCCTAAGTCAGTCAAGGTGGCCTCACTCATTATCCTAAGTGTATAGGGAGTTTCCAGCAGAGAAAGTGAGACCCTCTTCATTATGTGGGTAGAGCCAGGATCTCATGTCTAGAGTCCACCATATCTAAGAGAGATCATCGGACAGTGGGTGATTAAACCCTCCAGTCTCCAACCAAAACTCAGTTTTGAGTTGAGTTTTGGAACCTGTACCAATAAAAATATGAAGGCCACCATTTCTAACCTCTCCTTCTGAACATGATTGGCTGTAATATAGATCTCTGGCTTCAGTATATGTTGAGCCACAGATCTGGAACAAACATGCTTATCAAAAGTTCTGATCTCCTTAGCCGCTTGCTTTTTTCAAACAGTGACTTGGAAGGGAATGAAGTTATAGAAAGTAGGGGCCTCTTACAAGGAGGTCCACATTGCCAAACTCCACCGTTATCTTACTACAGGTTTCCTTTTATTTACCATAAGTAGTGTATAAAACAATTTCAGAATAGGTTTTTGGTTTATCAAAAATTATTTGAATACTTGCAGATTTTGATTTCAGAAAGTATTTTTTTTATACTGACATATACCAAACATATTCATAATATATATGTTGTACAACCATACTCCATACATGTATACTAAGGTTTATTATAGATAAACAAAGCTATGAAAAAATAAAAGTGTAAAAAAGTATTTTTTACAGATACCTTGTGTAACAATTTAGCTTTTGCCTGTACTGTAATACTGTATTGTGGTTGGGTAAAATGAGAATTGATTTACTTACAGTAAATGAGTTTATTCTTCATGTGGTACTTGTGCTTCAAACCCATATATTGTTGTGATCTTATTAAAATATATATGTAAACTACGTTTAAAAGTATAGTTGGTGCAGATGTGCTTTTGGTCTTTTCTGCAAGTGTAACTGTGTGCTACACATACAACCTCCTTAGTAGCATGCTGTAGAGCAAATGTTTAATAACATTTGATTGTAAAATTCATTTTTTGCAACTCAACGGCCAACTTTGACGTGCAGACATATACTGTATGTATGTTGTTTAATATCTCGTATATTTCAGTCTCCCTACACTCTTCACACAGCAACTGACAGCATATAGTGAAGCTTCCCTTTATTTGAAAAGTTAAACAGTATTTTAGAAATGTACTGAGTTGCAATAATGCAAATCACTGCCACTTACCTCTTAGCACCCCCCACCTTTTAACACAACCTGATGCAAACACTTCACTCTCTTAACATAGGAGACTGTTATAAGAACTGTGATCAGTACCTTCTATTGTTACAAATAGTTTGAGTCTAGGGTGAGATGATATCATTGTAGATACCCTAGTACACTGCAGGCCTACTCTAATAGCAACCATATCCCTGCCATTGGACTTGATGACTTGAAAAGTCTTTAAGAGAGATTTCTGTGATACCCATAGATACTAATATACCAGCTTCCATTACTCCTAATGAAATCAGAAAGATTGTGGCAGCCATATTGAGGCTGATGTACGGTATACCAGCTGGTGCAATGGCACAAAACAAGCATTTTCATTGGTTGTTGCCAGCCACAGTTAAATTTATGTTTGTATTACTTAAGACCCTTTGTGAGTTGAAGCAGTATTTAAAAAATGCAGTCCATTCAGTTACTGAGGAACAGGTGACCTCAACAAGATACATTCAATGGGAAAAAATTGAGTGCCAAATGAAGTGGCAGGAAGTTGAAAGTTGATTATATATGTGGGATGTAATGAATAAAAACTTTAGAAACTTTCAACTTGAAGCTTACTGAACTCCTCATTTTGGACTCCACCCAAAGTTCCACTATTTTGTTCTGGCACCTTTGGCCTAAAGGAAGCTGCAAAAGGAATCACTCACTTCTTCATCCCAGAAGACAGATATGTGCTGGTTCTCTGAACCATCTCACCAAATTCTAGTGCCACCTCCTATACACTTTTATATTGACAAGCTACCGATACCTATTCTATTTATAGAAGACACCTTCTTAAATGTGGCTTATACCAAGGGCTGTATTTAAGTGATTTGCCTTAACTAATCATAGTTAGTTTCATGCCTATGGATGTCTGTAATAAGATCACAAAATAACGGTACCTGCCGCTTATTCCCATGTTGGAATAAAGGACTTCAGCTCCATGTGGCCATTGCACTCACCCAGGTCTTTATACATTGTATTTAATATTGATACCACTATTAAATCAGTTATGTTGATTCCCAGTGAGCTACTAAAAAATACTCATTGTCACAAAATGATTATTCCTTTGTATGTGGCCAGCAGGTACATTTTCATTACCCTTCCTTTTACATTTCTCATCTATTCCTGCCCAAGGGGCCTATTTTCAAAAACACATTTATTGGTAAAACAAGGATATCACATGCCAACCAACCACATTGGTGAAAGAATTAAATTGGTTTTGTTTGGTAACAATGTTATTTTTTCTTTGTACTTTAGTTTTTGTGCCTACACCCTCCAAGCACTTTAAGCAGATATAAAGGTTTCATGTTTTAATACTTAATGGAACAAATTCACATTTTCATTTTTAAAGTATATTGAAAGTTTTGATGCTTATCTACATATCCAGCCCATAAAGACAGTCTTCAGAAAAAGTCCATAGAAAAATATAGAAATAGCATGAACCAGAATGTTTTATATGTGCGTTGATGCAAACATTTTGTTTTTTTTTCCCCAGTCCACATAATCATCGAGAATTGTTGGGTAGTATGTGGCTTATTATCAAAACATACTGACTACTCAGTTTCAATACCATGAGATATATAGTACTTGTTATCATATGGCAAGTTCAGCACTGAGTTAATGAAGAACAAATCCATAATGGCTCAACCATTTTTGCAGTTGTTTGCTGTAGATCCAGCAGCTTTGATTGTGAAGGTATATTTCCAAAAGGAGATCAGCAAGCCCTCACACGGATTTCCTTATGTGTGCTGGGAATACTGTCATTCCATATTTTCACAACTGATATAAAATACAAAGAAACTTCCCATAACTGAAAGTATTCCATTGTCCTCATCTTCTGAACTAGAAGTCCAAAGGTCGAATCATCATTGTTGTTGAACGCAAAGAGTAGCTTGGCCCTTTAAAATAATGCCATTTTATTCCATTCAGTTTTCCATGGTTTTGGCCAGCGTTGTAGTACATCCCATTAAGGTTAGAAGGGCCACAGGCATCAAACCACCAACCTGTATAAGGACATATGAAAACATTTCACAGATAGTTAGAATATTGACTGTAGGGAAATATATATGAAATAAAAAAAGAAAAATGCTCTCAATTGATTCAAGGTGCAGTAAAACAGTAAGAAATCACAGTCTTACTATTTTATGGTTCATAAAACAGCCACAGATATAGTAAATTAGCCTATCCCCAGCTGTCATGCTGCAGAGAAGGACCCCTGCTCTCTATGTCAAATCAGTGGTCATGCTTCCTTCTGATTAAAGAGCAATAGCTCTAACACACCCAAGATGTGTCGAAGAGAGTTGTGGTTTTTTTCCCGCAGTTGGGGGGGTCAGGCTTTTTACTATGTCTATGGCTAAGTAAAAGGCAACACACTGATCATTTACTATTTCTCGCCACCTATAATCTATTGACTGCATTTTATATGAGTGTTACGTTGGGCTTTAAAAATCTACTTTTGGTGGTTACAAATTAGTTGAATCATAACCTGGCATTTTTTGTAACTTTCACAGACTCCAGTGATATCCCTATTAGAATGTCTATTTTTGGCAAACCCATACAGCCATTGCAAATCCAAAAGATGGTGGCATACTCCATTGTTGAAATTGTTAAAAAGTGAAGAATAAACAAATAGAAGAGTAAAGTTGTATTATGCCTCGTACACACAGTCGGATTTTCCGAGGGAAAATGTGTGATAGGACCTTGTTGTCGGAAATTCCGACCGTGTGTAGGCTCCATCACACATTTTCCATCGGAATTTCCGAAACACAAAGTTTGAGAGCAGGAGATAAAATTTTCCGACAACAAAATCCATTGTCGGAAATTCCGATCGTGTGTACACAAATCCGACGGACAAAGTGCCACACATGCTCAGAATAAATAAAGGGATGAAAGCTATGGCCACTGCCCCGTTTATAGTCCCGACGTACGTGTTTTACGTCACCGCGTTTAGAACGATCGGATTGTCCGACAACTTTGTGTGACCGTGTGTATGCAAGACAAGTTTGAGCCAACTTCTGTCTGAAAAAATCCTAGGATTTTGTTGTCGGAATGTCCGAACAAAGTCCGACCATGTGTACAGGGCATTAGACTTATCACTTGGCTACAGGTTTGTAGGCAAATCCTTACTATTGGTGTTAGTAAAAGATATTAGAATCTAGCAATGTTGTCTTCCCAAAACTGTGACTTGTGGTTTGGGTGGAGTGTATCTTTAAACTAAATTGTGCACAAGTCTCTAAATGGTATATTGAGACTAAACAAATTGTTTGAATAGTCACCTTGGTTATCCAGTCGTAACAATATATCTGCACCTGACTGGGCATGCAAAATGACAGGAAATTGCTTTTCACATGCTTGGATAATTGAAGTCAACATTCATTCAATTTTTGGGGTGAAGTGCCTGAACTTCTTTAGTAAATCAGCCTTATTGTCTCTAATTGATAGATTAACATTGATGTGTCTCTACACCGAGTCACCTTAAAAGCTAATGTTTTCTAATGTAATAAAGTTTATTGAAAGTATCTATTACAGAGGTAAGGATTCCTGTGCACAATGTATATTTCTACACAGAGCTTTAAATTTATGATGCCTATACTTTGGGCAATTATTATACAGCATGCGTAACTTTATGTAATCCCTAACAATAAATATCTCTTTTTTGCTCACTTTTGGTATGTTAAATATACCTCTGAATGCGTTTACAATTATAATTACAAAAATAAACCTGCCAAATTCATTGAGCTATTAACTTCCTGTGCATGCTGCCTCTGCTGACTGTTATCAGTTAGCACTGCTCCCTGTTCCCTCTGTGGACTACAAAGCATCCCCCCTATGTTATGGAGAAGCGGAGAGGGGTAGATATTCTGCAGTTCTGAAGTACAGAGTCAATGCTGCTCCTTATAGATATAATACAGAGAGTAAGCATTGTTGCCCCAAGACAGTAATGCCCCGTACACACGGTCGGATTTTCTGATTGGACCTTGTTGTCGGAAATTCCGACCGTGTGTAGGCTCCATCACACATTTTCCATCGGATTTTCCGACACACAAAGTTTGAGAGCAGGATATAAAATTTTCCGACAACAAAATCCGTTGTCGGAAATTCCGATCGTGTGTACACAAATCCGACGGACAAAGTGCCACGCATGCTCAGAATAAATAAAGAGATGAAAGCTATTGGCCACTGCCCCGTTTATAGTCCCGAATAAACGGGGCAGTTTATATATATATATATATATATAAACGCGGTGACTCCTGCATGTCACCGCGTTCAGAATGATCGGATTTTCCGACAACTTTGTGTGACCGTGTGTATGCAAGACAAGTTTGAGCCAACATCCGTTGGAAAAAATCCTAGGATTTTGTTGTTGGAATGTCCGAACAAAGTCCGACCGTGTGTACGGGGCATTAGTGTGTTACTGAACTGCACATTACTGGTTAATGTGGAAATAAGGAAACATTTGGTTAAAACAATAATGCAGCCACCACATCTAAAGGTCAGTATATTGCAATATTTTACATTTTTTGTTCTTTGGTTTAGGTACACTTTAAAACACAAAATAGATTTATTTTCTAATTTTGAAGTGCAAGAGGGGGGAACTCATGTCAGGGTTTTGTATTAACCAGCAAAGCCTAGTATAAAAGTGGAAGGTGTTATACTAGACTGTCCTTACAGCTTTGTTTGCCAGCGTCCAATTTCCTGAAAGCAGCTGCATTGGTTCCAGAAAATCATTCTGTGTTCTTCTATGTACAATTAAGAAATATTAATTTACTTGCAAGGAATATTTGTTTCTGATATATTAAGTTGCTGTTGCATTTTACAATTTTGCATTATACTCGGCAGTGGCTAAATCCAAAGACATTTTGTTGAGGTGCCCAGGTTCGAAATCTTCATTCTGTGCTCGTTCATATGGATTTTGTTTCTAGGTGATCCATCAAAAGAGACAGTACATCATTTATCTCCATGGAGATGACAAGGGGCTCGTTGCCAGGGAAATTCACTTATGTATACGTAGTTAACACTGGCCATCGCATCAAGCAGCTATCACTCTACACTGATCTCTCGGTAATAACTTTGTGTTTTCCTTTGAGGTAACACTTCATGATGGGTCTACAGGGAAAGATTTACACCAAATACATTTGGCATGTTTCGTGTTTTCAAATCGTTCCTACAATCAACTACACAACAACACCACTGGGAGCAATAGTGAATAAAAGATACATTTTTCAATTAATCTTTAGTCCTATGAATAAGTGACTGTACAACTTTTCATCATAAATAATCTTTTACGATTTAAACCTTAAAGGGTCAGTCCCCCTAAAACTGATGGCATAGTTATGGTTTTATTCTGATGGGCTGCATGAGCAATCTTTTTATATCTCTTTGGGGCCCCAGTTTTCAGGCCTGACTTGCACACCAAAAACTCTGTTGAATTTTCTTTTTAAATAGATATAGATATATATGTAGAGCTAGGAACTCCACAACTAAAAGAAAAGCATAAAGCTTTTATTATATTAAATAGTGTAAATGTTACTGGACAATGTTACTTGTAAATCATCTAACACGTCACATCAACTTCTCTACTGGAACAAGCCAGGTTAAGGTGCAATCTGCTCACACTTAAATTCATTAAATACAGTCCAGCCTTTTCAAAATGAACCTTACTTTCTTGCGTCTTCATGGGAATAATTAAAAAAAAAAAACACCCTTTGCTAAAACATTTTTTTTAAAAAGATGTATAAAATATCCATGCCCATGCTTCCGTCATTTTATTCCCATAGCCCTCCATTTAAAAACCCTTCACTAAACATTCCAGTTCACTAATAGCAAGCTGGAACTTTTAATATTCTAGCTAGATCATAGTTTTGGCTGCCCCACAGATCACAGTCTATGAAGTGAGATGGCATTGTGTGTAACTGTGCTCTGTATAACCCAAGGGCCAGTAAAATGTATTCAGCCACTGTTCTGTTGGCTAACACATTTTTATAAGATGTGGCTCTAACTCTAAAAAGATCATTGATGCAAAATAAATATTTGAAATCATTGGTTAATGCTAATGGGCTGAGCCCCAAACAGAACACTCCCTGAAATTAGGTCACATTCTTCTTGTTCTATTTATTGTAGTGTAACATGCTCGCTTACCACACAACTTATTGTTACTTGCTCTCTCACCAGTCTATCAATACTATCACACAGGCCAACATTTTTTAAAATATTTTAGAATTGCATGTCCTTAACTGGGTGGACCTCAGAATTCAGATACAGGGGTTGCAGCTTAGAAGAACCCAAAAAATATAATAGGGCAGTTGGTGAAAGGACCCAATGAATATAAGAAGGTAGTGGGTGAATCAATCTATTGGCATCTATCTATATCTTAAGCTGGGTACACAACAAGTGGGTTGAACAAAAAAAAAGACAACTGACATTTTCTTGGATCAACACAAGCAATGTTGATGGAGAGATCTCTCCCACTATGACATTGTATTCTGACAGGGGGGACTTCCATTAGCTGTGAGTGCTGACAGAGTGATAGTTTTCCAGTAGCACCATTCGACAGAGGCCCATCATTAGACTGGCTTCTGTTGAACACACAGCTATACACATGGACCGAAAGTTGGCCAGTACCTGCTTGATTAACCGATTTTCAGCCCATGTGTTCTGGGCTTTAGTATACATTTTGGTTAAACTGCCCATCAAGCAAAGTGACCTGCACAGAAATATCAGTTATAGGTGAAATAATCCTTTAAGTTCATAATGGTATAGTGAAGAAAATAGTTCATGTCTTCATTGGGGCTTGACCTAACAGTGAGCAGTGCATTTTACCATACCTGAACACAGCATATAAACTGGAGATGCTGTTCTCTATCATTATTGCCAAAAGTATAATTCAGATATTTGAAGATACACATAGTGAATTGGGATGAGTCAATCTAGCCTAAATTTCACAAACTTTCTTCTAGTGCTTTGATGGCCAGGTGATCCTGAATCTTTACCGATATAGCCCATCCTCAGTCTGGTTCGGAGGACTTGCTAAAGCTTTCTTACTTCTTTCCTTTATAGGTCTTTGTGGGCCAATATCTTCTTCTTCCCTCCTTCTTTCCCCCTATCTTTCGTCCGTCTCTTTTTCTTATGTTTTTCTATATCTTAAAGTGATTGTAAAGTCTTGTTTTATTTTATATAAAATAACAAACATGTTATACTTACCTGCCCTGTTGCAGTGGTTTTGTCCATCTTCTGCTCTCTTCTTGCCCCTCCCTCCTGGTGAGTGCCGCCACAGCAAGCAGCTTGCTATGGGGACACCTGAGCCAAGTCACAGCTCCCTGTGTCCATTCAAACACGGAGCTGCGACCCAGCCCCGCCCCCTTCTCTCCTCATTGGCTGACTGACTTTGACTGACAGCAGTGCAGCTGCTGTGTCTCAGCCAATCAGGAAGGGAGTCCTGGGACAGCCGAGGGACTTGCAGACATTGCTGGACAGAGATGTGGCTCAGCTAAGTATTGGGGGTGGGCTGGATGGATTAAGATAAAAAAAGCCTTCTGACTTTACAACCACTTAAAACTCTTATGCTCACTCATTATGTGACAATGTCCCTTTATGAGAAGCTTTCCCTCAACAGTTTGATGAATGTACTACCATTGTATTTTATATCAATGATACATTTTATCTACCTGATGGGGAGGACACCCTCTAATGTTCTTCCTTTATTAGAATCAATAAAAATATATTTGTCTCTAAAGTTCACAAACTTTGTGGTGAACCACATTTAGATCTATAACGGCAAATCATGTTATTTAAAGCTGGCCATTTGTAAGGCTAATAAGATTCCGATTGTGAAACAAAGCCAAGCACTGCCATAAGGGGCATGTATCATTGCCAAAAAAAAAAAGAAACCTGTATCGTTCCCTACACATAATTGCCATTGCTGCTGTGAGCCCACAATTTATTTATTTTTTACAGAAAGGGGCCTGTGTTATACTGTACCCAACACACCCATTACCCTGCACCCTCTGGGAGCAGCCACAATCCACACAATTTAGTTTCCATTCCTCTTCTTCCCAAAGCCAGACTCCCCTTCTCTTGTGCCTGGAATGCCTGTCCACAGATACAATCATAACTTCCTTCGTTGAACCCCGCCACTTTAGATGAGGTTGCAAAATGTTTCTCTAACGTCCACCTTACCACCTGCCTCCTGGACCCTGTTCCCTCACAATGCTATGTTCACCTTCTGGCTCTATTCTACACTCCCTAACTCATATCTTCAATCTCTCCCCCTCTTCTGGCATCTTTCCATGCTCTCTAAAACATGCAATAGTTACCCCCATTCTTAAAAAGCCCTCACTAGACCCCACCAATCTTAACAACCTTCACCCTTTTTCCTTGCTCCCCTTTTTATCCAAACTCCTTGAACGTCTGGTTTACAACCTACTGAGCGCCCACCTCACCAAGAAAAACCTTCTTGATCCCCTTCAGTCTGGATCCTGCCCTCAACACTCCACGGAAACTGCTCTCCTAAAACTCACAAATGATCAGCTAACAGCTAAATCCAGTGGACATTATTCTGTATTCTTACTATAAGACCTCCCTGCTGCCTTTGACACAGTGGACCACCTCCTCCTAAAAAACTCCATGCCTTTGGTCTCCGTGATTGTACTCTTCGCTGGTTCTCATCCTATTTATCCAACCGCACCTTCAGTGTCACTTACAACTCTACTTATTCCTCTCCTCTCCCTTTCTCTGTCGGTATCCCCCAAGGTTTTTTTCTTGGACCTATCTTATTCTCCATCCACACCTCCTCCCTGGGTCTGATAATAGCCTCCCATGGCTTCCAATACCCTCTCCATGCTGACGAAACCCAAATCTACCCTGCTACTCCTCAGCTCACTCCTTCAGTCTCCTCACGTATCACTAATTTACTAACAAACATATCAGCCTGAATGTCACACCACTTCCTCAAACTCAATCTATCCAAAACGGATCTCATGATTTTTTCTCCTCCACGTGCCTCTTCCCCTGATTTCTCTGTCAAGATCAATAGCAGTGTAACCCTGGACTCTGGACTATCCTTTCCCATGTCCTAACACTTTCCATATCTTGATGCCTCAACCTCTGCAACATCTCAAAAATATGTCCCTTCCTAACCAATGACACCACAAAGCTCCTAGATCATCTCGCACCTCGACAACTGCATCCTCACGAAATGACCTTAACAAAGGCCACTCCCTCTTCAGTCCATCATGAAAGCTTCTGCCAGGATCATCCACCTTACCAACTGCTCAGTGTCTGCTACCTCTCTCTGTTAATCCCTCCACTCACCAAAAAAAATGAATTCAAAATTCCAACAACAGCTTAAAAAGCCATTACAAAGTATAACCTAGTCTCAAAGTACCAAACTACTTGTTCCCTTCATTCTTCCCAAGACCTCCTGCTTTCTAGTTCCCTCGTCACCTCCTCCCATGCTCACCTCCAGGACTTTTCCCGAGCCTCTCCTATCCTATGGAACTCCCAACTCCAGTCTGTCCGACTATCTCCTACTCTGCCTTTAGACGATCGCTGAAAACCCTTCTCTTCAGAGAAGCCTATCTTGCCTCCACCTAACAACTGTACTTTTACTTTCTCCATCAGATTATCCCCCCACAGTTATTACCTTTTGTATTACTTAACCCTCGCTCTTAGATTGTAAGCTCTAATGAGCAGGGCCCTCTAATTCCTCCTGTTTTGTATTGTAACTGTAACGTCTGTCCTCATGTTGTAAAGCACTGTGCAAACTGTTGGCGCTATATAAATCATGTATAATAATAATAATAACACCTATATCAAATATATGGTGACCTCTAACCATACTTTATGACCATAATGAAATGGAAAAATCTAAATCTTGTTGACAGTTTTTGCACAAAATCTGAATTAAGTCTCGAAGCAAATCTGTGGCTATGTAAACAACAGATTAACTTTAATGCCCCCCTCCACAGCAGCACATACCCACCTTTCCTTCACTTCCCTGCTGTTTCAATCAGCCTCCAGAAGTGAGGAATGGAAGCTGTATTCAAATTCTAAATTGCTTTAGTTGGAGCTTACACAGACATAAGGATTTTCTTCTTGAACCTGCATGACAGGGCTGGGCCAATTGGCTGTCACTGAGAGGAAGGGGGAAAATAAATAGCACGCTGTTCACAATCAGACGTACTGGGTGCTTTATTTGAATCTGGAGGCTGAATGGAGCAGTGGGGACGTTTGCTTTGCTCTACATGGTCAAAAGCACAGGTTTGCTTTAGGGTTGATAACCTATTTTTTGTGTTACTAGGCTTAAATGAAACAGACCCTTTTTTTATTGCAACATCGATAACAAGAGAAAACCCAGAGCAACCTAAGAACCAATTTATGTAAAATAATATTTTGATGTCTGACACAGATGATGTATATCGTGCGAGTTTCTGTAGATAACAAAAAAATATTTATAAAGGAACCTGATTGCATAATTGCTCTGAAAACAATGGTTCTACTCGTTTGCATAGCTGATTTCTTGGCCAACTACCATAACACAATACATCACTATAAACAAGTTGATGGAAAGCATTGCTTCTTCAGAATTAAAGCACCAGACCTCAAAGAAACTACTGCCCACTGTCACAACAAATCTAAGTAGACCTGACATGGACCTGTTCTCCATCCATCAGTAGCTGACTAGACTGTCTGTAGGGAACCAGCTTGCTGTCCTGTGCTGTGTACAAGTGTCAGTTTAGTATGTGTATATAAGCACACATTTTACAACAATGAGATAAAGGCTCTTATCACATTTAAAGGGGAATTCTATTGTTTATATTATCGTTTTCCAATATTATAGTAGTGTCAGTTATGCCATTGTAATACGAGTTATTAAAGCCCCACTCGTGCTTAGAACTTAAAAAAAAAAATGAATTGCTGCACTGTAACTAAAGGAAATAACTTTCACTGAAATGCTTACTATTGCCGCTGCTGTTCTCTGTAGATTCACTGATCTTGGATCCGATACCCAGTGCCACTTATTCTAAGCCCAAGTGTCATGAACACAAACTTTGGGGGCCGCTCATTAAGTAACCCTGGCCTCACAGGAGAATAATGCCTGCAGGAAATTGCACTGACACAATTATATGGTGTCATTCTTTGCAGCATTTAAGACCGCCCACTGCTGGAGGAAGAATAAGAAAAAGGACCTTTGACATCCTGAGAATCAGTTTAAGACGCTGTAGCAGGAGTGCGCAGTGTCCCCGAAGCCGTTGCACTTGCGCAGCAGGCGCAATGACCGCTGGGCACCCGTAATCGCTAGTGACAGAGTGAGAACCAGGATCTGTGTGTGTAAAGGGGAGAGGAGACAAATCTTGTGTTCCTACTAAGTAGGAACAATAGCCACATTCCCCCCACAGTTAGAAACACACATAGGGAACACAGTTAACCCCCTGATCGCCCCCTAGTGTTAACCCCTTCCCTGCCAGTGACATTTATACAATGGGCCACAGGTTGTGTACCCTTTCAATAACTGGTTCCTCATAGATTGCTGCCAAACCAACACTTTGGGGAGTGTCAGTCTCCTGGGTCTCACACAGTTCTAACTGGTCCCTATATTGTAGTAAATTGGGGTCAGGGGAAGGAACAAAAGAGAGCTACGGTGGCCCCAGGAGATCAGCCCTGCAGGGGTGGTCAGTATTCCACAGACTTTAGGGACCAGGTCTAGTGGTTGGAGTTGTGTTTAGCAGTGTAGACACAAGAAAAGGTGAGTGTTTATGCTATTCCTTTACAGGTAATGACAATGTTAGTAAAACATTTTCACTGCAGGATAATAAGATTATTTGAATTATTAGAAAAATTGTGTTTCTAAAGCAGTGGTTCTCAACTCCTGTCCTCGGGACCCACTAACAGGCCAGGTTTGCAAGATATACATCACAGGAGATATCATTTGCTGCTCAGGGATTGCAGTATTTTAGTCTTCATCTCCCCAAGGTAATACTTAAAATCTGGCCTGTTAGTGGGTCCTGAGGACAGGAGTTGAGAACCACCGGCCCAAAGGCTCCTGTAAGGTCTAAAAGGTGGTCCTCTATTAAAGTGATACTAAAGCCTTGTTTTTTTTTTTTTTTTTAAATAACAAACATGTTATACTTACCTGCTCTGTGCAGTGGTTTTGCACAGAGCAGCCCAGACCCTCCTCTTCTTCTATCCCTGGCCCATCCCTCCTGCCGAGTGCCCCCACATTAAGCAACTTGCTAAGCAGGTACCCAAGCTGAGCCACTGCTCTGTGTGTCCATTTAGACACAGAGCTGCAGCTCGACCCCACCCCCCCTCTCCTCATTGGCTCACTGACTTTGATTGACAGCAGTGGGAGCCAATGGCGCCCTCCTGCTATCTCAGCCAATGAGGAGAGAGAGTCCCAGCCAGCTGAGTCTTTCCTGCAACATCGCTGGATCGAGGTGACGGCTAATGTTGCAAATGCACCAGTTTCAAGGAAGTGTATTTGTAAATGCAAACTAATCTGGATGGTTTTGCTAGCGTGTAACAAGACCAGTTAGCCAAAATATGTACAAACTACAGGGAACACTAGCACCTAGACATTTTTAGCAGACTGTTGAGATCACATTAGAACTTTTAAAAGGGTTTTATCCCCATATACGGATATCTGTGAAACACACATTGCATAGCATGCAAAGTAGAATCAAGAAATGTGTTGACGTTCTTTAAACATGTTAATCTAATATTAAATAAAGAGTCTTTATTTTTCACTTTATTCTTTGCCATGTTTAAAAGTACACATGTATAACAAGTAATGTATATTTGCACATGCTCACGTCTTTCACCAAATCCATCAGTACCGTGTCACACTAAAGTGCAAGTGAGGGGCTGGGGGAATTAAGCATCGGAAACGTTTGAAAAATGGAAAAGGCTGAAGAGAGCAAGCTCATGTCATCGGCGAAGAGCGCAGCCCAACCAATGGAAATGACCGTGTTTTTGTGATAATAATATTAAAGCCATCAAAGAAGAACTCAAACAAATGAATAACATAATCAGTAATAATCTAAATATTTACTCTGTCCCTCCAACGTCATTTTTCAAAGGAGTTTCTCCAGATGAGTGATATGAACTGTTAATGGCACAAGGCAACAGCCAATAAAAACACAACCTTCTACAGTAAGATTGCAAGAAACAAAAGGCTGCTTGTGCTGCTTCCATGTAGAGCCCCTTCTTGGTCTACAAAGTGAATACTATGCATGGAAATAGATCCAAAATAACAATAATTTGCATGCAACTTAATAATAGCTTAGAGAACAACACAACAGTACCAGCATTGATGTTGTCATGAGATGACAATATAATTGTAAGAAAACAATTTGCATTGATCTTGCTATACTGTCTCTTGTGGCTGAGTTCAGCCTATAGTTAAGCAGTCATTTGGATGGAAAAAAGGCAAGTTGGAAGTATTTATGACTCTCACTCTGGGAAGTGTACAAGATAGCTTTTACAGCTGTATATTTTCTTCCTTATTATTTTTTAAAGTTGACTTTAGCTTTATACAGATAAAAGGATAGGTTTGGATGTAGATAAGTCGAGAGGGTTGTGTAAATTTCATTTGGTTTCATGTCCTTGTGTTGTTAGGTTATAGCTCTGTCTTGTGTACTTCCAGATTTCGTGCCTTCCGGATGCCTCTGCTTGCTTAAAATTTTACCCTCTTTAGCCCCGGAAGGTTTTACCCCCTTAAAGAGGGACTGCAGTCTGCTCACATAATTTGTAATAAAAACATCTTTGCCATTCCGAAGCTTCCCTCCAACCACTTTGTATATTATTTTATAAATACTGTGATTCTGTACTTGCCAAATATGCTGCAGAAATCTCCCTCCACGGAGTCTGGCTGCATCCATTTTAACTGTGGGCAGCTGAAGGTGCTGCCTGTTCACTTCCTGGATTTACAAAGACACACAGAGACACGTCTCCAGCTCTTCAGCTCTCATTGGCCCTCACCCCCCCTCCCTTCCTGGCAAACTCTCACTAGAGTGAGAGAGAGAGCTGTGTATGATGTCATAAGCCTAGGCTAATGACCAGACAAGAAACAGGAAGTGGGCTGTAGAAGGTATTTACTGGCTGAAAAAAAAATGTTTTACTATCCAAAGTTAAAACAACAAGAGCAGATGATTTATTAGATGGAAAGATGAAAAAAGGACTGAAGTTCTGCTTTAATGACCAGGCCATTTTTTGCTATATGGCACTGTGGTTCATTACCTGACAATGGTGTGCAAAGCTGTACCCAAACAAAATTGATGTCCTTTTTTTCCCACAAATAGAGCTTTCTTTTGGTGGTATTTGAGCACCTCTGTGGTTTTTATTTTTTGCGCTATAAATAAAAAAAGACCCACAATTTAAAAAAAAAAAAAAACTACCGTAGTTATCGGCTTATAACACGCACATTAATTTTAAGAGGGAGGTTTCAGGGAAAAAAAAAAATTTAAATAAGGAACTTTGAAGCAAAATAAGGGTCAGTGCCCATCTGCAGTCTCGCCATTGCCATCAATACAGCCTCATCAATGCCCATCTGCAGCCTCACCATTGCCACCAATGCAGCCTCATCAATGCCCATCTGCAGCCTCACAAGTGCCATCAATGCAACCTCATCAGTCCACATCAATGCAGCAGCCTCACCATTGCCATTAATGCAGCAGCCTCACCATTGCCATCAATGCAGCAGCCTCACCATTGCCTTCAATGTAGCAGCCTCAACATTGCCATCAGTGCAGCCTGATCGATGCCCATCTGCAGCCTAGAGGGGACAGGGAGGGGGGAGGCCCAGGAGACGGGACTTCCTTTTACAGAGGCCCCGAAGTAAACAGGAGATTTTCACTGTATGTAATCTGACAGCGCTCGTCCCGCCCCCTCCCTGTCCCCTCCGAGGCATCTAAAATGGAAGTATTGGCGTATAACACGCCCGTGCTATTTGCACCCAATTTTTAGGGTGAAAAAGTGAGTATTATACGACAATATATACAGTATATTTTTTACTTTCAGCTATGAAACATTAAAAAAAATGTAAAAAAACTAATTTCTTCATCAGTTTAGGCCAATATGTATTCTGCTACATATTTTTGGCTAAAAAAATCCCAATGAGTGTGCACAAAAGTTATAGCGTCTACAAACTTTAGGATATTTTTATGGCATTTTTATTTATTTATTTATTTTACTAGTAATGGTGGCGATCAGCGATTTTTAGCGGGACTGCGACATTGCGGCGGATAAATCGGACACCTAACTGACACTTTTGACACTTTTTTGGGGACCAGTGACACTAATACGGTAATCAGTGCTAAATAATATGCACTGTTACTGTACTAATGACACTGGCAGGGAAGGGGTTAACGCCAGGGGCGATCAAAGGGTTAAGTGTGTCCCTAGGGGATGCATTCTTACTGTATGGAGGGTGGACTCACTGTATGAACAGAGAGATCTGTGTTGCTGCTTAGCCTGACAGGACGGCAATCTGCCTTGTTTACATCGGCAGACTGCCATCCTGTCTCTCTGGAGAGTGATTGCGGGTGGCCGGCGGACATCGCCGGACCCACTGATTGGCTCCACCTGTGGCCAATCAGCGTGCGCGCCCCCGCTGGCTATTGCACAGAATGACTTACAGGTACGTCATTTCTCGCTTTAGAGCCAATCGGCTGCAGTATATGTAATGCGGCCGGTCGGCAAGTGGTTAAATAAGAACTATACTATCAGAAAAAGAACGTTCTCTTTTTATAATGTTCACTCTTAGATATAAATAAATCTTTATAACCCAGAAAATTACAGAGTTATCATTTATTGTAGACTACAATATCATTTTTTTAAAACAAAAGTGTGTTTCTACGCTGAAGTGTAATGAGTTATCAAAGAGCTGCACCTATCTATCACCCGAATACCAAAAGTGATGTAAAAACATATATATATATATATATATTAATAATAGTGCGCTTCTGGTTACTATGCAAGAAACAAAATACTGAAAATGTATCAATATACAATCAAACTGTGAAATGAATAGTCCATAAAGTTCAATATTGCAATACTGCAAGTCCATGTGCCAAAAGCAATGAAAGCATATAGTGGAATGAAGGTGTATCTAATTCTTCTCAAGATAATGATATACAGTATCCCAGCGGGTGGCAAACCACGTGAATTGTTAAGGAATTCCACCACACACACGTGCCCTCCACCTTAATCAAGCCTTTTACCTTACCTCCATCAGTTGCCTACACAAAGAGAACTACCGTATATTCTGCAGCTCTCAGCTGGATTTCAAGAGATATCAGTCGGTGAATGAGGAGGTCGCAGAGAGGATTTTCAGAACCTTGGAGTGAACACTCGCCAGACAATGGAGCATGTCAAAGCATCCAAAACAGGCGGCTGTCTGAGTTAAATCTGAAGTTGTGGCGTTGGTATTGGGGAAAATCATATGTTGAAACCCAGTGGACCATACTGATCCCATTTAGAGACACCTGGAGGGTCCATTATTTCTCATGAGTGTTTGATCTCTGTAATTGGGGATCACAACCATTTGGTAAGAGGCTTGATTACCGTGGAGGGAACGTGTGTATGGTGGAATTCCTTAACAATCCATGTGGTTTTCCACCCGGTGGGTTATATCATTGTCTTGAGAAGTATTCCACTATATGCTTTCATTGATATTGGCACATAGACTTATTTCCATATTGAACTTTATGGACTAATCAATTCACTGTTTGATTGTATATTGATACATTTTCAGTATTTCATTTCTTGCATAGTAACCAGAAGCGCACTATTATTGATGTGTATATATATATATATATATATATATATATATATATATATATATATATATATATACATTTAAAATGGTTTCAAAGCCTCAATTTTTTTTTCTTTAAAATAATAAACATGTTATACTTCCCTGCTCTTTGCAGTGGTTTTGCACAGAACAGCCCCAATCCTCCTCTTCTCAGGTGCCCACTGGTGCTTTTGGCTCCTCCCCCCTGTGCGTTTGCTACGGGGGCACTCATACCTGCTCGCTCCTGAGCCAGTTCTGTGTGTCCATAACACACACAGAGCGGGGCTCAGCCCTGCCCCCCACTCCCTCCACAGTGGCTGTGATTGACAGCAGTGGAACCAGTGAGGAAGGAGAGAACCGAGAGAGCCTCTGCTCTCATGCACATTGCTGGATCGAGATCAGACGCAGGAGGAGGTAAGTATAAGGGGGGGGGGGGGCGATGCATGCAGAAGTTTTTTATCTTGAGGCTGGGTTCACACTGCGGCCGTTGCAGACATCGCATGTGATTCGCAGCGCACTGCTGTTCACATCACATGCGATGTCTGTGCTGTGCGATATCAGCCATACAGATAGTATGGCTGATATCGCACCGCATTCGGTCCAAACTCGCACAGGACCCTTTTTTTTGTTCGGACCAAAATCGGATCGCATGGGTGTTCACACCTATGCGATCCGAAAGTGTCCGGATTGTCAGTTCGCATTGCGATATGCGGGCTGAACTGGGGGTGTCATTAACATTGTATGACACTCCCCAGCAGTTCGCATATGGCAGTGTGAACTGCCGTGCGAGTTGGTGCGGTGCGGGAACCCGCAGTAAATTCGCTGCGTTCCCGCACCGCAGCAGTGTGAACCCAGCCTGAAGCAGAGAATGCATTACGGTAAAAAAAAAACTTTTACCTTTAGAATCACTTTGAATGCATTTGAAAACCTTCCCTGCAGAGCATGTGTATACAGCTCTTGTCTTATTTTAAATATTACTGTGCAATACATAACAAATTCCCAGGTATTCATCTTGCATTTGCACTTGGTTGGTTTCTAGATTTTTCTAAGCTATATACAAAACAACTGTCCTGAGGAAGACGAGCTTGTGCCTCATCGAAACGTCGAAATAATATCTTCACTGTGCGTTCACCTTTCAGTCTTCACCACTGTCAATCTGCAATCATGACCGGGAAGACTACCCTGCAGTAGAGTGATCTGAAAGCGAGGCTTGAACCGCTCATGAAGCGCAGCGGGGAAGGGACGACATCGATGACGGTGTGGAGGACGGTCTATGTGGACAGCTTTACCCCGCATGTCTGCATACTTAGATATGCCTGTTTTAATCATCAATCATATGAGTTGCTAAATGTTGTACCTTCATTAAATGTAACCATATTGCTACACTTAGAGGCGCCTCTCTTCTCTTTTATACTCAGTTGTGACGTGCCGCTACTTGTATATCAAGACATCGCTTGTATAGCAAGTCAAAATTGATTAAAAAAAGTAACTTGTCTTGCAAAACGCTCTCAAACCAAGTTACTCTCAAACCAAGGTTTTATTGTTTATGTTTATTTTGTCCCCAAATATACAGAGATAATACCAAACAAAGTTTTTGGCATTCAGAAAAAAAGCAGATGCTTTTTACATACCTCCGGTCAGCATAAGCGCACACTTGCACATACAGCTGTCGTTATCCGCGTCTTTTGTACTGAAATCAGCCCCGTGTAAGATCAGACTGCTTTGCTTTCCTGCTGTTCCGCTGTGACCCTTTAAGTATAATCTAGAACAGAACACAAGACAAAAAATAAGATGTTCATGCATAATTAAGGAATATTGGCTTTTTTTTTACATCGAGTCTCACTGAAAATAAATGACCAAACCAGTGTAAACTCTGACCTAAACTGTGTTATAACAATGGATGTATAGATATTAGTCATTGAGCTTACTAAAGGGAATAAATATATACAGGGGGTATCCATACATGATATAGGTAATCCAAGCCTAAACACTGCTGTACTTCCTGCTTAGTGGAATAGCAGAGTAATGCCCTGTACACACGGTTGGACATTGATCGGACATTCCGACAACAAAATCCATGGATTTTTTCCGACGGATGTTGGCTCAAACTTGTCTTGCATGCACACGGTCACACAAAGTTGTCGGAAAATCTGATCGTTCTAAACGCGGTGACGTAAAACACGTAAGTCGGGACTATAAATGGGGCAGTAGCCAATAGCTTTCCTCTTTTCATTTATTCTGAGCATGCGTCGCACTTTGTGCGTTGGATTTGTGTACACACGATCGGAATTACCGACAACGGATTTTGTTGTCGGAAAATTTTATAGCAAGCTCTCAAACTTTGTGTGTCGGAAATTCCGATGGAAAATGTGTGATGGAGCCTACACACGGTCGGAATTTCCGACAACAAGGTCCCATCACACATTTTCCGTCGGAAAATCCGACCTTGTGTATGGGGCATAATTCTTCTTTAGCACTGTGTAGACCTGTGGATGAGCTTTATCCAATGCCACCACTGAAAAAAATATACACTCTGGTCTAATGCCCCCCATCTCCCACCCCCCACAGAGAGTCTTTTTTTTTTCCTCCTGAAGAAATAGGTGGTCAGTTACTCCTGGATAGTTTGTCTCTTGCATAGAAACTTGTAAACAAGAAGTTCTTTGTGGGTTCAACCAGACTAACTATATAACTATGGGATTGATTTACTAAAACTGAAGAGTACAAAATCTGGTGCAGCTCTGTATAGACACCAATCAGCTTCCAGGTTTTATTGTCAAAGCTAAATTCAATAAGCTGAAATTAGAAGCTGATTGACTATCATGCACAGTTGCACCAGATTTTGTGTGCTCCACTCTCAGTAAATCCCCACCTATGTAACTATGTACTGTGAGTCACGGCCATAGAGATGACCTGCCCTGAAACTGAGACCAAACAATGTAGATGTCCTTAAAGTGAGATTTTTTTACAGTGAAACACACAAACAAGCATACACAGCAAACAATGAACATAGGAAGTGCCAGCAAACAAGAACCAACCCCAATGACAAAAATAACTAATGAACCTAATAACTGACTATATACAAATATATACAATACAAGGGACAAGGGTAACACGTAATACAGGGATGCAAAGAAAGGGAAGAAACAAGACTGGGCACTAGGACAGAAAGCAGGAGCAAGGCAGAGGGGGTACAGGGTGCTGGATGGATAAGTATCAGGGTCAAAGGAACAAGACTCTGGCAACAAGAAGGCAATCAGAATAGTGACACACTGGGGAATAGGAGGAGCAGCCTTAAATAGCCATCTGGCAGCTGAAGGTGTAACTGATCATTACAGCCTGCTGGCTTCTGGGAGACACCTGCTGGTGGAAACTGGAGCTGCAGCAATCAGCCCAGAACAGCACAGTGCCACCAGCAGGTGAGGTCAATCCTAACAGCAAGGTCATGTTGGCCTGAGCTCACAGTAAGTGAGTTGGATGACACTGACCACTGTTCAACTAGTAAGAGGACCAATACAGGATCGCAGAGCTGCCAGCGTGTGGGGAACAGTGAAGGACAGGAGATGAATAATACAGTGCAAGTTACTATTTTATTTTTACACAAGCTGACTGGTAAATGTAAAATTTTATTAAAAAAAAAAAAAAAAGGATTTGGGCTTTAAAGGGTCACTCCACAAATAGTGGAGAGGGGCTATAAACTGGTTATAGCCACTCTAAAAATGAAACTCTAAAAGCTGGGCCAATGTTTTATATATACATTTTAAACTGACGTTTTACAACATTTTTTGCACTATATGTATACAATCTTTTAAACAAACATTTTATACATTACAAAATATTCCTAGAGCATTAGGAGTTAGCAAAGGGGAAAAACAGCAGCAACCTGAATTGTAGCTGGCCTTGTCTAACACACTCACTGAGATGAGTCATTTCGTTGTGATTAAAGTATAGCTTGAGCTATGGAGGCTGTGTACAGTTTTTTTTTTTTTTTTTTAATAGACTGCAAAGTGTTTTTCATTCCCGACCATAGTAAATAAGAAAGATTATTTATGCAAACCTGCTACACATTCTGTTAAAGATCATTTTTCTATAAGAACTGAGATAGAAAAGATGCAATCCACAAAGAAAAGTATATGAATGATTGCCTTTTCCAACATTTATTCTGTGTCATCTACACAGGATTTTAGGCAAAAGGTTGATGTTTAGTCATGCTTAAATTGCACTCTGTAGTTTCTTCTAATTATGTCAAGGATACAATGTGACGATTAATGTGTGTTTCATTGGCCATGTTGTGTATTAGGAGCTTAGCAGCGCTCATTTTTCACTTGAGACAAAACAAACAGCTTTCACAGTGCTGACTGAAGTACGCTTTCAGATTCCTGTATCCTACTGCATCATGTCAGCATCATCTGTCTTCACAAAGAGTGCAAGCACCAAACATAATAAATACTGCATCATTAACACAGCTACACAAGTGTTCATTTGGGAAGTGGTGACTTAAATGTATGCTGTAGGCAAACGTGACAATTTAGCAATTGATGTACAGGAGGAAACATCCAAGTTGCCCATTATCTTGCTTCTCTGTGATGCCTTTACTTGAGCACTCCAAACTACCTCTCTTTGGATCATCTTATGGTAACCATGGCTCAGCAGTAGATCTACAGACATACTCTTTATGCACAGGTTCCTACCTATTCATCCCTAGGCAAATATGACTTACAATATGGTTAACTTAGCACCCTTTTTGCAAATGATAGCTTTTGTAAACCATTAAAACATTGCACATTTGGAGATGGTTGTCAGTCACTTGCATGGGGCTACTTTTCAACTGTAGACAATAATCTGAAAAATGGTTTTAAGTTTCTAAAGTTTCAAAGAGTCTTGTGACTCTTCATAAAGCCCAACTCTAGTAGAAAATGAAATTTAAGTTTGTGCATTACTTACCTTACTTCTCTGTCTCGATTCTAAACACCTCTTCCTAAACCATCCTGCAGTGTAATGGATCAAAGTCACAGTTTCCTCTATGAACCAGGCTAAAATCCTGCCCTGAGGACCAGACATTTTTCCCTTCTCATTATCTTCTCAGGTATTGGTCCCCTCACTGCCTACATACATTCTCCCCCCCTGGAGCCTATGAGAGAGAACTTGGCTGCTTAAAGTGTTGCCTCTACTAATAGGAGATATCAGAATCAAACAGGTACCAAAGTAAGGACCCCAAGAAGTAAATAGAAGAAGAGAGAGGGACCATCATGTGACCTTGGCTTCAGGTAAGTAAAATGGCCATTTGGATAGTCTTAATTTTTTTCCTACTAGAGGTTAGTTAGAGGGGGGTGGAAGGAGTAATGATAATATCCTGGAGTTGGGCCTTAAAGGTCGAAGTGTGTTTATGTGACTGTAGTCTTTTTTTTTGCATCTACTCACAATGTCAGTGGTAGACATTGGAAAACTATGAAGAGAAATTATACACTTTGTAAATGTTTGTTGGCTTGTTACTTCCTGCTATTACCCAGCTGTCCTAGGTAGTAGCCCCTGGGTGTCTTATGGTAGATAGGGTCCTGCCTGCACAGCTCTCTTTTCCTGCCTGAATTTTCTTCCTTTTCTTACTTGAAAATCCATCACAACCTCATACATCCGATCACTGGAGTAAGATATTCCACAGAGAAGATTACATTTGTCTTTCTGAAAATTAAACAATTTGTGTTATATACAGGCTCAGTGAGCCCTAAACCTTGGACAGTTTGTTATGCAAACTTTGACTTCTACAAAGAAGGTCCAACATTGACATATGCATACATGCATACACGCTGCTCTGTTGGTCTGCAGTGGAGAACAGTAACATGTGGCAAGGGGATGTCAGCTCATGACTTGATGAATGTGAAGCTTTATAATAGAGCACTCCAAATTTTACTCCTGGGAAGATATTGAAAAGTACGTACAAAAAGGTGCATATGCATTTCATTTATGTCAGTTTTTTTTTATACTAAGGACAGGTGTACTTTAAATATGCTTTACGTCTCCTGCTTTCTGAAACTGGCAGTGCAAAACAGAAAAGAGGTAGATGCAACTGAAAGTGATTTTATTTGAACATACTAACAGGAGGCATTGACTTTCCAAAAATGGCCAAGGACTATGTGATGTCTCTGTTATAACCTGAAATAAGAAGTCCTTAGACAGACTGGTTGTTAGCAGAGATGCTGCTATATATACGAATGGCACTAATTAGAGCAGTCTGAAGCTGAATTCCAGGCAGCTACTAAAACAACACTATTTAATCAAGTTGTGCATTCAATACAAAATTATTAAATATAATTTATATTTAACCTGAAGTTGTCTTGTTAACCTGCTGTAACCCACTGCAGAGCAGAACCAAGATATATTGCCCAAATGCAGTAACGTTGACAGAGTGTTCCAGGGCCTGGATAGGCATTCTGGCAGAGGTATTTAGGTCACACAATCAGCTATACAGAATTACATAACTTTTTGTAGATACAACTTTTCACATAAATGTATTTAAATTGTAAATGTTGCTGTGTTTCTTGAGTTCAGCTTTAAAATGTAAGTTCACCTTTTCACAAAAAATGAAAAGGTGAACTAACATCCTATACCCTCCCCCGGGTCCCCAATGTCTCACTGTGCTGCACTGCACCCTTCTTGGGTGATGAGCTGTCAGTGCTGGTGTAGCAGTCCACAGATTTGAAATCCCCAATCTACTTTCTCTTCTTTCTGTAGGGCTTCTGGGAAGGATCAGCATGATTCCAATTGGTAAGTGCCAGCATGTGACTGCTTTGACCATTCAAATGAGATTAGTTTTGTAACACGCCAACAGATGGCAGCACAAGGCTGCACACACAGTCACAAGGAGCACCGACCTTCATAAGTCAGTGTGCCAAAAGACATCCTCTTATGTACTTCGGGAGCTGTGCAACTGGTACTATTCTGACCATGTGCATTACCACTTCTGGACAACAAGTTAGAACAAAGAGCATACATGAAATTCTGCGTGAAACTGGGCAAATCTGCCACAGAGACATTTGACATGATTCAGAAAGGTTACGGTGATGCTGCAATGAGTTGAAGATTCAAAGGTCAAAAATCAAAGGTTTTGACACCATTTCGGAGATCCAGAGCAAATAGCAGAAGTCGCTTGACACGCTTCGAAAAGAAGACCTCCGGGACACATTCCAGAAATGGCAGGAACGCTGGGAGCGCTGTATTGCTGTGCAAGAGGACTATTTTGAATGTGATAGTGTGTAAACATAGATAAATAAAGTACTTTCTTGTAAACAGAGCTAGTCACAAAACTTTTTGATACCACCCTGTATTGCTTTTCCATAGGATTTATTGTGGCCACAGCAGTAGGAAGTGGTCCTGGCATTTATTTAGTGCCAACAAATTATGCAGTGCTTTACATAAATATTGTACATTCACATCAGTCACAGTCCTTAAGCAGCTTACAGTCCCCACATTATTATACATACACATACTAGGGCCAAGTTACCTACCAGCTTATCTTTGGAGTGTGGGATGAAACCCACACAGGCAGAACATGCAAGCTCTCTGCACATAGTGCCATGGTTAGGATTTGAACCGCTGACCCTATTGCTCTTGGCGGAAGGGCTAATCACTTATCCACTGTGCTGCCCAGGCATTGATGTTTGTATTGAAAACCATTTGGGCCTTTGGGCAGAGCCACACATTAGATATCTCGAGAACAGGATCTAGGTAGGCTACTCAGGGGGACAGGGGGATTAATTAAAGTACAACTGTACAAAACACACAGTTGTCCTTTACAATCTCCTGGGTACAAACCCTTATGCCTTCATTAATACAGCTGCTGGTTTTAAAACTTTACATCACAATAGTTACAATAGTCAAAATAAAAAAGACCCCCCAAAAAAGCACTGTGTCCTGCTAAACTCCTATATAACTAAGGAAGTGGGATACTTTGTAACTGATTTGTAAGACAGAAATGTACTAAGTGCTGAAAGATGGCAAGTAAAGGACAGGGAGTGCTGACACCGGCCATTAGGAAAAATTGGTGTTGATCATTAACATGCCCTGTTTTGACATCATCCATGAACAGCTGTAAGCAGCCTAACCATAGGTGTAGTATTATCAGAGCAGAGGATAATCCCAAATGTTTATAGAATCTCATGTGTTCCTAGTAGCAGCCATAGGACATTAGCGTTCCTTGTTCTTTCATGTCCAGTGGTCGATTTATTTTTACTGACGTGAGCAGTAACACTGCTCAGACTGGAGCTGAGACGTTTCACTAAAAGTTTGAAGTCATTAGCTCAAACAAAAATAATCACAATTTCAAGAGTCCAGACAAAATAATTCACAAATCAGTGTATGTCAGGTTGAGAAAAAGCTGGTCCTTTCATTAGTGTTTTCCTAATGCTGTTGTGGACTTTTAGAAGGGATACTTCTGCTTATCTTTTCACGTTTAAAAGCCTACTACAAATATTGTCAAACTGTTTTTGTTTTGCGCACTTTGCTCTATTAAATACAAAATTTCACAAGGACTTCCTCCAACTTCTAACAAAGTCGAAGTACAGCGTGAAAGTAAAAAAAAATAGCTAGAAAGATATTAAAAAAATCACCATCTTTGATCCTCCTTCTCCAACTTTCTTGCAATGCAAAAAAATAAAATAAAATGATCAGTTAGACTGACCTCCTTTATAACATTACTGTGAAAATTAGTGGAAAAACTACACAGATCTGCTATAAATACAATATATTTACAAAGTATGTTTGAACTATTTGAATCAACATTCCCCATGTTTTTTTTGTCTCCTCCTCTTAAATGTATTGCTGCATTCTCTTCAAAACACATACTCACCCGTACAGCAAGTCCTGTACCACATTGGTAAAATATCAAGAGAATTAAAGTTGTATTAACCACTTCAATACTGGGCACTTTCGCCCCTTTCCTTCCCAGGCCAATTTTCAGCTTTCAGCGCTCCTAAGAATTGCGCGGTCAGGCAACACTCTACCCAAATTTTTATCATTTTGTTCACACAAATAGAGCTTTCTTTTGATGGTATTTATTCACAAATCGTTTTTTTTTTTTTTTGTTTTTTTTTTGCGATATCAGCGAAAAAAAGAGTGGAATTAAAAAAACAAAACAAAACAATATTTTCTACTTTCTGTTTTAAAAGAAATCCAATAAAATCTAATTTTGTCATACATTTAAGCCAAAATGCATTCTTCTACATGTCTTTGATAAAGAAAAGATCCTGTTAAGTGTATAATAATTGGTTTGTGTGATCACAGACATATGTACGCAGATGATCATGTGCAGATGTGCGCAAATGATCACGGATGTGTGCAGATGATCATTGGGACATGATTTTACTGTTACATATGTGGGGGAAAGGTGTTTTTACTGTGTGGGGACATGTGTGTGGGGACAGTGTTTTGGGGACACTATTTTGGGGACATTGTGTGTTTATATTGTGTGGGGACATGTGTGGGGATATGTGTGGGGACACTGGGCCAGTGATAGGTGTGTAAAAAGCTGTAAAAAACAGCTCATACTCACTGATCACCGGCTGGCTTCAGCGATCCGCTCTCCGCTCTCCTCTCCTCACTGACAACTTCCATGTGAGGAGAGGAGAGCCGATCGCCTAGCAACCGGCTCTCTATTTACATCACATGATGGCTGTGATTGGACACAGTCGTCATGTAATCAGGAGGGCCAATCACAGAGCCCTCCAGCCTATCGGAAATGCGCCGTGTCCGGGTGACACAAGCGCATCGGGATCACGCCGCTGCATGGGCACGTGCGCGCGATCCCCCCTCCTTCTGAGGAACGTTCCTGAACATCCACTCAGAAGGAGGAAGAGCCCACCTGGTCGTATATGTGCAGTGGCCGGGTGGGAGGTGGTTAAACACTACAACCAAAAATGTATCATATTGTACTTACCAATTCTTAGATGTGGTAGCTGTATTAATTGTCTTTCTTAAATGAAGCCACCATGTTTAAGTATTGGTAAGCTGCAAAATTGCAATATTATTATTTTTTGGGGATTTAATACCGGTTTAATGCCCTCAATTGACAAGTGTTCAAAAGAAAACTTAATTTGCAATTTATTATTTCCTGTTCCTATGTTTTTGTGCATAGTTGAGTCATTATGCATGAAAACATAGGGACTGGTGTGCAGAAAATGGCAGCAGGTGCCCTGGACTGATGAGTCAAAATTTGAAATATTTGGCTGTAGCAGAAGCCAGTTTGTTCAAAAAGGGCTGGAGAATGGTACAATAATGAGTGTCTGCAGGCAACAGAAAAGCAAGGTGAAGGTTCCTTGAATGTTTGGGGCTGCATGTCTGCAAATGGAGTTGGAGATTTGGTCAGGATCAATGGTGTCCTCAATGCTGAGAAATACAGGCAGATACTTATCCATCATGCCACACAATCAAGGAGGCGTGTGATTGGTCACAAATTTAAGAATTATGTTCAGAATAAAGAAAAACAAGGAGTCGTGGAAGTGATGGTTTGGCCCCCACAGAGCCCTGATTTCAACATCATCAAGTCTGTCTGGGATTACATGAAGAGACAGAAGGATTTTAGGCAGCCTATATCCACAGAAGATTTGTGGTTAGTTCTCCAAGATGTTTGGAACAATTTACCTACTCAGTTCCTTCAAAAACTGTGTGCAAGTGTACCTAGAACAATTGATGCTGTTTTGAAGGCAAGGGCTGGTCACACCAAACATTGATTTGATTTGGATTTCTCTTCTCAGAGTGTATAGTGCAGTCAGTGTAGTATGTAAAATACAGTGGAGAGTGTATAGTGCAGTCAGTGTAGTATATATAATACAGTGGAGAGTATATAGTGCAGTCAGTGTAGTATATATAATACAGTGCAGAGTATATAGTGCAGTCAGCGTAGTATATATAATACAGTGCAGAGTACAGTATATAGTGCAGTCAGTGTATTATATATATAATACATTGCAAAGTATATAGTGCAGTCAGTGTAGCATTTATAATAGGGTGGAGAATATATAGTGCAGTCAGTGTAGTATATATAATGCAGTGCAGAGTATATAATACAGTGTATTAATGTGGTTAAGGGATACTAAGAACAGAATTAAGAAAAAAATGGCATGGGGTCCCCCCAAAATCCATACCAGGCCCTTCGGGTCTGGTATAGGTTTTAAGGGGAACTCCAAGCCAAAATAAAATTTAAAAAACAACGTGGGGTCCCCCCTGAAATCCAGACCATGCCCCACACTATATAAAGCTGCTGCTTACATAGAGGCCATATATAGTGAATGAATGGAGATTAGGCAAGTAGTTAGTGTATAATAGAGTATATAGTGCATTCAGTGTAGTATATATAATAGAGTGGAAAGTATATAGTGCAGTCAGTGTAGTATATATAATACAGTGGAGAGTATATAGTGCAGTCAGTGTTGTATATATAATACAGTGGAGAGTATATAGTGCAGTCTGTGTAGTATATATAATACAGTGCAGAGTATATAGTGCAGTGCAGAGTATATAATACAGTGTATTGAATTGGTTAAGGGGAACCCTATGACAGAATTAGGAAAAAGACGGTGTGGGGTCCCCCCCACGAAATCCATACCAGGCCCTTTGGGTCTGGTATAGATTTTAAGGGGAACTCCAAGCCAAAATGTAAAAAAAAAAAATGGTGTGGGGTCCCCCCCAAAATCCATACCAGACCCTTATCTGAGCATGCAGCCTGGCAGGCCAGGAAAGAGAGGGGACAAGTGAGTGCCCCCCCTGAACCATACCAGGCCGCTTTCCCTCAACATGGAGAGGGTGCTTTGGGTTGTCCTTGATGAGGACAAGGGCCTCTTCCTGACAACCCTTTCCAGTGGTTGTCAGGGTCTGTGGGCGGGGGGGCTTATCAGAATCTGGAAGTCCCCTTTAACAAGGGGGCCCCCAGATCCGCCCGTCATGTGAATGGGTAAAAAGTGTCAAAAAGTAAAAACCACAAGAGAATGTTTTTGAAAATTCCTTTATTTAAAAAAAAAGTGTCCCGTGATGTTCATCCATTGTCAATCATGCCGCCCGATGGACCCAAGAAACAGAAAAAATGAAAAACCCGCCTCCATGGGAGGCCTTCTGGCGACTGCTGCCTCTTTGCTTTGAAAACTGTTATATAGGCAAGGGTGGGGCCACCCAGTGACATAACCGGATGACCCCGCCCCCTCTGACATCACATGACGTCACGTTACATCACCGGGTGGCTCTGCCCTTGCATATATAACAGCTGTCAAAGCAAAGAGACAGCAGTTGTCGCAGGGCCTCCCATGGAGGTGGAGTTTTTCTATTTTTCAGGTACGCCGGGCGGCGGGATTGACGATGGATGTACATCACCGGACACTTTTTAAAAAAAATAAAGGTATTGTCAAAAACTCTTGTGGTTTTTAGCTTTTGACACTTTTTTTGGTGAATGGATAGGAGTACAATGTACCCAATACCCCTTCACATGGGGGGGGCAGGATCTGGGTGCCCCCTTGTTAAAGGGGGCTTCCAGATTTCGATAAGCCCCCTGCCCGCAGACCCTGACAACCACTGCCATAGGTTGTCGGGAAGAAACTCTTGTCCCCATCAACATGGGGACAAGGTGTTTTGGGATGGGGGCGCAGAGCCCCCCCTGACTCAAAGCACCCACCCCCCATGTTGAGGGCATGTGGCCTGGTACAGTTCAGGAGAGGGGGTCACTCGCATGGATACATGTCCCCTAGGGCAGTATCCGGGTCCCCCTACACTTTATATGGCAATAACTTGCATATAAGCCTTTAAAATTAGGACATTTTATTTTTAATAGTTGTGTCCCATAGACTTTATTAGGGTTTGCATGTTTGCTAGAACTTTTTGCCTGTTCGAGGTGTTCTGGTTCAGCCCATCCCTACCTGTTATTTTTACAGAAAAAATGTGCATTTTGCAATGTCTGACTCAAGCATATAAATCATCTCACATGTACAATTTGAAATGTAAGGAAAAAATGTAATAACAATAAAGATATTTTTATAACTCTTTCCCAAGTTTTGTGGTCAAGGACATTTTGAGCTAAATGAAATCTTACATTTCCACCTAAAGAATCCCTGTCAACAGACAAGTAAAAATTATTAAGCAATTATTTCTCCCTGGAAGATTTATAAAACATACAGAAAGCAATATTTAAAACAACAATTCTGTTTAACCTCAGTCTGTTTTCAGCGCCTCCAGATGTGTTGGCTTTTCTGTTGCCATATCACAGAGAGACAATTTGTCTACATAGAAAAAAACAGAATGACAAACACTCAACTATAACATTGATGGAACTGATTAGGAAAAAATCTTTGGAGTTGCAATGTGGAGCAACATTTCACAAGCTGAAAAGGGTAATGCCGCGTACACATGGTCAGACTTTCCGACGGGAAATGTTTGATGTGAGCTCGTTGTCGGAAAGTCCGACTGTGTGTATGCTCCATCGAACATTTGCTGTCGGAATCTCCAGCAACAAATGTTTGAGAGCAGTTCCTCAAATTTTCAGCCAACAAAACTTGTTGTCGGAAAGTCTGATCGTGTGTACACAAGTCCGTCGCACAAAAGTTCACGCATGCTCTGAAACAAGCAGAAGGAGCAGCACTGGCTATTGAACTTCCTTTTTCTCGGTTCGTCGTACTTCTGGTACATCACCGCATTCCCACTGTGACGAAAATGTAAGCGTAGGATAGTTTTGCCCTAACAAGATGTGGTGTGATCTGTAGAAGTAGTGTAATTGTAGATGTAGTTTAATTCTGGGTTATTAAAAATATAGTATTCAATGTCAGTCATGCACATGTGTTCTTTCATTAGCATTTGAAAAGGACAGAGACAGTTTTTGCTAGGATCGAAGTGACACCTAGATGCCAATAAAAGTTCCCATTAGAGTAAACATAGATTGCCACCTTCCTGAGGCTTAAAGAAAACTGCTAGTCATCTTGGCCACATGGATCTGCAGGGGGCATTCACAAGGCTCTGGACAGTCTGTAAGCTTTGATTAATATCAAGAGATCTAAGGAACCTATTTTATCTCTCATAAAAGCTAAAATATTAACGGCAGAGAGATGAAAATAATTCCTTTTGATCGTACACCTGATGGGTTACGTGTACATGTAACTCTGTATGTTTAGAAGGTGTAGAATCCTGGAGAACCACACAAAACCGCTATATGGCGCCTGATTGCAGCAGGCAGTGATTGGTACTGTTGCGATCGGACTGATGCGCTGGTATTGGATATCCTACCCATGACCCAGCAATCAGCGCCGTTCTGGGCCAATTTGACCCTGGTCATTTCAGAACACAAAACATTTGTGGGCTGAAACAGGAACACCCCTCCAGGGTTGATTGGCCAAGGGATAAAGTCCAGCCCACATCCATATTTCAATAAATTGGGTAGCCTGAGATATGGACATGGTTCTTCCACGAAGCCAGTTCGAAACTGGGGGGTTCCCACATGTTCCAGTATGCTTCTACTAACGGATAGACTTGGGTAAAGTTTATTTCTGTTTTTATCCCTTTTTATTTTCATAGCAAATGGCCAAATTGTGTGTCTTTCTGCATTTTTTGTATCTTTTTTGGTAAATGCTTTTTCTTTGTATATCTTATATGCACTGCCCACTTTCGTGATATTAAATGATAAAATTAATAAGTGACTGTGTACTAAGCTAGGACTCATATCTCTGGAGAGGTTGTTGTATTTTAGTGCCTAAGTTCTCGGTCTAAGTTACATGCCAATCGGTATGCAATTGCACTAAGTGTTGGCAGATTGCATGCGGATTGTACGCTAACAAATCTGCCAGACGGAGATCTGTGTGTGTGGTGGCTCAGCAGACCAGTCTGCGGACAAACTGTTGGGTGGTGGCAGGCTATCGTTTATTGTGTGTCTGGCGTGTGGGTGTGGGGACAGTGGGAAGAGTGATTAACACCGGGGTTCAAGCTTGCAGGATAGCTGGAGGAGCCCTAGAAGTGTATAGTAATTGCTAGATTGCTCCCCAACCCTTAGAGTGCACCAGATTGTATGTAAGATTTGTATCTGCCTGTGTGTGGTCAGTTAGCTGGATTGGAGTGGAGTCTCCCTCTAGTGGTGGCCAAAGGAAGTGTAGGCTGTGAAAGTACCACAGCCAGTCTTACATGCTCAGTATAAGTTCCCCCTTATTCCCTTAGTTCCTCATATACCCCTGTCACGAAACGCACGTCACGGATAGCTAGTCGCCGTGGGCGTGTGGAAATTGTGACACCCACGTTTGGAATTTTTGGCCAACATTTGTGTGACTGTGTGTATGCAAGACAATATAAATCCTGTAAAAAAATAATAATAATTTAATACCCATATTTCTTTCACTTCTTTAACTTGTAGATACTTGGAGATACCAGAACAGAACACTTTGCAGACTGTTTCCAGTAGCCGACTATTTGTTACTAGGAAAGTGGTGGCTATAAAATGGTTGTTGCCTGTACCTCCTACGGTTGAGTATTTGATTAAGGAGGTTATTGCTCCCTTTCACTTAGAAAAATTAACCTATACACAAAGGGGGTTGGCCACACAAATTTAATAAAATGTGGTTGGCCTGGTTAAGTACACCTAGAGTGGCTCTGGTGGAGTTAGTTTGTGATACGTTGTTATCATAGTGATTTCAACTGTTATGATAACTACTCGATGGATGATATTGATGGAAGTATACATTTTCCCTGAGAGCGATTGTAGAAGTTTTTAATACAAAGGCTGAACTGAAACACATATAACACCCTTAGGCCTCATGTACTCTGCTGCTGGTAAACGGACGTTTAGGAGCAATTGGGCATTTTTTTCAGCTGCCCCTGAACTCTCCTCTATGTTATCTTATCAGTACATGTACACAGGGTCATTTACAGTCGCTTCTAGGCAGTTGAGTTTAGAGGCATATTTTGGAACGCAAAAAAATGTGTTCAGAAGCTGAGTTTACAGTAATTTCAAGCGCCAAACATGGCTAAACGCGGCAAAATGCGGCAACTCGCATTTAGCCGCGTTTCGTTTACAGGCGTTTTTCATTTTTGGCTATTTGAAAAAAAAAAGCTTCTAAATGCAAACGCAGCATGTAAACGTGGCAAAATGGACATTTTAAATGGCGGTTACTTATCTATCAAATTAAATCGTTCAGGAGAGGTTATAAAAATGTCCCATGTACATGAAGCCTAACAGCGTGTAGCACTATTTTTGTGTTTTTTTTGTGGTAGCAAAACTTTAAACGTTACTCTTTTAATGTATTTAATTTTTCTTTTTAATTTGTTTTTCTCATTACACTTATTTCTTTTGAGTTATACTACTCTCTATGGCAGAGTTTCTCAACCAGGGTTCCTCCAGAGGTTGCTAGGGTTTCCTTGAGCAATGAGCAATTTCTGCCTCTTAGATAAGTTCCCACTGACACCTTGGGATCTTTTTAACTATCTGCAAGGGAGTCATTCTTCCCAATAACCAAAATTTTAAGGAACATTCTTCCCACTGACCATCACACTAATGTATCATGAGTTGTAGATAAAGTAATTTTTAGCAGGGGTTCCCTGAGACTGAAAACGTATTTCCAGGGTTCCTCTGTTTTGAAAAGGTTGAGAAAGGCTGTTTTATGGTTTTATTATTATTATTATTATACAGGATTTATATATAGCCAACAGTTTACGGAGCGCTTTACAACTTGGGGGTAGACAGTACAAATACAATACACTTTAATACAGTAGGAATCAGAGGGCCCTGTTCATTAGAGCTGGTATTAATCTGATGTCCCTTGACAGATGACTGGATGTAGCATACTTCAGGTACTTCCTTAAGAATATGATCTCTGATGTATAACTGTTTTTTTTTTTTTCTACTTTCCTTACAATTTTTTTCTTTTGATTTGTTAAAAAAAAACTCTCCATAGAAAAATATCTGATAAAAAAAGTGCAATGAATTATGGGAACACATACTTGTTATGTACCTGATACAGTTTTAACTTTTGTACTTTGTGGAATATTTTATTTTAAATTGCAGTGTTTTTGTGTGCTAATAGTAATTTTGGTTTATATCTTTCTTTCTTATGCCCCGTACACACGGTCGGATTTTCCGATGGAGAATGTCCGATCGGAGCGTGTTGTCGGAAATTCCGACCGTGTGTGGGCTCCATCGGACATTTTCCATCGGATTTTCCGACACACAAAGTTGGAGAGCAGGAGATAAAATTTTCCAACAACAAAATCCGTTGTCGGAAATTCCGATCGTGTGTACACAAATCCGACGGACAAAGTGCCACGCATGCTCAGAATAAATAAAGTGATTAAAGCTATTGGCCACTGCCCCGTTTATAGTCCCAACGTACGTGTTTTACGTCACCGCGTTCAGAACGATCTGATTTTCCGACAACTTTGTGTGACCGTGTGTATGCAAGACAAGTTTGAGCAAACATCCGTCGGAAAAAATCCTAGGATTTTGTTGTCGGAATGTCCGAACAAAGTCCGACCGTGTGTACGGGGCATTAGATATTGTTTGTAAAACATTTGCTCAACGGTCATGGGATACACAACATCAGCACTACAATCTTTTAATACTGTGCACCCTCTGCTTTTAGAAAATATACAGTTTTCAGGCAGGATCAGTCAGTTGCAAACTTCTAACTTCTGTAGTAAATGTAAAAAAAAAAAAAAAAGAATAAAAAGAATTTTGTTCAGTCGGCTGAAGTGCAAAATGGGAGGCAATGCCCAACAGCAAAAGGGCTAATAACTACTGCTTAGGTTTGATAAGTCACTGTATAAATAATAGATACAAGATTTAAGACGTATTAAGATGTATTATATGTTTTGGTATCTGCAAGATATATAGATAGGTAAAATAAATAAACAACAAACAAAAAACAGGTTTAATGCATTTTTTATAGACTTTCTTCTTTCTTTTGTCTGAAGACAGTGTTTTCTTTATTAAATGAACAACCTAATTAGACCTAATTAGACAGTCCAGTAATTACTTTGCATTTACAATTCATTTCTTGTCAGGCCATGGTAATTAACAGTGTATAAAACTCACCATACTTCCTCTAACAAAGTGACTTACTAATACTTTAGAAGCCAGAAAGTCTAGAATAAGCATGATATAAATTAGTTGCAATCTTCTGCTTCAGATTATATCACGCAATTTTCAATGTAGAATTTTAAAATAAAATCGATCTTGCAGTCAGACCTTGCTATTTCAAAATTTAAACACTTTTTTTTTTTAAACTTGTTTTTCCTGCTTTTTATGGTTCATATACTGTAGGTATTTTAAGCCTTATGTGAAAAAACGGAATTGAATGTAAAGTTTCATTAATGTAATTAATTAGAGGTCACGGCTGTTAAGCAGCTACTGTAGCAAGGATTAATTATCAGTGCACAGTGAATGCTCAGTTCAACTCTTACGGATGATGAGTGCCATCTGGCAAGAGCAAACCCTCTGTAACAGGAAGGTGACTGCTATGGGAGGGCACTGTCTAATGACATCGAGAGGACAAGGGTAGCCTTGAACTTTGCATGTCTAATGAAACAGGATAAAAGTACTATAATTGGAAAGTTTGAATAACCTTGGGGAATTTGTTTTCAAGTTTATTCCTTCTAAAACTGATATATTACATCTGTTTATTCATTATACAGTATGTATACAATATTTATTTTATATATTTTTTTAAATTATTTATTTATTTATTATTATTATTATTATTATTATTATTATTATCATTGATAATTAAAGAAAAAAATAAGTGTATTCCTTCTAAAACTGATATTTTACATCTGTTTATTCACTGTACAGTATGTATGCAATCTTTATTTTATATATTTTTTTAAATTATTTATTTATTTATTTATTTATTATTATTATTATTATTGATAATTAAAGAAATAAATAAGTGTATTCCTTCTAAAACTGATATTTTACATCTGTTTATTCACTGTACAGTATGTATGCAATCTTTATTTTATTTAATTTTTAAATTATGTATTTATCAATTATTATTATTATTTATAATTTTAAAAAAATAAGTTTATTCCTTCTAAAACTGATATTTTACATCTGTTTATTCAGTATACAGTATGTATACAATCTTTATTTTATAAACGGACATTAGAGTATAAGTAAACCCCATTAAAAAAAATCACAAAAATACTAAAAGTTATTGTAAATAAAAAGAAATATTTTTGCATCTGCAGCTTTCATTAAAAAAAAATACTTGGTGATCTTCTCATGATGGTCTGTGATCAGTCACATTCACTTTCAGCAGAGTCTTTAAATGGCCATGCCAAGGCATGTTCTGCCATTGTCACTATAAGGAGACTCAACCTGAGAAATGTAGATGGGAAGTGGCTGGAATGAGGCTAAAAGAGATCAGCAGTACTGAGAGTCAAAAAAGCATTTAAAGTGAAAAAAGGGGCAAATGTTTATGCTACATGGTGCTTTAGCAAACAAAAATTCATCAAGTCTGGGTTTAGATCTACTTTAAATACATGGTAAAGGATTCCCAGAGCAGTATGAGTTTTCTAAAGAGATAGCAAAGCTGCAGCTCTCTCCTTTCACGCACAATGCTTCTCAATGGAGCCATGGAGCTGTATGGAGGGAGGGGAAGAGAGGGAGAGGAGTCATTGCTCTGATACATTTACTTGTGTGTATAAAAAAAGACTTCTGGAAACCTTGGATGTTGGGATACTGGAAGTGGGTAAGAGTTTCTATTAGAAAGAGCTAAGTGAAAGTAGCAGACATGCTGCCATCTAGTCACTATAAGGGCCTGTTTACATCAGGTCCAATGCAAATGTGCTTGGCAGCCTTGCCTACAGCAGTACCAATGCAAGACAAGCATCAAAAATGCAACAAAAACGCACTGGTTCCCAGCACAGTGAAAAAAAAAAGATAAAAGAAGAAAAAAAGCATCTGGAATTCATCCGGTAACAGAACAAAAACACACCGGAATGCATCAAAACATGTTAAAAACCTGCATACAGAAACACATCTGGAATGGATCTGGAGGACGTTTTTGGGGTGTGAACAGCCATTCAGTGCAGTGATGTATAACATTTCAAAAACACTCACTCAAAAAAAGGAGAAAAAGGAATCAGGATAGGCACATTTGCACTGTTCCTCCCAGTGCATAGCAGAGGCCAAGTGTTACCTGAGGCCACTGGTGAGAAAGAGCACTTGAAGTGGAAATTAACTTTTTTAAAAGGTTAAATATGCCTAAGCAGTGTACTAAAAAATATACCATTTGTCTGGAATTCCTCCTGAAAAATTCACTTAAAGAGAAATTTCACCCTTCCCCGATTTTTTTTTTTGTTGCTCCCCCGCTTACCTGATGATGAGTTGGCCACACTTCAGATACTTACAAACATAGAGGATCCAGCGTTGTCCTGCTGAAATCCTTTTCTCTACAGCCCCCGCTGGGTCCCACGTGGCCATGCTCATCTGTGAAGTCATTGGGAGGCTGCATTGGCTCTTCCAGATTCTGGGGTACACAGGGTATACATTTATCTTGTTTGCACCAAATGCCTTTGCAAACCCAAAAATTAACTTGTAAAGTAATTGTGACATCGTCACTTCATGCACATTGTGCAGAAAGCAGAGCTGTATGAGGAACGCAGCAAGTCCTCCCACTACAGGCTGCCTGCTGAAAACTACAGGAAATGGGTGGATACCAGTCCACTCACCCTGCACACTTAGAGAGAAGCAGGATCTGGTGAAAATATACAAAGGGCACCAAGTGGTTGGTTTTTTAAAAGGCAAATAGACTGTCCACCTTACAATGGAAGTTGCACTTTGCAAGGGAATTTCCCCCTGAGCTTAGTGAATGAGGTGAAGCTCTACTGAGGTCCATCATCCAACCATAAGGAAGCAAAAATGTTGTCCTTCTTCTTTTCTTCTTGCATGTGATGGGGCATTCTTTGCAAAAGGTAAATTCCTTTTCAAAGTGCAACTTCCCTTGCAAAGTGAACAGCCTATTTGCTTTTAGCAAGTCAACCCCCAAGATTTAACCCACTTAAAGGCAGCCATTCAAATCAGACTCCTAGAGATACATGAACTATTGGTCTGACACCTGTATGGGAAGTGTAAGTGCTATGTAAGAACTTGTATTGCAGTTCAAACCCAGGTCAGATGGAGGCTATCTGCAAGCCAAATGGACCTGTCATTGAATTCTAAATGATCTCAGAAGCATCTTAGACTGATATCAAACTGACGCCATTGATACAAGACAAAAATATGCCAACACAAACTTTTTTAGGCAAATAAAAAAAAAAGTTCAACAATCTTTGAAGCTTGACTAGTATTATTGGAGATATTTGGGGGCAGGTATAGTTTAAATGGATAGGCTCAGTCACCTTTTAGGTCCCATGCACAATGGGCGTATAGCCCCAGTGCATGGGGCTCTGGTGTTTAACTACAGAATGAAGGCACAGGAGTACCATCCAGCCCTGTTACAGGCAGCCTGTCAAGTTCTATGAGCGGTCCCTGCAATAATCATTTTTGCTGCTCTGGCCCCTGTGTAGCACCAGCAGCTGTCAACCTCCCATTAGTTTTGACAGGCTGTTGGCAGCAAGGTTGGATTGGATACCTGCGGCCGCCACCCACAGCTAAACACCAGAACCCCATGCACTGGGGCTAAACACCCAGTGTGCAATGGGGCCTTATAAGTACCCTTTAGCAGTGTGTCAAAAACACAAAGAAGAGGAAGCGTAACCTAGCACAATAAACCTTTAATTAGGCAGACATACCGTATTTATCGGCGTATAACACGCACTTTTTTCCCCTTAAAATCAGGGGAAAATCGTGGGTGCGTGTTATACGCCGATCCCCGCTATTTTGTGATCTATCGGAGCGATCGCCGCTGACATTCACATAGCGTGTAGTTTTAAATATGGCGCCGCGGAGTTCGGAGGGACTCGGCGGCGCTGAACGAGCACCGCCGAGAACACAGTGACTGGGCGGAGCCGAGATACACATAGCCGAGGGTTCTCTGCTCTTCTCGGCGCCGTTCACAGTCACGCCCAGTCCCGCCATTGGACCTGTGTTATGTCCATCATAGAGACTGGGCGTGACTGTGAACGGCGCCGAGAAGAGCCAAGAAACCTCGGCTATGTGAATCTCAGCTCCGCCCAGTCACTGTGTTCTCGGCGGCGCTCGTTCAGCGCCGCCGAGTCCCTCCGAACTCCGCGGCGCCATATTTAAAACTACACACTAAACTTGTGTATGTCGGCGGCGATCATGTAATGTACACAGGGGACAAGGCTGCACTGACCACTGGGGCAAGGCTGCACTGGGGCAAGGCTGCACTGGGGCAAGGCTGCACTGGGGCAAAGCTGCACTGACAATTCTGCACTGGGGCAAAGCTGCACTGACAAGGCTGCACTGGGGCAAAGGTGCACTGACAAGGCTGCACTGGGGCAAAGCTGCACTGACAATTCTGCACTGGGGCAAAGCTGCACTGACAAGGCTGCACTGGACACTGGGGCAAGGCTGCACTGAAAAGGCTGCAGATGGACACGATAACACTGCATTGATGGGCATTTAAATGTAAGTTTTTTTTCCTTAAACTTCCCTCCTAAAAGTTTTTTTCCTTAAAATTCCCTCCTAAACTTGGGGTGCGTGTTATACGCCGGCGCGTGTTATACGCCGATAAATACAGTAACTACGCACAACAAGATTGCACTCACATGGTTTAAACAAAAAAATGCATCTTGAATATGGCTACCAAAAACTCTGGATCTACGGCAACCTATCTCTGGATGAGATGTCAGCAGGAGGTGCCGATGTGCAGTGTGAGATCTAACTGTCTCTGTCAAAACCCAGCGGGGGGACTGTAACAGCCCGCCGACCACACCTGAGAATGAACTGAAGGAGATAGGAGCAGTGTGCCCAGGACATGTTGGTCACATGATATTCAGCAGAAAATCCCAACAACGCCAACAGTAGTTTAATTTTGCAAATCGCCATGAATCTAAACTCAAAACAAGGCGAGTCAAATTTTTCCAGTTTCTAAGCTGTATATCTTTGGGATAAAAGTTAGACAGCACAGAATCAAGAGGCTGGAATCCCCTTCAGAAACACTGTGGAAATCCTACTGATCCTTGTTGCAGAGAGTTATATTAAATCGAAACCAAAGGTCGATTAACAGGTTGCTGTCGTTCCTAAATGACAATAGCAGTTCACTGAAAAGACTGTCTGGATTTGAAATTATATTGTATTACTTCCTTACTGGACTTGTCCCTGGGATTTATGAATTGTAATACAAGTCATAACAAATCACAGCTAGCAAGCTAGGAATTAGCACTGCTGAAAAACGTGAAGTGTCATTAGCATAGCATTTCTCTGAAGCTGTGAGCCACCTAGGAATTGTATTGCTTCATTACAGTAGTCAGCTGGAAATGATAACATGTATTTAACACCTCCAGAATTTGGCTGCTAGGACTGCATCTGTGTAACAAGAGTTATGGAACAGATGAAAAGAGCTGAGATTGCAGATTAGCAAGAGCATTTAAGGAATGGCATTAGAACAGAGTATTAACAGTGCAGCGGTTTATATACAGCAGTTGACCACATACATTTGTTAACCACAAGCAGCCAGTGCAAGCAATGACCCACCTTTCCTGAACCTGCTCCCTTCAAGGCTGCCAACTCAAGATGTATTTATGCATTTATTTATTTAGGTAAATGGTAGGCTGGTCAAGATTTTGCAAACATTTTTTACAATTTCTTATAAAGCACCATACATACGGTAGCATTATGCCCTGTACACACGGTCGGACATTGATCGGACATTCCGACAACAAAATCCATGGATTTTTTCCGACGGATGTTGGCTCAAACTTGTCTTGCATACACACAGTCACACAAAGTTGTCGGAAAATCCGATCGTTCTGAACATGGTGACATAATACACGTACGTCAGGACTATAAATGGGGCAGTAGCCAATAGCTTTCGTCTCTTAATTTATTCCGAGCATGCGTGGCACTTTGTGCGTCGGATTTGTATATACACGATCAGAATTTCCGACAACGGATTTTGTTGTCGGAAAATTTTATAGCAAGCTCTCAAACTTTGCGTGTCGGAAATTCCGATGGAAAATGTGTGATGGAGCCTACACACAGTCAGAATTTCCGACAACAAGGTTCTATCACACATTTTCCATCGGAAAATCCGACCGTGTGTACAGGGCATTTGTCTGTAATTATAAAAGTCTGCGAATAAACATGCATTATGTGGGTCCTTGGTCTATAACAGAAATATAAACCCACCTGTAGATGCACCACCAGTGTCCATCCATAGCTTCACCACGAGTGTCCAGCCAAAGATGCACCGCCAGTGTCCAACTATACATATACCACCAGTGTTCACCTATAGATAAACCACCAGCTTCCACCTATAGATGCACCGCCATTGCTTACCCACAGCTGCACCACCAGTGTCCATCCATACATACACAACCAGTGTCCATCTATAAATACACCATCAGTGTCCACCCATAGATGTGTTTACCCAAAGCTGCACATCAGTGTCCACAATAGAGTGCTCTACCAGCATCCACCCATAGCACACCACACCCACATCCACACCACTATGATTTGCTAGAACTGTGAACTCAGCATTGTCTGCACATTAGGAAGTCCTAATGAAAATGAGAAAAAAGCTTAGAACCTTAAACCTGCAGTTGATCCAGAAGAAAAGAAAAAAAAAACTTGAAAAGTATGGCCTTCTTTGCTTAAATAGGGAAAAAATAGCTCTTGATCCCCAAAGACAATTTGATACACAATGGATCAACCTATTAATATGATATGATAGTGACATTAAACCCTCAGATTCTTAAGCTTAGTACACACAGGCCGAATGTTGGATGGAATCATCCGGTTCAATAAAAAACGTCCACCATTTGGCCCATGTGTATGGCAGCTGGCCCGACAGAAGCCGGCGGAACTTCTGTCGGATGAGCAAGCTGGAAAACCAGCAGCCGACCGCCTCCCGATCAGCGCTCTTAGCCAATGGCTGAGAGCACTGACCGGAGTGTGGGGGGGGTCCTCCTGTCAGTACACAATAACTCAGAAGGGGAGATCACTGTACTAACATCGTATTGTTAGTACAGTGTCAACGAGATGACATCATCAGGCATGAAGCACGTATTGATGTTGTCTCGTCGCACCATATGTGAGGACGTCACTCCTCCTCCAACACTGCTACAGTATACAGGAAATCCATTGCTTCGTCTATTAATGCCTGTCCACAGGCAATATAAGAAGATTGTGTATTATTAATGTTTCTTTATTGTTAAACATCTATTAATGCAAACCATTATCTTGACCCACACAAATTTTGTTTTTTTACATTTTTGGGGCAATTTTGACATGGTAAACCTGCCTTAACAGTGTGCACTATAACAGTTTAAGCTGGTACCATGGCCCCAGGCTTTCTGTCTCAGGGTAGTTTCCTTCTTTCACTTACAGCATCCTATGGAGTCACCCTTGCATTTAGGGACTAGAGTTGTGTCTCCCTAAATTGTGTTCATCAACGGAAACCCCAGACATCTCAAGTCTCCGAAAGGTTCCCGCACACCCGCAAGCACCTCCCGATCAGAATGATCGGTGCGGCGGCTGTCCCTCCTGCTGCACACCGATCATCCCCAGCTTCCCTGTGTACTCCTCCCCCGTCCCCCTCCGTGTCCTTCTCCACCCCCCCGTCCCCCGCAACTGGCTCCCCTCCTCTCCCGCCAGCTGTGGGGGGACTAGTAATTGGACACAGTGAGCGAGATCGCTCTGCTTAGTTTATGAATGGACAGGAGCCTCTGTCTCCTGTTCATTCATCTTCAGTGCGGAGAAAAAGAATGGGGAATGTGTCCTCAGACCCTTTGTCTGTCTCAAAGGGGAGATGTCAGGGGTCTGTTTAGACCACTGTCATCTCACCAAAGCCCCCCCAAAAATAGTAAATAAAATATTGTAAAAGAAAATTCTAAAAAATGAAAAAGTGTAAAAAAATCAAAAAATCAATTATTAAAAGTAAAAAAAACGACTGACATTGTCCACTGCCACCCACCCCGACCCCCTTGCCCAGAAGCACTGCGAAAAATTATTGAGGAAGTGATTTAAATAATATTTTGCCGCGGGGGGGTCGTTTGCGGGCGCGAAGCAGCACCTCCCTGAAATGAGTTTGCCACCTCCCTGAAATGAGTTTTTGCAGGTTGGGATGTCTGAAACCCTATAAACTATAAAGCTAAGGCACTCACTTACTACTCCCTTTTCTAAGCTAACAGACTGGTTGGAGACTGCACTGACCACTATTAACTCTTTCTGTAAAGATCAGAAGTTCAGGGAAGCAGAACTGAGAGAGAAGGTAACCAGCAGCATTGACGGTTGTAAACAGCAAATGCTGGGGTAAGAATTTTATCAAATATACAGTATTGCCCCGTACACACGGTCGGATTTTCAGACGGAAAATGTGTGATAGGACCTTGTTGTCGGAAATGCCGTCCGTGTGAGGGCTCCATCACACATTTTCCATCGGATTTGTTTGAGAGCAGGCTATAAAATTCTCCGACAACAAAAATCCGTTGTCAGAATTTCCGATCAGGTGTACACAAATCCAACGCACAAAGTGCCACGCATGCTCAGAATAAATAAAGAGATGAAAGCTATTGGCTACTGCTCCGTTTATAGTCCCGACGTACGTGTTTTACGTCACCGCGTTCAGAACGATCGGATTTTCTGACAACTTTGTGTGACCGTGTGTATGCAAGACAAGTTTGAGCCAACATCCGTCGGAAAAAATCCTAGGATTTTGTTGTCAGAATGTCCGAACAATGTCCGACCGTGTGTACGGGGCATATGTCTTTTGTGCTCATTTTGTTAAATTACAAAAAGCAGAGGCTTTAATACTACGACTTTAAGACCTAATCTGTAGCACAGTCTGCAGTAGTATAGAACTACCAAGGCACTACTGTTTTTTTCAAACATGAGCTGCTACTATCGTAGAACTGCTACCTGTCCTCTGATCTCCAGTAGTCATATTCTGTGATCACTCTATTAATATTCAGAGGTCATTATGACATGATGGCAGTTTAAAATAATAAACTGAAAAGACATTAAAACAGGACCACATAGGATTAGCTTCTCTTCACTCAGAGCGGCTGGCCTTTTGTTTTGACAAGTATAATGATGTGCCGTTACTACCGGGTTGTTAACAGGGTATCAAGTGATTCTGTGTTGATATTGGTTGAAAACTCGCATTTTAAAAGTTTGACTTTTCATCAAATAGAATTGAATTAAAAAAAAAAATAAACACAGGAAAACGGACTCATTAGTCACGGAACAAACCAATAGCTAAATTTGGTTGATCGCGACTAAGCAAAGTGTGGCTCATATAGAATAATAGGCACCTAAAACGGGATCACTAAATGCAGTGTCCTTTCTCAGCATCAAGACATTTTCTGGATAATGGTCATAATAAAGTAGTTAGTTTTCCGAATGAACATTTAAAAGAAACTACTATGGTTCATGGTCAAGCTTACTTTATAAAATATACAGGTTTACAAAAAACACTGTCAATTTTATATTGTTTTATTAACATCTTTTTTTTTTTTAAATAAACATGTTATACATGTTGCCTTTACGCATACATAAACAAACTTAGCTTTCCTTTAAGAAATCCCAGCACTGCCTTTATAATTTATAGTAAACTGTGTTATTATGCTAGTTAAAGTATTACTAAACCCACAACTGTAAATTAGTTTGTATATGGGCTTAATCCTCAGCATTGTGTAAAAAGACTGTTTGATCTTGTTTGCACAGATCCTCCTCTTCTTGCATTGCCCCCAAAACGTGTCTGGATAAGATAGAGTAAATGGAGTCAGGCTGCACATGCTCAGTTTGGTGTGTGTTGCTAGAGAGTTTTTTTTTTCCTTGGGAGAGTACATGTGGTCAACACAGGGCCAATCAGCACTGTCTAGACAGAGTGTCAGGGGTCCTGCATCCTGATAGGGCAGCCTGTGCAGTATGAAAACTTCTCCTACAAGCTTTAACCAGGTACTGATAGAAGTCACAGGACTGCTATATACTGCTGATGAGAAAATGTATTTAGCAGTTTATAGTTACTAAAATAATTGCATTTCCATGTTCTGTGTACTGTGAGAGACCGGATATAGTGAATGCAGGGTGCTGGGTTTAGTAACACTTTAAGACTTTGCTATCTCTGGGGGAGGAGGGTGTTTATCCCTTTTTGCGGCCCTTGTTCGGCACAATAGCAGTTATCTGAAATTTCACCTGCTATCTAGACTTGCTTTGAGCTCTAACTGCTGACTGCAAGTGGCAAATATGAAATGTTTATATATATATAGTACTTTAGGGTTACCTGGTAAAAATTATTTAACCTCTTGCCGACCAGCCACCGTTGATACACGGCGGCAGGTTGGCACGGCTCTGCAAATCGCCGTAGGTGTATGTCGGCCACTTTAAGAGGTATAGGGGGTGAGCACCCTAGTGTTAGCCCATTCCCTGCCAGTGACATTTATACAGTAATCAGTGGCTATTTTTAGCTCTGATCGCTGTATAAATGTCACTGGTCCCAAAAAAAGTGTCAAAAGTGTTCAATCTGTCCGCTGCAATGTTGAAGTCCCGCTAAAAATTGCTGATTACCGCCATTACTAGTAAAAAATAATAATAATAAAAATTAAAATGGTAAAAATTATTTAACCTCTTGCCGACCAGCCACCGTTGATACACGGCAGTAGGTTGGCATGGCTGTGCAAATCGCCGTAGGTGTATGTCGGCCACTTTAAGAGGTATAGGGGGCGAGCACCCTAGTGTTAGCCCATTCCCTGCCAGTGACATTTATACAGTAATCAGTGGGTATTTTTAGCTCTGATCGCTGTATAAATGTCACTGGTCCCAAAAAAAGTGTCAAAAGCGTCCAATCTGTCCGCCGCAATGTTGAAGTCCCGCTAAAAATTGCTGATCACCGCCATTACTAGTAAAAAATAATAATAATAAAAATGCCATAAATATATTCCCTATTTTGAAGACACTATAACTTTTGCACAAACCAATCAATAAATGTTCTGTTTTTTATGTGCATTTATTTCTGCTGACGTTTGGTTGCCTTGGTGTAAGTTTTTAGTGTGCTGTTTTAATAAACCCCTTTGCTGAAACATATTGCACTACAAGGATTTCCACTTCTTCCCTTATGCTCTGGGATTTATCCTTGTGCTGCCAGATTGGATTTCAACTTTTCCAAAGATACCGGGATCCCTGCGTCCATTGAAAAACCAGGTCCATTTTTACAGCTTAAGGTGGTGGAGCCTGATGGGATCATTATCCAGTGTCTGATATGCTGTTATCTGGAATTTGGTTTGTTTTTACAGCCCAGTCTGTTGGAGCATGGATTATTATCCAATGCTTAAAACTACTGCTATCTGGTAAGAAGTGAATCTATGTGGTGATGGGATATTAAAGTCTTTGTGTTTTGAAGAGCACTGAAGTTGCCTTATATTTGGTTCACCCAATTCCCTTGAAAAGCACAGAAGTTTTTCACATACTTGGTTCACTTAGTTCTCTGGTACTCTGTACAGCTCCTAAGTTTTCTAACGTTGGATAGCACAGAGGTCTAGAAGATACAGAGTGGCAGTGTTAGGAGGACTTGGATTGGCTGCAAAACAGCCCATGTAATGAATTCCCACCCACTGCACCTGAAGATTGAGAGAGTACAAATGTTTCTGGGGAGTGTAGTTCCTGGGGGAAGACAGCCAAGCTGGGAAAGGCAGTGTGGGAATACAAGTTCCAGGAGGGGAGCAACTGAACAGAGGGCAGAGGTCTTAAAGCCTGGGCTACAAGAGAACAGTCTTACATGGGGAGCAGAGTGAAGAGGATCTCTGTCCATTGCTGCTCAGAAAGGACTGAGAGGCTGTGAGTTGCTGAAAGAGAGAGCACCAAGACGAGGGATGAAGTGGAGACAGGCTATTGCTGGTGGAGAACATTATGAGGAAGCTGTGCTGCCCAGGACTTCTGGTGGTGCAAACCAGAGCAAACTGTATCCAGATCCTGTGGTCCCAGAGTGAACTTTGCCTAAACACTGGGGTTCCAGAGGGTGCTTTATCCAGATCCTGTGGTTTCAGAGCATGCTGTTTCCAGTTGCTGTGGCTCCAAAGCATGCTGTATCTGGACACAGGTGTTCCAGAGCATGCTGTTCAAGAGGTGACTCAGGACCTGTAAACAGAAGCCTCACCAGCTTAAGAGGTGGGCCCCTAGATCTTTGCTGCACAACAGTGGGTGCCCTAAATACAACAGGATTGATGAGAGGCCTCTTGGCTTCAGATTTCCTTATTGGTTGTTCTGCTAGAAAGAGTTTCCCCTAATGAATTACAAATTTATTTGAGTGCTCCAACTTCGGACTTTCCACCCTAACACATGCCAACATCAACTAACACCTTAATGGCCAGTGGAGTAGGAAGGAACTGTGCCCAGGAATTAGGTCCTTGTTTGTAAACTCGCTTTTAGTGTGAGAGAGACACTGGTTAACCAAGAGACTTTGGGAAGGGGTCTGTTGGTGTCCCAACTTACTGATATTACTGATACTTGTGCTATTTGCCAGAGAGTGGTATAGATGTTCCAGAGCTCCCCGGCGGTCGCTGATATCTTCTGCCCAGGAGCTTCCAGGTATCGTTTCCAGGCTGTCCTCATTAGCTGGGCTGAGATGACTTCACTCCTGCCCATGTATGGGAGTTTAGTCATCTTGACATTGCTAATATTCTACACTGAGCTCAGTGAACACTGTGGACAGGCAGGTAAGTAACATAGTAGGTCTCTTCTGCATTAAAAATCTGGCTCGTTTGCAATTTTTTTCTTTTGTATGTCTAAATTTCACTTTAAGCTTGTTAAATTATTGGCCATCACACTGAAGTGTGTGTCTTTGCTGTGCCTCTACAGTTATGCCGTGTACACACGAGCGGAATGTCCGACAGAAAAAGTCCGACGGGAGATTTTCATCATATATTCCGATCGTGTGTTAGCCCCATTGGACTTTCTACGTCGAAAATTCTGACGGACCTAGAAAGAGAACATGTTCTAAATTTTTCCTACGGACCCAATTCATATCGGGAAAACCGCTCGTCTGTATGCAGTTCCGACGTACCAAAAACGACGCATGCTCTGAAGCAAGTATGAGACGGAAGCTATCGGCTACTGGCTATTGAACTTCCGTTTTCTAGTCCCGTCATACGTGTTGTACGTCACTGCGTTCTGGACGGTCAGAATTTGGTGTGACCGTGTGTATGCAAGACAGCTTGAGCGGAATTTCGTCGGAACTCTGTCGGAAAAACCTTCAGAGTTTATTCCGACAGGAAAACCGGTCATGTGTACAGGGCAGTAGAAATGTATGCTGTACATGTTTGCTTTGTCTTTATAGAGTACATTTTTGTGTTTAATTTAGCCTTTGATTTAGCCATTTGAAGGTCTTTCGCTGTTTAATAAAGCCTGTTAAACTCTACAAAGTGTGTCGGTGAGTCTGGTCAGCTCGGGCCAGCTTGGGTAGGTCATTGTGGGTGAATTTTATAATATAATAATTTATTTTGTGAGCATTAAGAAGGGGTTGTTGAAACATCCAAAGGTTCATTGGAACAAATTTTAATTTGAAACTCTTTTCCCCTGAACTAGCAGTACTTTCTTCTGCGCAGAATGTGAATAAATAAGAGGATGATGCATATTTGCTTGAGCCTCAAGGTCTAACAGTTCTACATCATCCAACAACTATCATACAGTCTCTAAATTTCAACAGAGAGAGACGAAGACCTTAATGATAAAACCACATGGAATATAAAGGTTTGTGGACTTTTTAGTTTACATAATTTAATAAAAGCAGAAAGCAGTTTTCCATCTATCAGTGTGTCATCGACATTTGAGTCCTAACATCATTCTTTTTTGCTTTATAGATTTATCACAGTGCCTAATGATATTTATATAGTAATATCTATTATTATCTTTTATTTGTACAGCTACAAGTACAAATTAAGCAAACCAGCTGCTGACAAGGCCTGTGCTTATAATCCCACTGGAAGAAACAATATTAAAGGTCCAGATCACTTCTAGTTCATGCACAATGTGTTCAATTTAGCCCTGAGGAAATGGGCATTTTTTTTACCCCCAAAACGTGTTGGCTACTCTTTGGATTATCCCCCTGACTTTTATTTGAATAAAGTTGTAGCTGGACCTCTTAGCAGGGGTGTTGCACTTCAAGTACCAAGATTCACAAGACTGCGCTGTATATCTTCTATGTCAGCATCTCTGTGCAGTAGATGCTGAGTTAGGATTTCTAACACATAATTATGTAGCAACTACATTGTATGTATACTAATGACACTATTACCAATATAGACATACTGTAACACAACAGGTAACAAACACTGTTAGAATGTTCTATCTTTTAATCATAATGGAGAAAGGCGGACTAATGCTTTAACTGTATGCATTATTATTTAGAATAACATGTCCTAATTACAAAATAACAGGACTTTCAATTTAGGACTGAATAATGTCTATCCTTCAGTGCTCAGTTAATCAATAAACAAAATTTAGCCCTAAACCTGACTTTCTGACCACCACACACTTTTAAACCAATCTATCACACTACCTAAAGAGCTGTCACCTTGTAATAAATACTTCCATTTAGTCATGTCAATTTAATTTGCATGTCACTCAGTACGGCTTAAAAGCTGCACTTCGTGCATATAAGTTAAAGCCTCACAGTGGGAATTTAGGTAATTAATCACTTTAAAAATACAAGTGGTATAGATTCTTTCTGGCACCAGGACTTTTACCTTTGCATACACTGCAGTCATTAATTTGTTGACATTTTGTCCTATGTGATTTAAATTATGACTTATAATAAAATAATTACATTTATTTTTTGGCAATATTTGATACTTGATTTAAAAATGTTTTGTTTAGAAAAAAAAAAATGTAACACCTTGGCATATGATTCTCTGGGTTCTTTGAAAAAGAGCGCACAGCAGTAGCTATCTAGAGAGATTGGAGTAACTTCTCTCATTCAATTGTTTCCTTCACGTGACTTGAGCTATTAAGCTCTACAAACAGGCTATTTACAAGAATAATATTTACCTAACAAAAAAGATTTTTTTTAGTTTTGGCCATAATAAATACACATATATATATATATGTGTGTGTGTGTGTGTATATTAATATATATATATATATATATATATATATATATATATATATATATATATATATATATACATACAAATATATATATATATATATATATATATATATATATATATATGTTCTCCTAAAATATATATATATATATATATATATATATATATATATATATATATATATATATATATATATATATATATATATATATATATATATATATATATAAAGCAACATTTAACTATTGCATTAAATAAACTTGTATAAGGAAAATTAGCCTTGAGGGGAACTTTACTGAGATATGTAGACCAGTGTTTCTCAGCTCCAGTCCTCAAGGCTCCCCAACAGGTCATGTTTTCAGGATTTCCCTCAGATGAAACGGCTGTGGTAATTACTAAGGCAGTGCAACTGATTAAATCACCTGTCCAAAATAATGGTAAGCCTGAAAACATGACCTGTTGGGGCGCCTTGAGGGCTGGAGTTGAGAAACACTAACGTAGACTGCCATTGTTGACCTGACTTTTCAGAAAAGTTAGATAGTCAACAGCTTTCTACATATTTATCCTTAATGAATTATTATACGGTTTGGATACTCACTTTTGGAGCTGGAATATAACTCTACATGATCAGAACACAGTATGCTACTCAAAATGTAGGAGACGTTAACATTAAAGCTACATATTACCATAGAGGGGCATATACAAATAAAAAAAAGGAAGATTGAGGAATCTAGCTGATCACGTATAGTTAATGAATACACTCATTATGTGGTACAACAAGCTCAATTACTGTTCTACAATGTGTAACATAATATAATAGAACATGTAACATAATATAATAGAACATGTAACATAAGGCCTTACACAGGAAATATCAGCACTCATGTGTCCATCATCACCGGCTTCATTACACAAACTCTATAATGTACAGGTCAGCTGAGCAGCTGGTGCACTAAATAAGCCTATGGAATGGCAATAAACAGATGGCGTATTGTTACTTAATAACTATGTCTATCTATCAGGATCATCTATTCCCCCAGACAGCCTTAAATATTGCTAAATAAATGGAAAATAACTGTACACCATCATTATTTTTAATAAACTACAAGAAATTTTGTGTGAAAATTATATGATAATTGTTACATTTTTTATTGGGTCCTTAAGGCTTCATTCACACTCGTGCGACTTGTCATGCAACTTTGGACATCAACGTTGCACGACAAGTCGTTCCCCATATTTTCCTATGATAACCATTCATATTTGTGCGAATTAAAGTTGCAGCGACTTCAAAGTAGTTCATGCACTACTTTGGTCTGATTTTCACACAACTTGAGGGCCATAGACTTCAATGTTAACCCTCAAAAGTTGCATGAAAGTCATACCTGAATGTTATACAATGCAACAGTTGTCCATTATCACTGGTCAAAGCCAAAATTGTATCCAAGTTGCACCCATCCAAAGTTGCATCAAAGTTGCACCAAAGTCGGCACTTTGGAGTCGTACAGGAGTGAATGGAGCCTAAATGCTTTCAGTGTCAGCCATCATATGGAGAAGTATGAATTAAAATATTCTTAAAAGCATTTCATTCCCTCTTCTCCTATGTATCCTGTATAAACAAAGACCTGTGTACTTTATTAGGACTGGTCCAGCCACATGATTTAGATCTCTGCCTCCCCTGGGTAAGGGAGCACTCAAAAACTGCCCTGAATTCCAGAAGCAGTGACATCACACATAGGCTCCCATGTTCCAGCTGTTGTTGGTGCTCCCTCCTCTCCCCTGCAGCAGCTCACTAACACAGGGGAGCTAAAGCGGCAGGATCATGTGACCAGACTACAGCAGATTAATAATCGGTAGCTACACATATCTTTTTTACAAGGTATGCAGGATAGGTAGGAGGGGGGGGGCATTTTTAGGAATATTTGATATTAGCCTTATCTTCCACTTTAAGTTCTTATATACTGTGCGGCCATTCCTCCTGGGCAAGTCATAGCTGAGCAAATCTGAAGCAGAAAAAACTTTGCTTCCCAGATTTTGTGGAAGTTGTCCCTGCCTTGCGCCCTCTTGCTACATGGGCATAGTGGAGTAGTGTAGTAGATGAGCAGATGCAATTTGTTCGGAAAAGGCAGATATTGAGTATTAGATTCCTTTTTCAAGGTCTTAAATGATATATAGCTATAGCAATAGCTATATATAGATCTATATATAGCTATAGATATATATATCTTGAAGTAAGACAACAGTTCATTGTAACTGTACGTTACAAGAAAACCACAGCAAGCTATCTCACATGAAAAAAGAGGAAAGTCTTTGGATTTACAAGCGAAGGCTGGCCATACATTATACCATTTTCATGTACAATGTTCCTTTTAAATTGACCAAAACTGTATATTATGAGGTCAAAACCTAAACTCTTTCAATTTGTATGCAGTCAGGCATGCTCTTGCACTAAATGAATGTAAGTCTAAAGGAAATTGAATAAGAAAAGTGTATATTGTATGGCCAGCTTAAAGCCTGGTACATCCTGTAGGTTTTTTTCTGTTCAACCCAGCGGGTCGAACGAAAAAAAAACTGTCAGCCCTGGTCAGAGACGCTGTACTCACTATGCAAAGTAAGTACAGGGATCTCCCCCCACTGAGCTGTTGTGTTCTGACAGGTGGACGACCCCCCGCGAGAACACTTCGATCAGCGCTCTTCGCCATTGGAGGAGAGCGCTGATCAGAAGTTGGTCGGCTGCTAATTTTCTAGCATGCTCAAATGGCTGGAGGCTGGCTTCTGTTGGACAGACCGACATACACACAGGCCGAATGTCGGACGTTTTTTTTTTTGAACCGGGCCTCCCAATATGCGGCCCGTGTGTACCTGGCTTAAGTGTACCGATTAAACTGTGATTAAGATCTGTTATGGTAGACTGCATAGTAAATGTAACTGTGACAAGCAAGATATACTGTATATCTGATATATAGATATATACACAGTATAAATTGCGGAGAAGGAAGAACCAAGAATACCATGAATAACCACCTTCTCTTCTTGGTCTTGGGTAACATTCATAGTCCCATGCTCTTATTTTGGGATGGGGAGGTGTAATGAAGAGCTTTGGCGGTACACCAAACTCAGGAAGAGTTCAGTTAGAATTAACAAATTAACAAAACTCACATATGAAGAAAAATAATATATGTAGAAAAATAACAGTTAACATGATTAGAAAACATGGTATTACTCTTATACAGGGGGTGGGTCACTGGCCAGATCACCAGGTGAAAACAGAAAGAAAGAAAAAAGACAACTCATACAGCCACCACATCTAATGGTCATAAGCTGTAATACAGAGGTCCCCAACCCCTAGGTCGAGGATCAGTGCCAGTCCATGGCCTGCTGCGGCAGGGGGTGGTCGGCTGTTTATCAAGCCAACACAACCTGCACTGGCACCCTCCCACCACTAGAAGGCGATTGCTCCTCTTCTCCCAGCACCACTTTCAGCCCAGAGAATTAATTCAAAGTGCCCGCAGTCGTCTTTCAGTCCCCGACTTCCCTACCTACTGCACCTGACAGCGCTCAGTCCCCGCCGAGTCCGCCACAGCTGAGCAGATGCTCCCACTTACACCGTGCATGTGCATTCACATGGAAGGGTTATCTTCCACAAGGCCATTTACTGGAACCCGGAGAGGCTGGGGTACCACTGCTGTAATAGATTACATTTTTGGTTTTGGATTTAAAAATGCTTAACTGCAAATTGTAAAAATAAATAGACACTCCTTGTATGGGAAAACAGAAGCCCTAAGTTAGCTGTTCTCAACTAGGGTTCCATGGAATCCTTGGGCTTCTCCAGAAGTTATGAGCAGGTCCTTGAGTTATGAGCAATTTCTGCCTCTCAAATAAGTAACCTCTGACACCAATAATATTTTTAGTTCTTTGTAAGGGGAGGGGGGATTATTCCTACTGACCACAAATGTAGAGAGCATTCTTCCTAATGACCAGCACGCTAGTGACCTGTGGGCTGTAAGTATAGTAATTACTAGCGGGGGTTCTCTCAATCTGGAAAGTTATTTTAAGGGTTTCTCCATGTTAAAAAGGTTGAGAAAGTCTAACGTCCTAAGCATTCTGAATATCTGATACAAAAAAAGATATTATAAAATATGTTCCCTTATCTTGTTCCAGCTCAGAGCTTCCCCTACAAATATTCTCCGGGTATAAACAAAGAACTTCATTTAAGATTCAATAGCAATTAAAAGTCATAACCCTCATATTTTTCTAATAACAAAACACAAGTCACGGTGAGTGAATTCGAATAGCAGGAAAAAATGGTTCAACAAACAGCGTGAGTTCATCAAAAACATTTCTCAGGATCAACTTTATAACCTTCCGCAAAGCAGTTATGGAATGGGGTTTATTGTGATAAGTTTAAGGAAATTGTTTATCTAAACCCTTTCCAAATTTTAACTGTTATTTTGACTTTAAGCCCATTATAAGATAAAACAAATACATATAAAATAATAAAAATATTACAGTATGCGGCCAACACAAACAGATCCATGGTTTATTGGTCTAAATTAAGTGGAATGAAAAAAAAAGATCCACCAGAGGATTGCTATTTAAATGTGTTTTTGTATTTATATGTGTTTCTAAGCATTATGTTTTACATAACTTTTTGGAACATAGGCTCAACATAATTTTTTCAGTTTGGTAAAGGAAGACCATTGGCCAATGTAATTTATGTGTGCTAGCCAGCGATACACCTCCTAATTGAAATTTAATGAAAGAACTGTGTGATGCTCCTAGAAACCAATAACATTTTCTTGTTTCTCGTAGAAAATGAATACTTGTTACAGTCATAGGTGAGATGTTGTTCCATTCATTCCAAATGGTACCCCAACGCATCTTCTCAGTGCATCTTTGTTGGAACACACTGTGTTGTGTGAATGATTTTTGGTCCATTTTGGTGCATTAAGTATCCCCATTTAAATTAAAGGGCTGCCTTAACACAATGCATAGTAATGTGTAATGCAACATGCATTAATGCATCTATGTTAAACATACCACAGAGGATCAGGCTGGTGTGAATGTGCCCTAAAGGGCCTATCTGATGTAATTAATTCATAATTAAACAATGCTTTCTTGCACACATTTTTTGTCATAAATTGCAGTAATTGCAGTTTTAATATCCTCTTGCTCTCATTAGGCCTCATTCACACAGGCATGCTTCAGTGTGAGGCCGTGTTTTGCCTGCATGGGATGCACAGGTGGTCAGTGCATCCCCTGTGCAGGCAGTCCTATTCATGTCAACTGGAATGCATTGGGTGCATGGACACAGAAACTGCCCCCAACTTGACATCGGTGTGGGACTGTCTGTATTCGGGGACATGTACCCACAGAGGTGTCAAATTGGGAAGAGCAGCTGTGCCCCTGCAGCCACAGTATCCCAAAAAACATTATTGGGATAGCCTACACGCTGATGCACACAAAGGCAAAACACGACCCTCACATTGGTAAAGCTTAAAGCGGACTTCAAAAATAGGAAGAAATAGCCAGACCGTCGCATACCTCAACCAGCCCGAGTGGTTAACAGATGAAAGCAACCTCTTTACCTGTTAACCACTTGGACCGGGTGAGGTGTGTGGCGGTCAGGCTATTTCCTCCTATTTTTGCAGTATGCTTTAGGTTTGGATGGACCTTTCCTCAGCCAGCACCCTCACTAGCCAGTGGCATCCAACTCTTCGAACTTTGACAGCCTGAGCAGGGACCCTTAAGCATTTATCATGGGTCCTAGCTTAAAGCGGAACTTCACCCAAAAGGGGAAGTTCTGCTCTTCATCCCCTCCCCCTCTCCTCCTTAACATTTGGCATATATTTTTTTTGTTGGGGGGGAGTGGGTACCAGTGTTAATTTATTTGACTAAAACCTTTTAGTCGACTAAAATGACTAAAACATTTTAGTCGACTAAATGAATACTATTTTAGTTGACTAAAATACGACTAAAACTAAAACAATTGAAATGACTAAAATACGACTAAAACTAAAAGCCATTTTAGTCAAAAGACTAAAATGAGACTAAAACTAAAATGCCATTTTAGTCAAAAGACTAAAATGAGACTAAAACTAAAATGCCATTTTATTCAAAAGACTATGACTAAAACTAAATTGCAATCACTGAAATGTACTGTAGATTTTAGTCGACTAAAACGTAGGACATTTTAGTCGACTAAAATGTACTGGAGATTTAGTCAACTAAATACGACTAAAACTAAAACAATTGCAGAAGACTAAAATTGGACTAAAACTAAAATGCCATTTTAGTCCTAAGACTAAAATTAACACTGGTGGGTACCTGGTTTTGACAGGTACCTGCTCCCCCACTTCCAGTCAGATTGCCGCAGGAATCCGAGTGGGAGATCAGCACCCCCTCCTTCCCCCACAGCTTTTCTGGGACACGTCACAGGTCCAAGAAAGCTGCAGGAACAATCGGGTAGCGTAGCGTGGCTCGCACATGCACAGTGAGCAGCCAGCTGTGAAGCCGCTAGCGGTCACAGCCGGCTGCCGACAGTTAGTATGCCGGTGCAGGGGACTAAAGCCCAGTGAAGAAACGCTAGATCCTGGGACAAGAGGATAGCTGCTGACTTTTAATTTGTGAACAGATGACTGAACAATTGCGTTAAGTAAGCCCATGTGAACAAGGCCATATAGTCAGTGGCTTTTCAAAGGAGACATTCCATATAAAATAGACCATTAATTTCAGCATTGGATGAATTGCAAAATCATTAAGCTGAACTCCTCTCAACATTAAAAATGTACTTTAATTTAAACATTTGAATCACCCCGACTTCCTCCATTACCCAAGTGACTAAAACCTAAAACACACCACTAATTTTGTTTTCGTTCAAAAAAAAAACCTGACAGCTCCGGTCGGAGCCATTGTACCAACGATCCGACGTTAGTGCAGAGAGCCCCCCCCCCCGCTGAGCTTTTGTGTTCTGACAGGGGGATCAAACGGTTGTTGATCCGGCTGATGCCACCTAAGTGTACTAGGCTTTAGAATGTAGCCATCCAGGGACAGGAAGTGTTGTATCCACAGAATTACCAGATGGAAATAAAGGGGGAAAAAAGCATTAAATAAATAAAATAAATGCAGCCACCTCATTTAAGGACTGATAAGTTACAATATATAACTTTCTAGTTTTGAGGTTTAGATTTATTTATCCATTTACTTATTGAATCCTTTATTACAGACGTTTATATAGCAGCAACAATATTACACAGCTCTTTTCATATCGTACCTTCTTTTCAGTCCCTGCCCCAAAGAAGCTTACAATCTAAGGTCCCTTTCTCACAGGCATAAATTAACATATTAGGGCCAAATTTAGACAGGAGCCAATTAACCTACCATGCATGTCTTTGGATTGTAGGAGTTAACCGGAGTATCTGAAGGAAACTACACAAGCACAGAGAGAACATGCAAACTCCAAAGTGCTCAAAAGTTCTTGTAACACCCAAAGGGAAAAATAATTACCATCAAATTTAAAAAAACCTAATAATAACGGTCTGCCATTTGAAGATGTGGGAAAAGTTTGTAAGCATACTACACATTTGAAACTCCATGGCAAAGTTCTGGTTGGGTTTGATACCAACAACCCATGTGCTACAAGGCATACGTGCTAACTGTAAGCTTTAATTGCTCAGTTTGTTTACGGGAGACCTCATAAGGAGTAGTACTTATTCATCCTTTGCTCTTTGACCCCCCCCCGTATATTGACCTTCTCAAGCACAATGCAGGACCTCAGATATACAGCTATGAGGCTGTAGGCACAGGAGTACCTAGGCAGAGGAAGTTCACTTCTCTTTTTCTGGAGGAATTCCAGGTAAAATGTAAATGTTTCTGAGTACTTCTTAGGCAAAGTTAAAAGTTCTAGATGTTCCCTATTACATTGTAAATTTTCACTTTTGGAGGTCCACTTTAAGGTTTAATTAACCTTCAGTTAGCAGGCTACATTCCTCTTCACTAATGTGTGTTTCATGCCAACGTGACCTGCATTTACTGCAAGCTGGGAAAGAGAGATAAATATTCTCTATGCTGCCAGCTTTATCACGAGTGACACTGACATCGATGTGAAATAAGAAGCAATGAACACATTGCTGCCCTGTTCAGAAGGCCGTCAGCTTTTCAATGTTCTTGTTTGCCCCAGTGACTCCAAAAGATTCTTCAGAATAGTTTCTTGGATACAGGCTAAGAAAGCAATTGCTGTTCAAAGGGGTAGGTATTTTAAAATTCAGATCCAGGTTTCTGACATGCCAGGAGCTCTTAAGCTGTCATTTTTTAAAGCTTTAGAGATTGCAGCATGAGAAAAAAAATTGCTTCTTCATAGATGCCTAGAGATTTGGGTCCCTATAGTAACCTTTTCATGGGGCAAGGACATTTTGTATTTGAAAGGGCTTAAGAATTGATTGTCTTTAAAGTAGACATTATTAAAGTGGAGATGTAAACCCTTCAACTTGAAAATTGTTTATTCGTTTTCAAGTGACTGCTACTTGATACTTCAAGAAGAGAACTGATCATAAGATAAGAAAGGTTATGTTAAATAAGGAACTGGTAAACCTAGCTGCTTGATCATTTCAAACTCCAAATGATTTAGTTGTGTTTGACATGAGGAATAAGTTTTGTTGTACAGAGAAATCGGGATACACAGGTCAATGAAATACAAGGAGACATAAGCTTTATTACCCTCTGTGTCAAGGACATTTAACCAGGGCTGCATTAAAATCCTGTGCTACCCTAGGCAAGATTGAACGGTAAGGCCTTCCCTTGTACGGTGCAATTATTGTAGGAACACATAATGCTAGATTGTGCTTTTGGAGGAAGCATTATGTCTTCTTTATGACCAATGAACAAGAAATGAGAGATGGTTTAATACTTCTACAACTGTAGTGAGTCTTCTGATGTCTTTCAACACCTCTTGCACATAACTTCAACTACAGTTCTGTAGCACAGACCCCAGACCAGGCTGCCAGTTTTATCCCAGGTTCCATTTCCTATGAGGCACACGGCAGCCAGGCACACAGCAGTTCCACAGTCCCACAACTCAAGGAATAGACAGTGCATGTCTTTTTGTAGCTTAATGCTGGTTGAACTTGGTTAGGGTGCAGCGTAAGTCTTGGGACACTCCAAATTTAGTGCAGGATTTAATGGAGGACACTCCCTGCTATGACTGACACTTCAGAGTGAAACCCCTCTCGAGACTAGTAATAGGTGAACTACAGCTCAGTGGACTCCAGTGCAAGAGCAAACCTGAGCCAGAAAATATGGAACAGTGTCTCCAAGGTTTAACAAGAACAGTTTCTAGGATCTCTCTTAGGTCTGTACACACTGTGCCCTGTGTACCAGCTTTCCCTGAGCTGGGACCCTGATGTCCTCCTGCAAATTTCAGCTAAGTGACCCAGAGGACCTCCGTCCACAGGACAAGGACCCTTCTGTTCTAGGCTTGGCCTATTTATACACACTTCAGCCCCTTACTGGCTCCTCCCAGAGATTGCCTGAGGCTGTATGCAAGTTAAGGGTCTGCCTTGTTCAACCCACCAAATTCTACAAACCACTAAAAACCAGTGGCGGGGGGGATGGTTTAGCCTGCAACCAGCAGAACCCAGAACCGCCAAAAGCAATCAAACATTGCTCCGTTGGCTAAAGAGTAGTCAAAATAAATAAATTTGCCTTAATCTTACTAGCAACCTATATAGGTGGTTGCTACAGTTCTTTTCCTGAATTTTACAGATGTTCATAACCTGCTAGAAAAGAGAAACAATACATTCCAGCAAGTTCTCATCAGTTGCAGAGCTGAATGGCATATGCGGGGTAATGAAAATTTGCTGTGTTATAGGGAAAATTCAGAAATGTTAATTGTGCCTAAGCATTACCCTGAAAATGTATCTTTTGTATGTAATTTCTCGTGAAAAATAGTAGTGCAATTTTGGTTATGTTAGTGTGTCTAGACATCCCTGTTCTGTAGGCTCATAGCTGTATACCTTTAGGGTGATGTCTAAGGCACTGCTGTCTGTGACTGCTAATCTCATGAGATTTTTGAGTGAGATTTGGTGATGTATCTACTGTGGTGCTACTGAAATTTGTGCCAGAAGCTCTGACATGAGGATGCAAAAGCCCTGCCTCTACCAAGATGACCACCTTCACATGGAGGCACATAGTAGATTAAGGCATGGTAAGTCAATAATGGAAAAAAGATCAGTTGCAGGGAAACCATAGTCAATGCTGGTGACTAGCCCTTTGGCTGCCTTTTGTTGGGCACAGCTTCAATAGTTCAAGTTGTCTTTAAGTAAAATGTGTCATTCAGCAGTGCAAATGATGGGAATTTCCTGTGTACAGAAAACAAAGAGAAGGTAAGCGATACCATATTAATGATACCAAAATGTGTTCTACAGTCTACTCTAAGAAGTGCTCTCCCTTTTTCTTCTTCTGTGGATACTGTTACCTTCATGTTGGGGACCAGGACAAGCTGCTTTATCTAAACCAAGAGTTATCTTTGCCGAGTTTGAATATTAAATACTACCCAGGACAGTACCCAACTGCTTCCCCACTAAAGATTTTTTTATATTTGACTTTCTATTAAATACTGTGGATGGCACTACAGATATGAACTACAGCCTAAAAATTGCAATATTTATCTGCATTTTTTCTCAATGAAGGTTCGAGTCTGCGATCACCATGTCAGAGCTGAAATAGTGACTACATGATCAGAAACTATATCCCGAATGTCAGTGAAGACCTCAGCTTTCAGTGACAAAGGGTAGGACATTTGTTAAGATTGGTCATCGCACTGGGGAACTTTAATAGGCAGATCATGGATGGGAAGAGGGTTAGAAATGTCCAGCTGTCCATGTAAGTCACTCTGATTACCCAAGCATTCTATTAGTAATTATGAGGCCCTTAACACATATCAGTAATGGGGTCCATTCATTCTTTTTTGTTCAAACATTGTAATAACTAGAAATTTGCTGCCAATATAGCATATATCTTTGGGTGCAAAACAGTGAGATAACAAGTCTAAAGATGGTATGAAATTCTCCTAACTGGAGTTTTTTGAAGTTTTCCATAAAAGCAGGAACAGCAGTACAGTAACAGCTCATTTCAGACACAACAGCACATTGGCAATATTGGCACAACTTGATATGAAATGATAGGTCTAGTGTAGATACATTTATAGTCAATCAACAATTAAGTATTCCACTATAAATATGCAATGGTAATAACACCTAAGGTAAGAAGAAATATGCTTTGGTGGTTTGCACACTTTGGAAAACTTTTAAAGTGACTGCTCTCTTTTTGGGTCCCTTGCTGGCGCTCCTGGCCCCTCCATTCTGTTGAGTGCCCCCACAGCAAGCAGCTTGCTATGGGGGCACCCGAGCCGGTTTACAGCTCCCTGTGTCCAGTCAGACACAGAGCCATGGCCCAGCCCAACCCCCTTTCTCTTCTCATTGGCTGACTGACTTTGATTGACAGCAGTGAAAGCCAATGGCACCACTCTGCTGTCTCCGCCAATCAGGGGTTTCCATGGTGTCTACACCCTGATTGGAGCGGCGGTATGATTGGCGGAACTCAGACGCCAATCAGCACCGCACTAATTTCCTCTTCCCCTCTATATTTAACCACCGGACGCCGTGTCGGTGTCACTGTCCGGCTCGGCGGCGGTGGTTAGAGACGGCACAAGCAGGATTATCGATTACATTGCAACACAGTACCTCAGACATGGTAATGTTGTCCTCCATCTCTTTGTTAGCACTATTATTTTTCTGGCAACCTCCAATTGTGGTATGTTTCCTATTGTGCCTTCTCTGATGAGTTTCCTGTTTATGCACATTAGATATCATAATACACAGCAAATACTCCTGCCTTGCTGGTGAGTAAGCTCTTCCCTCTCCTGTATTACCCTACAGATTCTGTACTGTATGAGGCTGCTATCCTTTACAACTTCTGGAGCTGCTTGTGCTCTCAAGGGACATTCGTTCCCCCGTTCGCACACTGAGGGCATCTATTTACATCCAATTACCATATCCCTCATATACCAACATTGGGGTAAGCTATGAACACTTAGATTGTTTTTTTTTTTTCTTACACCCGGCCTGTACGCATACCTGCATGATGCGTTGCATCTATGCATTTTTAGCATATGGGTGCTCTTTGCTTCTTTACAATACCCCAGCCTATTTGGCCCCTCCCTTTTGTGTTTTCAGATAATTTCCCCCCCCCCCTCCTCTGGCTCTTCGCTTTTTGGACCCCTTCGGGATAGTGTTGTCACTCCCGGAATTCTCTCCTGGGGTGGCACATTGGGACCAGCGTGGAGAAGGCGGGGCCAGATGTACGCTCGTTTCCTTGTTTGGATTCCTGGCGTCCTGTGTGTTTTTGCCCCCGAGATTTGCCCTGACAGTCAGCCTCCCTTCCTGAATATACTTGGGTATGTGCAATTTTTTTTTTTTTTTATGTTAAAATGTACAGAATGATGTTAGATGCAGGAAATATGTCAATGCATTTATTTCTAATTACGCTATTTCATGTTTTGTTATGTAGTGTAAAATCCTTCTACAATTTGCCCTTGATGAAGGGACTCCTTTAGCAGTCCCAAAACGCGTAGGCTCAGGTGGAAGACTACATATATACACATTTGGTTCGCTCATCAGTATATTCCTGATTTTATTGTTAATTGACCATTCTATGTGATTGTAACAGATTTTTCCTTATACGTATTTTTTTGTATATTTGTACCAATAAAATTGCTTTTATTTACTCCGTTGCCTTCAAAGTCCCACCATTTCATGAGGGGTTATTTCTTTTTCTCCAGCCAATCAGGAGGGGAGTCCCGGGTAGTCGAGAAATTCCTACAACATCACTGGATCTATAGGGAGCTCAGTTTAGCAGAGCTGAGGGGGATTGCTGCAAACAGAAGACTTTTTAACTTAATGCATAGAATGCATTAACATAAAAAAACCTTCTGACTTTACAATCACTTTAGGATGTTTGGTAAGCCTTGCAAGTTACCAGTGCCTAGAACATGTTTCTGGCAAAATCTTCATAACTTGATTTTAAGGTGTTTGGTAAGATTTGCAAGTTACTAGCGCCTAGAACATGTTGCTGGCGATATCAAAAAGGGAATCAAAGTAATACAAAACAAGTGCAAGCAAAAATGGTGTTTTTTTAATTTTCCTTAACTGTAATTGGGTATTCTTTGCAAAGTGAAGCCTTACATCATTTACTAAGCTCTGGAGCAACTGTACTTGCTGAGTGCAACTGCACATTGCAAAGTGCCCAGTCTGTTTGTATTTAGTAAATCAACACCATTGACTTCACAAAATCCTGGTTTTCATATCATCGTCATATACTGTATATATATATATATATATATATACACACACACATATATATATATATATATATATATATATATATATATATATATATATATATATATATATATATATATATATATATATATATATATATATATATATATATATATATATATAGTTATTCAAATAGAGCGCAACATCACTATACAAGGTGAACATTCAGCACTCATTTAATAAATCAAGTCCAATGAGGCAGGGTAAGCATAACAAGGTATATTAGGCAATGTAAATCTCTAAGATGTAATTGTCCCTAAAAGGGTACAGGTGTCTTTTAACATAAAAAAACAAAAAGTCAGAGCAAGCACCGTGACATACGGGAACAGAAAGCTTCCCTAATTCTTGCCTTTAGATGGATCAACACTTATTTAACCATTATTGGAATACAACCAGTGTCAATGTCTAAACTGCCTAGACTGCATGAAATTCAAAAGTACTAAGGTGCAACAGAGCCATACCATTTAAGCTACCATTTAGTTGAGCCCTAACAGCTTTAAATGCAATCAGAATTCCATTAGAATATCCAAGCTCCAGTGTATTGCTTATTCCCATCTTAGAAGATTCTATTTTACACTTGCTTCATGTTCTGAATCATGTCATAGGCGTTTTACGAGCCCATAAATTGTCAGTCTCACTTCTCCCTTGGTTTGTTTTTTTATCAGTTGTTTGAAAGTATTAAATTAACCCTGTGGGCAGCTTCGGCTCCTAGATGTATAACTCGATGACATCACATTCCTTACCTGTAATTCTGTTTCTCATTTCCTATGTGGAATCTGTCATACTGTGCGTGTGCGTGATTGCCTTCCCAGTCCATTAAGTCAATTCTCATTGAGTACTGCCTTTGGCTCGTTATTGCAAATATAAACTCGTTCCCCAGCCAAAATTCACCAGATGGGCTGCCAAACCCCTAGAGGAAAATTAGTAGAATAAAATAGATTTATCATCAGAGAGCACAAGTGATATTAATGCTTTTTACAAGGGGTCATTATGTGTTATTTCATACATGTATTTATTAACTGCATAACATAACTGCCATTAGACATGGACACAGCTTATTCTTGATAATTGGAAAGAAGCTAGAATGTTTTCTAAACAGCCTCATATAATCTTGTAAAGTGATATTAAAGGATATGTCAGGGCAAATTAACAAGACATACGCAGTACATCTCTGCAATACATGCACATTTCTCCTTGTTTTAACCATTTAAAGACTCTGCAGGTATGGAAAAATACCTGTTGATCTGCCAGAAGTACATTCAGCTTCTAAGTCGTTTTTTGTGCTGACAACACAACAGAATTTTTGGGGACTGAGTGTTGATAACCCTGCCCAGTGTTCTCCTGACAAAATTCTCAGACCCACCTACTCTCTCATCTCCACAAAATAAAGGTTGATCATTCAGTAATCCCAAGATAAGCACTATGAGAGCTAATTACTCCCATTGACCCAACACAGGATGTGAGCACTGGACACACGGTAAGTCAAAATTTTTGACATGATCAACATGTTTTTTGCACTTATTAAACATATATAATAAAACACTTTCAATAGTGCTCTCCATGATTAAGCCCCAGGGGCAGGGTGAAACATGTTGGAGTTATGGTCTGGATGAATTGAGCTGAGGCTACTTTTACTTGCTTACCACTCAGGCTGGATGAGGTGTGCAGCGGTCGGGCTATCTTTTTCTACTTTCAATAGTGCATTTACCACACTAGAAGGGAGAAAATGGGGTTCTTTGTTAGGATTTACATTTTTGAGTGACTGAACTTTTACAGAGTGATTCTACATAAGGGCCTTTCACACAGGCGGTCCACTCGACGGACTCCGTTTTGCTCCACTGATCCCCGCTGAGCAGGCGGATAACAGGTCTGTTTCCGCTCACTGTGCAGAGCAAAGATGAACAGAGTCCTGCTCTTCCCTATGGGGAAATCGGGTGAAAATGGACAGGCGGCAATCTTATCTGATCCGATCCTCCAGACGGTTGGAATATAGGGTCACCATCCGTCTGGATTTGGCGGAAAGGATCAGATCGGATAGCGGCAGTTGTCAGCAGGAATGTCACTGCTGAGATCCGCCTCTCAAAAGGGGTGAATGCAGGGTCCGATTGATCAGAAAACCCATGTAAAGGGTCCAAACAATATGTTTTTTAAGCATAATACATAATACTAATACTGATAATAATCACTAAGGAGGTTTTCACACTTTTGTAGCCCCTTGCAATGCATTACAGTTGCACATTTAGACAGCGATATTCCAATGGACTACATAATGCTTATGCCCCTTAATTGGAAATGCAGCACAACTCAAGGCGCAATGTGTGGATTGTGATTCACTGTAATGCATGTGCATTGGCCACTACTACATAGTGTATTGGGATTCTTTTCACAAATAATGGCACTGTAACATATCGCACTGTACTTGGGCATATGCATTAACACGTGTTGCTGTAATGTGCACTAATATGGGCCCTATTATACCACAGCTGTTAGTTAAATCGCCTTTAATAACATATATATATATATATTTTTATCTTTATCTTCTATCTCTTATTTTCCCATTTGTCGTCTTTGCCTTGCAAAAATATTTTTGTTGTGAAAAGAAAGAGCCCAATCAGCTTGTGGTTCCTTGTGGCCATTCAACCATATTCTGACTGGATATTCTCAAGCCCTACTTCTTGGATATATCGTTAACCATGTTTTTACTGTCAATGGAAAACAAGCTAAGGGCAAATGCAGTATGTAAATTAGTATAAACATTTCTGTCCATTTAGAATCTATTTTACTCCCAGTGATTCGAATGCACAGTCGTCCATGGGTCTAATGACAAGTGCAGTTCTGTCTTAGACCTCTTGTTTTTAGATTTGTGCTATAGTTAATGGCATGTAATTTCCTTATAAATAATATAGATATACAGATAAAAGACCAAGTGGTCCATCGAGTCTGCCCTATTTTTATATAGATCTATGTTTATCCCGAGCATGTTTGAATACACTTCCTGTTGATTGACTCACTTCCTCAGCTGGAAGTCTATTTCAAGCATCAACTACTCTTCTAGCTGTGGTCATGCTCTTGATCTTTGGTTCGTATTGAAAATACTGCCCTCCTGAACCTTATTCACACCCTGAATGTATTAGGTTGCAATCATGTCTCCCCTTTTTCTTCTTTCCTCCAGACTTGACATAATAAATTCCAGTATTAAGTTCCTTCTGACATGTTTTTTTCCTTTAGACCTTTCACTATTTTTCTGTTTGTCTCTGGACTCGTTCTATCTTATCAATATCTTTTTGTAAGTGAGTACTAGACTATTTGCTTTTCCTAGCTTCCAGGTTTGAAGTCTTATGATTTAAAGCAGAGTTCCAGGCAAAAATGTAACTCAGCTTGAAACAAAATAACACCCCCCCCCCCCCCCCCCCGTCGTTCTTGGATATTTTTTTTTCATATTATTTTGGTATGCTTTCTTTGGGACTTCTGACCAATGTCGCTGCGGTGAGGTACGTCATTTCTGCGCTTTTAGGGTGGGTAAGATAGAACACGAAAGACACATAGTGGAGGAGAGCAAATAAAATCCCAAGAAATTCTTTAGGTATATAAACAGTAAAAAAAGGAGGACAGACCATATTGGCCCCATAAAGAATGAGGAAGGAAATCTGGTTACAAAGGATGGGGAGATGGCGAAGGTATTACATTTTTTTCTTCTCCTCAGTCTTCACGAGGGAATCAGGGGGCTTCAGTAATTAAAACTGCAGTGTTTATCCTCATGACACATTACAGGAAGCACCCTCATTGCTAACAGAGGACAGAATTTGAAATAGGTTTGGAAAACTTAACATTAATAAGTCACCGGGACCAGGTGGCTTGCACCCAAGGGTCCTGGGGGAACTCAGTCAAGTTATTGCCAGACCATCATTCCTAATTTTTACTGACAGTCTACTGACTGGAATAGTACCAGCTGATTGGAGAAAAGCCAATGTAGCTCCAATATTTAAAAAAAGAGACAAAATACATCCCTGGGAATTACAGAACAGTTAGCCTAACATCAATAGTATGCAAGCTCTTGGAGGGGATGATAAGGGACTATATTCAAGATTTTAGTAATGAAAATAGTATCATTAGAAGTAATCTGCATGGATACATGAAGAATCGTTCTTGCCAAACCAATCTATTAACATTCTATGAGGAGGTGAGCTGCCATCTAGATAAAAAAAGGCCCGTAGATGTGTTGTACCTGGATTTTGCAAAAGCATTTGACACAGTTCCCCATAAACGTTTACTGTACAAAGTAAGGTCCATTGGCATGGACTTGAGGGGGAGTACATGGATTTAAAACTGACTACAGGGGCGAGTTCAGAGGGTGGTGATAAATGGGGAGTACTTGGAATGGTCAGGGGTGGAAAGTGGGGTCCCCCAGGGTTCTGTGCTGGGATCAATCCTATTTAATTTGTTCATAAACGACCTGGAGGATGGGATAAACAGTTCAATCTCTGTATTTGCGGATGATACTAAGCTAAGCAGGGCAATAACTTATCTTATATATGTGGAAACCTTGCAAGAAGATCTGAACAAATTAATGGGATTGGCAACTACATGGCAAATGAAGTTTAATGTGGAAAAATGTAAAATAATGCATTTGGGTGGCAAAAACATGAATGCAATCTACTCATTGGGGGGGAGAACCTCTGGAGGAATCAAGGATGGAAAAGGACCTGGGGGGCTTAGTAGATGATGGGCTCAGCAATGGCATGCAATGCCAAACTGCTGCTAACAAAGCAAACAGAATATTGGCATGCATTAAAAAGGGGATTAACTCCAGAGATAAAATGATAATTCTCCAAATCTACAAGACTCTGTCCGGCCTCACCTGGAGTATGCTGTCCAGTTCTGGGCACCAGTCCTCAGGAAGGATGTTCTAGAAATGGGGCGAGTACAGAGAAGGGCAACAAAGCTAATAAAGGTACTGGAGGATATTAGTTATGAAGAAAGGCTATAAGAACTGAGCTTATTCTTTCTGCAGAAGAGACGCTTGAGAGGGGATATGATTTTAATTTACAAATACCATACTGGTGACCCCACAATAGGGATAAAACTTTTCTGTGGAAGGGAGTTTAATGAGACACGTGGCCACTCATTAGGATTAGAAGAAAAGAGGTTTATCCTTAGACTGCGTAGAGTGTTCTCTACTGTAAGAGAGACAAGGATGTGGAATTCACTTCCACAGGCGATGGTTTCAGCGGGGAGCATCGATATTTTCAAAAAACTATTTGATAAGCACCTGAACGACCACAACATACAGGGATATACAATGTAATACTGACATATAATCACACACATAGGTTGGACTTGATGGACTTGTGTCTTTTTTCAACCTCACCTACTATGTAACTATGTAACCATTAAAATGTGGGTTGTAAGTAGAGTTTTCATTTAAAATGTTTTATATTGATGTCAGTTTGCAAAAGATATGTAACTCATCCACACTTTGAACTCACTCTTTGTAAATGTTTGACCTTTATACAATATGTGCATATCAGGTCTGGACACTTCTCTGCTGGTAAGCTTTTCCCAGATCAGTGACTGATAGTAGTAAAGCAAGGATAAGCACGATAGCCCCCACGACTGCACCTTTAAAAAGAAGCATGGCAGCTCGGACTTTCTTGGAAAGTTTCCTTTAATAAGGTTGGCTGGTATACAGTACATTGTGCAATTCTCAGGTAGGAAGGTGGAAGAGTGTTCTGGAAGGATATGAGGAAGTGTTGAGGAAAGGGGGAACTAGGACCAATGGACCAAAATGTCCATTGCTGCCTTTCACTTCCTATCTCATTGGAATCTTACAGCATCTTCACCATGAGATTATATTCAGAACTTTCTGGCAAGTCAGTATTAAAACATCTATTTGAATTAGCTTCCCTCTTGGGCTTAAATGAAATTAGATGTAAGTATTCTGGGGTAGATGAAGAATGGAGTCTAGTTAAACAGATTTTTTTTATTCAGAGAGATAAAATGAAACCAGCCACCTGTGCTAGGCAAACTGTGTTTCCTATCAAGTACTTTCATTTCCCACAAAATGAAATGTTTCTAAATTAATTTACATTTGTCTCGGTGTTCTTATAAACATGACTGGTCAACCCAGTTTCCAGTTACTTGTATGAAACGATTGAAAACCAAATACGCATTAAAGAAAACAGTTTTACATTCACATTTTTACAATGAAGAAGAAGATAACATCTATCCAAGTCACAATTAAATGTCGTGATATTCTATCCGCTGAAATCATAATTGAGTTAACACAATGTTTGATCTAAGATTGTATTGCCACAGTGAGAAATCTGCTTCAAAAGGTACAAAACTAGACAATTTATTCCATGCATAGAGAAGAGCAGGAGATAGCAATAGAGAAGGAGGAATGATAGAAGAAACAGTTTATCCTTTAGAAGACTCTTAGTATAAGGGTTACCCCCTTTTTACTGTATCTGGCTTAAATTCAGACCGTGTAATTAAGATAAAAAAATGGGCAGCAAGATTTTTAGAAAAAAAAGTACAGTAAGACAATTAAAGTGGTTCTAAAGGCAGAATGTTTTTTATCTTAATGCATTCTATGCATTAAGATAAAAAATCTTCTGTGTGCAGCACCCCCCCTCAGCCACCCTAATACCTACTTGACCCCATCTCAATCCAGCAATTTTGAACTATAGACTCGGCTGTCTGGGACTCTCCCTCCTGATTGGCTGAGGCACAGCAGTGGGAGCCATTGGTTGCTTGCTCTGGGGGACAAAAACTAAAAACAAGGATCCCTCCAGGATCCATCAATGTATATAAATGTATATAACTCTCTAAACAATAGAGAAAGGGGGGAGGTATGGAGTGGGAGCTCTCGGTAAGAATATGATAGAATTACTCAGGGGGCACTCGGCAGGAGGAAGGGACCAGGAGTGCCGGGGGGACCCGAGAAGAGAAGGATCTGGGCTGCTCACGGGAAAACCATTACACATAGCAGGTAAGTATAACATATTTGTTATTTAAAAAAAAATAATTTTAGAACATAAGGTTCAAAATAAATGAGTAAAATGCATCATTTGTGTACATTGCATCACATGTCCCCCTTAACTCCTCTTGCATGGGCAATATTTAACTTTATTATTATTATTATTATTTACTTTACTATTTGATGCTGAAATGCTGCCTTTAGAGCACTATTAGCAGGCTGACTTATAATAATATTATAAATATGTAGCAAATAAATATTATAATAAATAATAATACCTTGATTTGCTGGTCAGGTGACTAGAAAGAGCCAGTGACATCCACGGTTAACTTAACAAATATGTATGAGTGTTGAGAGCTGGGACAAGGGCTAAATATAGAAAACCGCCCAAAAAAGTACTCAAAGTAAAGATGGTGTTTCCAGGTTAGGAAGCATGGGGTAAAATGCACCATGGAAATATGGGTAGTTCAATGTACAATTTACATTATTGTTTTACTTTACAGTATAACTAAAGGCAAAATTTTTTTTGTTAGTTTTAGATGGAGTGGAGAGAAATTAGAACCCCTGTCAGATTGCAGTCTGTGTCCCTTTTAAGAAGATTCCCCCTATCTATTTGTCCTATTTACCATTATCATTGAAAGTGAAAGTAAAAGAAAATCACAAATTTTGTGTTGTCTCCAGAAAAGTAATACAGGGGAAATCTTCCAGTAGTTCTGGTGACCTGGGGGTCCCCAAGTGATTCCTTTAATTTTCAGGGATTTCTGCTCACTTCCTATTTGGCTATGGGACAGAAAGTGAAGGAAAATCTTTGCAATGGGACAGAAATGAAAAAGAAAAGTTTGACAGGGGTTATAACCCTCTTTTGCTCTTGCCAAAATGAAAAAAAAAGTTTTCCCCATACAGTGGAACCTTTGTTTGCGAGTAACGCGGTTAACGAGTTAACGCTGTAAAGGCAAACCGAGCACTGTATTGCTAAAAATCCTAACTCGGTTTGTGAGTGTTGTCTCGCAAAACGAGCAGGATTCAGGCCAAAAGCGGTGTGCAGTACCGCTTTTGGCCTGAAGTGGGGGGCGCCGGAGCTGAGCAGAGCCAAAAGTCGCCGATCGGCGCTGTTCGGAAATGCACACAAAGGCCCGGGGACAGTTCGGCTGACATCGGCAAACCACGGAAAGGCTCGTGAACGGAGTCTTTCCGAGGTTTGCCGAGGTCAGCTGAAGTGTCCCTCAGGCCTTTTCGGCCGCTTCTGAGGCTCTCTGGCACCCCCCGCCTCTGGCAGCATGCGGTATTGCATCCCATTGAAGTCAATGCAGTACGAATTATTTTTGTTTTCATTGACTTCAATGGGAAAACTCGCTTTGATATGCAAGTACATTGGATTACGAGCATACTCCTGGAACAGATTATGCATGTAATCCGAGGTTCCACTGTAGTTCTACTTTAAGAAAATGGTTGTCAGTTCCTAGAAAGCTCAGCCATAGAGCACTGAAAGCTCTTGGACTGTTTGACTACCTTGCCTTGAAAAAGGCCAGAGAGATTGATTTGCCAGGTACACTTTCTTAAGAGTTCTTAAAAAGTTTCCTATACAGATTTACAGTCAAATTTATCAAACTGTTAGGGAACAGATGGTGTTCTGGCCAACTCTTCCTAGAGTCCATTTCAGAAACTGTAAAAGGTTCAACTTGTACTTTTCTCTAAAGATGAGGAACCTTTCCCTCCTGCTCCTAAGCAGCCAAAATTGGTGTCAGTCAGAGAATGAAAGGTCACTGCATAATTGCTATCTCTGAAATAAATGCCAGTTGGAAATCTGACAGCTCCTGAGCTCCTGTAGTGATAGAGTGCTGCTTGGATGCCTACCTGCCTATTCTGTCAATATTTCTATAAAAATGGCAGCACCAAGCAGCAGTCTCAGGGCTTTTAGATGTCTACACAAGGGAAGCATTTACAGGTAGATAGCATGCATAAGAAAACTTTGAATGCACATAGCAAGGCCGATTTATTAAGGATGTTGAAAATGTTCACACGAAAAGTTAGATAGTTGAGGTGAATCTTTTTTGTGAACGTTCTCAACTTCGCTTCATAATCTTATCAAAAGATTTTTGTTGAAATGATCTGCCAACAGCATCTCCCTAAGTATATATTTCAGATAGGACTGGGGCCTGATACCCAGGACATGTGGGGGAAGGCAATTGGGAACACATTTTACCCAGGGGTACCCACTGCTTTCATTGGCAACTAACTTATGTATTATACTGTAGGCAGAGACAAAATTGTTTTGGGGCAAGAAAGGCAAGTACATGGCTTTAGAGGTGAGGAAATGTATTTTGCATTTGATTTGGTGAGTTGGATGAGAAGATTCCCATTCCACCCTACACAAGAACATACATGGGAACAAGAAGTATTTTCTTTTATATATTCATTTTAAATCAATAAACATATATATATACCACATTGCTAAATTTAGATGCAAACTTGATTTTAGCTAATGGACCATATCTTCTGTGAATTCTACCAGAAGGCCTCTATATATGGTGGTCATTAAACAGTATTTGCTTTATCTCTGCTTGTCATTCTGCCACTTCAAGCATGAAAGCACAGTTCCATACATCTGCACAAAATAGCGAATATAATGGAAATTGCTAAAAATACTTTGATACCGTGCCATTTATCACTGAACGTAAAACAGGCTTATCCAATGTTCACTGGTTGTTTAAAGTGATTACTTGCATATGAAAGAAATGACTCCAAAGTAAACTCCAGATATTATCACAGAAAAGCATTAAATTAAGTAGTCTTAAACGAAACTTTGTCAGCAGACGTGAAACACCCAGTGACAGGAATGCTTGGGACTACTTTTTCAGAGGTGCATGGATGTGACCTTTAGCACAGCCTGGGAACCTTTTGGCATACAAATTACAGTCTGCTTGACCCACCCAACCGGTCATTCAATATTCCAGTTAAAAGTAAAAAAAATAAACCAAATTCAGTTGCAAAAGAAGCAGCTGAGAGATCAAAAAATCTAAAAAAACAAATGTTTTTCGGATTTGATCCTCTCATTTTTTATTTACAAAGAACCCCAATTAAATTAGGAACTACATTTCCTCTTATTTCTCAATCAAAATCAGTAAAAAAACACAGAAAGAGAGAGCTGGTTGAATTTTAGGTTAAAAAAAATGCCTGCCCATTATTGAATAACAGTTATTAGAATTTAATTAGGTTGATTTACTAAAGGCATAAAGGCTTATCACTTTGCAAAAAAAAAACTGTCATTAATGCTTAGTGAATGAGGTGAAGCTCAGCTGACTTCCATCTCCGCTCTTCTTAAAACCTCCTACTTTCAAGTTCTCTTGTCTCCTCCTCCCATGCTCGTCTCAAGGATTTCTCCAGAGCCTCTCCCATCCTCTGGAACTCGCTACCTCAACCTGTCTGGCTATCCCCTACTCTTGCTACCTTCAGGCGATCCCTGAAAACTCATCTCTTCCGGGAAGCCTATCACGCCTCCAACTAATCTTTTACCATTTCCATCAGCTCATTCCCCACAGTTACAACCTTTTGTACCACCTGCCCCACCCTATTAGATTTTAAGCTCTTCTGAGCAGGGCCCTCTTAATCCTCTTGTATTTTATTGTATTGTAACTGTATTGTCTCCCTTTTTATATTGTAAAGCACTAAGTAAACTGTTGGCGCTATATAAATCCTGTATAATAATAATAATCATCCAATCACATGCATGCAAAAATACAGTTCTAATATTTCTTTTCCATTTGATTGGTTATAGTTTGCAACATGATTTTTACCACATGAATTCAGCTATAGGTAAATTCCCTTCCAAGGTGAACAGCCTATTTACCTTTAGTAAATCAACCCCCTCATGTATAAAGGTATAAATATTTTTTTTATCTATATACTGTACACTTTCCTTCTCCCATATCGCAAAAGAAACAGAAAAGAGACAATCTGGTTTTCTACTAATTATACCAGAGAGTTTCACTAATGCGTTTACCATTTTATATTCTTTCCAGCCTCTTTGGAAATCCACGGTTCCATCTTCTCTGTGCTGAATTCCTGTCCAGCCCCCACCTGCTGTTTCCATATTACAATACACCTTATGGAACCAAAGGAGATAAGGAGAAATGTAAATGTTAGTTGAATGTTCATTTAGATGAGTTTTATTTATTTTTGAGAGTAATATAAAAAGTAAAAAGTAAAAAAATAGGCGTACAGGAAAACTTAATTTTTCATACAACGGTGGAGGGGAAAGTGGAAATAAACTCACTTATTTGATTTATTCTTTCTGCCAAGACTTCCAGGATCCATATACCTACACATCCCACTGCTTTCACCGGATGAGAAATCAGGTATGTGAACTGGTGGAATAATACTGGTTATTTGATACATGCTGACTATCATTTTTGGATCCAAAAGCCAATGGTGTAGTAGGTGCTCACTGCAGTAGCAGTAAATACTTGGTTCTTGGCATGGAACACAGCAACAAAAGCCCACTTGGAAGGGTGTTAACAATCCTTGCCCAAAACTGACTCCTCCTTTCATTGCATTTCACGTCATGACACTGTAATGCATGTATGTATTTTAATATCTGTTCAGTCGTATCCAGCTTTCATCAGCTATGTGGGCCAGCTCTTTGGGCTCCATGCCTGATACACTTGAGAGGCTTTTTCCTTAGAATTTTCCTTGCAAATCTTTCACAAGGTAAGTTACCAGGTCTTTCCTCAACCCTTCCCAACTTGGGACCAGCATGCAGAATGTGATAACACGTGTGCATAGTCAATTTGTTCAAATACTCCAGAGCCAGTTTACAGTGGAGCCAATTATCCTACCAGCATGTCTTTTAAGTGTGGGAGGAAACCCACACAAATCCATGCAAATAGTGTTCTGGCTGATATTTGATCTAAAGTCTCCATTGCTGTAGGGCACATCCCATATGAGGATGCTATGGGGTGGCAATGCTGCTGCACTACTCTTAAATTTATAGCAGCATTCTCACACCATCACAGGAAGCTGCATGAGGGTAAGTTTACTGGCGAGACTTTGCAGACGGACCAAAGCAGATGCATTTTTATTTTTTTTACGGAAGGCCATAGTTCTACTTTACAGAGTACAGTAACCCAATAACAAAAACTGCTCAAACTTTTCCAGTTGACCTCTTTTAAAAGCTAGTATAGAATGTAAACAGCAGTTGCAGCAAGATTTGTGATACTGTTGAGATAATTAAGGACCAAAATAAATCCATAAAAGTTGACCTGCTAATGTATACTTGAAATAGTTTTACGGAAAAAACACCCAGCCAAGGTGGAAGCATTTTTCTAGACCAGAGTCAATTTCATTTTGAACAACACTGGCTTTTGCAGGTCAATGCTTTACTGTGTTTTGCTCTCATTCCTGGTTTTACTACTTTGGAAAAAGCCCAGGAGGATTAGTGAGTAAGTAAGGTGGCACACAACTTTAAAGAAAGGACCTGAGTGATTTAACGTTTTGGAAGTACATGCTTTACTTAATACAGTACAAGTCTCTGTGTCGAATTCTGTGTGATTTACTATCCAGTCTAGCCTCGCCTAACAAACCGCTTACACTACATGCATTTGTTGGCATAGAGTACAATCTACTGATCAGAATCCACACTCTTCCCTAATCCCAATGTTCTATGAAGATTTCACAATTTATTTTGAATAAACAATAATACAGTAGAACAAGGTTTGTGGAGCAATGTATTTATATTAGAGAAAAAAGCTTACCAGCAACCTACTTTATGACTTGTGAAGCTCAGAAAGAAAATAAGCTAATATAAGAGTACCATAGCCTGTTCAAAAATATCAGAAAAGTCACATACTTGGAAACCTCAATCTGAACAAATGATTAAAAAAAACTATCAGCAGTGATAAGCTTCAGGGAGAAACTGCATGCTAAAATGATCAGCAGATCCAGACACATTGTTAGGTGCAATATTAAATTATACTTTTCCTTTAAAAATTGGACTTGGCCCATCATATTTATGGACTAATGGGGAAATTCAAGAGCAGGTAGAGTTAAGTGAGTCTTTTGGGGGTAAAAGTTGAGATGTGCACATATCTTCATCTGCTTAGACCTCTGGACCTGCCGAGGTCTAAGCAAAACTTTACCAAGGGGAAATTCCACTCCTCCTCTTCCTCCCCTCCTCCCCTGCCACATTTGGATTATTTTTTTTGGGGGGGGGGGGTGGGAGCTGGTACCTCGTTTTGACAAGTACCCACTTCTGCTTGGATCACCTTCTGAGTGGAGGTTCTGCTCCCCCACCTCCTCCCTGCCTGCAGACTTCTGGGACATGATACAGGTCCCAGAAAGCTGAGGGACCATTCACAAAGCACAGCATGGCTAATACATGTGCAATGGCCAGCCAGCTATGACACTGCATTGAGACACAGCTGACTGCCCACAATTAAGATGCCAGTGCCATCACCCAAAGACCAGTGAAGAAGCCGGTTTGGGTGAGGACAGCAATGGATCTCTGGACAGGTAAGTGTTTGTGTATTAAACATGTTAAACTTTAGCAGCTACAGTTTTTGTAGCTGCTGACTTTTCATTTTTAAAGAGATTTTTAAAGAGATGACTGGAGCTCCTTTTTAAATTACTAAAGTAAATAGTGGCTCTGTAAATAAACCAATAAATAAATTAACAATAACTGATGAAAATTAAATCACCCAGTGACAAGTGATAAATGATAAAAGCAAAGTCCATTGACTAAATAAATCCTTCAAATGTAACGGTAAATAATCAATGAAGATTCAAAATGAGTTGAGAGTAGACTTAATTTAGTTCATCCACCACACCACTTCCTGTATTGTGTCACTATTGGTTGCCATACAGCCACGTCCCAGGGCAACCAATAGTGACATCAGATGCAATACTGGAAGTGACGTTCCGGCAGTGACGATTCTGGTGTGGGTGAGATACTATAACATGCTGAGTTTGCTGTGACCATCATTTTGAATCTTCATTGATTATTCACCGTCATTTGAAGGACTTTTTTAGTCAATGGACTTTGCTTTTGTCATTTATCACTTGTCACTGGGTGATTTAATCTTCATCAGTTATTGTTAATTCATTTATTGGTTTACTTAGTAGTTTATATGGTAGATTTATTATCATTTGTTTATTTAAGTGACAGCTCCATTATTTGACGCTAGTATTTTATTATCCTGGCGCAGTGGTGGGATCTTCAGTGCGGGTGGATGAAACTTTGGACCCTTTGATTTTATTTTTTCCTTTTTAAATTGCCTACAAGTTGAATTGAAACCACTAACAAATGCACCACTTCCACAATTGCAAATCATTCTCTTTTTGGATTGTAGAGAGTGCAACCTCACCGACCAATCTCTGGACCTCATCCAATGAGAGAACCCAGTGCATTCATTCAGAGAATGAGAAAATTGAGTACTGTCCGTGATAATTTTTTTATTTGCACTAACATACAATTTTTCAGGACAAGCTTTCAGGGTATGTCCCCTTCTTCAAGGTCCAAGCAGTCACAATTGTACTAATACGGCTACAATCAAATCAAGTATTCAAAGGAAGCAAATCATTCTCTGAATAGCACCTAAACCGAGTGGCCGACCTTCTATGTTCACAAAACAGGAGATCAGTCTCACTGTGCACGACCCAGAAGCTAATGAAGATCACTTAAAGCAGTTGTATATCCTTTTTTTTTATTTTCACCTACATGTAAGCCTATAATAAGGCTTACATGTAGGTAAAATGAATAGCTCCTAAACCTGTACGGTTTAGGAGATATTCACTTTGCATGCAGCTGCTGACGTCAGCAGTGCATGCACTGTGAAGGCCCGGCAGACGCTGCCGGACCTTGCCGGGAAGGAGACTCCCGCCCGCATGCGAGGGAGCGACATAATCGCGGCTCCGACCACTCACAGGGCAGGAGCCACGAACCTGGAAGAAACGCTGAGGGCAAAATGTCAGCTCCCTCGGCGTGGACCAGGATCAGATGCCGACGCCTCGTTCTAAGGTTAGTATTTCATAATGAGCTAGTATGCGCTGCATACTAGCTCATTATGCCTTTGCCTTACAGGTTTTTTTGTTTAAAAAAATAAATAATTCTGTGCATGTATACAACCGCTTTAAGAAGCTGTGTCTACTTCAGTGATTTCCAGGTTCCAGGGGCTTTATTCAGGTATAGTATATACATAGTTGTATTGATCCAAGCTGGACAAATATAACTATCTATAACTTACCAAGCCTTGAATCATTCTTTAAGCCTGCCATACGCAGCTCAAATTTCAGCCAAATCCTGTTGAATCGGCTGAAATTCAAGCCGTGGGTGATGCCACCACTCAGTTTAACAAAGTGATGTATTCACTGTTCAGGTATTTTGAGTGCCATAGGAGCCAGCTGTCATAATACAATATCCTGTAGGGGAGATTCCTCCATTCTTGCTCTTTAGCGTGAATAGAGGAGTTTACTAGATTTTTCTAGTTCAGCCCACAAGAGATTTTTACATGTCTGGCTAGCCTTAGACTTTAGTTCAGTCAAAACGATGTCCTTGGTAGGTAGGTAGGTTGGGTGAGAGTTAAAGTGATGAGATTCACCATCACTTTTTGTCCTGGTGTCTCCTGCCACGAGCAGGTAAAGTGGAAATCTAAAGTGTCACTAACAGTTGTCACCAGAAGAGCCGTAAAAGGGAATTCTCTCAATAATGACACCCAATCCAATAACAACTGTAAAAAACAGGATTTCCTAAAAAAAATTCTATCTCAATTCTCTATTGATTTTATGTCTCTGGGACAGGAAGTGTGGAAACATCTGTCCAATGAAGACACCGACAGCCACACAAATTTCACAGAGGTTCTAACACTTTCCTGCCCTATCCAAAACTAAGAAAAGATTTCATTACACATTGTACCTGAATACATGATTGTACACGTAATACATTGAAATAGCAATCTTTACCTTTTTAGGTTCAGAAACGTTGTTTATATATATCGTGTACACCCCACTTTTGTTGAAGCCTGCATGGTATAGATCGGCGCAGTCTCTGAAGGGTTTCTCCTCATCCCTCTTTGCATTCTTAATGGAAACTGCAAATAAAATATAATAGCAAAAAATAATTAGGCCGTGAATTAGTCTATAATCCAAATAAATGGTTTTCATTGGTTGTAGGACTTTATTACACAAGGACTCCTTTTTAATTCTTTCAGCTTAGGTGCAACTGCTGGTTAATTTAAACAAATACGCATTTTGGTTATTATTTTAATACTTGATCCTTTCATTATGTTGCTTATTTTTAGTTCCACGTTGGGACTATTTCACATACAGATCTATAAATGCTTTCTCTAGCAAACCTCTGTATATTGGGGAAAGTGATTAGCATTCCTTGCTCAAAGTATATGTAAACTCTAACAATGAACTTGTCTTATTTGCTTCCTGGTCTGTTAACTATACCACCATTAAAAGCATTTTGTTTTTGACATGGTTACCATACCGTTTCTCTACTGCAATTAACCACTTGATGGCCAGCCAGTAGTATTTTTACTGCTGGCCTGTGGCTCCCCTGGGCAGAGGCCCCCCCCCCCTCCCCACCTCTCGTTCTGTGGTCAGGCACTGCATGAGTTCGTCAACAGGCTCACAGCCAATGATTCTGGCTGTGGATCTGCTGATTGCCGTGGCCAATCATAGCACAGATCTGTGAGTGTAAGTAAACACACAACCAAAATCTGGCTGTTTTTTCTTCCTGATTTAATTACCGTACAGAGCTGAAATCTGGGAGAAACGCCAGTCAGATTTGTGAGTAAAAATAGCACACATACACTTGTTAGGCACACAGTTAACCCTTTGATTAACCTTCTGATCACCCCTGTCACCCAGTGTCATTAGTACAGTGACAGTGCACAGTATTATCACTAATCACTGTATTAATGTCACTAGCGATGTCAAGCAGCATCAGTTAGAGTTAATTAGTGTCCCTCCCAGCCAGTGTCAATTAGTGCCAGTTCTTAATTTGCCTGCTACATTATCACAGTCACACTATAAGTCGCTGATCACCACCATTACTAGTATAGTGGCAGTCCGGGTCCATATTCTGGTCACAGTCAGAACTATATTTTTAACACAGCCACTTATTCGGTTTAGGCAGAACCATTTTACCTCCCCTTTCCTTATATCTTTCTTACCAACTGTACTCTGTGGAGCTTTGGGGGTAGGCAGCAGCCACACCTGTTTTACTATAGCGCAGAAAATAACAACTTATTTCAGCACGGTCAGAACTATACTAGTATCCCCAATAGTATAGTGTCCCCAAAAATGCAGTGGTAACAGGATCAGCCCCAACAACTGTCAACACTTGTGACATGTAGCAAAATACAGACAAGTTTCAGGAGGAGCCAGTGACAAGCAGTGCTGTGTGTACACTGTTGGCGTGTGAGGAGACCCCAGCTGTTAGCTGTATGCAACTGACCTTATCATATGCGATTTATTCTGCTGAAAAGTGTGAGTGAAGTTTTACCCTTAGTTTATAGGGATTACATATTACACTACCTGCGCAATGGTCTCCTTTTTTTTTTTGTTTCATACTGCGGAATTTCTTTGAAAGCCAGAAGCCAGCCCATGCTAATGGACAGCTGAATATATGAGCAAGCCATCTATCACTGGGGATTACTCATTGAAACCTGTCTATATTCATCAATCACCAAAGATGTTATATTTCTTCACAGCAGAATGCTGTCCTATTGAGATATCTGTGCACCGTGGTTCATCACATAATTATATCTCATCTTTCTTTTTCTCTTTTTTATTGTGTTCAATATTTTATTATCATGTTGATATTTAGTTATAGGATTTTGTTATGGTGAAGGATGTTTTGTTATTTATAATAGGCTCCATTTGATTATTTTGCACATGATTCACTGATTAACCATTGGGAGATCACGCCGTGTTATATTGGGAGGTTAATATTAGCGCATTATACATTCTGAATATATGCAACACTTTTTGCGTGATATCAGTTCACATACACGATAATTACAGCTATATTATTTGGTCATCTTCTAGTATTTGTCACTTATTTATCTACTAGTTCATATCAGCCCCTTAGTACACTTTTTACTATGTAGCAAAATATATTTTAGCCTAAACCTATGAAGAAATTTTATTTTATTGGATATGTTTTATAACAGAAAGTACAAAATATTGTTTTTTTTCAAAATTTTCAATCTTTTTTCAATTATATAATAAAAAATAAAAATACAGTGGTGATCAAATACCACCAAAAGAAAGCTCTATTTGCATGAAAAAAAAATGATATAAATATTTAAATTGGGTACAGTGTTGCATGACTGAGCAATTGCCAGTTAAAGCAGTGCAGTGCTGAATAGCAAAAAATGGTCTTGTCATGAAGGGGGTAAAACCTTCCAGAGGTCAAATGTTTAAATCTCAAGCAGTGTTGTCAACCCTGCTTGAACTCTTCTCTGCTTGGCTACAGATTACCTCCCCCTCTCCTTATCTCCATAGGATCGCATATCACTTAACAGGGAGGTGTTCTGAAGTCCAGCAGGAGAGAATTGGGCAGGACTGATAAACATTGCTTGGGATATTAGCACAGCAGAGGCAGCAATGTTAGCTCACTACAGGATGTTAGGAGCTCAGTGAATCTCTGGCGGGATCAGCAGGTATTTTTCTGTACTTACAGTGTAATTAAAACCAAACTCCAGGTATAATCTTTATACTTACATTAGTCCAGCTTGGCACAATGTAAGTATGCATATCTCATACCTGAGATCCCTACTGTAGTAGTCAGCCCTACTACAGTGATCACTGCGATCTTTGTGGCCCTGTGCAAAGATTGCTTACTAACCACAGAGGGTTGCTTGCTTGGCACCTCTGACACTTACATAATGCTTTGTGTTTATTTCCATGAATGCAAGGGGTTCTTTGATCCTACACAGTGGAGAGAAGGGACAGAGAATGCTTTGTATTCATTGATAAAATAATGGTGGTGACACAGAACCCTGACAATTGCGGTGATCACTGTTTGCACCGGCTACTACATTGGTTTGTCAGCTTGCACAGTGGTCCCTCAGGAATAGAACATGCATGTTTACATATTGGTGCAATATAAGCATGCAATTCGGATCATGAAAAATACAAAGGAAATACAAAGATGTACTCAATATGTTTTTTATTTTGCCCAGATAAGCATTTTACGTATTTTTCTTGCAGAGTTCATGAAACTGAAATATCTGCTTCCTTAATTACTACTTCTGTGGTATTAAAAAATCAAATTAGGAAGTAATTGTTGGGCAAATAGCCCAGTGTGGGATATTTCCCTCCTCAAGTTATGCCTGGCCTTTAATTAGGAGGCCATCAAAACAATAATTACTTTGAATGAAATAGCTAATGATCATTAATAAAGCAATCCCAGCTGTGTTTTATTCTCAGGATACACACATTGGCACTATCTACATTTCAATGTGGATGCAATTCATCTTAGGAACGATTTGGATTGTGAAGGAAGGTGTGGGGTACATGTACTGACCAGTTTCCCAGGAGGTTGGGCAGACTTTACACATGCCTGATACCAACATAACTGTATTTAGTGGTTTGTAAAAAGGACTGGCTTACTTTGACGACTCTTTACTGATGTATAATGACGTCACAGAAATCACAATGCAGAACTTGCATTCTAGCCCAAACTTTTTATTTGTACTTTTGAAAAGCATAGGACATAATGTGTAGGCAGGGGTCACTTGGTTGCCCCTTTAAAGAAGGCTTCTTCTTTACATCCTTCCAGGAAGAGGAAATGTTTCATTTGCTTCCTGACAGGCTCTTATATAAGCATGGGGTGGAGCTTAGCACAGTTAGTTTGGACTAGCTGATGGGAACAGCAGAGCCTAGAGAAAGAGGGATGATGTAAGGGCTTAATTCTTTCTTTGCTGCCCTCGGGATGGGCATTCCTGATACTGAGCACTGACAGTAGAACACCACAGAGAGAGGAACTGTTTTGCTAAATGGAGGAGATGACATTTATTAATAAACATTATAATAAAATTGAGTTGGCCTGAGCTTGTGGCTGCTTCAAGTATGTGGAGTGGATCCTGGATACCTCTGATGCTGTAAAGTGAGATAGCACCCCATTAAGCAAAGCTAGACTTTGAACCTCATTAAGAACCCACTTTGGGAGGTAGGGTCTCACTCAGTGAACCTAGTCTGTGCAAACATTGTCGGGTTAGGGTATGATGGTGGATAGGGGGCAGGAGCCCTATCCTGTACCATGTGAAGACACCAGCCCCAACACGTGAGGTGTTCCCAGCCAGAGAAGTGTCATTGCTGTAGGTGGCCAGGAGTTTGGTGAGTGTGTGTTCAGAGCTCTCTATGTCTCAGACACACCAAACATGCACATGTGCAGCAGAAGGGGACTTCTGTAAGGGCTGTGGGCAGTAAGTATGGCTGAGGTGTTAGGCCTGAACAAGCCCTGAACAAGCCCTGTTGAGCGGTCCATAGTGGAGAGCATCTGGGTGACAGATATCACATTTTGGACATGCTTTCAGGTTAGATTCACGCTCAGGGATTTTTTTCCTGTCTGCCATTGGGGAGATGTCCCTTCTTTTACTGTCTAAGAATTAAGGAAGTAGAGATCTCTCCAAAGTAAGGAAAATCCTCTATTAAACAGTTTCACCAAAACAGGTGTTCCCATTGGAAGATTTCCCACTTGATGCCCTATTAACAATACACGTTTCTTTTTTGATGACGGGCTATGCTGGTACCCTAATATTGGGGCTACATACACAGCCCATCATAAATGGAGATCACCCAGCTAATAAGAACATGCCAATACAATGCATCCTGATATGGCTAGCACTCACATAGAGCACGCCCACTGCCATAATAATCTATTTCCCATGCCCAAATTTCAGCCAATTGAGCAGGAATCAGTATGACCAGTTTAGGCCTCCATTGCATCCACCCCCCTCATATGTGTGTTACAGGCTCATAAACTACTGTATAACCACAGGAATGTGAAAACGGTAAAGGATGGGATATCATGTTTATTCCATAAAAAAAGTCCAGTATAATTATGCTAACCACCATCACCAGCTTTAAAAACTAGACTCCGTCCTTTAAAACACAAACTCAATACAAAACAGCCTCATATATCAACATGTCTCCACATACACATTGTTGTATAGTCATACATATGTCTTGGGATTTAAGGTGTATCTATGGTCAAAATGTAAAATCATTATATTATTATCCACATTGTTTTTCAATTATTTTTAGCCTACTCCTATTAATCTTAATGATCCTGAAGTCTGTAAACTTACTCCATGAACACCCCCACACATTTATTTCCTTGAATTCTGTAACACATAGTCACTATGTCCTATAGGTAGGCACTGCTGCGTCACACATTTCACAGAGCCTGCCTTCTGAACTACATAGGTGCTGAGAGGAGGAGTTTCAGGAAGCTGGGTCAGTACAGGAATCACTGCTTGCAGGCAGCAAGATACCATGGGAAATGTAGTCCTTAAAAATGAAAAGTAAACAGCAAAGTAAAAGTTGCAAAGCATGCTGGGAATCCAAGAAGTCATGAAAAGAAATGGCCAGCAGACAGGCAGAACTTCCAACATTAAAGGAGGTTTATATTGGATTGACAAATATAATTATTGTTTGTATTGTTATTACACTGCTGATGTTATTTAAGTCCATATGTCAACTATTGTATGGATAGCCAGATATCATCATTATCCACTTGAAGCAGGGACAGACATGGCTGACAGAATAAGCCCAAGCTGTAGACAAATGCAATATTCACTGTATAAAGACTCGCCTAGAAATTGTACAAAAAACATCTGCTGTAAATTGTGATTCTCACTAATAATTTAGTCTTGTATTCAGTCATTGTAAGTTAGATACATATGTGGGAAACCAGTTGCTGCTGCTAGGTTGTGTTAAATTGTATCTAACACTGAATTTTTATTTTTATTTTATTTTTTTTAGTATTGGATAGGGCAATCAACCCTGACAAGTTTTTTTTTTTTTTGTTGTCTGTGCAATGTCACCAAGACAGAAAAGTTAGGAAAAATCCAAAACTCTGAGCTGTCAGTAAAACAGAAATGCATAAACTTCCATTAACTACACTTTTTGCTTTGACAACCGTTTAAAGCTGGCAATACACTAATTAAAATTCAGCCAATTGTGGCAGTCCCCTATTCAAAGAAATTGATTTTTTGATTGGCTTCTGTCAAAGGGACATGTTGGATATTTTTCTTTGATCTATGTATTTTGACAGCAGCGGGTGGATCCCTCCATCCACCTCATTTTTGTGGAAGTTAAGCCGCGTACACACGGTCGGACTTTTCAGCTACAAAAGTCCAACGGACGCTGATGGACTAAAGCTGGCTGGTAATCCGATCGTGTGTGGGCTTCTCCGGACTTTCAACGTACTTTTTTAGCCTCAAATCCGACGTACTTTAGATTTGAAACATGCTTCAAATCTTTACGTCGTAACTACGACGGACCCCGAAGTCCGCTCGTCTGTATGCTAGTCCTACGGACAAAAACCCACGCTAGGGCAGCTATTGGCTACTGGCTATCAACTTCCTTATTTTAGTCCGGTGTACGTCATCACATAGAATCCGTCGGACTTTTGTGTGGTCGTGTGTAGGCAAGTCTGTTCGTTAGAAAGTCTGCCGCAAGTCCGCCGCAAGTCCGCCGAAAGTCCGCCGAAAGTCTGTCGGACAGGCTGTCGGACTTTTGTAGATGAAAAGTCCGACCGTGTGTACGCGGCATAAGAATCTGTTAGTTTTTTTTCATTTTCAATCAGCCCCTGGCTCAACAAAAAACTAACAGTGTATGGCCAGCTTTAGAGAGGATTTCTATCATTTTACAGAAATATCCTACCACTGCCTTATGGGTCTATAAGACAGGAAATAGAGGAAACAAAAATATAGGTTTGGAATTTTGGTCCAGAAATTACTGATAATAAGCTGGTTTTAAAAGACTATTGATTTGTATTGAGAATTACAGAGGTGAAAATTATAATCAAAAAGTGCTCACTCCATATTCTGAGGAGTCGCCAGAATTTTGGAAAATACTGATGGGCAATCACCAGCTGTATGAACCAACAGTGCAAGTGGACAAGCCATCAAAATGTTTAATCTATTCAGAGACAGCCTTTGGGCTTTTAGGCATTTATCTGTTTCCATGATCAGAAATTCATTCTCCACTCATGTCAATAGTCACTGAGTCCTAAAGGAGACCCAAGAACCAAGGTAACACCTGCACCTATGTGGATACAATGTGATTGAAATAAATTAATAATAACATTTGAAAATGTGCAGCTGCTGTCCAATATTCCCAACATGGGCTGTTGACCAATACAGGCTGGCTCTGAAAACATCACGATTAGATGACGAAACACGTTAGTCAACAGCGTTACTTCGGTCTCATGACAGGAACGCTAGCCAAGCCATAGGCTAAATTCCGTTTTGTTGAATTGTTAGTACGGGCCGTTTTTGCATTATACCCAGTGGCACGTTTAATTATTTTAATAAAGATTTTTAATAAATATTTTTTACTTTTACGCACTATGAGAGGCTCCCTCTCTGTTTCTTCTGTCTTCTCATCCATCATACTGCCTGCTTTTTGAATCCACTAGAGTGTTTTCGGCAGTTAGGATTGACAACTAGAAACCACCAAGATCATCAGGACAGGTCTCCCTAAAGGCCCACATGCCTTGTAGACTTCCCTTGCTATACAGCAAGAGAGTCATTGCCATCTGGTGAGTGCGTGGTGATTCCGCTGTGTGCATGAGGTGGAATAGTCACTACAGGGGGTTTCCTGGGAAATAAGCACCCCAATAATCTTAGGACTTCACCATATATATGGACTGTGTCTTTGTACAATGTTTTATTAATTTCATCTTATTTTGCATGCAAGCAATTTTTATTTTTTTTTGATAAGTTGGCACTGAGTTTGTAATAGCAAGCTTTGCCTAGGTTATATTGCATTGGTTAGGAGACCCAACCTTTTGACTTCAATTTTTCATTAAAAACTCAGTTCAATTTTTTTGGGGACAACTGTCTCTGAAATAGAAAGCAAGGGTGAATCTTAATAGACAGCACCATACTCTGTATAACTTAATAAAAAACACAATTCTGGAATTTTTATTTCACCAGTATGTGGTACTGCCACCCTACTCAAAAGATATAACTAAAAGCCCCTATGCCCTGGAGAATAATGTTAACATAGAATCCATACCTGCACTCTCTGTGTAATCACTGGGACATATATAAAGACTAAGGATGAGCCGAAAACCCCCGGTTCGGTTCGCACCTGAACATGCAAACAGACAAAAAATTTGGACAAACACGCGAACACCGTTGAAGTCTATGAGACACGAACATGAAAAACCAAAGTGCTAATTTTAAAGGCTTATATGCAAGTTATTGTCATAAAAAGTGTTTGGGGACCTGGGTCCTGCCCCAGGGGACATGTATCAATGCAAAAAAAAAGTTTTAAAAACAGTAATTTTAATAATGCTTAAAGTGAAACAATACAAATTAAATATTCATTGAAATATCGTGCCTGGGGGGTGTCTATTATATATGCCTGTAAAGTGGCACAGGTTTCCCGTGTTTAGAACAATACCACAGCAAAATGACATTTCTAAAGGAAAAAAGTCATTTATAACTGATCGCGGCTGTAGTAAATTGTCGGGTCTCGGCAATATAGATAAAACTCATTGAAAAAAAACGGCATGGGTTCCAATAGACTTTAACGGTGTTCAGCGGCTTTCGAATTTGCCGCGAACACCACATATTGTTCGCTTTTCGGCGAGCAGGCGAACACCCGATGTTCGAGTCAAACTTATGTTCAACTTGAACATCGGGCTGATCCCTAATAAAGATATGTTAGGAAATATAGCCCTGTAGCTCTACAGTGTGTCCAGAACTAAAAACAAATTAAAATATGTTCAGCATTTCACTTTAAAAATATCTCCATTCAAGATCAAATTTCTTATGAAACTAAAACACAACATGCTATATATTAAAATGCTATAATTAGCTACATTAACGTTCCCACTGCTTGGATGAACTGTACATTTGGAAGTTTCACATGGATCACTGGGACCTGAGATCAATAGGGAAGGATTATACTATGCTACATTTATTTGTTTCTCAGTTATTTACATTTACTGCAAATGCAAAGTAGAGTTAATTACATGCAGTGAGCTTAAAGCGGAGTTCCGCCCAAAAATGGAACTTCCGCTAAGTGATGGTGACCCCCTGATATTCCACATATGGCATGCCATTTTTTTTTGGGGGGGGGGGGGGGGTGCGGATACCCTCTTTTTAGAGGCATCCAGCTCCCACTTCCTCCCGGGGCTCCGCGGTGCCGGAAGAAAGTTCACCTTTCCCCCCTCCCTCCCTGCAATCTTCTGGCACACGTCACAGTCCCCAGAAGATTGCCCGGCAGTTGACAGCAGGCAGTGTGGCTCGCGCATGCGCAGTGCAAGCCGGGCGCCCACAGTAAGAATGCCGGCGCTGTGGAGAGGAGGGAGAGAGGAGTGGGGCTTCGTACGCCCACATTGCTGGACTGTGGGGCAGGTGAGTGCCTGATTATTAAAAGTCAGCAGCTATACTTTTTGTAGCTGCAGACTTTAATTTTTTTTTCAGCGGAACTCCGCTTTAAAGTCATTGTAAATGATACCTTTTTATTTAAAAAATAAACAAACATGTTATACTTACCTGCTCCGTGCAATGGTTTTGCAAAGAGCAGCCCTGATCCTCCTCTTCTGGGGTCCCTTGCTGACGCTTCTAGCTCCTCCCCCTGCTGAGTGCCCCCATAGCAAGCAGCTTGCTATGGGGGCACCCATGCAGGCTAGCTCTTGAGCTGTGCTCTGTGTGTCCATTGTGTCTCCACATAGAGCTCGGTTGACCCTAGTGGGAACCAAAAGCTACCACTGTTGTCTCTGAGCCAATGAGGAGGGAGAATGCTGAGAGAGCCACTGCTCTTGTGCACATCGCTGGATTGAGATTGCCTCAGGTAAGTATAAGGGTGAACTGGTTGGGGAGCTGCACACAGAAGCTTTATTAACCTTCTACCTTAAGAATCACTTTAAATAATACCACTTTCTCTCTAGAAAAAATACTATGGGTTCTATTTATCAATGTTTTCACCCAAGATTCACCCACTGACTGATTCTTATGTGGGAACTAGGTGAAAGCTGTGTAAATCTTGGATAAAAACATTGATAAACGGATTCTTATTTCTTCCCACAACAGGATTAGTCATTGTATCTGAAGAACCCACCATAGGCCTGATTAAAAGTATGTGCATACTTGCATATTTGCATGCACCACTTGCCTGCTGGTACATGTCAATTTTTTTTAGCAGAGTCAGATACAACCTCTATCAGGTTTTTATTGCTGCCTGTGGGATATGCCCCCACTTTTAGCCCTAGTGACACCCTGTAAATGAGCGTGCAGCATGGTGTCACAGGAAGGGAGGGCATATCTTACAAAACCTAGTAGAGATTCTAAATAGCTTCTACTCTACCTAAAGCTGGCCATACAGAATTTTGTTTGAAATGTTTAGTTTGCAGAATGTTTGCTTGATTTGAAAATTTGATGAGAAAATTTGAAGGAACAGGACAAACGAATTACAAACAGTGTATTTGGTTATCATTCAGGAAAGTTCATTCCTTCCAAAACTCAATGTTAAAAGCAAACTAAATGACATTCAGGTCAGTCAAGTCATTGAATATACAGAGAATTTTCATACGAATGTTCCTATGAAAATCTTCTAGTCTGTGGCTTGCTTAAGCATTCTGACATCCGTTTGACCCTCCATTTTTTAGAAATTAATGAGGCTCATTTTTACACAATAAAGTATAGACTCTTGATGCAACTATGAAGAAACAGCCCAATGAGGCCATTCAAATGTATTTTTTCCATCGAAAATGAAGCCTAAAATGGTTGCTCTGGACAACAGTTCCACTTTTGCTTCAGTTTTGTTTACTCCCGCTTTTGTAAATTAGTCCTTTTATGCTCTGTAACCTTTTGTTGCTCTGACATGTCTTAAGTGGATTGCAAACATTGCAGGTGCCTGAGAGAATACACACATATTGAACAGAATCTGTCACTTCTTCTTCACAGAACTATCTAACTGAAACCAGATAGCAAGGCTAGACAAAGCGTTTATTTTTGCTAATAGGCTGCACTGACCACTATTGTCTGACATCTGCAGAACTCATTAGAAGGACTGAGAATACATAGCACACTGACCACAAGCCAGAGCATGAAAAGTTGACGTTCTGCTTCATTTCTGCTTAAGTGGGCCTTCAAGGAACCTTTGTAGCTGGTGGAGACACATTTTTATAAACTGAGGAAGAATGTTGGATAAAACCATTGTTCATAACAAACTAAATCCTTAGCTCAGTAGAGATGTTTATTTATGCTGCTGCCAGCAGAATAGCGAGCTGATGAAATTATCCACGTCAGAAACTGTGGGGTGATAAAATCCACATTTAACAAAGTGAGTATTCTGCAGGTCAGACGTGATTAGATATTCCTGGGGTGCTAAATTGCTTGCTAGACATGTTGGGTGAGCAGCTGCAAATCAATATCTTTTTAGCAACATCTGTATAGGCCTGTTATTTAGTCACATTTTCCTAAAAATACCCACAGCCCCATAGATGGTGCCACCATTCTCACTCAGAGCAAAGTGACATCCTGAGTGCTTTATACTCACCTTTCCAGTGCTCCCCTGCTGCTCCTTCTTTAGCTAGTGGAGGTGTCCTCTCTGAATCAAAAAGACTGCAGCAGCATGATGGCATCACACAGAGGTGACTGCTTGAAGTGGGCAGGGGCTGACAGTGATGGGAGTAAGTCACACATGTGCAAGTCACAAGCAATTCTCAAGTCTTAACCTTCAAGTCACAAGCAAGTCCCAAGTTACTGTGGCGAAAAGTAAGCAAGTCAAGTCGAGTCCCTGCTAGAAGTCAAGCAAGTCAAGTCAAGTCATTTATTTTGGTCAAGTCACAAATTAAGTCAAAATACTGATCTACCCCGAAGCCGGGACTTGGGGGGAGCTTTCTTTTGTGGGGGGGGGGGCTTTTGCCTAGGCCAAGACACAGCACTGGTGGTGCCAAATCATTGCAAGTCAAATGGCCCAAGTCAAAGTCAAGTCGCAAGTCATCAGTGACAAGTCAAGTCGAGTCATTTATTTAGTTTTGTCAAGCAAGTCGCAAGTCCTCAAACAGGTGACTCGAGTCTGACTCGAGTCAAGTCATGTGACACGAGTCCGCCACCTCTGGGGACTGAAGCACTGAATCAAAGGTTGACACTCCCTGAAGTAGTGCTGGCGAGGGGCACAGACAGCTGACTTAGGTGAAAAAAAGACGCCTTTGAAGGTAATTGTTTTACAAACACCCTATGAAATGGAGTAAAGACCATGAAAACAAGGGATAGGGATAGGGAAGGGGGGTGGGGTGGCAGATACCCAGAGATGTGCTTAAAATCATGAGTCTTTTTTTTTGGTTCTGCTAGAGTGGGGTCAAGTTAAAATTTCTGTCAGTTTTTCTGTCTGTAACTCCACTGGGACAATATTCCCTCACTTATTATCCCTGTGACAAGTGTACATAAAATGGTGGCCATCTTTGTCACCAGAACAAGAAGGCTTGGACAGCAATAAAAACATTGTAAGGAGTTGTTATCCTTCCTTGCTCTTCTAAAAGAATTTATTTCTGTGTACATGGAGCCACAGAAAGCAAGGGGAAAGCTCACCAATAAGAACAAAAAATGATAGAGGCTCTAACCCTTCCCTACCTATCAATAAACATGTAATAAAGAGATTGGCTGAGGTTGGGTTTTATCTTTACTAGTGCTGAAGAGCCATGGACTGGCTCTACATCATGGCTAAAACTTAAAACCCCATAAGTGGACTTTTCCTTTGGTAATAGAAGAATGAGATTATCACATTTGGTTGCTGCAACTCCAATTACTATGTCTTAACACCTACCAAAATTGAAGTTTTCAGAAAACAATCATCTAGTATTTACAGTCAGGTCCATAAATATTGGGACATCGGCACAATTCTAATCTTTTTGGCTCTATACACCACCACAATGGATTTTAAATGAAACAAAAATGAAACAGAAAATAATAAATAATATCTGCAGACTTTCAGCTTTAATTTGAGGGTATTTACATCCAAATCAGGCGAACGGTGTAGGAATTACAACAGTTTATATATGTGCCTCCCACTTTTTAAGGGACCAAAAGTAATGGGACAGATTAACAATCATCCATCAAACTTTCACTTTTTAATACTTGGATGCAAATCCTTTGCAGTCAATTACAACCTGAAGTCTGGAGTGCATAGACATCACCAGACGCTGGGTTTCATCCCTGGTGATGCTCTGCCAGGCCTCTACTGCAACTGTCTTCAGTTCCTGCTTGTTCTTGGGGCATTTTCCCTTCAGTTTTTTCTTCAGCAAGTGAAATGCATGCTCAATCGGATTCAGGTCAGGTGATTGACTTGGCCATTGCATAACATTCCACTTCTTTCCCTTAAAAAACACTTTGGTTGCTTTTGCAGTATGCTTCGGGTCATTGTCCATTTGCACTGTGAAGCGCCGTCCAATGAGTTCTGAAGTATTTTGCTGAATATGAGCAGATTATAATTGCCCGAAACACTTCAGAATTCATCCTGCTGCTTTTGTCAGCAGTCACATCATCAATAAATACAAGAAAACCAGTTCCATTGGCAGCCATACATGCCCACGCCATGACACTAATACCACGCTTCACTGATGAGGTGGTATGCTTTGGATCATGAGCAGTTCCTTCCCTTCTCCATACTCTTCTCTGCCCATCACTCTGGTACAAGTTGATCTTGGTCTCATCTGTCCATAGGATGTTGTTCCAGAACTGTGAAGGCTTTTTTAGATGCTGTTCGACAAACTCTAATCTGGCCTTCCTGTTTTTGAGGCTCACCAATGGTTTACATCTTGTGGTGAACCCTCTGTATTCACTCTGGTGAGGTCTTCTCTTGATTGTTGACTTTGACAAACATACACCTACCTCCTGGAGAGTGTTCCTGATCTGGCCAACTGTTGTGAAGGGTGTTTTCTTCACCAGGGAAAGAATTCTTCGGTCATCCACCACAGTTGTTTTCCGTGGTCTTCCGGGTCTTTTGGTGTTGCTGAGCTCACGGTGCGTTCTTTCTTTTTAAGGATGTTCCAAACAGTTGATTTGGCCACACCTAATGTTTATGCTATCTCTCTGATGGGTTTGTTTTGTTTTTTCAGCATAAATATGGCTTGCTTCACTGATAGTGACAGCTCTTTGGATCTCATATTGAGATTTGACAGCAACAGATTACAAATGCAAATAGCACACTTGAAATAAACTCTGGACCTTTTATCTGCTCCTTGTAAAATGTGATAATGAGGGAATAACACGCACCTGGCCATGGAACAGATGAGCAGCCAATTGTCCCATTACTTTTGGTCCCTTAAAAAGTGGGAGGCACGTATACAAACTGTTGTAATTCCTACACCGTTCACCTGATTTGGATGTAAATACCCTCAGAAGTCTGCAGTTAAAACACATCTTGTTTGTTTCATTTCAAATCCATTGTGGTGGTGTATAGAGCCAAAAAGATTAGAATTGTGTCGATGTCCCAATATTTATGGGACTGACTGTATGTCTGATGGGATTTTGCTTGTTTGAAATGCTTGTGTCCTGAAAATTAAAAACAAATTGGAAGCCCCTGTTTCCTCGGGAAGGCTTTTTGTTCTTTTGTTAGACAGTATCATATTTAAAGAGGCAATATATCTGTCATATTGTCATATTCAAACCTATGGAATCTCTAGACCATTTTATGGATTGCAAGGACCATTAACTGTTGACCTTTTATGGTTATGGGGAGATGAAGTTGCTTTCCTTAGCTTCCTCATGCTTACCCACTTCCTAATGTAAAATCCTGAATCAATCAATGTGATACATTTTCCCGGTAGACTGTGCCTTAGGGTGATACATATCCTGTTTAACACATTGTGTTTCTTACATATACCCAGACTTTTTTTTTGTGACAGATTCTCCCTTTGGTGTCTTAGCATCCTATAAGAATGCTAATGATTATAAATGAAACCTTTAAACAAGTCATTCGTTCTACATGTATCTCTCTTTTACAGTTATGGGAAGACCACTGTCTTGGAGAAGCACACATCCTGGGGAGGTGGGGTAATTCTCTGGAGAAATTATCATTTATAGAACAGCTGTTTCAAATAACATTTTTTTTTTATACCATTTAAATTACTGTTACTATTATTATCTTCATTGCCATTAGTGTTACAAATAGTAGTATATGCACTATGCAGAATAGTGTGATAGGGATATACATTTTGCAACAACATTGGAAATACATCCCAAACACTAGGTTACATAAATGCAACTGTGTTCTTAGGGATTCTGTAGGTCTAAAGGTGTTAGTAGGTCCATTCAAAAATTAGCTTTTGTCATACCACGTTGCTCGGGGAGCACGTTGGTGGGCTTCTTTCCTTAAGGGCTTCTTTCTCTAATGCCCCGTACACACGATCGGAATTTTCGTCAGAAAAAACTTGGATGGTTTTTCCAACAGGATTCCACTTCTCCATTCCACTTTTCCCGACCAAAAAATAGAGAATATGGAATTCCACCAGCAAAAGACCGATGGAGCATACACACAGTGACATTTTCGGATACAAAGCTCTCATCTGAGTTTTGCTGGCGGCATTTCCGATCGTGTGTACGCGGCATAAGTGATTCTTTATACAAGTGATATACACTTCAAGCTCTGCCTCATCTGAACATTTCTTCTCTGTCCCTCCACAGGTATGTGTCAGTTGAATCACATCTTCCACCTTTAACTGAAACTGGGATCTGCTTGCTTTTTCTCTGTATGTGCTTTTGGTATGTTGCCTTCTCTAATTGTTGCCCCGTGTGCATTACCATGATGTTGTTTTTTGTTGGTCTGGACTATCTTACCTAAGTTTTATGTGCTGATCTTATCTTTATACCTCTGGCCTCTTGCTATTCTGACTTTACAAGGGAAAGACCTGCTTTGATTGTTAGGCATCCTTATATTCACTCATGATTAATTGACGAACCCCTACCCCCAATTTAGAGCACCCTTAAGGGGTCAGCACGTTGTTGGGGGAGCACATAGATGGGCTTCTTTCCTTAAGGCTTTTTTCTCTAATTGATTCAAGCTCTGCACTTCAGTGCTTGCACGAAGTGAACATAAATTGCAAACTACACTGGAAAGTACCTAACAAGTTGCAGGTGACCCTGTCTCTCTTTTTAACTCTCCTTTCACTCTGTAACATACACTCTCTACCACTCCTTCTGGCAGTTGTGTCCTCCCTCCTCAAACTCTCCTACCTTCACCCCTCTTTTCCACCCCGCAGCTTATATATATATCACCCTGCCATCTGTCCTCTCCCTATTAGTGCTCCTACCAACTCTTGCTTATTCTACATCCAGATACTGATAAAACCTCCAGGACTGTCACTTCATAAAAATCACACTCCCACATTACCTCCCTTACCCCCCTGCTTCTCCTAACCTCTGGTGACATATCCCCAAACCCTGGACCTCCATCATCTGTCTTTGCCTGACGCTCCCATCTGCCACTGACTTCACCCTCTAACTCACTCACTGCCCAGGAGATCGCCAACCCCTTAAAAAATAAGACTAATACAATTCGTGAGGAGATCTCCAATGTGCAGAAACCTCCCCCACATAACAACCCAAGGCCACAGGTACAATCATTGCGTCACTCATTCAACCCTGCTAGTATTAATGAGGTTGCTAAACCTTTCTAACTCATATTCTCTCCCTCTCTTCTGGCATCCTTCCCAACTCTCTAAAACATGCACTAGTCACCCTTATCCTTAAAAAGCCCTCACTGGACCCCACCAATCTTAACAACCTATGCCCCATCTCCTTACTCCCCTTCTCCTACAAACTCCTTGAAAGACTGGTCTACAACTGACTGAGCGACCATCTGACTATGAACAAACTTCTTGATCCCCTTCAGTCCGGATTTTGCCCTCAATCCATCTACGGAAACTGCTCAACTTAAACTCACCAACGACCTACTAATGGCTAAAACCAACGGACACTATTCTGTACTACTTCTCCTGGACCTCTCTGCTGACTTTGATATAGTGAACTACCCCCTCCTCCTCAAAAAACTCCACTCCTTTGGTCTCCGTGACAGTACTCTTCGCTGGTTCTCATCCTACCTATCCCACTGCTCCTCCAGTGTCACTTATAACTCAACTTCCTCCTCTCCTCTTCCTTTCTCCGCTGGGGTCCTCCAAGGTTCTGTTCTTGGACCTCCAAGGTTCTGTTCTTGGACCTACCATCTATACCTCTCCACCCCCCAACTCACTCCATCTGTCTCCTCAGGCATCACCAATTTACTAACAGACATATCAGCCTGGATGTCACATCACTTCCTCAAACTCAACCTATCCAAAACCGAGCTCATGATATTTCCTCCCCCACAAGCTACTTCCCCTTATTTCTCTGTCAAAATCAACGGCTCAACTATCAACCTGTCCCCTCATGCCAGACTAGTTGGCGTCCTGACAGTGGCCACAGTGGACCATGCCTGCACATTGGAGTTGATTTACTAAAACTGGAGAGTGTAAAATCTGGTGCAGCTCTGCATGGTAGCCAATCCACTTCTAACTATACTGTAGCTTGTTCAATGAAGCGTTGAAAAAAAAATGGAAGTTGATTGATTTCTATGCAAAGCTGCACCAGATTTTGCAGATTTTAGTAAATCGATCCCAATGTGTATCATCACAGCTGCTTATAGTTTCCAGTAGGTGCATGTGACAGGGTGACAATGAAGGGGCACGATCAAGAGACAGGGACTATTTACCTTATAACAAACAGCGTCTTTGCAAGAAACTTCTTGGCAGGATCACTGGTATTATTTTAACAAAAGCTGCATATTAAAAAAGAATGAAAACAACCTTTGAAGTATTTTTTTTTTCATGTAGCTTATTGTTCTCATGTAACAGTAGAAATACTGTAAAGATTCCACGACCACAATATGCTAAGACATGGGTTTATGTTTATGCATGCACTGGGAGGAGGAACGTGATCACATCATTTACTAACAACCAACTTTTTTTCAAATAGCTACAAGTAACTCACAAATGTTCTCCATCTTAACCAATGTTTTGGTAATTGCTTATAGCAACTTCATATATTTACTTGTGTGCTCTGCTACCCCGTTTAACTTTAGTAAGTACTAGCAAAATCTTGACTTGCTGTTGATTACTTTTGCAGAATTGCAATATAGAAGAAGCTATTATTTATTGATTTGTTAAAACAGTTAGGTAAGTGGAGATGCTAGAAAATAGACATTGAGGTTGATTTAATAAAGGCAAATATGCTGTTAACTTTGCCAGGGAAGTTGCACTCTGCAAGGATATTTTCCCTAGAGCTTGGTAAATGCGGTGAAGTTTCACTTTGCAATACAGGCATAACCCACTTTTAAGTACACAATGGGGTTTATTTACTAAAGCTGGAAAGTGCAAAATCAGGCTCCCTTCTGCATAAAAACCAATGAGCTTCTAACCCCAGATTGTTCAATTAAGCTTTGGTAATAAGACCTGGAAGCTCATTGGTTTTTTGCAGAAGTGAGCCTGATTTTGCACTTTCCAGCTTTAGTAAATAAACCTTATTGTGTACTTAAAAGTGGGGTATCCCTGTAAATACCCAATAATCTGCAAGAAACAGACAGCATTTTTTCTTGCACACGATCGGATGATGGAGGTCAGCAGAGCTTCACCTGCTTCACTAAGCTCTGGGGCAAATTCACTGGCAACTTCCCTTGCAAAATGAACAGCCTATTTGCATTTAGTAAATCAAACCCACTGCCTCTCATTGGTCATCCCAATTTAGAACAAAACCCAAGTATTCATATTAGTTCAGAATATGTACAAGGATAACCTTTGGCACCGGAGCCTTCTGGCCCTTCAAGGGGTTTCAGATGGCAGGAGGCGGGGTTTATGATCATGTGACCACCGTGATTGGCTGTCAACGTGGTCACATGATCGTAAAGCTCCCGTTCGTAAGCAGCAATCGGGAGCTTTCTGTTAGCCCCTGGTAACTGTGCCGGGAAAGTGCAGGGCACACGGTCTCGGCACAGCTGTGTTTGGAAAGTGGCATGTAAACATGGGAGGTTAAGGAACTTCCTATAACACTAAGCTTAGATTCCAGTAGAGATGCCTGAGATCCATAATGAGCAGATTAGCCAGAGCCAATTCCGATAATATGGAAATGGATGTATGCCTAAAAGAATGTACTGTTCTCCGACTTTGGACATATAATAATGCCAGAAGAGCTTCAACTTGAAGTTATACTCTTAAACTTACCCATACGGAAAGAGAACAGTAGTTGTTTAACAATATACATTCTTTGCTTGTAGACACCAAACATCTGTTTTTTATTGGAACATTTTTAAAACATGTGTCGTATCTCCTCTGTGGGAAGTTTCACATTTATCTATTTCATACATGGAAATGATAACCAGGTGACAAGAAATCACCCTGAACACACAAGGACAAAGACACACTACCTACCACAGAGACCAAAGGTATGTTTATTTAATAAGGCAGTGCAAAGAGTACTAATCAAAATAAACCTATTTAATGATCTTGGATGCAACATTTTTTTCTCATGGTTTCTAAGGGTGACTGCACTAAAAAGCAGTTTGACTAATTGAATCACTATAAAGGGGGCCTCCCTGGATTAAAGGAACTGGAGGAAAAGAAATGCTGCCTTCGGTAGCAACCAGTTAGCTTCCTTATTGCATTTCTAAGATAATGATCGATTGAAAGAACTATATTTTTATGTTGGATTTCATTGCTCCATTGTTAGCACATCATCCTTCAAAATTCATCAAGAAATGCAGCTACTAACCAAAACAGTGGTATAGGGTAACACAACTCTCCTTATTCTAGATGCCTCTGCTCCTCTAGACTAGAGCATGACCAAAGCCAGCCCAAAATATATAGGGAATATAAGAGTAGGGGAGATCGGGCACACCTCCTTCCATCTCCCCCAAGACAGTGCTCAATGCAGACCTACATTGTCACATGAGGTGCAGGGTGGTTAGGTCTAGGCAAATACCAGCTTTCAGAAAACACTCTGGAGGGCTTGTGGGTTGAGAATATAGGTATGCCGTGGCACCTATTTTTAAAAGCTAACATTTTTAGAGACGCGTTTTAAATAAATTGACATACACTGATAGATTAATTCATGATATATCAAACCAGTCACAGTTATAGATGTGAGCTGCAGTTGTGCAAGAATTCACTATCCGGTGTTTGCATGTATCTCTACTAGGTTAAAACATCTACTAGTTGAACGATGGGACCCTCCAAACTCATCCTTCTCATTCAAACTGGACCAATGTAACTAAAAATATCCATACCTGAAATTCTTCTGTAACCGATTGCCGACCAGCGCACGACGATGTACGGCGGCACAATGGCATGGCTGCGCAAATGGGCATACTTGTACATCCTCTTTAAGACGTGGCATTGTGGGCGCACACGCGCCGCAGTGCACTCCGTGAGCATGCCCATGGGTCCCGCGGACTCGATGTCCACCGGGGGCCCGCAATCATGACACAGAGGGGCAGAATGGGGAGATGCTTTTGTAAACAAGGCATTTCCCTGTTCTGCCTAGCAACATGACAGGGATCTACTGCTCCCTGTCATCGGGAGCAGTGATCTCTGTCATGTTGTAGTGAGCCCATCCCCCCTACAGTTAGAATCACTCCCTAGGACTCACTTAACCCCTTGATCGCTCATCCTAGTGTTTAACCCCTTCCCTGCCAGTGTCATTTACACAGTAATCGGTGCATTTTTATAGCACGGATCGCTGCATAAATGACAATGGTCCCAAAATAGTGTCAAAAGTGTCCGATGTGTCCGCCATAATGTCGCAGTCATGATAAAAATTGCAGATCGCTGCCATTACTAATAAAAAAAAAATTATAATAAAAATGCCATAAATCTATCCCCTATTTTGTAGACGCTATAACGTTTGCGCAAACAAATCAATGTACGCTTATTGCGATTTTTCTTTACCAAAAATATGTATAAGAATACATATTGGCCTAAAGAGAAAGAAATTTGTTTTTTCATATATTTTTGGGGGATATTTATTATAGCAAAAAGTATTGCTTTTTTTTCAAAATTGTCGTTCTTTTTTTTGTTTATAGCGCAATAAATAAAAACCGCAGAGGTGATCAAATACCACCAAAATAAAGCTTTATTTGTGGGAAAAAAAGGACGTCAATTTTGTTTGGGTGCAACGTGGCATGACCGCGCAATTGTCAGTTAAAACGACGCAGTGCCGTATCGCAAAAAGTGCTCTGGTCAGGAAGGGGGTAAAATCTTCCGGGGCTACAGTGGTTAAAGTGATTCCAAAGCCTGAAGGGTTTTTTTTTACCTTAAAGTATAACTAAAGGCAAACATTTTTGTTTTTAGTTTTTTGTTTAGTGGAGAGGGATAAGAACACCTGTCAGGTTTTTATTGCTGTCTGTGCCCCCATTAGGGAGATTCACCCTCTCTATTTGTCTAGTTTACCATTAATATTGAAACTGAAAGTAAAAGAAAATCCCACATTTTGGATTGTCCCCAGAAAAGTAATAGAGGGGTAATATTCCAATGGGGACACTAATTCTGGTGACCTGGGGGACCCCAATAAATTCCCTTAATTTGCAGGGATTTCCTCCCACTGTTTGGCTATGTAACAGGAAGTGAAGGTAAATACCCCCAATGGGACAAACATTTACAATTTTCTTGTTCAATTTCCTTTAGATTTACTTTCAACTATGTAGTGCAAGGGCTTGCCTGATTGCATACAAATTGAAAGTGTTTTATGTTTTACCTCATATTGTATGGTTTTAATAAATGTAAAGGAAATTGTAAAAGAAAGTTGCATAATGTATGGCCAGCCTTATATTCACCTGAGCTTGATCTCGATCCAGCAATATGCATGTGAGCAGAGGCTCTCTCAGCTCTCTTGGCTCACTTCTTCTCCATTGGCTCAAACACAGCACTGGAAGTCATTTGCTCCCATTGCCATCAATCACAGCAAGTGTGGAGAGAGTGGGGGTGAGTCTGAGCCATGCTATATGTGTCTGAGCCATGTTATATGCGGGGCTTGGGAGCGAGCATGCATGAGTGCCCCTATAGCAAGCGGCTTGCTAGGGGGGCACTGTGAGAGAAGTGAGGGGCCAGGAGCACTAGCGGGGGACCCAAGAAGAGGAGGATCAGGGCTGCTCTGTGCAAAACCACTGCACAGAGCAGGTAAGTATAACATGTTTGCTATTTAAAAAAAAAAAAAAACCTTTACAATCACTAAGTTGTGTGGCAAGGATTGCAAAAAAGTATACTTTTAGTCTATACAATATAGAACATTAAAAAAAGAAAAACTCTGAGTAATGACACAGTTCTGTTACCTATAAAGATTAGATAGTTTTATGTTTTATAGGAGTATAACCTTCCCCCCGTCGTTTATAGGCTTTTTCCCCTTATTGACACATCGGGGAATTGTAAAAGCACATTTTCTTCACATAAAATTGTTCTGAATTCACAAACTTGCCAACTTGTCAAACTGTAAAGATATGAATTTACTTTAAGGATCTCATCTGGTCCTGCTTATGCAGAGACACTAGTTTTGTATCTTAAACGTTTACAAATGAGATGTCAAGTCAGTGGGCTTTATGTAGTGAAATAGGACAAACAGCACCGATTAACAGTAGAAGCAGAAACCAATCAAAGATTACCCTAGAGTACTGCAGCCTGTAACAACTGGTGCAATGTAAAATGCTGGCTTTTTTCCATGCAAAGGCAGCCCAGGTGCTGTGTATAGCTGCCCATTGATATGAATGGCTGTACGGTTGTACATAAGTATAGACTGGTACTTGCACAAACCCACATATAGCTTACTGATGAACACATAAATATGCGGTTGTACATCAGTACAGTGTATACGGGATATGGGATATATCTATGGGTAGCCCCTAGGCTTCCAGGACATCGAAAAAAAAGCCAACATTTTATGCTGTATGCCCCAATGCATCTGTGTGCATAAGGCCTTAAAGTGCTACTCCAGGATGAGGAAGGGTTAGGCCCCCAAACAATTTTTCTTAGCTGTCTGTGGCCCTGCTGAGGAGATTCCTTCACATCTTCTCCCCTCATGGAAGAGTGTCAGAGAGGCAGGAAGTATTACAAGGTGTCACAGGGGCATAAATGGATGGGCAACCTCTCTAATGGGAACAGAGACAGCAACGAAAACACTTAGGACATGACTAGTGCTACTTGGACTTGTACAGGGCCAGGCCAGTTCATATTGTAGACATTGGTATTATGCTGAGTGAGCAGTGATTTTCATTAGTTTGGTGTGTGGCAGTACAGGGATGTTTTAATATTTAAAGTCAATATCAGTGGCTTTGTCGTGCTCTCCTCGTTTCTTGAGCTGATTTCATAGGAACAGGTACTAAGAGGAAATTCCCACAGTGCCGATACAGACAACAATAAAGTCATGATAAAGGATTTAACCCTTTCCCACTGTATCCAAAAGTTACGAAAAAATAAATAAATTTATAATATAAGGATTTAGGCTGGTAGCCAATGTTGGTCCTTTATATCCTGTAGAATATATCAAAAAAGTTTGTGATCATATAAATAGAAATTTCCCCTTGATATTTAGCATATGAAACAATAAAGGACAAATATTCTATGAATAGAAAACATTGTAGATGATTTGAATATTGGGAAGTATAGAAACTGCCATGTTATGGTGATCTGCTGTAAAGCATTGTTATGGTTCTTTCAAAGTTCCCACTTCCCAGCCATTCCAGCATTGCTTGCAGAGAGCGCTATGTCCCCCACATTTATGCAGGCCCAACACCCAAGCAACGTCAGTGAAACTAGGGATGAGCGAATATGTCTGGGTTCGATTTGAAGAGGGTCTGACAAATTTGGTTTCAAATACTGCAAACCAGTACTAAGTGGTGATGAATCCCACTGGAGTCAATCAGAACCAGGGGGAGGTTAGTTTGGGAGGCAAATCCTGTTAGGAAATTCTGGCCATTTTTAGGACTAATTGACAAGCTTTTGTAAAGAAAAAGGGCATGGGATGCTAAGCAATGTCACAGGGAACGTGTACCAATGCAAAAACATTTTTTACAAAAATACCATACAATGGGGAGAAGATCTTCCATGCAGCATCAAGGGCAATAATAAAAAAACACAAGTCTTTAAAATGACATGACAGAGGATACCCTTAAGGTGATACTAAAGCTTCATTTTATTTTATTTTTAAATAACAAACATATCATACTTACCTCTAGTGTGCTGCTCTTTTTGCACAGAGTGGCCCCGAGCATCCTCTTCTGGGGTCCCTCGGCGGCTCTCGCGGCTCCTCCCCTCATTAGATAATCCCCTAGGAGAAGTGCTCTCCCAAAGGGGGTTACCTTGCGGGCGTGCTCCCGAGTCATTCATTCAGCATCCATAAAAGCCGAATGTATGATTCGGCCCCGCCCCCGGCACCCGGGTCATTTGATTTGATTGACAGCAGTGGGAACCAATGGCTACGCTGCGATCAATCTATCCAATCAAAGCCGGGACTCCGTGGAGAAAAGGACGGCGCGACCCCACTGAAAAAGATGAAGGGGCTCAGGTAATTAAAACGGTGGGGCTGGAGGGCCGGTTACTGCCAAGTGTTTTTTCACCTTAATGCATAGGATGCATTAAGGTGAAAAAACACAAACCTTTACAACCCCTTTAAGCATGTTTTACAATGAGTACAATTTTCACAGATTTCACACTCATTTCAAGTCTTAGTGACAGGGTAGGTTGGGTGCATATTAGGCTGTGGATTGATTTCTTTTACTTTTACAATTCACTTGACTTAATACAGCAGCAGCATTCCAATCTGATTAATTTCAGTTTGAATAAAAAGTTTTTATTCAAGTAGGTTTAGTAGTGACATATGCTTTTTCATCAAGTCGTAAAAGGTTCACTTCAACCAGCAGATATAAATTGGCCAGTAGTTTCCTGAGGCTGTCCCTGTTTTTGCTGCTGCTGTCTTGCTGGTGGTCAATTTCTGTCAAACTCTCATTTAGAATTAAGAGACTGACAATGATACAACACTGAAAAATTGGTAAGCAACAGGATACGTTTAATGAGGAAGGCTAGGCCCAAATTTACTATGGACAAAGAGCAACCAAAATACTCACAATATACCGTAAATGAAAACCGTAAAACACCACTCCACAAAGACCTTGTTTTTTTTTTTCTTGAAGTCTTGTAGCAAAAAGTTTCCTATTGCAGGGATAGTAGGGATAGTAGCTAAAAGTGACCTCTGACTTCAAAGTTATAATAGAGCTCTGCTGTAGCTAGCTGAGCTGCAATTTACTTTTTAGGTCTGATCATGTTTATCTCTAAACCTGGTGGCTGATTGCTTCTGCCTGTCTTTGGAAGAATGTTCCAAAAATAGTGTGGGAGGATCAATCCCTGGAATGAATAGTTGTCTGACTCTAGGCATACTCTGAGGAGTTTGACCCAGAAGGTGTGGCTGGGGAGAAGACAAATGTTTATGAGAATGTAAACTGGGGTCTCTTCCCCTGGAGCTTTCTCCCTGCGAGGGGGAGGATGCATGTGTGTGTTCCAGAGATTTAACTGCTACCAGGCCTCAGCAGGTGTTATGGCTTAGGGCCTTGAGGAAACTTGCCTTTGGAAGCTTGGCTGGAGAGGTGGGTGCCTTTCGCCTGAAACTCAAGGTACAGAACTACTCATTGTCTAAGAGATACCAGATGTTGCTGTTTAAGCACTTTGACTGCTCATATAGGGTCTCAAATTAACTGTCTGTTCCCTCTTTCTTCAGCAATATTTTTGAGACTGCTCCTGAAAGACCAAATACTGCTGGAACGGGATTTTTTAGGGAAGCTGTGCTTTGAGTATCCTGCAACCTTAAGAACTGCAATAAATCTTCAAAATACACCCCTAGACTGAGCCTGAGTTTGTTGGTGTGCTTTTGAGCTCAGAAACCAGGTGGGCAGCCTCTGAACAGATAAGGGGGACCCAACTTATTTCCAATGGCCCCTCTGGGGGTAACACTACATACAAAATAAAATTAAAGACAGAAACCCTCCCAAAAATAAGAACAAAAGAGCAGCCAAGGGGTTTATTGCCCAAAAATCTAGCAATCAGAATTTAAGTACAGGTTCCTAACTGACCCTAATGCAATTTTTTACCTTTCAGTATTTTTTCCTTATGCCCCCCATCCTTTTAATGAGGGAGCCAGCTTATCCAAAAGCCCCCTTCTAAAGTGGACATCCTTTGAAATTACATGCAGATATGCACAATTATTATTTATTCCCTTTATAACAATTATGCCCTGTACACGCGGTCGGATTTTCCGACGGAAAATGTGTGATAGGACCTTGTTGTCGGAAATTCCGACCGTGTGTGGGCTCCATCACACATTTTCCATCGGATTTTCCGACACACAAAGTTTGAGAGCAGGCTATAAAATTTTCCGACAACAAAATCCGTTGTCGGAAATTCCGATCGTGTGTACACAAATCCGACGGACAAAGTGCCACGCATGCTCAGAATAAATAAAGAGATGAAAGCTATTGGCCACTGCTCCGTTTATAGTCCCGACGTACGTGTTTTACGTCACCGCGTTCAGAACAATCGGATTTTCCGACAACTTTGTGTGACCGTGTGTATGCAAGACAAGTTTGAGCCAACATCCGTCGGAAAAAATCCTAGGATTTTGTTGTCGGAATGTCCGAACAGAGTCCGACCGTGTGTACGGGGCATAACTCTGTTTTCTGTTTTATAACGAGGACTCAATTTTACTAGGGAAATAGCTTTCCTTGTCCAGCAAAATTATATAAAGAACTTTAGAACATTGCATTTCTACTTTAGTAAGAATTACACTGTGTACAGGAAATTCTATGTGAACGTTTTATGCTGGCATGACCCAACATTATAAGTCCGGTGGGAAAACATAATAGACATTTTAATAGCAATAGTATCAGACTAGCTATTAATTTTCTAGTTCCTTGTAAACTATCACATACTCCAAAGCTACAAGCTCTCTGTATCATGGTAATCAGCTTGTGAGAAGAGCACTGCTGAATTACTTTCTGAGTCAGAAGATAAGTTCTGACAGTGCAGAACTTTTCATTTATTTCAATATCACACATCAAATGATCAATAGCTGTAGCTAATTCAAAGACTAAAGCAACCTGATTCAATGCTTTTCTATCCACTAACATTTTTGCCTTCTTGTCCTTTTTAAGTACTTTATCTTGGTAATTTTCTGCTTTTTAACACCAGACGACTGCATAACCCCGCCATTCATAAGTATTAATTAGTATTGTGTGCTGTAAACATTCAGAAGAAGCAATCAAACCTCAGTGAAAGGCCGTACATGTGACACATGGCATTAACAGCAGCTCCTCTGTCATTCCAATTTTGGTGCATTTCGCCACACTAATCTAATTTTATTACCGAAGTACAATAGGAGAATGTTTGTCAACATTCCACTTTTGTCTTATACGACAGGTTTTAGTCACTGATATTTGGAATCCTATACAAAGTAACTAATATGGAAGAGTTTTGCAAAGACAGTTTGACATTTGCAAAAAAAAAAAAAAAAAGTAAAAACAAAAGGAATAAAAAGGAAATACATAAATATATTTAAACATTGCAGGGAACAATTATTTTGTAAATAAAATACCCGGTAAAGGAATTTTGAATTTCCTCTCATTGCCTTATTTTGCAACTTTTTGAGCACTTTGCAAAATAAAAAATGTAAAAAATGTTATAAATAGCATGTAGGAAACTTTTTTCTCTATAGACCAGATCTGAAAGCTAAGCTAATGTTTTGTCTGGCCTCCTTCTGTCAATTAATACAATGAAGATAAAGTCTTTGAATTTTCTTTACATAACTTCGGTTACCTATAGCTATTGCCCAGAGGACTAAAGAAATAGGTGATTCCGATAAAAATATTCATTCTTTAAGTCCAGCGCTATAAATTAAATTTTTTTTTTAGTTTTGGACAGGGTGGAAGCATTATAGAACCATCTGTAAATTTTTTATTGTGGTCTGTGACCCATCAGCCGATTTTCTTTTTGAACAGGAAGTGAAGGGGAAACTCCTAATTGAGGACACAGATTGCAGCAAAATTTATTTTTCAGTAAATTTGATCCCCATTTTTCAAATTACATTAAAGCGATATTAAAGACAGAAATAAAAAAGAATAAAAAAAGTGGCCTTGCACAGAGCAGCCCTGATCCTCCTCTTCCCTGGTCCCCCGCTGGCGCTCCTGGCTGCACCCTCCTACTGAGTGCCCCCAGAGCAAGCATATTTTTATGGGAGCACCTGAGCAGGCTCGCTCCTGAGACGCTGTTCCGTGTGTGGCTGAGCCCTGCCCCTCTCTTTCCTCATTGGCTCACTAACTGTGATTGACAGCAGTGGAAGCCAATGGTGACTGCTGCTCTCTCAGCCAATAAGGAGGGAGAGCCCCTGAAGAGCTGAGGCTCTCATGCACACCACTGGATGAAGGTGGGGCTCAGGTAAGTATTAGGGGGGCTGGGGGCGTTGCTGCCCACAGAAGGTTTATTACCTTCATACATACAATGCATGAGAGTACAAAACCTTGAGCCTTTACAACCACTTTAATATATGATCAAATTCCATGGATTCAGATGACCAAAAACAAATCTGAATTTTAGAGTTGTTTTTGGTGGTTCAGATTTCCCAAATTCTTCTGGAAGAAAGGGATTAAAAGCTCTGCTATACTATATATACATATGCTATTTCCTCCAACTTTACATTTACCAAACATGTATCAAAACAAGCAGGTCCTTGCACTACATAGTTGTTGTCAGATCTAATGGAAATTATACAAATTGTAAAATGTGTGATAAGCTTTAGCTTTAAGGTGGCACCCATCTAACTTAGTATCCCTGGTGGAATTTTTAAATTAAATGGCTTTTGTTTTGTCTCAATCCTCTTTTCTTCCAGGGCTTCCTGGATCTTACCAAACTATTTTGCACCATTTGCATCGTCTGCCACTTATAGTTTTAATATAGTTTTTTGGAGACTGAAAAATCTAGATTTCTGAGATGTAACTTTTGTTTTAGATGTTCACTCATCTTTAGTTATTAGTAATGAGTGAACTGGGCAAAGCTTGGCTCACTGGACATTTGCCAAGGTCTACTATTCAGGATAAGGGTCTGGTATGGATATTAATTTTTTTTTTCTTCAGGCATGTGGCCTGGTATGGCTCCTCTTCCTGGCCACCCAGGCTGCATAAATGTATAAGGATCTGGTTAGGGTTTTCAGTGGGATCAAATGCAAGAAAAAAAAAAAACAGCATAGGATTTCCTCAAAATTCTATAACAGACCCTAACTAGGGTTTTTAGCATGACATGCCAGGGAAGGGAGAGGCAGAGAGAGTGCACCCGAACCATACCAGGCCACATGCCCTCGACATTGGGAGAGTGCCCTGCTTAGAGTGGCTCTCCTGGCAAGGCACCTTGTCCCCACATTATTGGGGACAAAGGCCTCAACCCTACATCCCTGGCCAGTCAACACAAACACAACATGCCATCTCACATCACATCAATCATCTCCTGTTGCTAATCCTTTTTCAAATGACAGCCCTTCAGCCACCTGCTGACTGTCCACAAAACCACATAGGATACTGGCCGATGTCACTGACCAAATAGGGTCATGGCCGTATTTAGTCAATGATTTCATCTAAGATGCCTGCTGGCTGCTCCAACTTGAAACATGCTGGTGGTTGGCCAAAAGCTGTCATTTAGGGGGCTGCAGCCGCCAAATCTGACCATTTCGTTTGCCCATTTCGTGAACTGCAAAATGCTTAGTTTCGGGTCAAACTCATGGTCTGCCTGAACCCAAAGCTCATCCTCAGTTTTTCTGGCTGTTTTTCTGTATTGGAGACAATCATTCCCTTCTTATCCACTTCTTATCCACTAAATACAGGCAGTCAATAGGACCAGAAATGACCTGCTATTGTTTTTTTTGCCATGCAGAGTCTCTGTGTTTTCCTCCATCCTTCCTTGGCCTAAACATGAAAACTCATCCATTTTTGAGAGAAATTGTGAGATGGCTGAATCATGGATACTCATTCATCTGATGTTTTTTTAATGTATATTATAATAACAGATCTTTCAGAGACAAATGTGGCCAGATAAACCAATTTGTAGAGCTGGAGGTTTTCCAGTCATTATTCATCAAATAAATTATTTTAATAAAGCACTCCGTAGAAGAATTACAAGGAAAAAATGCTTCGACTACTGGGATCATAACTGGACACCAGCTGTCAGATCCAGCAATTAATACGTTAGACCACACAGGCAGCCATTGCCATTTGAAAGTGGTTCCATCTCCCTACAACAGCATGGCTAAAGTAATTAAACAAAGCACAACTTACATTTACAGTAACAATATAACACAAACAAATGTCAGTGTTTAAAATGCAAGAAACCTTTATGTGAAAAAAAAAAAAGTTATGATATCCCCATAACTCTCTATGAGCTATATGCATTTGGAAGAATAAAAAAAAAATGAATTAATCTATCTCCACATGATATTACTTTCAAAGGTGGGGAGTATGTACAAACATAGCCGAAAATCCAGAAAAAGGACAATAGCTAAACTATTTACAGTAGGTTGTATGGTTTAGGTGGTCAACTGATTTGGATATAGTTGAGAATAGGTTACACCAAGAACCAGTTGTGGCCCATCCATAAGGGATGCAGGGGTGCCACCCCCCTAATCCATGTACTCAGCACCTAATCTACAGCATGGATTCCAATTTTTTTTTTTTTTTAAGCACATGATTAATGTCGGAGGCTCTAATTGGCTTTAAAAAAAGGGTGGGCTGGGGCGCAGGGCACTGCTCCCTGAGCCCACCCAGTTGTGTGACAATAGCAAATTAATATTCGCTTTTGTCTTCCTTATTCTCCTCCCGGCCAATCAGGAAGGGGGTTCTGAGACTCGATTGGCCAGGGACTCTCAGGACCCACTTCTTGTTTGGCCAGGAGGAGAAGCACCCAGATCCCGAGCGGTACAAAGCCTTACATGTCTACAGATCAGCCCCGGCTCTTCCCTTGTCATCTGCGCCCTAAGGTAAGGCGGCCTCTGATCGTCCATCTCCCACGGGGGCTGGCGTTAGATTGCCGCCCCCCAGTGATTGAGCACCAGCCACCACTGCCAAGAGCCATTAGAAAGAGTCTCTGTTTAGTGTGGCATTCTTAGTTATTCACTGCCTCCTTGCTGAATGATATTGTTAAAGGAGTACATAAGAAAAAAAAAAACTTTTATTCAATGAATTTGAAATGTTTCTTTCAGGTTGGCCCCTACCCAGGGCTGTGTGAATTTTCAATGGTTCTCCTCCGCTCTAGGGATATTTATGGTCGTGTAGGCAAAAGACATTAGGCACAGCTCCATTGTTATAAATAAAAGGACTGTGTGTACTTCAGAGGATTCTGTGGTTTAAAGAAAGAATACAAAATGGAATGTTCTGCCGGATCCAACTATTCATATGCCTGAATCCTACTCAACCTTTCTTCAGGCATTATTACAAATAGTAAATCACTGGATCTTCAATTCAGTGTCTGTCTTTTTATCTTGCCAAAATAGAGGCAGTTGGATAGCTATGAAGGTTCTTACAGGTTGATGATATTTTGTCTCTTTCCATGGGTCCGTAAAATTAAATTATTTGGGTACAGGGCAACAGAATGGGAGATATATGGGGCAATCATTTTGGACTGCAAGTCTACCAATTTGGCATCTGTCCTAATAGTCCGAATCTTAATAGTGGGTTAGCCTAAGTATTTGCTGGCTGGTCTGTGTGTTCTTCAATCTATTACAAGTCTGTTTAAAGGATAACTCAACTTTTGTGAAAAGATATAGCAAATAATAAAATATATATAGTATTTACAATTGTGACACAAACCATATTATAATTGAATGTTATTTAAAATGACTTTTCTCTTTCAATCCACGGTGTTGTAATTTTCTGTAAAAATCAATGCAATATGGCAACCTGGCAGCCTTCTATACACAGTTTGTACAGAACTTCCTCAGAAATGTCATTTCCTGCTTGTGTGGTTGACTTACTGATTTTCACAGACATCTGCACTAGGTCAAATTTTAGGCATTTTCTGCAGTAGGAATTATATTTTTGGTAAGATATATCCTAAAGGTTAATTACTTCTAATGGGATGCAGACACGGCAACTTTCCTAGTTAAAACACCGCAAGTGCATCAGCTGATTAGATTGAACATAGACACTCTCATTTAGGGAACAGACTTCCAAGCACATTCATAAAGTGTTGGCTGATTGGTATATATATATATATATATATATATATATATATATATATATATATATATATATATATATATATATATGCTAAATTACCAAAAGTATTGGGACATCTGCCCTATACACACACAGAAACTTTAATGACATCCCAGTCTTAGTCTGTAGGGTTCCATATTGAGTTGGCCCACCCTTTGCAGATATAACAGCTTTAAATCTTCTGGGAAGGCTGCTCACAAGGTTTAGGAGTGTGTCTATGGGAATGTTTGACCATTCTTCCAGAAGCGCATTTGTGAGGTCAGGCAATAATGTTGGACAAGAAGGCCTGGCTCGCAGTCTCCGCTCTAATTCATCCCAGAGGTGTTCTATGGGGTTGAGGTCAGGACTCTGTGCAGGCCAGTCAAGTTCCTCCACCCTAAACTCGCTCATACATGTCTTTATGAACCTTGCTTTGTACACTGGTCCAAATCATTTGGTGGAAGGGGGATTATGGTGTGGGGTTATTGTTCAGAGGTTGGGCTTGGCCCCATAGTTCCAGTGAAGGAAACTCTTAAGGTGTCCGCATACCAAGACATTTTGGACAATTTCATGCTCCCATCTTTGTGGGAACAGTTTGGGGATGGTCCCTTCCTGTTCCAACATGACTGCACACCAGTGCACAAAGCAAGGTCCATAAAGACATGGATGAGCGAGTTTGGGGTGGAGGAACTTGACTGGCCTGCACAGAGTCTTGACATCAACCCGGTAGAACACCTTTGGGATGAATTAGGGCAAAGACTGCTCTAAGATACTGCATATACAGTATCTCACAAAAATGAGTACACCCCTCACATTTTTGTAAATATTTTATTATACCTTTTCATGTGACAACACGGTGTAAATTTGCTGTCCCCTCAAAATAACTTAACACACAGCCATTCATGTCTAAACTTCTGGCAACAAAAGTGAGTACACCCCTAAGTGAAAATGTCCAAATTGGGCCCAATTAGCCATTTCCCCCCCCCCGGTGTCATGTGACTCATTAGTGTTACAAGGTCTCAGGTGTGAATGGGGAGCAGGTGTGTTAAATTTGGTGTCATCGCTCTCACTCTCATACTGGTCACTGGAAGTTCAACGTGGCACCTCATAGCAAAGAACTCGCTGAGGATCTGAAAAAAAGAATTGTTGCTCTACATAAAGATGTCCTAGGCTATAGGAAGATTGCCAAGACCCTAAAACTGAGCTGCAGCATGGTGGCCAAGAACATACAGCAGTTTAACAGGACAGGTTCCACTCAGAACAGGCCTCACCATGGTCGACCAAAGAAGTTGAGTGCACATGCTCAGCATCATATCCCAAGGTTGTCTTTGGGAAATAGACGTATGAGTGCTGCCAGCATTGCTGCAGAGGTTGAAGGGGTGGGGGGTCAGCCTGTCAGTGCTCAGACCATACACCGTACACTGCATCAAATCGGTCTGCATGGCTGTCGTCCCAGAAGGAAGCCTCTTCTAAAGATGATGCATAAAAAAGCCCGCAAACAGTTTGCTGAAGACAAGCAGACTAAGGACATGCTTTACTGGAACCATGTCCTGTGGTCTGATGAGACCAAGATAAACTTACTTGGTTCAGATGGTGTCAAGCGTGTGTGGCGGCAACCAGGTAAGGAGTACAAAGACAAGTGTATCTTGCCTACAGTCAAACATGGTGGTGGGAGTGTCATGGTCTGGGGCTGCATGAGTTCTGCCAGTACTGGGGAGCTACAGATCATTGAGGGAACCATGAATGCCAACATGTACTGTGACATACTGAAGCAGAGCATGATCCCCTCCCTTCGGAGACTGGGCCTGCAGGGCAGTATTCCAACATGATAACTACCCCAAACACACCTCCAAGACGATCACTGCCTTGCTAAAGAAGCTGAGGGTAAAGGTGATGGATTGACCAAGCAGGTCTCCAAACCTAATCCTTATTGATTATCTGTGGGGCATCCTCAAATGATAGGTGGAGGAGCGCAATGTCTCTAACATCCACCAGCTCTGTGATGTCTTCATGGAGGAGTGGAAGAGGACTCCAGTGGTAACCTGTGAAGCTCTGGTGAACTCCATGCCCAAGAGGGTTAAGGCAGTGCTGGAAAATAATGGTGGCCACACAAAATATTGAAACTTTGGGCCCAATTTGGACATTTTCACTTAGGGGTGTACTCACTTTTGTTGTTAGTGGTTTAGACATTAATGGCTGTGTGTTGAGTTATTTTGAGGGTTATACAAATTTACACTGTTATACAAGGTGTACATTCACTACTTTACATTGTAGCAAAGTGTCATTTCTTCAGTGTTGTCATATGAAAAGATATAATAAAATATTTACAAAAATGTGAGGGGCAGTGGGGGCTGGTGCTCAAAATTTTTTGGGGGGGAGCAAACAAACTGAAAAATTATGAAAAAAACCCCAATCAATTGCAGCCTCACTGTGCCCATCAAACGCAGCCACTGTATCATCAAACACAGCCACTGTGCCCATCAAACGCTGCAACTGTGACCATCAAATGCTGCCACTGTGCCCATCAAACGCAGCCACTTTGCCCTTCAAACACAGCCACTGTGCCCATCAAATGCAGCCACTTTGCCCATAAAACGCTGCCACTGTTTCCATCAAACGCATGCTCATCAAACGCAGCCACTGTGCCCATCGAACGCTGCCACTGTGCCCATAAAACAGAGCCACTGTGCCCATCAAACACAGCCACCGTGCCCATAAAACGCAGCCATTTTGCCCATCAAACGCAGCCACTTTGCCTATCAAACGCTGCCACTGTGCCCCAAATGCTGCCACTGTGCCCATCAACGCTGCCACTGTGACCATTAAATGCTGCCACTGTGCCCCAAATGCTGCAACTGTGCCCCAAATGTTGCCACTGTGCCCCAGGTGCTACCACTGTGCCCCAAATGTTGCCACTGTGCCCCAAGTGCTGCCACTGTGCCCCAAGTGCTGCCACTGTGCCCCAAGTGCTGCCACTGTGCCCCAAATGTTGCCACTGTGCCCCAAGTGCTGCCACTGTGCCCCCCGCCCACCTGCCATCTGCCCCAACCTGATTGGCTGAGAGGCGGTTCAATGTTAGCAAAGCGAATTCCTTCTCTTTGCTAACATACAGCTGAGTGAGAAGCGAACGCACAGCGTTGCACCCGCTTCTCACATTTTTGGGCGCCTATTAGAGCCTATGGTTCTAATCAGGTGCTTCCAAAAAACATCCCTGCCAGTGTAATTCAGATGCCCGGCGCCCGAAAATGGGCCATGCACCTGAATAGTGGGTGCCAGCAGCAACCATAGATAGATTCATCCAATGCATGAATCTATCTATGGTGATTAGAGCGGTGCAGGAGAGGGGGCGGCGCTCCTGCAACCTTTATGGACGCACCACCACTGGGAGGGGTGTACTCACTTTTGTAAGAAACTGCATATATATATATATATATATATATATATATATATATATATATATATGGATATATATATATATCTATATATATAGATATATATATAGATATATATATATATCTATATATATATATATATATATAGATAGATATATAGATATATATTTATACACACACATAATACTCGCTCATCTATAAGTAGAGAGTGTGTATGCATACAACAACACAATATACCTGTATAGCACAGATCTGTTCTCATGCTGTACTATAAGCTTGACATCTGCTGTTGGCCATCTCTCCATGAATACACATCTATTAACATAAAAATGGGAAGAACATATTTGATAGGTGACATCAGCCCTTAGTCTTTCTGCCCAGTAGGATGGCTTATGATGTCTCCTGCTACAGACAATTGCTTGCATTGTTACAGATCAGCAGGCTATTACTGCACCCATTGTAATGTCATGTATAAGTTTGTGAGGTATTTCTTCTTGTTTGACTGAAAGAATCTATTATGGTGACAGCCTCAAATGAGCAATTTGCTTTTATCAGACGCAATGCACAACACGTGGTATTACTTTTCTAAGTGGGTTGGATGTGTTCCTGGAACATAAGATGCTAAAGAACTGGCTACTTCCATTTGCTGAGTTATTGTTTTTGAGGTGGTGACCCAGAGATATTATTTTTACTGTTCTATACAGCTTAACATATTTATAATTTCATATTTCAGAAGATAAGGGGGTGTATGAATTTATGCAATTGACCCAAGGCTAGTGATCATAAATTATGTAGCTCAGACATAAAATGAGCACGGCTCCTTCACAAGGAGAACTTGGAGGGGACCATGCTTGAAATGGCAAAATATGAAATACGTTTACCTGTGAGTATGTATAGATTGAATGGAAAAACAGCCACCTAAATATGGTTCTGGAAACTGCTTAATATGTCTGTTTTCTTCCAGATAAACACAGATATTGTCATTTTGATTATTGAAGGCTGAACTACAGGCATATATCACAAACAAGCAATAATTGAGCTCAAATTTCAATATTACATCCTTAATTGTAGTCCCTGTACAGCAGAATTCAGACTGGGGCCAAGAGAAGCAGCACAATGATTCTGTCAATAGTACTGCATGGAGCATGCTGATAGGAAGAGAGAGCAGACAGAGAGATATAGTCATCAGTGTGCTGCTTCTCCTTTCACTGTCCAGTCAGAGTGGGGGTGGGGGCGGGGAGGAGACCTGTAAAGGTTTTTGACCTTTAGTAGAAAAAGGGGTCTTCTGCTCAGTCAGACAGAGCTGTGTAAATTCCATAAATTGATTGATTTGGATGAATTGGACAGAAATACAAATCCTTGTCACATAAAAAAAAATCTGTCATGTCTTTCATCTGTGTATTTAGCCTTTTGGTTTAAGTTTAGCTTTTATTCCAAAGGGAATTACTTTATTTTGTAAATTAGTTTACTCACAGTGTTACAATCCAAGAAAGGCCCTGGACTCTTGGACAGCGTGTTCCCTTTGTTCTATATCTCTTGCCTCAGATTCAATTTCAAATCAGCCTCTGTAAATTTATTGGCCTAGCGCCGTGGTTCTCAACTCCTTCCACCAACAGGCCAGGTTTTAAGTCTTACCTTGGGAAGATGCAGACTAGTATACTGAAATCACTGAGCAGCAACCTATATCACATGTGATGTATTTTAGTCATCTTGCAAACCTGGCCTGTTAGTTGGTCTTGAGGACAGAAGTTGAGAACCACTGGTCTAGCGGCACATCTTCTGTCTTCTGGTTTTTCTTTACATTTTTTTTTTAACATATATATCCTTTTCTAGTTTCTCTGTGTGCATATTTATCTTAATCTGTTAATAATTTTTAGGGTCATTTCTCAAAGCTACATGAGCTATTTTAGTTTTGTATAATCTGGTAGATTTATGATTTATGTCAGATTGTCATTTCTGTCTGTAGACCCACTGGGCAGATTTTCCCTAAGGTCCTGTCCCTGTAAAATCCGTGCAAGAAATCTTATTCTCATAGACGCAATGGTGGAGATTTACTAAAACTGGTGTATACAGAATCTGGTTCAGCTGTGCATAGTAACCAATCAGCTTCTAACTTCAGCCTGTTCAATTAAAGGGGTTTTAAACCCTCAAGGTTTTTCACCTTTATGCATTACAAACTATGGTATATATCTGAAAACTGATCAGTCCTGATGTACTAAAGGCCTATCTCATTTCTTGAGGCAACCAGGACAGTACAAAAACCCCCCAATGACCCCTTTTTGGAAAGGAAACAGTCCAAGGTGTTTAGAAAGAGGCATGGCAAGTTTTTTGAAGTTGTAAATGTTTGTCACAATTGTTTGTAAAATGAAGAAATAATAAAAAAAAAATGTTGCCAGTACAGTACAGCATCATCATATAACCGGTGTGGCGGTTCTCGGGGACACTGACTGGTGACAGTATGTAGAAAAAACCAAAACAAAACAAAAAAAGTTTTTCTTTTTTATTACATGTATTTTTTTTTTAATGATTTTTTTTTAACACTGTGACCAGAGCAATACAGTGTTACCATAGTAGCACTGTACTACTCTGGGGAAGTGATCAGGATTTTTTTTACACATTATGATTGCTTATACCAGTGAATTTTACTGGTATAAGCAACCATTTTTACTGATTGAAATCGATTCATTCAGTGTGTATTGTTGTGGGCTGTGATTGGTCCTGTCTGTACCATGTTACCACTGTGAGCAATCACAGCTAGCAACACAATTGTACACAATTGTACATGAAAGGAAGCCAACCATTGCATACAATTGTCATGTGATCTGCTGTGATTGGTCACAGGGATCACATGGTACTGGCAGCGGGCCAGTACACTGATCAGTCATCGACTGTATCCGGTGGACACAGCCGGTGACAGAGCACGCTGGAGCAGGACCCATGGGGTGCCCACAGGGAGCATCCTGGGAGAACGTCATATGATGTCCACCCTGATTGACGAACCCCCCCCCCCCCAGCCGTCAACTAACAATAGGCTTGGCAGGAAGTGGCTAAACTGGATAACAGTACATTAATGTGCTGTTGCTTAATTATTCTTATGTGTTTTTGGCATGCCACTTTACAAAGATAAAGAAAAATGTTTTATATATGAATTACCTCCTTCCTTGGAGCAGAGTTTAACCAGGTTGTGAACAGTATCCATAAGCTCCAGTTGTTGTTTCTGTAAGATACTGTTATTATTTGTTGCCTTGGTCAGCTGCTTTTCTAACTCTTGTATGATGTAGGTCTGACGGGAGACAAGGCCTTGTAACGTCTCCTTCTCCGTTTTTAGTGTGTCCAGTTCCACCTTGTGTCTCCCTTCCATCTCCATTATCTTATTTTCTAACAGACTGAAAGAATACAAGCAAGAGAACAAATATTACAATCCAAACACATGTAGATCTGAATGTTTTGCCCAAGTAGTAGAGGAAACATTTAGGATGCTTTTAGTTTTTTTTAGATATGCATGTATGTATGTAATGGTGATTATCCTGATGTAAATTGTTCTACTGAGAAGTATTATTTTCATAGTATTGTTTTTAATGGTATATATGTTTCTTACATAGGCAGGATAAGCTTCCTGCTTAATAGTAGTGCTCAGTGACTGTGAATCAAGTCTGTGGAACAGGTCTTACCTGCTGAAAAAACAAGGTCTATAAGGCTAAATAGATAATAAACAAGCTATGTCACACCTGACATACAGATAGCCACTAGAAGTGTATTAACCAGTGGGTATATTAAGAAATTGAATTAGACAGGTCATAGTAAGGTGGGCCAAAAGGAACCAAAGAATCTGCATTAAACCAGGGTGAAACACATTGGAGCTTAATAAAAACAGAAGGTATTTATATTCCTCGATTCCCTCACAACTCCCAAAAACAAGGTGTTCACTGCTCTTTTTAGGATAGTGGGCAGAGACATGCAAATTATTCCTTTATGACCCCTGGCCAACTGCACATCCAGAACTGTTGGGTTATAGCACAGCTACAGGCCAATATTATAGGGTTAATTATTCCAAAATACATAGCAGTTTGAGGTTTGTTGGTCCCAATAAGCATAGTGCATAGAAACAATGACTTTTATGGAATAGGGTCCACCATTAACTATTATATAGTTCTATTCCAAAGAAGCCATTGTTTCCATGTACTGATGATCGCTAGTAGGCTTAAAATTACTGCATGCTTTAGGTGCAAGAAGTTGCTTGTGATGTGCCCCCAGGAAGTGGTGTCCCAGGGGTGCCAGAAAACACTATGGGTTTGGAAGCACACTGAGTTTCGCCAACACTAGGACATCTCGCTTCCTATTTTGCATACACTTCTTGGGGCAGAACTTTTGGCTACTTTAGAGCAATATACCAGCCAGAAGGCCCACCTTGTGTAAAGCACATGGCATTTCTTTATACATTTTAATTATTTATCACGGGCACTTATACTGCATGGGTGTTTGTTTGCACAGAGACTTATGTCCCGTACACACGGTCGGAACTTCTGACAGAAAAAGTCCAATGGGAGCTTTTCATTGTATATTCCGACCATGTGTATGCCCCATCGGACTTTACATCGTATATTCTGACCGTGTGTATGCCCCATCAGACTTTTTACGTCGAAAATTCAGACGGACTTAGATAGAGAACATGTTCTATATTTTTCCGACGGAACAAATTCCTATCGGGAAAACCGCTCTTCTGTATGCTGTTCCAACGTACATGCTCTGAAGCAAGTACGAGACATCATACATGTTGTCCCGTCGTACATGTTGTGCGTCACCGCGTTCTTGGCAGCCGGAATATGGTGTGACCATGTGTATGCAAGACAGCTTGAGCGGAATTCCGTCGGAAAAACCTTCAGGGTTTATTCTGACGGAAAAACCGGTCGTGTGTACAGGGCATAAGGGTTCAGGTTTGTCGGAGCCTGCCCTAATGTCATGGAGAGGATCTGTGGTCATCAGGTCTTTTTTCTCTTCCCAACCCCCTCTCTTTGAGAGAGCCCTCACCAAGTACCTGGAGAGCCAAATTAGGCAGGTCCCTAGGGAAGGGAGTCCACCTGGCTTCCGCCTAGGTAGACCATAGATTGCCTTTCACCTGTCAGGAGACTTGCACCTCTGATGGAGTTCAAGTATTGAGGCCCTTCCACTTTGGAAGTTGTTCCTATTCTGTACCCTTGTGCACTTTTTTGTGTGCTGTGGTTTCACAGTTCATTCTTTTATTCAGAAGGGATCGACTAAGCACTGTACCATGAAGCTCCGAAAAAAAACAGCTGCATGCAGTATAATAATTACCAGCAGTTTTGGATGTACAGTTGGCCTTCAAGAAATTTATTCTCCACCTATTATACTAAAATAAGGAGTATGTATTTTGTTTTGGGATGAGACACGGGGACACAATCTATTCTTAGAGGGCTCTACTGTGCTTCCCAAAGTGTATTTCAAATATTACAGTCAAAGTTTGTAACAACAGGTACAAATTCCTTCAGGTACATTTTAACAATAATAGCCAAAATATGTACTCATTAAAAACAGACTATTGGTTCCCTTGAATTATCTGATTTGGTGAACACACATATGACCGAATCTGTTGGATCTAAACATCTGGATCACACAGGGAAAATAATAGCAGCCAGCCTCTGACCTCATGCATTGACAGATGCAGTTACCTATGACTGCATCTATCATCCCTGTAATTCTATATGTGAGCAGATATCAAACTGTCCTCTCTCCTTACAAATAACTCAGCCAAACCACATAACCAAAGAGCAGTCAGAACACTTCCATATGGCTGCTGTATCCTTAGACTGATAGCACCATACAAGCAAACCTCTGAAAAAAGCTTCCAGCACTCCAAGCTCTACTTTCAAGTGTAAGAACATCCAGTGTTTTGACCACACAGGGTTATTTCCTTTTTGCTATATGAACAATACCTAAAAACAAAGGACCCTTTACACAATAATGAATAAAATATGGTATAGTAAATGGTAAATATGGTATAGAATATAGTAAATGCATTCATAGCAATGGGAACAGTGACAGCCTTCTACAAATTCTCTCTCTCAAAAAGCAATATATTATTATTATTATTATTATTATTGTGCAGTATAACAATATAGTGCTGTATGCCCTCAGAGACATGAGGGCAGACAGTACAGTTACAATACAGGTAAATACAGGAAGAATCGGAGGGCCCTACTCATTAGAGGTTACAATCTAAGAGGGAGGGTCAAGAAATACAAAAAGGTAATAACTGTGGGTAAAGAGCTAACAGTTGTTAGGTGGGGGCAGGATAGGCCTCTCTGAAGAGATGGGTTTTCAGGGATCGCCTAAAAGTGGACAGAGTAGAGGACAGTCTGACAGATTGGGGTAGGGAATTTTATAGGATGGGAGAGGCTTGGGAGAAGTCTTGGAGGCAAGCATGGGAGGAGTTGCCAAGGGAGCTACAGAGTAGAATGTCTTGGGAGGAAAGAAGAGAATGATTTGGTTGGTATTTTGAGATTAAGTTAGTGATGTAGCTGGGGGCCGAGTTGTGGATGGCTTTGTAAGTTGTTTGTATTTTTAATTTCATTTGTGGGTGGAAGGCAGTGGAGGAATCGGCAGAGAGGAGTAGCAGACACTGAATGGTTGGTAAGGTGGATGAGTCGGGCAGCAGCATTCATGATGGGTTGAAGAGAGGATAGTCTATGTAAAGGTAAGCCAGTGAGGAGGGAGTTGCAGTAGTCAAGGCGGGAGATGACCAGGGAGTGAATTGGAAGCTTAGTGGTGTCATTGGTTAGGAAGGAGCATATTTTGGAGATGTTGCGTAGGTCGATGCGGCAAGATTTGGACAGCAATTAGATGTGGGGCTGAAAGGATAGTTCAGGTCCAGGATAACACCTAGCACCCTGGCATTTGGGGACAGGTTGATAGTTGTGCCATTGATCTTGACAGAGAAGTCAGGGAAAGAGACACACGGGGGAGGAAATATTATGAGCTTGGTTTTGGATCAATTGAGTTTGAGGAAATGGTGTGACAGTGGTCTAGACTGATATGTATGTTAGTAAATTAGGCACACGTGAGGTGACTGATGGGATAGATTTGGTCGTCATTGTTGTAGAAAGGGTATTGGAAGCCGTGTATTTCATGTTATATGTGCCCAATACACTCACCTAGCGCCACTATACACTCTTTTCTGGTATAACTTTGCTTCTGAAGCCATTTATGGTGAGCTATAGAGGGTGTCATAGGTTACAACCATGGTGTTCTTTCATAACATTGAATCACACAAATATGATATGCTGCACTTAGTCTGGCACCCCTCTGTTCCTGCTTTTACCCACAGAGTCTACTGCTTCACTCTAAGGGTGCATCAAGTGCATCTACTTTAACACTTATAATGTATTTCATGTTATATGTGCCCAATACACCCACCTAGCGCCACTATAAACTCTTTTCTGTGTGAGGGAGGAGTAGGACTTTCTACATGCCAGTGTGTTAACAAAGAACATGCAGCTAGGAGAAGAAAGCAGGCTGAGAGAATACCACATTGGTCAGCTGCTACTCTTGTAGGACCCATTCACACCTGTGGGCATGCATTATTCTATGCATAACCCAAGCCTCCTGGTGTGTGTTGCACACCTATGCTATGTTGCATTGTTTTTTTCTTTATTCAAAGTTATCAAAAACAATTTATTTAACTGCCTGCACTGCAGTGTGTTGACATTTCAGATCCTCAGATCCTCAGAGAGTTCTATGCCATGAGGTGCCATGTTAAACTTCCAGTGACCAGTATGGGAGAGTGAGAGAGATAACACCAAATTTAACACACCTGCTCCCCATTCACACCTGAGACCTTGTAACACTAACGAGTCACATGACACCGGGGAGGGAAAATGGCTAATTGGGCCCAATTTGGAAATTTTCACTTATGCCCTGTACACATGATAGGATTTTCCGACGGAAAATGTGTGATAGGACCTTGTTGTCGGAAATTCCGATCGTGTGTACACAAATCCGACGCACAAAGTGCCACGCGTGCTCAGAATAAATTAAGAGACGAAAGCTATTGGCTACTGACCCATTTATAGTCCCGACGTACGTGTTTTACGTCACCACGTTCAGAACGATCGGATTTTCCGACAACTTTGTCCGACCGTGTGTATGCAAGGCAAGTTTGAGCCAACATCCATGGAAAAAATCCATGGATTTTGTTGTCGGAAGGTCCGATCAATGTCCAACCGTGTGTACAGGGCATTAGGGGTGTACTTACTTTTGTTACCAGCAGTGTAGACATGAATGGCTGTGTGTTGAGTTATTTTGAGGGGACAGCAAATTTACACTGTTATATAAGCTGTACACTCACTACTTTACATTGTAGCAAAGTGTCTTTTCTTCAGTGTTGTCACATGAAAAGATATAATAAAACATTTACAAAAATGTGAGGGGTGTACTCCCTTTTGTGAGATACTGTATGTATTAATAAGCTTGGCTGGTGTTCAGTGATAAGATTAATTTGCAAGATAAATGATCCCAATATTAAAAAAAGGTTATACAAAGTGGAAGTCCAACCACATTTTATTTGGATAGTGTGGGGATTTCTTACAATCGATTTTTCCACCCAACTTGTTGTAGGTCAGCATGATAGAAAGTGAGAACAAATCCTCTTATTAGGGACATAGTGTTTAAAAAATATGTTACCCGAACATTTCATATTGCTGATATGTGTCTGTTGTACCATATACTTGTGTTAAAAAGTATCCTGTTCTCTTTCTATTGCATACTTTGTGTGAAATATCTGGTGATCCTTCCAGTCCCCCTTCTTTCCTATTTCAGACTGACCACTCTAGGCATGAGAACACATCCATCCCAGTGTAGTCAGTTTTCTGGCTGTCCTGGGAGAACAGCCTATCTGTCCCCCAATGGCCAAGATTTGGGTTACCCCCCCCCCCCTTACAGCTAATCACAGGGAAGATCAGTGTGATGCTGTTAGTCCATGCCTACCTCTCCAAGTCTCTTATGCAGCTGAGAACAGAGATTATGTAATAATTTATAAAAAAAGAAGTATTTATAATGTTTTTATAACTATACACACAAACATTTTGCCTTTCATTTCTATTTTAAACTGAATTGTTTACAAGAAGAGGGTTCACATATACTTTAAAATAAAACAGGGGGTCATCCTTCCTTACTCTATTCAAACATTAACCACTTGCCGACCAGCTGCTGCCGTTATACGGCAGCAGGTCGGAACGCTCCCGCAAATCGCCGTAGGTGTATGTTAGCTCCTACAAGGAGCTGTAGCAGGGGCGCGTGCGTGCTCCTGCTGTATGGCAGGGGACCCGATGTGCAATCAATATGCGCTTATTGCAATTTTTTTACCAAAAATATGTAGAATACATATTGGCCTAAACTGTTGAAGAAATTTGTTTTGTTTTACTTTTTTGGGGGGGGATATTTATTATAGCATAAAGTAAAAAATATTGTTTTTTTCTTTTCAAAATTGTCGCTCTTTTTTGTTTATAGCACAAAAAATAAAAACTGCAGAGGTCATCAAATACCACCAAAAGAAAGTTCTATTTGTGGGAAAAAAAAGGACATCAATTTTGTTTGGGTACCGTGCAATTGTCAGTTAAAGCGCTGCAGTGCCGTATTGCAAAAAATGGCCTGGTCATTAAGGGGGGAAATCTTCCAGTCTGTAAGTGGTTAATGAGGGGTTGGGGAGACACAAAAAATACATTCCATAAACCTCTTAGAAACCCCAGGAGTTGTGGTCAGAAGTCATGCCCAGTTTTACCTCTATGAGGGAAAAAATGTAACTACGTGACTCCGCAAAGGTGGTCAGATCAATTCCATAGCTTGCCCCTTTAATCATGCCGCATCAAATGCTGTCTGTGTGGAAGAAGCAGACTCTCTGCAACTGTCCTGCATGCGCTGCATGATCTAGAGCTTTGTACTCAGAGAAGCTCATGTTTCTTGCCCATTGGAGAGCTTTAGCTCTGACTCAAAGGGAATGGGTCAGACTGCTTCAGGGAGGCCACTGCTTCCACACAGACAGTAGTGGTCATATTTTGCCACAAAAATGCAGGAGACAGAGTACTTTACTGTGGCTGCTTTACCAGCAAAATAATGAATTCTACAAATAAGTTATATAACAATCCAAGTAATGGACACCCCTCCAAATTATTAAGTTCATATACACATACAAACAAGGTTAGTGTGGAGGAATTTGAATAGCATGCACAGAGCCCTGATCTGACCTATTGAACATTTGACCACATAGATATTCCTAAATCTTGTGGAAAACCTTCCCAGAAGAGTGCAGGCTCTTTTAAAAGGGAGAGGCCAACTCTTGATGCCCATAGTTTTTGTAATTAGATATGCAAAAACTGGATATTCAAAATCATCTTAGGGTGATGATAAGGTGTCGTTGGTGAATAGTGTAATATTCATTTATTCAAAATTCATTATCCTTCATATTCATCCTAAAGACTTTTGAATTTGATGTTAGAAGTTTGTAGAATTTTCCATATTTGGACACTCTTTTTACAGGGACACGGATTCTCAACCCATAACTAGAGGCCTTTTTGGTGGGGACATTGTCAGTCAGGATTTAAAGTGATAATAAAGTCTCGTTTTTTTTTCTTTAAAAATTACAAACATGTATACTTACCTCCTCTGTGTAGTGGTTTTGCACAGAGCAGCCCCGATCCTCCTCTTCTTGGGTCCCTCACTGGTGCTCCTGGCCCCTACCTCTAGTCGAGTGCCCCCACAGAAAGCAGCTTGCTATGGGGGCACCTGAGCCGAGCCGCCACTCTGTGTCCATTCAGACACAAAGCCGCGGTTCGGCCCTGTCCCCTCTCTTCCCTCATTGGCTAACCAAGTTTGATTGACAGCAGCGGGAGCCAATGGTGCCGCCTCTGTGTCTCAGCCAATCAGGAGGGAGATTTCCGGATGGCTGAGGCACTCGTGCATGTCACTGGATTGAGATGGGGTTCTGGTAAGTATGGGGGGGGGGGGCTGAGGGGGGCTGCTGCACACTGAAGGTTTTTTATTTTAAAGCGGAGTTCCATTCAAAAGTGGAAGCTCCGCTTGTTTGCTTCCTCCCTGTTTTTGACAGGTACACATCCCCACTTCTGGGGGCAAGGTCCCCCAGAAGTTCCACCCCCCTCCTTCTTCCTCCACCAGTGGGCCAGTTAGAAAACAGAGTGCACTCCGCGCATACCCAGTAGGGTAGGTTTCCCTTACTATGAATGGCAGCAGCAGCACCTAAGAACCGATTGGAAAATCGGCTGGGGTCCCTGGACAGGTAAGCTGCTGACTGTTAATGTTTTGGTGGGGGTCTGTACCTCCTCTTTAATGCATAGAATGCATTAAGATAAAAAAAAAACCTTCTACCTTTACAACCACTTTAATGAAGAAGTAAGTGGTCTTTTTTTTATTTCGCTAATATTTCTGGGCAAATTTATATTTGCAAAGCAAGTAGAGAATGCCAGATAAGTGGAGGAGCCAATTTTCCATTACTAGCTTAACTTCCATTTACTTCAATTTCTCGATCATGTCCAATTACCACAGCTGTTCCCAATTTTAATATTATGGACACATATAGGACTGGAGTTGATACACATTGCTTTTGCACACCCTGGCCAACCCACCCCAAGCCACAGCCTGAATTTCCATTATTGACCTTATATCCTGTACCCTCCACAATATTAGACAAAAAGATTCTGCTGGAGGTCTATAACAGACCAAATCCACTGGCCGAGGCAAATGTGAAACTTGTATGAACCTTTAACTGCTTTATACTTCTTATTTACCAAAAAATATGCATTTAAGTCACTCTTATGCCCTGTACACACGATAGGATTTTCCGACAACAAAATCCATGTTTTTTTTCCAACGGATGTTGGCTCAAACTTGTCTTGCATACACACGGTCACACAAATCTTGTCGGAAATTCCGAACATCAAGAACGTGGTGACGTACAACACGTACGATGAGCCGAGTTCAATAGTCAGTGCGGCTCTTCTGCTTGATTCCGAGCATACGTGGAACTTTGTGCGTCGGAATTGTGTGCACACGATCGGAATTTACGACAACGGATTTTGTTGTCGGAAAATTTGAGAACCAGCTCTCAAATTTTGTGTGACGGAAATTCCGATGGAGAATGTCTGATGGAGGCTACACACAGTCGGAATTTCCGACAACAAGCTCCTATAGAACATTTTCTGTCGGAAAATCCTATCGTGTGTACGGGGCATTAGCCTGGTTTGTACTGCATATTTTTGCATTTGTAAATAGATGAACCATCATTTGGTCATATATTTATTATTGGAGTGTTAGCCATTTTTCTTTGTGACCTTGAACTCACTCCTTGTATTGGAAGTTCTTTTTCCTGTGTTCTTTTCTTGATGAGAATAAGTTAAGATAAATGCCTGAAGTTACCCTTGGGTCCCATTACTTTTCTGGCTTGCTATTAACTTCTATTATCTTGTCTGGAGCATAACAAGCTGCAATACATTCCATATTACCTTTCCTCTCTACAATGTCATGTTTGGTAATATACAAGCTCCCAATTACTACGTTTCTAAGTGGAACTGCCGCCAGGTCTGTAGACTTCTTTAAGAGGAGTGTCATAGGTGCTGTAAGGAATATTGACACAGTGCTACTTCTCTTTATGCTGACTTGATTTTCTTCTCTTTTGGTTCATAGGTCAAATCCATCTGTTTTATGCCATCATATACATTAATACAGTGATACCCCTTCTCTCTGTTTGATAAATTGCATTCTAAACCATGTCATCTACTGTATATCAGCTCCTGTATTAGCCAGCTTTAGTACAGTTTTAACATGATTTAACTTTAAGGACTTTTTATTTTTACTATCCTAGGACCTTCACTTTGTAAAGGATACACCCAGCTTAACCACTTAAGGACCGAGCCTCTTTTTGAGATGCGTTGTTCACAAGTTAAAAACTGTTTTTTTTTGCTAGAAAATTACTTAGAACCCCCAAACATTCTATTTTTTTTCTATAACCCTAGAGAATAAAATGGCAGTCGTTGCAATACTTTCTGTCACACCTTCTTACAAGCGCCCTTTTTTTGGAAAAAATACACTTTTTTGAATTAAAGACAGCAGTAAAGTTAGCCCAATTTTTTTATATTGTGAAAGATAATGTTATGCAGAGTAAATTGATACCCAACATGTTATGCTTCAAAATTGCGCCCGCTCGTGGAATGGCGACAAACTTTTACCCTTAAAAATCTCCATAGGCGACGTTGAAAAAATTTTACATTTTGCATGTTTTAAGTTACAGAGGAGGTCTAAGGTTAGACATATTGCTCTCACTCTACCGATCGCGGCGATACCTCACATGTGTGGTTTGAACACCGTTTTCATATGCGGGCGCTACTCACGTATGCGTTCGCTTCTGCATGCGAGCTTGGCGCGACGGACGCGTTTAAAAAAAAAAATGTTTTTCTTATTTTTTTTTGCCTTTTATTTTTACACTGTTTTTTTTTTTTTTAAAGTTGTGTCATTTTTATTCCTATTACAAGGAATGTAAACATCCTTTGTAATAGAAAAAAAGCATGACAGGACCTCTTAAATATGAGATCTGGGGTCAAAAAGATCTCAGATCTCATATTCACACTTAAATGCAATAACAAAACAAAATTGTCATTTAAAAAAATAATTTAAAAAAATGGCCCTTTAAGAGCTATGGGCGGAAGTGACGTTTTGACATTGCTTCCACCCTGCCTTGTTATGGAGACGGGTGGGGGCCATCTTTCCCTCACTTGTCTCTATCCCCAGCAAGGGTGAAAATCCAATTGCTTCTGCCGCTGCCGACAGCTCCGGTAAGCAGCGGAGGACACCAGAGCGCGGCGAGAGGGGGGCCCCTCTCCCGCCGTCGATAAAAGTGATCTTGCGGCGAATCCGCCACATAGACCACTCTTATCAGAAAGCGAACTGCCGGGTGAAGAAGAGGATACCAGGGTTATGGCAGCTAGCTGCTGCCATAACAACGATATCCCTTGTCAAAGTAAGGTTGTATATCGGCGTGCGGCGGTCCAGAAGTGGTTAATATGTTACTTATTGGGGGATGCAAGTAGACTGCACCACTGGCTTCTGGCTTGGGATAAGCGAAATTGAGAGCTTTCCCAAAATTTCTAATTAAAATGCTAAAGATTTTGGGAAGTTCACCATGTTGGCAAAATGCATAAAGTCGTGCATTGGAGTCAATAAAGAAAGGAAAGTATGGTCAACATTTTGTACATTTTGGACACAGTAGGGATTTTTTAATAATAGCCATATGGAGCAGAACTTTCAATAACATGAAATTTGGCTAAACATTTTATAGTTTTCATTGTGGAGATACAGACTCTTTGAAGATAGAGATTGTTTAGTGCATAGACAGACTTGTCAGAGGAGGAGACTGGTTTTCTATATTATGTTGTGAAGTTGTCTGATTTATACATTGAATACACCTGTACTAAAATCTTTTGATTGGGATGTTTCCCACTATAATTGGGATGATTGCTTTTTTTCCTCTTTTGTTTTAATGGCAATGGTTTTGTCTTTTGGTATTTCTGTCTTAGCTAGAACTACAGATTAATTTTGGTAAACAGGATGTTGAAGACTGAATATATAGAACTATATATAAATATATATCACGATATGGGAACCTATATCTATATCTATATATATATATATATATCTATATATATAGATATATATAAACACTATATTGTCAAAAGTATTTGGACACCTGACTTTACAGGCACGTGAACTTTAATGGCATCCCAGTCTTAGTTCGAAGGGTTCATTATTGAGTTGGCCCACCATTTGCAGCTATAACAGCTTCAACTCTTCTGGGAAGGCTGTCCACAAGGTTTAGGAGTGTGTCTATGGGAATGTTTGACCATTCTTCCAGAAGCGCATTTGTGAGGTCAGGCACTGATGTTGGACAAGAAGGCCTGGCTTGCAGTCTCCGCTCTAATTCATCCCAAAGGTGTTCTATTGGGTTGATGTCGGAACTCTGTGCAGGCCAGTCAAGTTCCTCCACCTCATCCACACTATGTTGCTAAAAGTATTGGGCCACCCCTCCAAATCATTTGTGGAGGGAGGATTATAGTGTAGGATTGCTTTTCAGGGGTTGGGCTTTGCCCCTTGGTTCCAGTAAAGGGAAAATTCCAATTAACAAGTATTCAACTACATGTGAATCTAATTATTCATTTAACAGGTATCCAGCAGACAGTTGATTATAAAAGGGCCTTACTTAACTACTTGCCGCCCACGCTATAGCCGAAAGATGGCTACAGCGCCGGCCTTAATTGCCATGGATGTCCTCCCGATAAAGTGCTGCCTGCGCGTCCTTGCAAGTCGCGCGAGGTGCACTCTGTGATAACCGAGTCTATGAGACTCGGCTGATCACAGATCCGAGTAAGGGGCCGATCCCGACCTCTTACCACATGATCAGCTGTCAGCCAATGACGGCTGATCACGTGATGTAAACAGAAGCTCGGTAATCTCTATTTTTTTTCCCTCATGCTGTCAGCGTGAGAGAAAAAAAAAGTCACCGGCTTCTGTCAGAGTGACATCGGTCCCTCACACAGAAAGCCATGGCTGCATTTTCTGTGCCCACCAGTGTCAGCTGCCAGTGACCACTGTGCCACCTACCTGTGCCACCTATCACTACCCACCAGTGCCACTCATCAATGCCCACCAGTGCTGCCAATCAATGCCCATCAGTGTCTCATAATCAGTGCCACAGATCAGTGCTGCCTATCAGTGTCACCTACCAGTGCCTACCAGTGCCCATCAGTGCCACCCATCAGTGATTATCAGTGCTTATCAGTGCCACCTATCAGTGCCCTTCAGTGCCACCTATCAGTGCCTTTCAGAGGCACCCATCAGTGCAAACTATCAGTGCCACCTCGCAGTGCCACTTATCATTGCCGCCTCATTGGTGCTTATCAGTGCCTATCAGTGCCCATTAGTGCCGCCTATCAGTGCCCATCGGTGCCACCTATCAGTGCCCATTAGCGCAGCCTATCAGTGCCCATCAGTGCAGCCTCATCAGTGTACATCAGTGAAGGAGAAAAATTACCTGTTTTCAAAATTTTATAACAAACTATGAAACTTTTTTTTTTTTTCAAAATTTGCAGTCCTTTTTTGTTTTTTAGCAAAAAATAAAAAACCCAATTAAATTCCACCAAAAGAAAGCTCTATCTGTGTGAAAAAAATGATAAAAATTTCATTTGGGTACAGTGTAGCATGACCGCGCAATTGTCATTCAAAGAGTGACAGCGTTGAAAGCTGAAAATTGGTCTGAGCAGGAGGGGGGTTTAAGTGCCCAGTAAGCAAGTGGTTAACAAAGAAAACTCCTTCCCATTTAATGCTGTCAGCAATGGCACCACATGGAAGAGAAATGTCACAAGGTCTGAGAAAGAAAATACTTTCTTTACACAAGAATGGTGAAGGCTACAAGAAGATCAGCAAAGCTTTACTTATCAGTCAGAATACTGTAGCAAAAGTGATACAAAAATGTAACAAATAGGGATGAGCCGAACACCCCCCGGTTCGGTTCGCACCAGAACCCGCGAACGGACCGCAAGTTCGCACGAACGTTAGAACCCCATTGACGTCTATGGGACTCGAACGTTCGAAATCAAAAGTGCTCATTTTAAAGGCTAATTTGCATGGTATTGTCCTAAAAAGGGTTTGGGGACCCGGGTCCTACCCCAGGGGACATGTATCAATGCAAAAAAAACTTTTAAAAACGGCCGTTTTTTCGGGAGCAGTGATTTTAATGATGCTTAAAGTAAAAAAAAAAAAGTGAAATATTCCTTTAAATATCGTACCTGGGGGGTGTCTATAGTATGCCTGTAAAGTGACGCGTGTTTCCCATGTTTAGAACAGTCCCTGCACCAAATGTCATTTTTAAAGGAAAAAATCTCATTTAAAACTGCTTGCGGGTTTAATGTCATGTCGGGTCATGGCAATATGGATGAAAATCAGTGAGACAAACGGCATGGGTACCCCCCAGTCCATTACCAGGCCCTTTGGGTCTTGTATGGATATTAAGGGGAACCCCGCACCCAAATTAAAATAAGGAAAGGTCCCTATATACTCTGAACAGCAGTATACAGGCGGTGCAAACAAGACAGGGACTGTAGGTTTGTTGTTAAGTAGAATCTGTTTGTAATTTTGAACATTTTTAATGTGTTTAGCTCCAGCCAAAAAATCTTTTCTAAGCTTTTTGGAAAACATAGGGAAGGGTTATCACCCCTGTGACATTTGTTTTGCGTCTTTCCTCCTCTTCAGAAGATTTCACCTCACTTTTTTGTCCCAATGAAAAATGTTTTTTGAAAATTTGTGTTTTTTTGTGGAACAAGGATTGGAAAGCATCAGTGGAAAGGAAAAATTGTTTTCCCATATTAACTCTTACAGGAGAGAATTTCTCTTCCTTAGGGGTAGATTTCATCTCACTTCCTGTTGTCTCCTTCCGTTTGCAAGTAGGAGTCGTTTGTAAGTTAGATGTTTGAAAGTAGGGTCCTGCCCTATATACTCAGCAGAAATTTGGGCCTTAGGTGTTGCTGTGGCCAAAACACTGTAAGCCCTCACAGGGCCCTGCTGTGAAATATTAGATCAAGAATTGTAATTACATGCCCCTGTTGAACAGGAGCTGAAAAATTAGGCCTTAGGCACTGGTGCTGGTGCCACAACACTGCAACCCCTCACAGATACTCTAGTTGGAACGCAGGAACGAGCCCTGCTGCAAAGTATTGCATCAAAAATTGTAATTACACGCCCCTGTTAGACAGGGGCAGAAAAATTGGGTCTTAGGCACTGGTGCTGGTGCCACAACACTGCAACCCCTCACAGACACTCTAGTTGAAACGCAGGAACAAGCCCTGCTGCAAAGTATTGCATCAAAAATTGTAATTACACGCCCCTGTTAGACAGGGGCTGAAAAATTGGGTCTTAGGCACTGGTGCTGGTGCCACAACACTGCAACCCCTCACAGACACTCTAGTTGAAACGCAGGAACAAGCCCTGCTGCAAAGTATTGCATCAAAAATTGTAATTACACGCCCCTGTTAGACAGGGGCAGAAAAATTGGGTCTTAGGCACTGGTGCTGGTGCCACAACACTGCAACCCCTCACAGACACTCTAGTTGGAATGCAGGAACAAGCCCTGCTGCAAAGTATTGCATCAAAAATTGTAATTACACGCCCCTGTTAGACAGGGGCTGAAAAATTGGGTCTTAGGCACTGGTGCTGGTGCCACAACACTGCAACCCCTCACAGACACTCTAGTTGGAATGCAGGAACGAGCCCTGCTGCAAAGTATTACATCAAAAATTGTAATTACACGCCCCTGTTAAACAGGGGCTGAAAAATTGTGCCTTAGGCACTGGTGGTGGCGCCCAGAACCAAAAATGTTCTTACAAGCTATCAGCGTGATGATTGAGGAGGAAGAGGATAATTACTCAGGGATAGTCACTCAGCATCAGCATAGGCAGTCTTTGAAGGGATCTGAGATTTCAAAAAAAATTATTCGGTTACATCTGCATCAGGTGCTTGGTAGCTGGTGGTGATCCAAGACTGATTCATTTTTATGAAGGTCAGCCGATCGACCGAGTCGGTGGACAGACGCACCCTGTGATCGGTTACCACGCCTCCAGCAGCACTGAATGTGCGTTCCGAAAGAACGCTGGATGCAGGACAGGCCAGTAGCTCAATTGCATACTGTGCAAGCTCTGGCCAGTGATCCATCCTCAAGACCCAGTAACCCAGAGGATTTTCGGTGGGAAAGGTGTCCAAGTCTGATCTTGCCCCTAGGTATTCCTGCACCATGTAAAACAGACGCTGGCGATGGTTGCTGGAACCGATCATACCTTGGGGCTGCGGACCAAAAAATTGTCTGAACGCATCGGTCAGACGGCCACCTTCTCCACCGCTCCTTCTTTGACTGACCGAAGCCTCAGCAACACGTTGTCCAGAAACAGGAGTTTGTAACCTCCCAGTCTCTGGGAACGCGTTGCACAGACCTTTCTGCAAGGCCTCCCGAAGATGTTTCATCCTCTGCTCCCTCTGCGATGGCAAGATAAGGTCCGCAACCTTACCCTTGTAACGTGGATCAAGGAGGGTTGCCAGCCAGTATTGGTCCTTCTCCTTGATACCACGAATACGAGGATCCTTACGCAGGCTTTGCAGGATCAGGGAGGCCATGCAGCGTAGGTTTGCTGAGGCATTCGGTCCGGAGTCCTCTGGGTCACTAAGGACAACAACGTCCGCAGCCACCTCCTCCCAGCCACGTACAAGTCCATGTGTTCCTTGGGACTGATCCCTTAAAGACTGCTGATGCTGAGTGCCAGGCTCCACCTCCATACTGACACAATCTTCCTCCTCCTCCTCCTCCTCCTCCTCGTCCTCTTCCTGTGTGATCGGCGGGCACGCAGGAACACTGTCTGGATAAAGGGGGCCTTGAGAGCTAAGGAAGTCCTCCTCTTCCTGCCTCTGTTCTGCCTCAAGTGCCCTGTCCATTATCCCACGCAGCGTGTGCTCCAACAGGTGGACAAGGGGGACAGTGTCACTGATGCATGCACTGTCAGTGCTCACCATCCTCGTGGCCTCCTCGAATGGTGACAGGACAGTGCATGCATCCCTGATCATGGCCCACTGGCGTGGGGAAAAAAAACCAAGGTCCCCTGACCCTGTCCTGGTGCCATAGTCGCACAGGTACTCATTGATGGCCCTCTGCTGCGTGTGCAGCCGCTGCAGCATGGCCAACGTCGAGTTCCACCTGGTGGGCATGTCACAGATTAGGCGGTTCTTGGGCAGGTTAAACTCCTTTTGGAGGTCCGTCAGCCGAGCACTGGCATTATATGACCGGCGGAAATGCACACAGACTTTCCTGGCCTGCCTCAGGACATCCTGTAAGCCCGGGTACCTGCCCAAGAACCGCTGCACCACCAAGTTAAGGACGTGAGCCAAACAGGGCACATGGGTCAGTTGTCCCTGTCGGAGGGCAGAGAGGAGGTTGGTGCCATTGTCGCAAACCACCATTCCTGCCTTAAGTTGGCGTGGCGTCAACCACCTCTGAACCTGCCCCTGCAGAGCTGACAGAACCTCTGCCCCAGTGTGGCTCCTGTCCCCCAAGCACACCAGCTCAAGCACCGCATGGCATCTTTTGGCCTGCGTACTTGCGTAGCCCCTTGAACGCCTACGGAGCACCGCTGGTTCCGAGGAAGAGGCCATGGAGGAAGAAGAAGAGGAGGGGGTGGAGGAGAGAGGTGTGTCACAATCAGCATTTTGGAGGCGTGGTGGCGCAACAACCTCCAACACTACTGCACCTTGTCCTGCATCCTTCCCAGCTGCCAGCAGAGTCACCCAATGCGCCGTGAAACTTAAGTAACGTCCCTGTCCATGCCTGCTGGACCATGAGTCAGCGGTAATATGCACCTTACCGCTGACCGCCCTGTCCAGCGAGGCATGGACATTGCCTTCCACATGCCGGTAGAGAGCCGGAATCGCCTTCCGTGAGAAAAAGTGGCGTTTGGGTACCTGCCACTGAGGAACCGCACATTCCACAAACTCACGGAAGGGGGCAGAGTCTACCAACTGAAAAGGCAGCAGTTGAAGTGCTAGCAATTTTGCCAAGCTAGCATTCAACCGCTGGGCATGTGGATGGCTGGGAGCAAACTTCTTTCGGCGGTGCAGCAGCTGGGGCAGGGAAATTTGCCTGGTACAATCTGACGTCGGTGTACCAAAAGCAGATTGCCCATAAGTACTTGGCTGTGACACACCTAATTCTACACCTTCATTCCTCTCACTGCAGGTCGCAGAGAGGACTGAAGGTCTAGTGGGGTTGGAAATCTCAGCTGATGAGGAGCAAGGAGAGATCGTCTTTGTTCTTTGGTGTGGGTCTTTTAGATACGCTTGCCAACGAACTGCATGGCAGGTCAACATATGTCTGGTCAAGCATGTGGTACCCAAGCGGGAGATGTTTTGGCCACGCGAGATACGCTTGAGACATATATTGCAAATAGCAGCGGTGCGATCTGATGCACTCGTCTCAAAAAAGGCCCACACCAAAGAACTTTTTGAATAACGCGCAGAGACTGCAGCGCCCTGCACATGTGGAGCTTTGGGGTGTGATGCAGTCAATGTGCTGCCCTTAGGCTGGCCCCTGGAGGGCATCCTGCCTAGTTGGTGATGTGCCACCTCCTCCTCCTCCTCCTCCTCCTCCTCCTCTCTCCTATCAGGCACCCACGTTGAGTCAGTGACCTCATCATCCCCTCCCTCCTCATCACTGGAGCAAACCTGGCAGTATGCTGCAGCAGGGGGAGCATGACTGCCAGATTGCTGTCCTTCTTGGGCACCCCCTCTGTCCGTGCTCATGTTACTGCCTTCATTGAGCTCAGTATCATCATCAGAGCCTTCCAAACGCTGGGCATCCTCCTGGAGCATGTACCCAACACTGTGGTCAAACAGTTCGAGGGAATCCTCAGGAGGACATGGTGGGGCTAGGGAAGGAGTCACTGATGACATTGAGCTGAGGGAAGAGGCCGCTGCTTTGCCAGACAAAGCACCCTGGGCATGGGTGAGAGAGGATGAGGAGGATGAGGACGGCTTGGTCATCCACTCGACCAAGTCTTCCGCATGTTGCGGCTCAACACGGCCAGCTGCCGAAAAAAAGGCCAAGCGTGTCCCATGGCCACGTGCTGATGAGGATGCACCGTCTCCACGACCAGCACTAGACACAGAGCCTGCTTGCCCTCTCTTATTGGCTTGTGACTGTCTGCCTCTCCTTCTTGGCCTTCCAGACATACTAATGGCCTGTAGCTGCACTAAGCTGGGATAGAACACCTGTAATTTTCTTCAGGTAGCTTTATATACTGTAACCAGACAAGCCTGCCTGTCAGTAGGAAGATAACAGGAACGGATCTAGCTGAACACTGTGAGCAGGACGTACTGCACTAAATGTATATAGCAGGAACGGATCTAGCTGAACACTGTGAGCAGGACGCACTGCACTGAATGTAAACAGCAGGAACGGATGTAGCTAAACACTGTGAGCAGGACGCACTGCACTGAATGTAAATAGCAGGAACGGATCTAGCTGAACACTGTGAGCAGGACGCACTGCACTGAATGTAAATAGCAGGAACGGATCTAGCTGAACACTGTGAGCAGCACGCACTGCACTGAATGTAAATAGCAGGAACGGATCTAGCTGAACACTGTGAGCAGGACGCACTGCACTGAATGTAAATAGCAGGAACGGATCTAGCTGAACACTGTGAGCAGCACGCACTGCACTGAATGTAAATAGCAGGAACGGATCTAGCTGAACACTGTGAGCAGGACGCACTGCACTGAATGTAAATAGCAGGAACGGATCTAGCTGAACACTGTGAGCAGGACGCACTGCACTGAATGTAAATAGCAGGAACGGATCTAGCTGAACACTGTGAGCAGGACGCACTGCACTGAATGTAAATAGCAGGAACGGATCTAGCTGAACACTGTGAGCAGGACGCACTGCACTGAATGTAAATAGCAGGAACGGATCTAGCTGAACACTGTGAGCAGGACGCACTGCACTGAATGTAAATAGCAGGAACGGATCTAGCTGAACACTGTGAGCAGGACGCACTGCACTGAATGTAAATAACAGGAACGGATCTAGCTGAACACTGTGAGCAGGACACACTGTACTAAATGTAAATAGTCTAGCTGCCTGACCGTGGTACTAATAGGATCAAAAAGAACACCTGTAATTTTCTTCAGGTAGCTTTATATACTGTAACCAGACAAGCCTGCCTGTCAGTAGGAAGATAACAGGAACGGATCTAGCTGAACACTGTGAGCAGGACGTACTGCACTAAATGTATATAGCAGGAACGGATCTAGCTGAACACTGTGAGCAGGACGCACTGCACTGAATGTAAATAGCAGGAACGGATCTAGCTGAACACTGTGAGCAGGACGCACTGCACTGAATGTAAATAGCAGGAACGGATCTAGCTGAACACTGTGAGCAGGACGCACTGCACTGAATGTAAACAGCAGGAACGGATGTAGCTAAACACTGTGAGCAGGACGCACTGCACTGAATGTAAATAGCAGGAACGGATCTAGCTGAACACTGTGAGCAGGACGCACTGCACTGAATGTAAATAGCAGGAACGGATCTAGCTGAACACTGTGAGCAGGACGCACTGCACTGAATGTAAACAGCAGGAACGGATGTAGCTAAACACTGTGAGCAGGACGCACTGCACTGAATGTAAATAGCAGGAACGGATCTAGCTGAACACTGTGAGCAGGACGCACTGCACTGAATGTAAATAGCAGGAACGGATCTAGCTGAACACTGTGAGCAGCACGCACTGCACTGAATGTAAATAGCAGGAACGGATCTAGCTGAACACTGTGAGCAGGACGCACTGCACTGAATGTAAATAGCAGGAACGGATCTAGCTGAACACTGTGAGCAGGACGCACTGCACTGAATGTAAATAGCAGGAACGGATCTAGCTGAACACTGTGAGCAGGACGCACTGCACTGAATGTAAATAACAGGAACGGATCTAGCTGAACACTGTGAGCAGGACACACTGTACTAAATGTAAATAGTCTAGCTGCCTGACCGTGGTACTAATAGGATCAAAAAGAACACCTGTAATTTTTTTTCAGGTAGCTTTATATACTGTAACCAGACAAGCCTGCCTGTCAGTAGGAAGATAACAGGAACGGATCTAGCTGAACACTGTGAGCAGGACGTACTGCACTAAATGTATATAGCAGGAACGGATCTAGCTGAACACTGTGAGCAGGACGCACTGCACTGAATGTAAATAGCAGGAACGGATCTAGCTGAACACTGTGAGCAGGACGCACTGCACTGAATGTAAATAGCAGGAACGGATCTAGCTGAACACTGTGAGCAGGACGCACTGCACTGAATGTAAATAACAGGAACGGATCTAGCTGAACACTGTGAGCAGGACACACTGTACTAAATGTAAATAGTCTAGCTGCCTGACCGTGGTACTAATAGGATCAAAAAGAACACCTGTAATTTTCTTCAGGTAGCTTTATATACTGTAACCAGACAAGCCTGCCTGTCAGTAGGAAGATAACAGGAACGGATCTAGCTGAACACTGTGAGCAGGACGTACTGCACTAAATGTATATAGCAGGAACGGATCTAGCTGAACACTGTGAGCAGGACGCACTGCACTGAATGTAAATAGCAGGAACGGATCTAGCTGAACACTGTGAGCAGGACGCACTGCACTGAATGTAAATAGCAGGAACGGATCTAGCTGAACACTGTGAGCAGGACGCACTGCACTGAATGTAAACAGCAGGAACGGATGTAGCTAAACACTGTGAGCAGCACGCACTGCACTGAATGTAAATAGCAGGAACGGATCTAGCTGAACACTGTGAGCAGGACACACTGTACTAAATGTAAATAGTCTAGCTGCCTGACCGTGGTACTAATAGGATCAAAAAGAACACCTGTAATTTTCTTCAGGTAGCTTTATATACTGTAACCAGACAAGCCTGCCTGTCAGTAGGAAGATAACAGGAACGGATCTAGCTGAACACTGTGAGCAGGAGGTACTGCACTAAATGTATATAGCAGGAACGGATCTAGCTGAACACTGTGAGCAGGACGCACTGCACTGAATGTAAATAGCAGGAACGGATCTAGCTGAACACTGTGAGCAGGACGCACTGCACTGAATGTAAATAGCAGGAACGGATCTAGCTGAACACTGTGAGCAGGACGCACTGCACTGAATGTAAACAGCAGGAACGGATGTAGCTAAACACTGTGAGCAGCACGCACTGCACTGAATGTAAATAGCAGGAACGGATCTAGCTGAACACTGTGAGCAGGACACACTGTACTAAATGTAAATAGTCTAGCTGCCTGACCGTGGTACTAATAGGATCAAAAAGAACACCTGTAATTTTCTTCAGGTAGCTTTATATACTGTAACCAGACAAGCCTGCCTGTCAGTAGGAAGATAACAGGAACGGATCTAGCTGAACACTGTGAGCAGGACGTACTGCACTAAATGTATATAGCAGGAACGGATCTAGCTGAACACTGTGAGCAGGACGCACTGCACTGAATGTAAATAGCAGGAACGGATCTAGCTGAACACTGTGAGCAGCACGTACTGCACTGAATGTAAATAGCAGGAACGGATCTAGCTGAACACTGTGAGCAGGAAGCACTGTACTGAATGTAAATAGCAGGAACGGATCTAGCTGAACACTGTGAGCAGGACACACTGCACTGAATGTAAATAGTCTAGATAGAAGATAACAGGAACGGATCTAGCTAAACTGAATACAGTGTATATATATATATGCAACACCTGGGATGCATATATATACACAATACACTGTAAGTGCAGCTAACTGACTGACTGTTCTGCCTAATCTATCTAACTCAAATCAAATGACACTGTCTCTCTCTCTCTCTATCGCTCAGCACACCGGAACACACACTACACAGGGCCGCCGTGCAGGCGGCCTTATATAGTGTGGGGTGTGTACTAAATCCCCTGAGCCATAATTGGCCAAAGCCACCCTGGCTTTGGCCAATTACAGCTCTCTCTACTGACGGCGCTGTGATTGGCCAAGCATGCGGGTCATAGTGCATGCTTGGCCAATCATCAGCCAGCAATGCACTGCGATGCCGCAGTGAATTATGGGCCGTGACGCGCCACACGAATTTGGCGCGAACGGCCCATATCGTTCGCAATTCGACGGACGGTCGAACAGCCGATGTTCGAGTCGAACATGGGTTCGACTCGAACACGAAGCTCATCCCTAGTAACAAAGATGGAACTGCAACTATCTCACAGAGATGTCCAGACCATCCACGGAAGTTAACATCCTGACAGGAGTGTCTTCTGATGAGAAGGGTTGAAGAAAATCTCCATGCAAGTTCACTGCAGTTAGCTAAAGAAGTAGAAAGCCAAACTGGGGTGATTGTTTCCTGTGACACAATATGGCATACACTGCAGAGGAATGGCATGCATGGGTGCCGTCCATGAAGGAAGCCTTTCCTAAAGACCATGCACAAAAAAGCTTGCCTAGAATTTGCCAGGGCCCCTTGCTGAAAAAGATGGAAACTACTGGGACGCTGTACTCTAGAGTGATGAGACCAAGATAAATGTTTTTGAAACTGATGGCTTCAAAACTGTATGGCATTGCAAAGGTAAGGAGTACAAAGAAAAATGCATGGTGCCTACAGTGAAACATGGTGGTGGCCTTCTGTGGGGCTTCATGAGTGCTGCTGGTGTAGGGTAGCTACATTTCATTGATGGTATCATGAATTCACAGATGTACTGCTCTATATTGAAAGAGAAGATGCTACCATCACTCCGTGCCCTTGGTCGACGTGCACTTTTCCAACATGACAAGGAACCAAAACACACATCGAAGGGCACTGTTGCATTTCTGAAGAAGAACATAGTGAAAGTGATTTAGTGGCCAAGTATGTCTCTGAACCCAACCCAACACCTATGTGGAATTGTAAGGAGACAAGTTGAGCATCACTCTCCATCCAGAATTCAGGCTCCAAAAGAGGTCATTCTTGAAGAATAGAAAAAGATTGATGTTGCAATATGTCTCTAACTTTTTCATTTCATGCCTAGAAGACTTGGCGCTGTCATTACAAATCATGGAGGTCATACAAAATACTAGATGTAATAGTTTGTGTTGTGGGGTGTATTCATTTCTGCATCAACTAATTTGAGTAAAACTGAAGGTTTTATAATCTAAGTTATATTGTTAACCTTACTTTCATGTAATGAGCTAAACAAATGTTCTATAAAACTCAGTTTCGTCAAGATTTTGAAAATTGTTCTTGTGTTCATTGAAATATTGATTAAAATATTACTTTTCAAAAGGGGTGTACTCATTTATGCTGCGCACTGTATGCATATATAAAATGTTCACAGTTTGGCAAGTTTGGGTCTAGTGGATTGAGGTTTCTATAATAGCAGCCTTTAGTCCAATATATATATATTGGAGATTGTGTGCCATGGCAGGATAATTTGTATTTAAGAGCAGATTTATTTTGTCATGGTTAAAGTAGAACTGTAGGCACAACTTTATTTTTTTTAGAGTAAGGGAGGGTTACAACACCTGTCAGTTTTTTCTTAGTTCTTTTGCCATCCATGTGCCACTGGGGATATTTACCTTCACTTCAATAACCAAAACAAGAAGTGAAAGGGAAACCCCTGCAAATTAGGGGAATCCATTCACCCCCCCCTCCCCCCGCTCACCAGATCTAGTATCCCCTCTGGAAGATTTTCCCTTCCTTCTTGTTCTGAGGACAGACAACGTAAAATTAGAGATTTTCTTTTACTTTCCCTTTTTAATTATATTGGTAAAAAGTTGTGTAGGCACCTTACCTGCTTTTGCTTAGTTTCAAAAATGATCTATCTTACAATTTTTACAAGGTACAAAGTTCTGTCCATGAATCTCTTCCTCCTGATAGTGGGGGGGGGGGGGGCTACAGGACACTGTGCAGACACACCTTCTGCATGTATTCCATAGCCATAGTTTGTTCAGCCTAGGACACGATTCAGGCTTTGCTTGAGGGGGTATGTGCAAGAGGCAGGCTGTAATTGGAAGGGGGTGTGTGCCAGAGGCAGGCTGTTATTGGAAGGGGGTGTGTGCCAGAGGCAGGATGTGATTGGAAGGGGGTGTGTGCCAGAGGAAGGCTGTGTTTTGGAGAGGACGCCTGACAGAGGCAAGTTGTGATTGATCAGGGTCTGTGGTAGCTAAAGAAACTACCCAAAACAAGCAAGCTGTATGTCTGCCCAGTGTCCTGTACCTCTGACTGGCCAGCTAACTGATGAAAAACCACAGATGAGCATCGGTGCTTTGTGTGGCTAGTTTAGCACAAAGGAGAATGGTAACTGTAAGAATCAAACAGGTCATTCAGATGGAAGAAGTGCATAAATATGATAGAGACTTTGATTTATAAAATACACATATGTGAACACACACATAGAAAAAAAAATATTTAGGGTAACATAAACTGAAAATATACTTTCCCGCTCTTTAATCCCAAATTTAGAATTAGAATAATCATTGAATAAAATGCATTAGAGGATGCTGGTCCAGGTGGCTCTGTCTGCACACCTTTAGGCTGAACTTCAGTGCGGTATACACCCTGATACAAATTATTATGCAAAGTCTATTTCAGTGTCACACAGATTAAATATTTTGTTTTTCAGTTTAACTCATGGATGGCATTGTGTCTCAGAGCTCTTTCGATCACTGGAAACAATCTCGAACACCCGTGATAATTAGATTACCAGGTGAGCCCAAGGAAAAACTACTAAAGGAGGGTGTTCCACATTATTAAGCAGAGCACCATTTTCAAGCAATATGGGGAAGAAAAAGGATCTCTCTGCTGCCGAAAAAAGTGAAATAGTTCAATGCCTTGGACGAGTTATGAAAACATTAGATATTTCATGAAAACGTAAGCGTGATCATCGCACTATTAAGAGATTTGTGGCTTATTCAGAGTTTGACGGGTTTCGTGCAGATAAAGACACATTGAGGAAGATTTCTGCCAGATCCATGCATCGGATCAAGAGAGCAGCTGATAAAACACCATTACATAGCAGCAAACAGATATTTGAAGCTGCTGGTGCCTCTGGAGTCCCAAGGACATCAAGGGCCGGAATCATAGGAAGAGAGCTGGTGTAAAGATGACCTCTGCAAAGTATGTGGAATTCCTGACTGACCACTTCCTTCCCTGGTACAGAAGGAAGAACTATTCTTTCCATAATAAAATCATCTTCATGCATGACTATGCACCATCTCATGCTGCAAAGAATACCTCTGCATCAGTGGCTGCTATGGGGATAAAAGGAGAGAAAGTCATGGTGTGGCCTCCATCCTCCCCTGACCTCAGTCCTATTGAGAACCTTTGGAGCATCCTCAAGCAAAAGATCTATGAGGGTGGGAGGCAGTTTACACCCAAACAGCAGCTCTGGGAGGCTATTCTGACATCTTGCAAACAAATTAAGCAGAAACTGTCCAAAAACTCACAAGTTCAATGGAAGCAAGACTTGTGAAGCTGCTATCAAATAAGGGGTCCTATGTTAAAATGTAACGTGACCTGTTAAAATGTTTAAAAAGTTAAAATGTTGTTTAAAGTTTGATTGAAATAGCTTCTGATTTCAGTTAATATGCTGCAAACACAACAAATGACAAATTTCAGTTCTTTACAACTTATATCAATAAAACTTGAATTGTACTACTAATAGTTGATAACATGAGAATTATGCTGACTGTTGTTTACATCAATTATTTAGGTAAATGAGAAAAAATATCATTGGCATAATAATTTGGAACAGGGTGTATATGTATATATATAGAACCTAGAAGTTAGTTTAATGTTAGGGACCAAAATCTACAAGGGTGCCTTGGAACAGTGGTCTGGATTCACACATTTGTAAAAGTATCCAGCTTGGTTTCTGAGATGCTAAGCATGTGATCACCAGACTGAACGGGACTCAAAATTATCATGGGGACCATTTCCTACAAAGACATTCTTCTTTTAGTGTCTTTTTTTAGGTTCCTTGTTTTATCTAACAGAAGTTTGCTTTAAGCAAAAATTCAGACATACATGGATTTCAAAAGGAAGAACATAAAATTCGATATCCATACTTTGGGATTCACAGTTAAAGTGGGCTCGTATTATATTTAAGCAAAGACATTCATTTCATTCCTCCTTTACAATCTCAGCAGGACGTTTACCTCTCTAAAGAAACCAATCCATGGATTCTAAATCCTCACTTAACAAGCTCCAGGTTTTTTTGCCATCATGATGTTGCACCTGCTAACCAGAGTGATTTCACAGCATTAACACCCATAAATCATTCATCGTAGGGCACTATTAGATTGCCAGCCCTGTACGCAGGATTTACTCCCTGCTTCGTGCTAAAACAGTGAGGCCAAATTATTTAAGGATATTACAAAGTGGAACATTTTTATTTTCCACAAAATAGTATGATTTCATATGCAAGTCCAAGAAAATGTCATATTTAAAGCTGAACTCTAGGCAGGTATACAAATGTACATTCATGCAACTATGACTGGATGACCAGAAATACAAATCCTACGGCACGTCTTCTATCTGACACACTGAGGGTAAGTCCTGAAATGACACAGCGGCTGACCAAAGAAACCAGTGTCCATCGGGGGAACATACTATTTGACCCACAGGGATAGCAATGGTGATGCTAGCTCTATAAGAGAGCAAAGAGTGGACATGCTGCCACCTGGAAAGGGTAAATATATATCTTCTTCTATTACAGGGTGCAGGTGCCTACATTTATATAGAATATACAGGATCATGTTAAACTTTGAAGGCAGTTTTATTTGCTTTACATCTGTATAGGCAAAGTTTCTATACAGTTTTATTTTTCTGTGCCTTATTCTTTGTTTCCAAGAAGAATTAGACACTTGCACTGTCTATGACAGATTTAGAACACGTCATATAATCATCACATTGCATTCTAAAAAATATATACCGTAAGTAACCTGCACACAGCTGGGTGAAGCTCTCAGCATTCTCACTTTCCTATAAAACACAGCATTCAGAAATATCTCCAAAATCACTTTCTTCATCTTGTGATAGAAAATTTATGAAAGCTGTGACCCTCTCACTGGTTACTAAATGTTTTCTTTGGAAATATGCATAAGAAGAAACAGACTTTTAGAACACACAGGTTGCATCAGTTGCTAAGCATCTGGGATGTTCCATAGAAAGAATGTGTGCTGTTATTGTATCACAGGCACGGTACTTTAAAAAGAAACTACAAAGATCAATTTTATTTAGATTTTTTTTTAATATATCATTTAAACTGATTTTTTGTTTTTTCTCTACAAACTTTTTTTGCAAATAGACATTTAATACATGACAAAGGGATTCCCAGAGCACTGTGAGTTATCTAAAGCATAGCAGTTGTTATAACCTTTCAGACTGGGGAATTAACTAAGGAAATTGTCAGTAGTGTGCACTACATTAACAGAGCAGATAGACCTGCTCCAAGTCCATCAGTACCACCTGTACCAGTTTTTATTTCAGAGTAAAGTAGAAACTAGTGCAAGTCTGTACCTGATTAAAGCGGTTGTCCAGTCATCTGTTCAAAAATTCTAAGCCAACAGCTACAAAAACTGTAGCTGCTGACTTTTAATAATGTGACACTCACCTGTCCCCAGGATCCAGTGATGTCCCCACCTGGACAGTTTCTTCACCAGGCTTTGGTCCCTTGTGCCGGCATACTAAATGTGGGGAGCCAGCTTTGACTGCTTGTGGCATCACAGCTGGCTGCTCACTGCTCGTGTGCGAGCCGCGCAGCGCTATTTGATTGATCCCACAGCTTTCTGGGACCTGTGACATGCTGTGGGGGAAGGAGGGGGGACAAACTTCTGTTTAGATTGCTGTGGCGATTTGACCAGAAGAGGGTTAGCAGACACCTGTCAAATATTATGGAGGAAGAGCGTAACTGAAGTTCCGCTTTAACAGAGGGAATGCGGCAGTTTTCCATATAGAACATGGCAGTAAATTCCCACCAGGTGTAACCCTGTTGTATAGTATGTTGTATGGTATGGTGTCTCACCTCCCTCTCTCTGCCTGTGCAGTGATTACACTACATGAGCAGAGACTGCAGAGAGTTAACAGCCCTCCTCCTCCCTGCACTTTAAGCTGAGTGGGGGGCATGGATGGCAGAGAGATCGGAGCATGCAGCTTCATCTCTCCATTCTCTGTGCTGTGTACTGCGCCTGTCAAAGCCATAAAACAGAGAACTTATTTCTCCTAATTAACAAAGGGGCATGCACCCCTTTTGTTAAATATTAGCAGCAGGGGTGCCGTGTTCTAAATATAGAAAAGTCGTCCAAGCTTGTGGTTGCACAACTCCTGTTTAATCCCCCAAATATGCCTAACTAAAACCTAAGACAAAGGCATGTGATAAGAGATAAGTCACTCTCTGACTCAGGGCCAGTTCACACTGCTGCGAAGGCAAGAACCCGTGCAAATCCAGTACAGGTTCACGCATCGCATGTCACCCGCCAGCAGTTCATACTGCCCTATGCGAACTGCAGCGGGTGTCAATAAAAAGTTAATGACACCCCCAGATCGGTTCGCTTATCACAGTGCAAACTGTCAATTCGGACAGGAATGGTGTGAATCGGCACTCACACACCGACACACACTTGTTTATGTAAAATTCAAGTGACAACCTTTAACAAATTAAGCTATGAGGACCCTGGAAAACATCCGGAAAGATCCGAAAAAATATGAAAAGTAAAATAAGAGATGTCATATTTACCAGTCAAAAAATTACAAATAGTTCTAAGGGCTCTTTCACACGGGGCAGATCAGTCATGATCCGCCCCGTGAACATCCGCTTGCTCAGCGGGGATAGCTCCGTCGATCCCCGCTGAGCAGGAAGATGACAGGTGCATCGCTGCACACTGTGCAGCGACGGACCTGTCAGAGCGCCGCCCTCCCCTATGGGGGGATCGGATGATGACGGTCCGTAGTGTCCGTCGTCATCCGATCCGATCCGAAAACGGAGGGAAAAGTAGGTTTTTCCTCCGTTACACTTTTCGGATCGGAGCGGGTCGGATGTCAGCGGACATGTCACCGCTGACATCCGACGCTCCATAGGGATTAATGTATGTCCGTTTTTCATCCGAAAACGGAAGGATGAAAAACGGACATACGGATCCCTCGTGTGAAAGAGGCCTTACAATAATATTTGAACAAAGAAATAATGTACAAAACGCCAAAGCTAAAGAAAGACATGTTTGAAAATGTGTAAAATATTTTAATATTTGCAAAGGTAAATAACCATTTTGTAATTTAAAATGGTTTCAAACTCAATAGTTTGAAGATTTGCTGCCTTATTGTGTTATTGTGTTATGCTGTGTACACACGACCGGACTTTTCGAAGGACTTTAGACTGACTTTTCGGCGGACTTCCGTCGAATTGGACTTGTCTACACACAATCACACCAAAGTCCGACGGATTCCACCATGATGACGTATGACCAGACTAGAATAAGGAAGTTCATAGCCAGTAGCCAATAGCTGCCCTAGCGTCGGTTTTCGTCCGTCGGACTAGCATACAGACGAACGGATTTTTCGACCGGACTCGAGTTTGTCAGAAAGATTTGAAACATGTTCTAAATCTAAAGTTCGTCACATTTTCCACAGAAAAGGTCCGCTGCAGGTCCGATGAAGCCCACACATGGTCGAATTGTCTGACGGATTCGTTGCGTCTGACAAGTTTGGTAAAAAAGTCCGGCCGTGAGTACACAGCATTAGGCATCACCCTGACCTTTTCCGAGCACAGTTTCCACAACTCCTCCTTAATGTACACCTATCATACGTTTGTACAACATAAACCAAACTTTAGAGAACATTAGGTTCAGATATATAAGCAACTAAAATTACATTTAAAAATTGACATAACTCCAAAAAAGTTGGATGTGTCCCCATCCCATCCACCTTCGAAGCTTTTCTACTCATCTTTTAATGCAGTGAGGCTAAGTAGAGGCAAAATAAAAAAAAGATGTTTTACATAAAATGTTGGAATTTCTGTATAAAAAATAGCTGCCTGCATATCTGTAACTGCTTCAGCTGTCCAATGGCAAAAGGAAGACCACTGAAAAGACCTTGTTGCTTGATCCACAGGGCTGCACCCTGTAATGCCCCGTACACACGGTCAGATTTCCGATGGAAAATGTCCGATCGGAGCGTGTTGTCGGACATTTCGACCGTGTGTGGGCTCCATCGGACATTTTCCATCGGATTTTCCAACACACAAAGTTTGAGAGCAGGCTATAAAATTTTCCGACAACAAAATCTGATTGTGTCAATTCCGACCGTGTGTGGCCATTTCCGACGCACAAAGTGCCACGCATGCTCAGAAGAAATTCCGAGATGGAACAGCTCGGTCTGGTAAAATTAGCGTTCGGAATGGATACAGCACTTTCGTCACGCTGCAATGTCAAAAATAGTTTAATGCAGCGCACTCTCTTCTTCTTTATAATGTGAGAAGAATTAAGTAGTTTTGCTGCTCATATTCACACAGACTTCTCACAAACTTATTTTTTTATTATTTATTGGGATTCCCTCAATATATTTACATTTGTCACATCTGACCAAATATTTTTTGGGTTGTTTTTAAATATTTTTTCTTTTTTCCCAGGCTGTTTTTGTATTTGTTTGGTGGTTTGTATTTTTTCCAAGGCTGTTTTTTTTTTGTGGTTTGTATTTTTAAAAAGTCTGATGTTTTTATTATTTTTTTTGTGTGTTTTACTCCATAATATTTTTGTATGTGTTTTGTGTCAAGTTACCACAACACCATTGATATCTTGTTTTATTGAATCTTAAGGAGATTGTTTGGTGTTGGTGTCTCTTGTTAATTTCACATTGTATTTTTGAAATGTACCTGCCTCCTCACAAACAAACTGTCCTTTTAAAAGGAAAACACACATAGGCGAGTATAATTGTAAAAAAAAATCCTGTATTAATGGCTCAGAACCAAACCAAGAGGGAGGCAACTCTGAAGAAACAGTTGAAATGGGTGAAGCCTTTGACCCCCAGGGCCCACATCAACATCAACTATTTTCTTGCAAAATTGGTGGCCTGAGGAGTGCATATCTAAGGGAGTGCAGTCTGGTCCATAAGTCCCAGAGATCCGGAAAGCAGCAGATGACATCTGTGTCCCCAGGCTGTGGTCATACAAGAGGCTGCATCTTTGGCCAGACCAGACTGAACCCAGGGCCATCACTCTCTGGTCTTCCTTCCACGCTTCCTTCCACATTCTGGCTGTGGTGGTGGAGTTGTGGCAGCAGGAGGAGGAGGAGGGGCCAACTCACTCAGGTGGGTATTGGGTGTAAGTTCACCACTCACCCCCTTACTTAGGACTTTATAAAGAAGGTCCTCACATAGCTTGCGTTGACCCTCCTGCATGCCCTTCAGTTTGGTGGCAGCCATGCAGGCAAAGGCTTCTTCACGAGTGGGTAAGGCTTTGAGGGACACTGAAGCCTCCTGAATGAGCCTGAGCGCAGAAGCCTGCATGTGAGTCGCCTTCCTCGCTCTTTTGTATGGAAGGCGGAGGGGAGGAACCTGCGATTCAGTCAGGCTGCGACTGGTCCCAGGCTTCTCCTGGCTGCCACTTAGCCCCGCCTCCTCCTGGCTGCCACTAATCCCCGCCTCCTCCTGGCTGCCACATTACACAGCCTCCTCCTGTGTGCCACATTCCAGAGCCTCGTCCTGGCTGAGGTCTTCCTGTGTATGAAAAAGGGACATAGTTTTAGTTTTTTATTCATCAATCACACACAATTTTCATCTCATGACTGTTGCAAATTGAATGTTAACAAATATAACAGACTATCCTTCTGAGCCCACCATTTTTCAGTCTTGTCCAAAAAAACTTTTGGCCACTATTGTTTATTGATATGTAAAACACTTTAATAAATCAGCAATTAGTGATCAATAATAACATCTAGTAAACATCATTTATTTATTGACCAGAAATCTGTAGAAGAATGCTATACCTGGCTCCATCTGGGCTCCTCCACTTCTTCCTGGCTGGAAGTCCCAGGTTGGACATCGGAAGCCTCAGCTGGGGTGGAAGGAAGAGTGGAAGGAAGAGTGGAGAGGGATTCCCTGACTCCAGTCTGGTCTGACAGAAATCGCAGTCTCTCATAGTACCACAGCCTGGGGACATAAATGTCATCTGCTGCAGCTCCGGACCTCTGGGAATCCGTGACCTTCTTGCGCTCCCTAAGATAAGTGCTCCTCAGGCCACCAATTTTGGTTTTTAAATAGGGGATGGTTGCTGTGGGGACCACCGGCTTCACCAACTCCAGCAGTTTCTCCAGCGCTGCCTCCCTCGTTTGTTTATGATTGTAATGTGGATGTTTCACCTGCCACAGACAGGGAAGCTCCCTGTACTTGTCTATGAACAGGGGGAGGAAGTTGTGGTCATTGAAGCCATCCACTTTATTATCTGCAAGACACAACATAAGACAAACCCAAATGTCAGCCTAAATTCTACTAAACTTGTGCAAATACAGGCCTCAATCTAGAAGCAGTATCTTACCTTCACAATCACGATCTAGTTACTCCTTCCTCCGCTCACAGATCGTACGTACTACGCACACGTGTTACGCTTTGTAGACACTGCGCATACGTGAAACTCTGCCCGCCCCTGACGTTCTTTCTAGTCTATTCCCCGCCCCTTCTCGCTTGGCGCAGTGGGGGAAGAGCACAGCGGAAACACAGCAGGTGTCTGATAATTACACCAACGAGGAGGAGGAAAGCCCGGAGCCTGAAACGTCCCGATCCAGAAGGAGACGATATAAGGCATCAAATATGTCCTTTGGGGAGATGTTGGAGATGGTCGACATCCTGAAGAGGGCCGACTATGACGGGAAGTATGGACCTTACCCCAACCCCTATGTCCGCAAGGCCAAGATAATGGTGAAAGTAGTCAAGAGTCTGCACCGGAATTTCAGGGTACGACGATCGAAAGATCAGCTCAGGAAGCGGTGGTCGGACCTCAAATTAAGAGAACATGAGCAGTACCGAAAGATCCGGAGAGTGCTGCAAAATAGTAAGTAGTTGTGCTGTGTTCCTATTCTTTCTGTGTATTATGTTCGTGCTGATCCATGTGCTTTTCTTAACTGTTATCCAGATTAAAATGTCAACTTTCATGTTCATGGGCACATTATTCGTTCGTATCAAACATAGTTCGTTTGGCCATATGCAATTGCCATCATTTTTTGGGGCCTACTTGTGTGAAAAGAATTGGGTGGTGTAGATGTTTTTGTTACTAGAATGAAATGCCAACTAGATTCTGTGTAAGGAGAGGACACTCAGCAGCAGTTTTCACATCTGGACGCTGGAGCACTAGTGTGGGACACAAGAACACCCTTTTTATTAGGGGGCCCACACAGGTGCTCCAGTGTATACTATAGGGGGATCTCCATCTGTGAAGCTTGTACAAGACAGGTAAAGTATTAAAGCTTGACAAAGGACAATAAAAATGCTACATCTTGGAACTCTGCCAAAATAGACAATTGTACCCCACTTCCAGGCAATGCTTCATATTTATAGTTCTGACATTAAATATCTGTGTGCTAAGTAGACCTATTTTTTTTTTACATAGGGGATAAAAGACTAGGAGGACACCCCTCATCCGAGGAGACCACAGACCCCCCACCTCTGGAAGAAGTGGAAAGCCACCAAAGACAAGAAGAGCAGGAGGAGGAAGACGTGGTGGAAATTGTCACCACAACAGGTGAGTGTCTGCGACCACAGGCTCAGGTAAGAGATGGATGCCGGCATATTTATAATACCTGTTTTTTTTTTTGGTTTCTCTCTTTTTAGGTGATCGTGATGTTGTGAATCCTGATCCTTTCACCTCTGAAAGTGCCCAGATCCTGATCGGGGAGATCATGGGGTGTAATGTTGCATTGGAAAACATCAAGAAAAACATCAATGATGTTCTTCAAAAAAATAAGAACATCATTGATGTTTTAGGGCGAGTTTAAAAGCCCTCCAAATCCCTTTGTTTTTTGGTGTGCTACAATTTTTGAAATTTTTTTTGAGAAATATTAGAAAAGCCAAATTTTGAAGATGCACACAGTGTGTCAACATGTGCTATTTGCCATCACGGGAGATCAATGGATGCGTTTTGGGGGTGCAACCCCTTCCTCAATAATAAAGTATCTGTGAGGAAGGGGTTGCACCCCCAAAACACGTCCCTTGATCCCCCATGATGGCAGCTAGCACATGTTGACATTCTTAAATTTGTGTGCATCTTCAAAATTTGGCTTTTTCTGGGGTGACTTCACCCCATCTGAACGCAATATCAAACTCAGTTTGTAAATACTCATGTCTGATATTGCCTTCAAGTTCTACCAAATGTGAACTTTGTAAGTTCAAGATTTGTGTCTTTCTTGTTGGTTTGAAACATGCCTGTTTTATCTTAAATGGACATTTCTAATTTTTCTAATGTGACTCCAAAAATTGTTATACAACAAACATGTTGGTTTGTTTTAAAAACCTTTTCTAAATGCACATGTGATTGTGCTGGTATTAAAAAGATTGTTAATCAAGATTGTGTGGATTATTGTCTCAACGCTACAAAACTTTTGTTGTGCTGTAATGGGTGTTTTCTGTGACAATAGGTGTTATTTCCTAAGGGCAAATCCACTTTGCTCTACAAGTGCAGGTTCAGTGCAGTTTCAAGTGCACTTGTAGTGCAAAGTGTCTTTGCCTTTAGGAAATAACACCCAACAGTGCTTTGTAAGGTTACACAATCACGCGAATTTCAGGACTCACCACATTTCTCTCAGGGTCAGCTAAAACAAACACAAGCAGGAAATGTCACCAAACCTTGGTTTTATTTATTTTTTTATTTAAAAAATGTTTTAGACATTGTCTGGCATATTGATGGCCCCCCTACCCGCAAAGAATTCAAGGTATCTTAGCCGGACATCACGGGCACTCAGGGGGGGCAAGCCAGGACGGCCACTTTCAAGCGCCGTCAGGGTTGGTTCATTAGGAATTCCGGCCTCAGGCCCAACTGAGCCAGCATAGTTGGCAGAATGTTTCCGTAAAAAGTTGTGTAGAACACAGCACGCCAGGATAATGTGATTCAGTTTGTACTCCGCCATATGTATGGGTGTAAGAAACCGGCTGGCCATGATTCCAAACGTGTTCTCCGCCACTCTTCTGGCTCTGGCCAGCCGGTAATTGAAAGCCTTCTGGTCCGGGGTGAGGGTCCTCATCGGGAATGGCCGCATAAGATGGTCCCCCAGCACAAATGCTTCATCCGCAATGAAGACGAATGGGAGTCCTTCCACATTGTCTTCTGGAGGTGGCAAGTGCAAGCTGCCATTCTGGAGACGCCTGTAAAACTCTGTCTGGGCGATGATTACACCATCGGACATCTGGCCATTCTTCCCCACGTCCACATACAGGAACTCATAATTAGCTGACACCACCGCCAACATCACAATACTATTGAACCCCTTGTAGTTGTAATAGTACGACCCCGAGCTGGGTGGTGGGACGATGTGGACGTGTTTCCCATCAATTGCCCCTCCGCAGTTAGGAAAGTCCCACCGCTGGGCAAAGTGGGAGGCCACAGTCTGCCATTCCTGTGGCGTGGAAGGAAACTGTGGAGTCAAAACAAAATAAAAAATTAGTCATTTTGCACATAAACATGGAAAGCAGATTAGACACAAACATTCTTGCCCAACATCAAGCTAACATTTTTATGAGGTAATATTTTAAGACCAAAGTATAAGGTACACCTATCAGATTCCCCCTCCCGCCCTCTCATGGGCCATTTCTAACACTATAGGGGGGGAACTCTGGGACAGGTAACCGTCTCCACTTCATTGAGATATGAATGCCTAAATAAATGCCTAAATAATGGGTATTACTTTGAACAGCCCCTCCTTAGTTACACTATTAGCAGCCCACTGGACAGGTAAGAAGTGTCATAATACAAAGATATAAATACACACTGTACACTTTTGAGCACATTTGGAAATTCTGCTATTACCTATCAAGATAATAATAGTATACAAAAACTTTAAACAGTACCATTTGAAAGTATACAGGCAGGCCCTTGCACTACATGCTTTGGGGAATTCATCCATAAATCTGACCACTAAAGAGATGGGTATAGTGTGTATGGGTTTGACAAAGTCAGCAGATAGATGATTGAGGATAGATAGAGAATTGGTATCAGCTGACTTAGCAGTTGGGGGGAGGGAGGGTTCAAAATGATTTGGGGACACCAAAAAAAAGCCTCTGGCACCCTGCCTAAATTTAAAGCACAAATCACATTTCTAAACATTTTAGGGGGTGTTTGGGGTAAAGCACTATTATGGAGCTGATAAAATACATTGTTAAGTGACTACATGAGGTGAATATAGGGCCAGGAGAGCATGCTGGGGAGGCAAGTGAAGGCAAATATGTATGAAGGACAACAAAAATAATGACATCAAAATCCAGCATGCATGAGAACAAAGGGGACATTCACAGCATATTACAATCATGGTAATTAGGGAATGAGGAAAGAAATACAATACATTAGCAAACATTAAATACAATAAAATGTGATATTCAAGGATAAAAATCTTACCTTCATATAGTCCTTCTGCAGGACCTGGATGATGGCAGAACAGGTCTCTGGGATAATGATCCCCAGAGCCTGGGGGGAGATGCCTGTCGAGAACTTCAAGTCCTGCAGGCTTCTCCCCGTCGCCAAGTACCGCAGGGTGGCGACGAGCCTCTGCTCAGGAGTGATGGCTTGCCTCATGCAGGTATCCTGCCTGCTAATATAGGGGGTCAGCAAAGCCAACAAACGGTGAAATACGGGGTCCGTCATCCGGAGAAAGTTCCTGAAATCATCAGGATTATTCTCGCGGATCTCACGGAGCAAAGGCATATGACAGAACTGGTCACGCTGAAGCAACCAATTCTTGGTCCATAAACTCCTCCCCACCCTGTTCATGGACTGGACTTGTGTCAAGGTCAGGACCCCAACACCAAGCCCCCGCACAGCACGAACTCTACGAGGAGTACGTATACGCAACATGGCTAGAAAACGGTCGGCTGCTCAGAACGAAGTAACAGAACGCACTGAAGAACAGCAAGGTCTGTGAAGAGCAACCTGAAAAACAGTAACGAACGAACAAGAACACAATGACAAGTCACGCGTAGCTTGCTTGCACGCACTGAAGGGCAGATACAAACCCACAAGCACAAACTGAACAGCAGAAAACGATCTGAAAACCACGCGTCTGAAAAAGCGTGAATCATCTCTCACTAAACTTTTACTAACACGAGATTAGCAAAAGGAGCCCAAAGGGTGCAGCGCTTGGTTCTGAAATGGCCTTTTATAGTCTCGTCGTACGTGGTGTACGTGACCGCATTCTTGGTGATCAGAAATTCCGACAACTTTGTGCGACCGTGTGTACGCAAAACAAGTTTGAGCCAACATTCGTCGGAAAAAATCCTATGATTTTGTTGTCGGAATGTCCGATCAATGTCCGACCGTGTGTATAAGGCATAACAGTAGAGAATGGATACTTACATCTTTGCAGAATTAGCAGCACCTCTTCTATCTCACACACTGAGGGTAAGTCCTGAAATGACACAGCGGCTGACCAAAGAAACCAGTGTCCATCGGGGGAACATACTATTTGACCCACAGTTATAGCAATGGTGATGCTAGCTCTATAAGAGAGCAAAGAGTGGACATGCTGCGACCTGGAAAGGGTAAAAATATATCTTCTTCTATTACAGGTGCAGGTGCCTACATTTATATAGAATATACAGGGTCATGTTAAACTTTGAAGGCGGTTTTATTTGCTTTACATCTGTATAGGCAAAGTTTCTATACAGTTTTATTTTTCTGTGCCTTATTCTTTGTTTCCAAGAAGAATTAGACACTTGCACTGCCTATGACAGATTTAGAACATGTCATATAATCATCACATTGCATTCTAAAAAATATGTAAGTGTCCTGCACGCAGCTGGGTGAAGCTCTCAGCATGCCCACTTTCCTATAAAACACAGCATTCAGAAATATCTCCAAAATCACATTCTTCATCTTGTGATAGACTGAAAATTTATGAAAGCTGTGCCCCTCTCACCGGTTACTAAATGTTTTCTTTGGAAATATGCATAAGAAGATATGCATAAGAAGAAACAGACTTTTAGAACACACAGGTTGCATCAGTTGCTAAGCATCTGGGATGTTCCATAGAAAGAATGTGTGCTGTTATAGTATCACAGGCACAGTACTTTGAACAGTTTCTTCACCAGGCTTTGGTCCCTTGTGTCGGCATACTAAATGTGGGGAGCCAGCTTTGACTGCTTGCAGCATCACAGCTGGATGCTCACTGCTCGTGTGCGAGCCGCACTGCGCTATTTGATTGATCCCACAGCTTTCTGAGACCTGTGACATGCTGTGGGAGAAGGAGGGGGGACGAACTTCTGTTTAGATCGCTGTGGTGATTTGACCAGAAGAGGGTTAGCAGACACCTGTCAAATATTATGGAGGAAGAGGAAGAGCGTAACTTCCTTTTTGGGTGAAGTTCCGCTTTAACATAGGGAATGCGGCAGTTTTCCATATAGAACATTGCAGTAAATTCCCACCAGGTGTAACCCTGTTGTATGGTATGTTGTATGGTATGGTGTCTCACCTAGCTCTCTCTGCCTGTGCAGTGATTACACTACATGAGCAGAGACTGCAGAGGGTTAACAGCCCTCCTCCTCCCTGTACTCTAAGCTGAGTGGGGGGCATGGATGGTAGAGAGATCGGAGCATGCAGCTTCATCTCTCCATTCTCTGTGCTGTGTACTGCGCCTGTCATAGCCATAAAACAGAGAACTTATTTTTCCTAATTAACAAAGGGGCATGCACCCCTTTTGTTAAATATTAGCAGCAGGGGTGCCATGTTCTAAATATACAAAAGTTGTACAAGCTTGTGGTTGCACAACTCCTGTTTAATTCCCCCAAAACTAAAACCAAGACAAAGGCATCTGATAAGAGATAAGTCACTCTCTGACTCAGGAGCGGTTCACACTGCTGCGATGCGAGAACTTGTGCAAATCCAGTACGGGTTCCCACATCGCATGTCACCCACCAGCAGTTCACATTGCCCTATGCGAACTGCAGTGGGTGTCAATAAAAAGTTAATGACACCCCCAGATCGGTTCGCTTATCACAGTGCACACTGTCAATTCGGACAGGAATGGTGTGAATCGGCACTCACACACCGACACACACTTGTTTATGTAAAATTCAAGTGACAACCTTTAACAAATTAAGCTATGAGGACCCTGGAAAACATCCGGAAAGATCCGAAAAAATATGAAAAGTAAAATAAGAGATGACATATTTACCAGTCAAAAAATTACAAATAGTTCTTACAATAATATTTGAACAAAGAAATAATGTACAAAACGCCAAACCTAAAGAAAGACATGTTTCAAAATGTGTAAAATATTATAATATTTGCAAAGGTTAATAACCATTTTGTAATTTAAAATGGTCCCAAACTCAATAGTTTGAAGATTTGCTGCCTGATAGGGAACATCTAAAGATACTTATTGTGTTATGCTGTGTACACACGACCGGACTTTCGACAGATTGAATCACGTTGGACTTTTCGACGGACTTTTGACTGACTTTTCGGCAGACTTCCATTGAATCGGACTTGTCTACACACAATCACACCAAAGTCCGAGGGATTCCATCGTGATGACGTACGACCAGACTAGAATAAGGAAGTTCATAGCCAGTAGCCAATAGCTGCCCTAGCGTTGGTTTTCGTCCGTCGGACTAGCATACAGACAAACTGATTTTTTGACCGGACTCGAGTCCATCGGAAAGATTTGAAACATGTTCTAAATCTAAAGTCCGGCACATTTTCGACATTTTCGATGTCATATAATCATTGCATTGCATTCTAAAAAATATGTAAGTGTCCTGCACACAGCTGGGTGAAGCTCTCAGCATGCTCACTTTCCTATAAAACACAGCATTCAGAAATATCTCCAAAATCACTTTCTTCATCTTGTGATAGACTGAAAATTTATGAAAGCTGTGCCCCTCTCACCGGTTACTAAATGATTTCTGTGGAAATATGCATAAGAAGAAACAGACTTTTAGAACACACAAGTTGCATCAGTTGTTAAGCATCTGGGATGTTCCATAGAAAGAATGTGTGCTGTTATTGTATCACAGGCTCAGTACTTTAAAAAGAAACTACAAAGATCAATTTTATTTAGATTTTTTTTAATATATCATTTAAACTTATTTTTTGTTTTTTCTATACAAACTTTTTTTGCAAATAGACATTTATTACATGACAAAAGGATTCCCAGAGCACCGTGAGTTATCTAAAGCATAGCAGTTGTTATCACCTTTCAGACTGGGGAATTAACTAAGGAAATTGTCAGAAGTAGTGTGCACTAGATTAACAGAGCAGATAGACCTGCTCCGAGTCCATCAGTAACACCTGTACCAGTTTTTATTTCAGAGTAAAGTAGAAACTAGTGCAAGTCTGTACCTAATTAAAGCGGTTGTCCAGTCATTTGTTCAAAAATTCTAAGCCAACAGCTACAAAAACTGTAGTTGCTGACTTTTAATAATGTGATACTCACCTGTCCCCAGGATCCAGTGATGTCCCCACCTGGACAGTTTCTTCACCAGGCTTTGGTCCCTTGTGACGGCATACTAAATGCGGGGAGCCAGCTTCGACTGCTTGCGGCATCACAGCTGGCTGCTCACTGCTCGTGTGTGAGCCGCGTTGCGCTATTTGATTGATCCCACAGCTTTCTGGGACCTGTGACATGCTGTGGGGGAAGGAGGGGGGACGAACTTCTGTTTAGATCGCTGTGGCGATTTGACCAGAAGAGGGTTAGCAGACACCTGTCAAATATTATGGAGGAAGAGGAAGAGCGTAACTTCCTTTTTGGGTGAAGTTCCGCTTTAACAGAGGGAATGCGGCAGTTTTCCATATAGAACATTGCAGTAAATTCCCACCAGGTGTAACCCTGTTGTATGGTATGTTGTATGGTATGGTGTCTCACCTCCCTCTCTCTGCCTGTGCAGTGATTACACTACATGAGCAGAGACTGCAGAGGGTTAACAGCCCTCCTCCTCCCTGTACTCTAAGCTGAGTGAGGGGCATGGATGGCAGAGAGATCGGAGCATGCAGCTTCATCTCTCCATTCTCTGTGCTGTGTACTGCGCCTGTCAAAGCCATAAAACAGAGAACTTATTTCTCCTAATTAAAAATGGGCATGCACCCCTTTTGTTAAATATTAGCAGCAGGGGTGCCGTGTTCTAAATATACAAAAGTCGTCCAAGCTTGTGGTTGCACAACTCCTGTTTAATCCCCCAAATATGCCTAACTAAAACCTAACACAAAGGCATCTTGTAAGAGATAAGTCACTCTCTGACTCAGGGCCGGTTCACACTGCTGCGAAGGCGAGAACCCGTGCAAATCCAGTACAGGTTCCCGCATCGCATGTCACCCGCCAGCAGTTCATACTGCCCTATGCGCACTGCAGCGGGTGTCAATAAAAAGTTAATGACACCCGCAGATCGGTTCGCTTATCACAGTGCAAACTGTCAATTCGGACAGGAATGGTGTGAATCGGCACTCACACACCGACACACACTTGTTTATGTAAAATTCAAGTGACAACCTTTAACAAATTAATCTATGAGGACCCTGGAAAACATCCGGAAAGATCCGAAAAAATATGAAAAGTAAAATAAGAGATGACATATTTACCAGTCAAAAAATTACAAATAATTCTTACAATAATATTTGAACAAAGAAATAATGTACAAAACGCCAAAGCTAAAGAAAGACATCTTTCAAAATGTGTAAAAAAAAAAATGTGTAAAATATTATAATATTTGCAAAGGTAAATAACCATTTTGTAATTTTTAAAATGGTCCCAAACTCAATAGTTTGAAGATTTGCTGCCTGATAGGGAACATCTAAAGATACTTATTGTGTTATGCTGTGTACACACGACCAGACTTTCGACTGACTTTTCAGCGGACTTCCATTGAATCGGACTTGTCTACATACAATTGTAGTGGGATGCCCTTTTGTCCAGATTCTGGTGCAGGTCCCTTTAACTCAACTCCCCACAATCCTCTGAGCCCGGGGAATATAAAAGTCAGCTCCACCCAGCTTCCTGTGCTCAGAGAGATCCTGCCCTGATGGGACAGCAGTGACTGGGCAAGTGAGCTGTTCCCAGGTGCTGGGTCCTCCCCTGTTAAGTCTGGTGTGTGGGCCACCAGCAGTGAGCACAAGAGCACGCAGTATCTTTACAAGCCCCAGTCACTGGAGAGTTACAGTCCATTGGTGGAAGCTGTCCATGAAGTGAGTTGACCCTATCTCCAGCCACCAGAACCCCCTGACCAAAGCAAGTAGAAAGCAGTGCCAGCGTGAAGTTTGTGTCAGCAGGAGGTCCACTCAGCTCACAGACTGTGGAATGAACGATTACTATTTTGGGACACGTGAGATTCTTAAGTTTTCATTTCTATCTGTAGATTGGACTCAGAACATGCTGCTGCCACCTTGTGGACATTAGTTGAAAGGCAGTGAAATTGTTATATCCTCTTCCTTTATGGTTCATGTTAATGTTCTGTACTGTATACCCAGTTTCACACGATACAATTCCGGTACAATTTATGTTGAACTTCACCGTTAAGTAAAATAGAGATTGCACATCACCACTGGTCTGATTATTTGGCTGTGACCGTTACACTACACAATCACACCAAAGTCAGACGGATTCCACCGTGATGACGTACGACCAGACTAGAATAAGGAAGTTCATAGCCAGTAGCCAGTAGCCAATAGCTGCCCTAATGTCGGTTTTTATCCGTCGGACTAGCATACAGACGAACAGAATTTTCGACCGGACTCGAGTCCATCGGAAAGATTTGAAACATGTTCTAAATCTAAAGTCCGTCACATTTTCGACAGAAAAGATCAGCTGCAGGTCCGATGAAGCCCACACACGGTTGAATTGTCTGACGGACTCGTCCTGTCGGACAAGTTTGGTCAAAAAGTCCTGCCATGTGTACACGGCATTAGGCATCACCTTGACCTTTTCCGAGCACAGTTTCCACAACTCCTCCTTAATGTACACCTGTCATATATTTGTACAACATAAACCAAACTTTAGAGAAAGTTTGTATAAATGCACATTAGGTTCAGATATATAAGCAACTAAAATTAAATTTAAAAATTTACATAACTCCAAAAAAGTTGGATGTGTCCCCATCCCATCCACCTTCTAAGCTTTTCTACTGATCTTTTAATGCAGTGAGGCTAAGTAGAGGCAAAATAAAAAAAAATGTTTTACATGAAATGTTGGAATTTCTATATAAAAAATAGCTGCCTGCATATCTTTAACTGCTTCAGCTGTCCAATGGCAAAAGGAAGAAGATGTCAGACGTGGAAGAAGCAGCAGAGACGATGGCACCAACCAGGATAGAGTGGTGGTGGGGGGGAACATTGGAGGAGGGAAAAACCAAAGGCTAGTCTGCTATAAAGCAAATATAAAAAAGAAAAAAAACACACTAAAAAGCAAACAATTATATAAACACTCAACTGCAGCTGCAACAAAAAAACACTAATATCAGTGTAATAAAACTAAAAAGAATAAAATAAGTGCGCTTACAATCAAGTAATCAAAAATATATAAATTAAGTAGTGATAAAATTCATAAAGTGCCTGTAAATAAATGATAGAGTCCAATAATAAATTAAGTGCACATATGGTTAAGTGACCAAAAATATATATTAAAAAATGAAGTGATGATTAAAGTTCATAAATTGCTAGTGAATAAATAATTAAGTCCATTCATAGAGAACTTGATGAGGACGCACAAATCCCATGAAGGAGGGTCACACATGCACAGTTCATCGGTCCCAGCCCATGTGAGGTGAAAGAGGAAGGAGGGAGTGTGAAGGAAGTATCCAGGCAGACGGTGAATCCAGGTGACAGTAAAATTGAGCCCTTACCAGAAGTGGTGGACCTCCTTAATAGCAAGGTCATATGCACAGGCAGGTACAGCCCTCTGCAGGGACAGATGGATAACAGCGTCCGGATTCACAGATGTATATAGCGTTCCAGGGGGAGGCCACTCCAGCGTGTCAGCCTAGGAAGAAGCACTTACTGGTCCGTAGGGCCGTGAGTGCAAAGAGAGGCAAAAAAGCTCTGATAGTGTAGTAAAATTAAAAAACTTTTATTGCTTATGGGGGCAGGGAACACATCTCTGCCATAGAATATATTAAACTATATTAAAAAGCCGGCTTTTTAATAAATTTTAATATTCTATGGCGGAGATGTGTTCCCTGCCCCCATAAGCAATAAAAGTTTTTTAATTTTACTACACTATCCGATATAGATGCTTTATGTTACAACTATCATTTTGTTTTTTAGATATTTGTATTTTTCAATAAATTTATATTTTTTGCTATATGCTTTACTGCTATATCTTCTCCACTGTTTCTTAGCCTAAAAAGTCCGCCTCCCTGGTAATACTCAGTATTAGGGATGAGCTTCGTGTTCGAGTCAAACCCATGTTCGACTCGAACATCGTCTGTTTGAACGTTCGCCGAATTGCGAATGATATGGGCCGTTCACGCCAAATTCGAGTGGTGCGTCACGGCCCATAATTCACTGCGGCATCGCAGTGCATTGCTGGCTGATGATTGGCCAAGCATGCACTATGACCCGCATGCTTAGCCAATCACAGCGCCGTCTGTACAGAGAGCTGTAATTGGCCAAAGCCAGGATGGCTTTGGCCAATTATGACTCAGCGGGTTTAGTACACGCCCCACACTATATAAGGCCGCCTGCACGTCGGCCCTGTGTAGTGTGTTCCGGCGTTGAGAGACAGAAACAGAGAGACAGTGTCATTTGATTTAAGTTAGATAGATTAGGCAGGACAGTCAGTCAGTTAGCTGCACTTACAGTGTATTGTGTATATATATGCATCCCAGGTGTTGTATATATATATATATGTATATATATATACAACATATATATATATATATACACTGTATTCAGTTTAGCTAGATCCATTCCTGTTATTATCTTCCTACTGACAAGCAGGCAGGTGTTGTTACAGTATTTGAAGAAAATTGCTGGTGTTCTTCTGATCCTATTAGTCCTATTAGCTACAGTATTTACAGTTAGTGTAGTGCGACCTCTGCACAGTGTTCAGCTAAAGCTACCTGTAGAAGATTGGTGGTGTTTTTCTGATCCTATCACTACCGCAGGTAGCTACATTATTTTTTAGTGTAGTGCGACCTCTGCACAGTGTTCAGCTAAAGCTACAAGTTAGTGTAGTGAGACCACTGCACAGTGTTCAGCTAAAGCTACAAGTTAGTTTAGTGCGACCACTGCACAGTGTTCAGCTAAAGCTACAAGTTAGTGTAGTGCGAATTCTGCATAGTGTTCAGCTAAAGCTACAAGTTAGTGTAGTGCGAACTCTGCACAGTGTTCAGCTAAAGCTGTAAGTTAGTGTAGTGCGACCTCTGCACAGTGTTCAGCTAAAGCTACAAGTTAGTGTAGTGCAACCTCTGCACAGTGTTCAGCTAAAGTTACAAGTTAGTGTAGTGCGACCTCTGCACAGTGTTCAGCTAAAGCTACAAGTTAGTGTAGTGCGACCTCTGCACAGTGTTCAGCTAAAGCTACAAGTTAGTGTAGTGCGACTTCTGCATAGTGCTCAGCTAAAGCTACAAGTTAGTGTAGTGCGACATCTGCACAGTGTTCAGCTAAAGCTACAATTTAGTGTAGTGCGACCTCTGCACAGTGTTCAGCTAAAGCTACAAGTTAGTGTAGTGCGACCTCTGCACAGTGTTCAGCTAAAGCTACAAGTTAGTGTAGTTCGATCTCTGCACAGTGTTCAGCTAAAGCTACAAGTTAGTGTAGTGCGATCTCTGCACAGTGTTCAGCTAAAGCTACAAGTTAGTGTAGTGCGACCTCTGCACAGTGTTCAGCTAAAGATACCTGTAGAATGTTGGTGTTGTTTTCCTGATCCTATCACTACCGCAGGCAGCTACATTATTTACACGTTAGTGTAGTGCGACCACTGCACAGTGTTCAGCTAAAGCTACAAGTTAGTGTAGTGTGACCTCTGCACAGTGTTCAGCTAAAGCTACCTGTAGAAGATTGGTGGTGTTTTTATGATCCTATCACTACCGCAGGTAGCTACATTATTTTTTAGTGTAGTGCGACCTCTGCACAGTGTTCAGCTAAAGCTACAAGTTAGTGTAGTGAGACCTCTGCACAGTGTTCAGCTAAAGCTACAAGTTAGTTTAGTGCGACCTCTGCACAATGTTCAGCTAAAGCTACAAGTTAGTGTAGTGCGAATTCTGCATAGTGTTCAGCTAAAGCTACAAGTTAGTGTAGTGCGAACTCTGCACAGTGTTCAGCTAAAGCTGTAAGTTAGTGTAGTGCGACCTCTGCACAGTGTTCAGCTAAAGCTACAAGTTAGTGTAGTGCAACCTCTGCACAGTGTTCAGCTAAAGTTACAAGTTAGTGTAGTGCGACCTCTGCACAGTGTTCAGCTAAAGCTACAAGTTAGTGTAGTGCGACTTCTGCATAGTGTTCAGCTAAAGCTACAAGTTAGTGTAGTGCGACCTCTGCACAGTGTTCAGCTAAAGCTACAAGTTAGTGTAGTGCGACCTCTGCACAGTGTTCAGCTAAAGGTACAAGTTAGTGTAGTGCGACCTCTGCACAGTGTTCAGCTAAAGCTACAAGTTAGTGTAGTGCGATCTCTGCACAGTGTTCAGCTAAAGCTACAAGTTAGTGTAGTGCGACCTCTGCATAGTGTTCAGCTAAAGCTACCTGTAAAAGGTTGGTGTTGTTTTCCTGATCCTATCACTACTGCAGGCAGCTACATTATTTACACGTTAGTGTAGTGTGACCACTGCACAGTGTTCAGCTAAAGCTACCTGTAGAAGGTTGGTGGTGTTTTCCTGATCCTATTACTACCGCAGGCAGCTACATTATTTACACGTTAGTGTAGTGCGACCTCTCCACAGTGTTCAGCTAAAGCTACAAGTTAGTGTAGTGAGACCTCTGCACAGCATTCAGCTAAAGCTACAAGTTAGTGTAGTGCGACCTCTGCACAGTGTTCAGCTAAAGATACCTGTAGAATGTTGGTGTTGTTTTCCTGATCCTATCACTACCGCAGGCAGCTACATTATTTACACGTTAGTGTAGTGCGACCACTGCACAGTGTTCAGCTAAAGCTACAAGTTAGTGTAGTGTGACCTCTGCACAGTGTTCAGCTAAAGCTACCTGTAGAAGATTGGTGGTGTTTTTATGATCCTATCACTACCGCAGGTAGCTACATTATTTTTTAGTGTAGTGCGACCTCTGCACAGTGTTCAGCTAAAGCTACAAGTTAGTGTAGTGAGACCTCTGCACAGTGTTCAGCTAAAGCTACAAGTTAGTTTAGTGCGACCTCTGCACAATGTTCAGCTAAAGCTACAAGTTAGTGTAGTGCGAATTCTGCATAGTGTTCAGCTAAAGCTACAAGTTAGTGTAGTGCGAACTCTGCACAGTGTTCAGCTAAAGCTGTAAGTTAGTGTAGTGCGACCTCTGCACAGTGTTCAGCTAAAGCTACAAGTTAGTGTAGTGCAACCTCTGCACAGTGTTCAGCTAAAGTTACAAGTTAGTGTAGTGCGACCTCTGCACAGTGTTCAGCTAAAGCTACAAGTTAGTGTAGTGCGACTTCTGCATAGTGTTCAGCTAAAGCTACAAGTTAGTGTAGTGCGACCTCTGCACAGTGTTCAGCTAAAGCTACAAGTTAGTGTAGTGCGACCTCTGCACAGTGTTCAGCTAAAGGTACAAGTTAGTGTAGTGCGACCTCTGCACAGTGTTCAGCTAAAGCTACAAGTTAGTGTAGTGCGATCTCTGCACAGTGTTCAGCTAAAGCTACAAGTTAGTGTAGTGCGACCTCTGCACAGTGTTCAGCTAAAGCTACCTGTAAAAGGTTGGTGTTGTTTTCCTGATCCTATCACTACTGCAGGCAGCTACATTATTTACACGTTAGTGTAGTGTGACCACTGCACAGTGTTCAGCTAAAGCTACCTGTAGAAGGTTGGTGGTGTTTTCCTGATCCTATTACTACCGCAGGCAGCTACATTATTTACACGTTAGTGTAGTGCGACCTCTCCACAGTGTTCAGCTAAAGCTACAAGTTAGTGTAGTGAGACCTCTGCACAGCATTCAGCTAAAGCTACAAGTTAGTGTAGTGCGACCTCTGCACAGTGTTCAGCTAAAGCTACAAGTTACTGTAGTGCGACCTCTGCACAGTGTTCAGCTAAACCTACATGTAGAAGGTTGGTGTTGTTTTCCTGATCTTATCACAACCGCAGACAGCTACATTATATACACGTTAGTGTAGTGCGACCTCTGCACAGTGTTCAGCTAAAGCTACCTGTAGAAGGTTGGTGGTGTTTTCCTGATCCTATCACTACCGCAGGCAGCTACATTATTTACACATTAGTATAGTGCGACCTCTGCACAGTGTTCAGCTAAAGCTACAAGTTAGTGTAGTGCGACCTCTGCACAGTGTTCAGCTAAAGCTACCTGTAGAAGGTTGGTGTTGTTTTCCTGATCCTATCATTACCGCAGGCAGTTACATTATTTACACGTTAGTGTAGTGTGACCTCTGCACAGTGTTCAGCTAAAGCTACCTGTAGAAGATTGGTGGTGTTCTCATACTAATAATACTACAGGCAGGCAGTTGATTTTGCTAGCTGCAGTATCAATATATATATATATATATATATATATATATATATATATATATATATATATATATATATATATATATATATATATATATATCCCAGGTTAGTGCAGCTACATCTCACTGCAGGCCATTAGTATGTCTGGAAGGCCAACAAGGAGAGGCAGACAGTCACAAGCCAATAAAAGAGGGCAAGCAGGCTCTGTATCTAGAGGCAACAGTGCCGGTCGTGGACATGGTGCATCCTCATAAGCACGTGGCCGTGGGACACGCTTGGCTTTTTTTTTGGCAGCTGGCTGTGTTGAGCCGCAACATGTGGAAGACTTGGTCGAGTGGATGACCAAGCCGTCCTCATCCTCCTCATCCTCTCTCACCTATGCTCAGGGTACTTTGTCTGGCAAAGCAGCTGCCAACGCGGCCTCTTCCCTTGACTCAATGGCATCAGTGACTCCTTCCCTAGCCCCACCATGTCCTCCTGAGGAGTCCCTCGAACTGTTTGACCACAGTGTTGGGTACATGCTCCAGGAGGATGCCCAGCATTTAGAAGGCTCTGATGATGATACTGAGCTAGATGAAGCCAGTAACGTGAGCACGGCCAGAGGGGGTGCCCAAGAAGGACAGCAATCTGGCAGTCATGTTCCCCCTGCTGCAGCATACTGCCAGGTTTGCTCCAGTGATGAGGAGGGAGGGGATGATGAGGTCACTGACTCAACGTGGGTGCCTGATAGGAGAGAGGAGGAGGAGGAGAAGGCACATCACCAACGAGGCAGGATACCCTCCAGGGGCCAGCCTAAGGGCAGCACACTGACTGCATCACACCTCAGAGCACCGCATGTGCAGGGCGCTGCTGTCTCTGCGCGTTATTCCTAAAGTTATTTTTTGTGGGCCTTTTTTGAGACGAGTGCATCAGATGGCACTGCTGCTATTTGCAACATATGTCTCAAGCGTATCTCACGTGGCCAAAACATCTCCCGCTTGGGCACCACATGCTTGACCAGACATATGTTGACCTGCCATGCAGTTCGTTGGCAAGCATACCTAAAAGACCCACACCAAAAAACAAAGAGGACCTCTCCTTACTCCTCATCAGCTGGGATCTCCAACCCCACTATACCTTCAGTCCTCTCTGTGACCTGCACTGAGAGGAATGAAGGTGTAGAATTAGGTGTGTCACAGCCAAGTACTTGCGGGCAATCTGCTATCGGTACACCGAGGTCAGATTGTAAGAGGCAAATTTCCCTGCCCCAACTGCTGCACCGCAAAAAGAAGTTCGCTCCCAGCCATCCACATGCCCAGCGGTTGAATGCTAGCTTGGAAAAATTGCTAGCACTTCAACTGCTACCTTTTCAGTTGGTAGACTCTGCCCCCTTCCGTGAGTTTGTGGAATGTGCAGTTCCTCAGTGGCAGGTTCCCAAACGCCACTTTTTCTCATGAAAGGCGATTCCGGCTCTCTACCGGCATGTGGAAGGCAATGTCTTGGCCTCGCTGGACAGGGCGGTCAGCGGTAAGGTGCATATTACCGCTGACTCATGGTCCAGCAGGCATGGACAGGGATGGTACCTAAGTTTCACAGCGCATTGGGTGACTCTTCTGGCAGCTGGGAAGGATGCAGGACAAGGTGCAGTAGTGTTGGAGGTTGTTCCGCCACCACGCCTTCAAAATGCCACTACTAGTGATTCTGACACACCTCTCTTCTCCACCCCCTCCTCTTCTTCTTCCTCCATGGCCTCTTCCTGTGCTTTGTCCTCAGAACCAGCAGTGCTCCGAAGGCGTTCAAGGGGCTACGCAAGTACGCAGGCCAAAAGATGCCATGCGGTGCTTGAGCTGGTGTGCTTGGGGGAAAGGAGCCACACTGGGGGCAGAGGTTCTGTCAGCTCTGCACGGGCAGGTTCAGAGGTGGTTGACGCAACGCCAACTTAAGGCAGGAATGGTAGTTTGTGACAATGGCACCAACCTCCTCTCTGCCTGCCGACAGGGACAAATGACCCATGTGCCCTGTTTGGAACACGTCCTTAACTTGGTGGTGCAGCAGTTCTTGGGCAGGTACCCGAGCTTACAGGATGTCATGAGGCAGGCCAGGAAAGTCTGTGTGCATTTCCGCCGGTCATATAATGCCAGTGCTTGGCTGGCAGACCACCAAAAGGAATTTAACCTGCCCAAGAACTGCCTAATCTGTGACATGCCCACCAGGTGGAACTCAACATTGGCCATGCTGCAGCGGCTGCACACGCAGCAGAGGGCCATCAATGAGTACAATGCAATTTGAGGAGGCCACAAGGATGGTGAGCAGTGACAGTGCATGCATCAGTAACACTGTCCCCCTTGTCCACCTGTAGGAGCACATGCTGCGTGGAATAATGGACAGGGCACTTGAGGCAGAACAGAGGTAGGAAGAGGAGGACTTCCTTAGCTCTCAAGGCCCCCTTTATGCAGACAGTTTTCCTGCGTGCCCGCCGATCACACAGGAAGAGGAGGAGGAGGATTGTGTCAATATGGAGGTGGAGCCTGGCACTCAGCATCAGCAGCAGTCTTTAAGGGATCATTTACAGTCCCAAGAAACACATGGACTTGTACATGGCTGGGAGGAGGTGGCTGCGGATCATGTCATCCTTAGTGACCCAGAGGACTCCGGACCGAATGCCTCAGCAAACCTACGCTGCATGGCCTCCCTGATCCTGCAAAGGCTGCGGAAGGATCCTCGTATTCGTAGTATCAAGGAGAAGGAACAATACTGGCTATCAACCCTTCTTGATCCACGTTAAAAGGGTAAGGTTGCGGACCTTATCTTGCCATCACAGAGGGAGTAGAAGATGAAACATCTTCGGGAGGCCTTGCAGAAAGGTCTGTGCAACGCGTTCCCAGAGACTGGAAGGTTACAAACTTCTGTTTCTGGACAACGTGTTGCTGAGGCTTCTGTCAGTCAAAGAAGGAGCGGTGGAGAAGGTGGCCGTCTGACCGATGCGTTCAGACAATTTTTTAGTCCGCAGCCCCAAGGTATGATCGGTTCCAGCAACCATCGCCAGCGTCTATTTTACATGGTGCAGGAATACCTAGGGGCAAGATCTGACTTGGAAACCTTTCCCACTGAAAATCCTCTGGGTTACTGGATCTTGAGGATGGATCACTGGCCAGAGCTTGCACAGTATGCAATTGAGCTACTGGCCTGTCCTGCATGCAGCGTTCTTTCAGAACGCACATTCAGTGTTGCTGGAGGCTTTGTAACCGAGCGCAGGGTGCGCCTGTCCACCGACTCGGTCGATCGACTGACCTTCATGAAAATGAATCAGTCTTGGATCACCACCAGCTACCAAGCACCTGATGCTGATGTAACCAAATAATTTTTTTTGAAATGTCAGATCCCTTCAAAGACTGCCTATGCTGATGCTGAGTGACTATCCTGTTATGCTGAGTAATTATCCTCTTCCTCCTCAATGATCATGCTGATAGCTTGTAAGAACATTTTTGGTTCTGGGCGCCGCCACCAGTGCCTAAGGCCCAATTTTTCAGCCCCTGTTTAACAGGGGCGTGTAATTACAATTTTTGATGCAATTCTTTGCAGCAGGGCTAGTTCCTGCGCTCCAACTAGAGTATCTGTGAGGGGTTGCAGTGTTGTGGCACCAGCACCAGTGCCTAAGGCCCAATTTTTCAGCCCCTGTTTAACAGGGACATGTAATTAGAATTCTTGATCTAATATTTCACAGCAGGGCCCGTTTCTGCGCCCACCAAGAGTAACTGTGAGGACTTACAGTGTTGTGGCACCAGCACCACCACCACCAAAGGCCCAACTTTTCTGCCCCTGTTCAACAGGGGCATGTAATTACAATTCATGATCTAATATTTCACAGCAGGGCCCTGTGAGGGCTTACAGTGTTGCGGCCACAACAACACCTAAGGCCCAAATTTCTGCTGAGTATATAGGGCAGGCCCCTACTTTCAAACATCCAACTTACAAACAACTCCTACTTGCAAACGGAAGGAGACAACAGGAAGTGAGATGAAATCTACCCCTAGGAAGGGAAATTCTCTCCTGTGAGAGTTAATATGGGAAAAACTTTTCTCCTTTATACTGATGCTTTATCACCAATCCTTGTTTCACTAAAAACCACACATTTTTAAAAAACATTCGTCATTTGGACAAAAAGCGAGGTGAAATCTTCTGAAGAGGAGCACAGACAGCAAAACAAATGTCACAGGGGTGATAACCCTTCCCTATGTTTTCCAAAAAGCTTATAATAGATTTTTTGGCTGGAGCTAAACATGTTAAAAATGTACCAGTTCAAAATTGCAAACAGATTCTACTTAACAACAAACCTACATACCCTGTCTTGTTTGTACCGCCTGTATACTGCTGTTCAGAGTATATAGGGCCACACCTTTCCTTTTTTAATTTGGGTGCGGGGTTCCCCTTAATATCCATACAAGACCCAAAGGGCCTGGTAATGGACTGGGGGGTACCTATGCCGCTTATCTCACTGATTTTCATCCATATTGCCAGGACCCGATATTACATTAAGGCCGCAAGCAGTTTTAAATTACTTTTTTTCCTTTAAAAATGGCATTTTGTGCAGGGACTGTTCTAAGCACGGGAAACACGCGCCACTTTACAGGCATACGAAAGACACCCCCAGGTACGATATTTAAAGGAATATTTCACTTTTTTTTTTTACTTTAAGCATCATTAAAATCACTGCTTTGAAAAAACAGCCATTTTTAAAACTTTTTTTTGCATTGATACATGTCCCCTGGGGCACCCGGGTCCCCAAACCCTTTTTAGGACAATACCATGCAAATTAGCCTTTAAAATTAGCACTTTTGATTTCAAACGTTCGAATCCCATAGAGGTCAATGGGGTTCTAACGTTTGTGCGAATTTTTGGTCCGTTCGCAGGTTCTGATGCGAACCGAACCAGGGGGGTGTTCGGCTCATCCCTACTCAGTACTACCTTATTTTGTATTCCTTCACACTCCCTCCTTCCTCTTTCCCCTCACACGGGCTGGGACCGATGAACTGTGGATGTGTGACTCTCCTTCATGGGATTTGTGTGTCCTCATCGAGTTCTCTATGAATGGACTTAATTATTTATTCACTAGCAATTTATGAACTTTAATCATCACTTTTTTTAATATATATTTTTTGTCACATATGTGCACTTAATTTATTATTGGACTCTATCATTTATTCACAGGCATTTTATGAATTTATTCATTATTGGATTTCATTATTTATTTACAGGCAATTTATGAATTTTATCACTACTTAATTTATATATTTTTAATCACTTGATTGTAAGCGCACTTATTTTATTCTTGCTATGAAGCAAAGCATACTTGCACAAAGTGTCAAATTCTCCTGTAGCCCCCAGTTTAGCTTTACACAAATATTTAATTACACTTACATATTTAAAACAAGATTTTGTGAATTTTATGGCTACTGAGATCTGCATGGGTGGCCAAGATAAAGTAGCTTTTGAAAGATATGAAATACAACCCTAATAGTCTCCATCCTTTTCCTACATTTTTTGTAGCCCCTTTTAACTTCAATTTTTTTTTTCCTTTCTTTTTCATCATCCATTTCCATGATCTGCCAGAAAAAAATTTGCTGTCTTACTATCTAAACTAAATCAATTTGCCTTCCTCATTACATGCTGCTTTCCTTAATGTATTGGAACATCTTGTCAAAGATAAGTAGATATCTTACTCATTAAATGATCCTAAGGACCTGAGATAAATCATAATATTTCATCACTCATTCTAAAACCAAATATTGAAAATGCTTCCACTTCCAAAGACAATGACTTGATGAACATATTCTATTTTCTTAATATTTGCCAATATAACGAAATCTTTTGATTAGGGATAGTTCGTATTTGAAAATGTAACGAGACGGAATTATAAAATAATAATTTTTCATGAACAAAAATATACTGGACATCTGTATTTTTAAAATTCCTTACCGAACATTTATTTTTGTGCCTCGTGGTAATCTGGACGGAGATTAAAGCCATTCTTCTACGTTATCACTGATAACAGTAATCATTTTAATGCATGCACTTGGAATAGTATTTTTATTGGCCACAGACGTTTGAACTCCCTGACAGTTCTAGATCATTATGTTATTTTCCTCGGATGTTGAGCGTGTACATATTTAATTATAATAAGGCGGGAGCATATTTGAAACATATTACAAGTATAATGGCATATAAAGGGCACATTTGGTTTGAATAAAAAGGAATTTATAACATGTGTGTATTATATATATATATATATATATATATGTATATATACACACACACTCACCAACCAGTTTATTAGGTACACCGACCAGTTTATTAGGTACACCTGTTCAATTGCTTGGTAACACAAATTTCTAAACATCCATTCACTTAGCAGCAACTCAATGCATTTAGGCATCTAGACGTGGTGAAAATGACTTGCTGAAGTTCGAAGTTCTAACCGAGCATCAGAATGGGAAAAAAGGGAATTTAAGGGACTTTGAATGTGAACCGCATGTCAACCAAAATTGGACAATAGAAGATTGGAAAAACGTTGCCTGGTCTGATGAGTCTTGATTTCAGCGACATTTAGATGGTGGGGTCAGAATTTGGTGTAAACAACATGAAAGCATGGATCCATGCTACCTTGTATCAACAGTTCAGGCTGGTGGTGGTGGTGTAATGGTGGGGGAATATTTTCTTGGCACACTTTGGGCCCCTTAGTATCAACTGAGAATCGTTTCTGACCATGTCCATCCCTTTATGACTACAGTGTCCCCATCTTCTGATGGCTCCTTCCAGCAGGATAATGCACCATGTCATAAAGTTTAAATCATCTCAAACTGGTTTCTTAAACATTGAAATTAGGTCACTGTACTTCAATGGTCTCCACAGTCACCAGATATCAATCCAATATTATATACTGTATATAACAATATGGGAACCTATAAAGGCCTTTATATTCAGTTTAACATTTTTGTTAACGTTTGGTAACATTCTGTTTACCAAAATAAATCTGTAGTTCAAGCTAAGACAGAATTATCAAAAGACAAAACCATTGCCATAAATGCAAAAGAGGAAAAAAAAATAAAAAACAAAAAAAACCAATCATCCATAATAGTGGGAAACATCCCAATCAAAGGATAGTCATTGTGGTACATGTGTAATCAATGTAAAAATCCTGATGACTTCACAACAACATAATATAGAAAACCAGTCTCCTCCTCTGACAAGTCTGTCTATGCACTGAACAATCTGTATCTTCAAAGAGCCTGTATCTCCACAATGAAAACTATAAAATGTTTAGTCAAATTTCATTGAAAATCCTGCTCTATATGGGTATTTTGGTAATTAAAAACAGATGGTAAAAAAATAACTCTTCCCTACTCTGTCCAAAATTTACAAAAGCCCACGTTCACAGTGAATGTGGGTAAGAAATCGTGCGTGTTCAGTTGAACTCGCACGATTTCTAACCGGCAATGCAGTCCGACTTCGGGGGCTATGTGGCAGACATCTGTGTGAGTTCATGCACAGATGTCTATTCAAATCACCCCCAAAGTCACCAAAAGTAGTATAGGCAGTGGCGGCTGGTGTAAATTTTTTTTGGGTGGGCAGCAAACATTATGTCACCCCCACCCCCTCGGGTCAGTCGGTCGGTCAGTCACACTTACCCCATCACCAGTGGCTTCCCCTGCTCAGCACCCTCCCATTTTCCTTCGGCCTCTTGTTCTCCGTGTCATCTCATTCTTCTGTTTTCTCCCTCCTCCTCGGTGGCCAGTCGGGAGTCTTCTCTTTTCGGCCAATCAGAAAACGGGTCTCACACACTTCTGATTGGCTGGATTGAGGATCAGAGTTTCAACAGCGAATTTTCATTTGCTGTTGGAACATACCGGGGTGGGATTGGAGCGCATTCTCTGCGTCCCGAGCCCACTTGATTTTGAAATCTATTAGAGCCTCTGGCTCTAATGAGGCGCTTAAAAATAAACCAAGCCGCTGTAATTCATGCACCCAGTGCCCTGAAAGGGGCCGGACGCATGAATAGGGGGTGGCCGCGGCGGTCGTGGATAGATTCATGTTATGCATGAATTTATCGATTACCACATAAGGGGGTGGAGTGGAGAGAGGGGGCGGTGCCCGGGCGCCCCTAATGGATGGACAGTGAATGAGTACAAGAACATCTTTTGGGAATCAGTGCGGCGCCGCAACGTCAGCATCTCACCGATTCAGACTGTTCCATTGCCGGCAATAGCCGCCGATTTGGCATGCAATTTGACATGTCAAATCACATTCGAAATTGGCCCAATGTGAAATGGGCAAAGTTTGGCTTGAGACATATTTTATTTTCCTTATTGCCTCCAAGGCAGGACTTTATGCATTTTGCCAAAATGATGAACTTTCCCAAAATCTTTAGCATTTTATAGAAATTTTAGGAAAATGAAAGCTCTCAATTTCATTCATCCCAAGCCAGAAGTCAGTGGTGCAGTCTACTTCAACCACCAATAAGTAACATGTTAAGCCCATGGCCTCCACAGTCACCAGATCTCAATCCAATAGAGCACCTTTGGGATCTGGTGGAACGGAGATTCGCAACATGGATGTGCAGCCGACAAATCTGCAGCAACTGTGTGGTGCTATCATGTCACTATGGACCAAATTCTTTAAGGAATGTTTCCGACACCTTGTTGAATCTGTGCCATGAAAAATTAAGGCAGTTCTGAAGGCAAAAGGGGGTCCAACCCGCTACTAGCAGAGTGTACCTAAAAAGTGAGCGGTGAGTGTATATAGATAGATAGATAGATAGATAGATAGATAGATAGATAGATAGATAGATAGATAGATAGATAGATAGATAGATAGATAGATAGATAGATAGATAGATAGAGAGATAGAGAGATAGAGAGAGAGATAGATAGATAGATAGATAGATAGATAGATAGATAGATAGATAGATAGATAGAGAGATAGAGAGAGAGATAGATAGATAGATAGATAGATAGATAGATAGATAGATAGATAGATAGATAGATAGATAGATAGATAGATAGATAGATAGATAGATAGATAGATAGATAGATAGATAGATAGATAGATAGATGTATATATATATATATATATATATATATATATATAGTAAGTCCACCCCAAAAAATTCTACTAACTAGACACTTCCTGTTGTAGAGTGATAATGGTGTGTTCCTGTCTTCCAGTTGTGCTGCCCCCTTGTCACTGAGTGGCATTACATAGGCTTGGCCCACTGTTGCCACTACCAGTCATGTAGTGCATGTACATATGAAGTGACTGCAAAGAGGATGCAGGAAATCAGCAGCACGGGGGGGGGGGGGGCAAAGATAGAAAAGGGTAAAAACAACTATTTTATCATTTATAAAGTCACTTGCTTAGGATACACAGTGCTTTAGCAAATGAATGTCATTTAGTTGGGGTTTTCATCTACATGAACTGGTATTTGTTGTTTGCCTTGTTCTTTTATGCTTATATATTTATTTGTCTTATCAGTGTGGTAGAAAACATCAAAAAAGTCTTAAAAACATCATAAATCAAATTCTTATTTGTTTGTCGGTTGATCGCCCATAGTAAGCTGCATTCCACACAGCGAGTACTAAGCCAGCAGAGCATGGGCTTATCATTTTACCAGCAGTGAAGCCAACCACTTGCTCAGACTCATTTCATCTTATATTAGATGGCCAAAAAGTATTTGACTAGCCCTCCAATTTTTTCTAGGCCACCCATCTTGAGGAACACCATGCACTGCACAATGACATCCAGGCTATTATTAACACGCACTTAAAGGGGTACATGCTACATAAAGAGGTATTAATCACCGGAGATCAGAAAGTATCTGCAAATCTCAGCTGTACACTAATCTTATAGAATCTTTATTTCTGTAGATTGGATTTCTCAGCTCTTTCTGCCAAAGTGGAGAAATTCTACTTTCATTCAACATTCATAAATTAAAGGACCTATTAGTCCCATCATGGCCAATTCATTAGCCGACTAGCTTATAAATTAATTTACAGCAAGTGACAAACCACAAAGAGATGGGTGGTGGAAGGAATTACTGACAAGTTTCCCTGTTAAGCAGGGGTAATTTCAAAGCTTTGATCTTTCCCCCGATTCTTTCTCAGCTTGGGTACACACTGCTGGAACAAAGCACCTAGTGTGTCCGGCTGTCAGACCTTTGTCCAGGCTGCTTTCCGCTGATTGCATGGTGGACGTGTTTCGTTTGACAGCCAACCCCTCTGTCTGTGTGTTTTACAGGCATTATGGGAATAAGCTGAAAATCATTTGAATAAGCAAGCTGGCTGATGTATATTTTCAGTGTACAGCTGGTTCTACTGAATGAACTACAATGAATGGTGAAGCCTGACATACAGAATATCCTACAAACCATCTTATTATGTACTATACTGGTGGTTAAGATTCAAGATACGCAACAGCGTCTTTTCTCCATATTCCGGAGAGTGTTTTGTATTGTTTATGGAAAAAACTATAAAAAAGGATATGCAATAGCACATCTAATTCACTTTTAAAAAATATCACTGTGTCAATATATCTTATTCACCCTGGTTCCATAGCTCCCAACTGTCCCTGATTTGGAGGGACTGTCCCTGATTTGGAGCAATGTCCCTCTGTCCATCATTCCTCCTCATTTGTCCCTCATTTTGGTCTGATCTATATAATTGTATATAAAATGCACTTTTTATCTATCAAAAAGTGTTTTCCAGCGCTAAAACTTTCATCTTATTTCTATATTGCTGCATTTGTAAATTTCAAAAGCCAATATAAAGGAATATTAGTGGTAAAAAAAAAAACATTTGTGGGTTTAACAAATCTAGTTTTTTTGTACAATTCTCCTTTAAGGGGGCGTGGCAGGGGGTGTGTCCTATGCCTGCATACTTTTGCTGATAGGTGTCCCCCATTCCCATCTCAAAAAGTTGGAAGGTATGTGGTTCTGTCATTAAAATTACAGAAATAATACAGGGGCATTTTTCTAAAGTAGTGACTCTAACATTCAACAAACATTCACCGCAGTTTCGTCTTGCAGGTACATGTGTGTTACTGACTTCACCACCAATGACTGTTTATTGGAAGATGTAAGTCCCATTCACTACTTTATAAATATGGCACAGCTAGTGATTGAACTAAATTTGTTTTGTCCCCACAGCCACCAGATTTCAACTTGCTATATGACAGCTAGGAACCTTCTTTCTACTTGGACCTTATTATATAAGACAAGACACAGTAGGGGGGATTTACCAAAACTGGAGCACACAGATTCTGGTTCAGCTGTTCAGTTAAAGGGTAACTCCACTTTCGCGGGAAAATAAATAGAAAATAAAAACAACAATAATAATACAGCGTATACAATTGGAACACAAGTCATAATGTTATTAAAAAATGACCTTTCCTTTTCAGTCTGCAGCTCCGTAATTTTCTGTAAAATGCAATGCAATATGGCTACCTGGAGGAGTTCTGTACACAGAATGTACACAGAACGCCCCCCAGAAACATCACTTTCTGCTTGTGTGATTGGTTCACTGATATTCTCAGATTTCATGCATCCCCTGCAACAAAAAAAGCCACTCATATACCCAGTGAAGTGAGTAGCATCAGGCTATACACAGAGATGAACAAATCCTCCTACATAAGTTGTAGCTGTGTATCTGCAGCCACTTCTTTTAGATTGTTCATGTACGGATTTCTCTTTAGTTCTGTAGGTAGGGGGGATCTGAAGTCTTCAAAGAGATGGCAGCCCTGTGCCCTGATTGGAGGGAAGGAACACACCCCCCTCCATAGAGTATATAGAGAACAAGTACAGGCCGTGTGCTGCAGCTTAATCCCCCATCACCTTTTTAACTCTTGGTATCGGTAAAAGCTACCCATGGTAATAACAGAATAGAAATTATGCTCCGAGTTTTGGAGAGAGACAAGTATGCAGTATAGAAGGGTGTGCTTTTTTCACATTTCATGTCTAAGATTTACAACCACTTTAGCATTCTGAATGAAGAAACCTAAATGGTTGCAATAAGTACCATATTTTTCGCTCCATAAGATGCACTCCCCCCTCCAAAAATGGGGGGAGATGTCTGTGCTCCTTATGGAGAGAATATTGACCATATTTTCCAACCCCCCCCCCTGTTGCCACCGCCGCTGCCATGTTACAATACCGGCACAAGAGAGGAGGACAGACATCCCAAGTCTCCAGCGAACGCCAGGCAATCTCCTCGCTGGGCCTGTCACTCAGCCACAGACAGAAGACAGAGCAGCCTGAGCGGCCGAATGGAGTACGGTCGCGGCGGCCACTCGGGCTGCTCTGTCTTCTATCTGAGTGACAGGCAGATCAGTGTGACATGTATCATAGGAGGTGGGAATTCGTTATAGTTGGCGCTGGGATATTCCGTGACAGAGCTCTGTGTGGTAAGGCTGCATTTCATTGGCACAGTTCAGGCTGCATTTCATGGGCACTGGTAAGTCTGCATTTCATTGGCACTGGTAAGACTGCATGAAATTGGCACTGGTCAGGCTGCATTTCATGGGCACTAGTAAGGCTGCATTTAATGGCACTGGTCAGGCTGCATTTCATGGGCACCGGTAAGGCTGCATTTAATTGGCACTGGTCAGGCTGCATTTTATGGGCACCCGTAAGGCTGCATTTAATTGGCACTGGTCAGGCTGCATTTCATGGGCACTGGTAAGGCTGAATTTACTTGGCACTGGTCAAGCTGCATTTAATTGGCACTGGTCAGGCTGCATTTAATTGGCACTGGTAAGGCTGCATTTAATTGGCACTGGTCAGGTTGCATTTAATTGGCACTGGTAAATATTTTAGTACACCATTTGGTTCAGAATTATTTTTTTCTTATTTTCCTCCTCTAAAACCTAGGTGCCTCCTATGAAGTGAAAAATATGGTAACTGTCAAATTCTGCTGTAGATTTTATAAGTAATGATAAGTATTAATAAGTATTAATTCTATTATTTATAAAATAAGTTATAAAAAAGGTTTACATTTCCCCCTTTTGAGGGGAAATGAATTCAGTGAGGTAAAGTCTACCTTGTGAATGAAGGTCCACTTGACTACTGAAGTCAAGGGAAGCACATGACTATACATATAAATGCTTGTCAATGCACATTATAGTGCAGCACTAATGCACACACATAGGTGTTATCCTGCCATAATTTAACTGATTATGCCTCAAAAACAAAAGAAATAACTCAGATCTGGTTTAGGAGATCAGCAAATCTATACACTAAAGAAAAGTATGAACTGTTTTTTTTTATTGTTATTATAGTCTAAACATCCAAATGGAATAGTTTTGTTTAGACCACAGATATTCTTTAACCTAAAGTTCAGTCTAACGTTACATATTTAAACTCACTTAGTGAACATAGACTGGTTCCAGTTCTCATCCTGACGTCCTGCTAGTTACATCTGGATAAGAGCTGGTATCCTCATCATCTGGAAGGCCCAGAAAGGAGCGTGTTTACTGGTTCAAGCAGCAGCCCACTCTCTGAGCCTGCAGTGTATTCACTAGGGGTGCAACGGATCAAAAATCTCACGGATCGGATCGATCCTCGGATCAGAGTCACGGATCGGATCGATCCTCGGATCAGCATAAAAAAAAAAAAAACAAAAAAAAAAAAAACCAAAAAAAAAAAACCACACAAATCTTGTTACACCCACCGGAGTTTTAGATTTAAAAGCCATTTTCAACACAAAACCGAGCTTATATGCATAAATACAGTATTTGTGCATATAAGCTCAGTTTTGTGTTGAAAATGGCTTTTAAATTTAAAACTCCGGTGGGTGTAACAAGATGTCCGCTTGCCCCCTTCTCACTCTATTATTATTGTACTGTGCAGGAGTGTGGGGTGTAGCAAGATGGCGGCGACGAAATGTCACTTCCTGTGGAGACAGCGGCCACTTCCGGGTGTACCAAGATGGCCGCCGGCTCCGGAGCTAGGCCGAAGCCGGGGCCTTTCCTATGGCTAAGGCCCGAAAAGTGCTCCGCGGATCGCGGGTGTGCCGATCCGCGGAGGGTGATCCGTACGGATCACGGATCGGCAACGATCCGTTGCACCCCTAGTATTCACCCACAAAAACTGAGAAACAGTAATGACCGACCTTAACCATGAATATGAATATTCTGTCTTAAAATCGAATATATTTGCAGGCTCAGCTGGAGGACAGAGTATATTACAAGTATGGGCTCAAACCTCAGGGAGGCTCACAACGTTGAAAGTAGGGCTGGTTCACTCCAACCCCATAGGGCAGCATTGGCCAAGGCATGTGCAAGGTAATTTATCTTAAGGGTCCATGCCCCTTGGTTTTAAAAAAACACTGGTTCTTTTGGCAGCAGTTTTGTACACTCGATTAGGAGCTTTTAGCGTTTTTTCAGTCAGAAACTCCCAAAAACGCAAAATGGAAGGGTTTTTTTCTGCCTCTAAATACTGAGCCTAAAATATACCTCTAAATGTCCTAATGTGTATTTATTATTATTATTATTATTATAATACAGGATTTATATAGCGCCGACAGTTTACGCAGCGCTTTACAACATTAGGGCAGACAATACAAGTACAATACAATTCAATACAGGAGGAATCAGAGGGCCCTGCTCGTTAGAGCTTCCAATCTAGAAGGGAGGGTCAAGTTATACAAAAGGGTAATAGCTGTGGGGGATGAGCTAATGGAGAAAATAGTGCAGTTGTTAGATGGAGGCAGGATAGGCTTCTCTGAAGAGGAAAGTTTTCGGGGATCGTCTAAAGGTGGATAAATTTGGAGACAGTCTGACAGATTGGGGTAGCGAATTCCAGAGGATGGGCGAGGCTCGGGAGAAGTCCTGGAGGCGGATATGGGAGGAGGTGATGAGGGAGCTAGAGAGCAGGAGGTCCTGGGAGGAACAGAGAGGGCGATTAGGTTGGTATTTTGAGACTAGGCAAAGTTGTGGATGGCTTTGTAACTTATTGTTAGTATTTTGAATTTAATTCGTTGGGTGAGTGGTAGCCAGTGGAGGGGTTGGCAGAGAGGGGTAGCAGACACTGAGTGGTTTGTAAGGTGGATGAGTCTGGCAGCAGCACTCATGATGGACTGAAGGGGGGATAGTCTATTTAAAGGTAAGCCAATGAGGAGGGAGTTGCAGTAGTCGAGGCAAGAGATAACCAGGGAGTGAATCAGGATCTTTGTGGTTTCATTGGTTAGAAAGGGACGTAGTTTAGAGATGTTGCGGAGGTTGAGGCGGCAAGCTTTGGAAAGTGATTGGATGTGGGGCTGAAAAGAGAGATCAGAGTCCAGGATAACACCTAGCACCCTGACATGTGGGGACGGGTGGCAGGTTTTGCCATTGCTCTTGACAGAGAAGTCAGGGGAAGAGGCACGTGGGAGAGGAAATATTATAAGCTCGGTTTTGGACAAGTTGAGTTTGAGGAAGTGGTCTGACATCCATACAGATATGTCGGTTAGTAAGTCATTGATGTGTGAGGAGACTGATGGAGTGAGTTGAGAGGTGGAGAGATAGATTTGTGTGTCGTCAGCATAGACATGATATTGAAAGCCATGAGAGGCTATTAGCTGACTTAGGGAAGAGGTGTAGATTGAAAATAAAAGAGGTCCAAGAACAGAACCTTGGGGACCCCAACAGAGAAGGGAAGAGGAGTGAAGGAAGTAGAATTGTAAGTGACCCTGAATGTGCGTTGGGATAGGTAGGATGGGAGCCACTGAAGAGCACAGTCACGGAGACCGAGGGAGTAAAGTTTTTTGAGGAGGGGGTGGTGAACCGTGTCAAAGGCAGTTGAAAGATCCAGAAGTAGGAGTACAGAATAATGTCCGTTGGTTTTTTGCAGTTAGTAGGTCATTTGTGAGTTTTAAAAGAGCAGTTTCTGTGGAGTGTTGAGGGGGAAATCCAGATTGAAGGGGATCAAGAATGTTGTTTTTAATGAGGTGGTCACTCAGTTGGTTGTAAACCAGGCGCTCAAGTAGTTTAGAGGAAAAGGGGAGCAAGGAGATAGGGCGTAGGTTTGTTAAGATTGGTAGGGTCCAAGGACGGCTTTTTGAGTATGGGAGTGACCAGTGCATGTTTTACAGCATTGGGGAAGATGCCAGAGGTGAGGGAGAGATTGAAGATGTGGGTTAGAGAGTGTAGGATGGGGTCAGAGGGCGACAGTAGCATTTGAGACGGAATAGGGTCCAGGGGACAGGTGGTTAGGAGAACACTGAACTGCTTCTACAGGAAAAAACATAAAACTCCTGTAGAACCAGTGTTTTTTAAGCCCAGTGTGCATGGATCCTAAGTCCTATCCAGTTCACTCCAATGCGCTGCATCACCTGCAACACATTACATCGCACACCAGCCACCGTGCATTATGGTGCCTGCTGGTGTGAATGGGCCTGGCTACAAGAGTTCTCCTTAGACAAGCTATGTTAAGCCTAAATATGTCAACCCAATCACCAAAATCTTATATAAGTTTTAACATGTTATTGTTATTTAAAAAAATATATATTTTTTTATTAGGCAGCTTTAATTCAAATAATACACGATATTACAAAAAATATTGGGATGCCTGCCTTTACACACACATGAACTTTAATGGCATCCCAGTCTTAGTCCGTAGGGTTCAATATTGAGTTGGCCCACCCTTTGCAGCTATAACAGCTTCAACTCTTCTGGGAAGGCTGTCCACAAGGTTTAGGAGTGTGTCTACAGGATTGTTTGACCATTCTTCCAGAAGCGCATTTGTGAGGTCACACACTGATGTTGGGCAAGAAGGTCTGGCTCCGCTCTAATTCATCCCAAAGGTGTTCTATTGGGTTGAGGTCAGGATTCTGTGCAGGCCGGTCAAGTTCCTCCACCCCAAACTCACTAATCCATGTCTTTATGAACCTTGCTGGGATGCCATTAAAGTTCATATGTGTGTAAAGGCCTGTGTGTCCCAATACTTTTAGTAATAAAGTGTAGCTTGTGATTGGGTAACCACACTTTGCCCCTGACTTCCAACTGTGTTTCTGCGTTGTCACACTGTCATTTACACTTCCCTTGGAGACTACAAGTGGATGTTTTACCCCCCATTATGTAGGCATAGTCACTTTAGTAAACCCACCCTGAGAAATGCCATGCATTCGTCACTGGAGTAGATGCATGTAGACAGGAAGTGGCTGCGAGAGGTCAGCAACACTGAGATGAAAAAAATAAATAAATAAAATTGTACCTTATTTTTTAAAAAGTCAATTGTTCATGATACACCACTTTATCAAACAAAATGTCTTTCAGTTTACTTTACTAATCTTTAGACTAGACATTCTGATATTTACCCAGTTGTGATTGGTCACACTAACCCAGAAGACAAAACACAAAATCGAATTGTAATAGTTTTATCAGAGTATAGATAAAATGAGTTTTGTACTATTGGCCTAAGGCTGCCCTTTAAAATAAATTAACTTTTATAGATGGTATTATATAGGCAGCAGGTCTTATCCCAACCAAAGACCTGATGGCAGCATTTTGGGATGACCCATGTCTTCTGCAGTAATTACTGGTAGCAGCTGAGTCTTAGGAAACATAGCATGAGACTGCCGACAAGTGAATCATTATCCAACAAAATGCTCATGTCCATCAAGTAATGACCTTAATGTATATCAGTGTCACCATTTTCCCAGCCATTCCATTTCATATGTAGGATGTAAGTGACAGTGCCATCCATTAACAGAGCTAGCCCCGTGCCTTCCCATGGACACTGAGCCCTAGGCTACACCAGGATCACATTGCAGGCAGAACTGTGGGAAGCAACATGCACAATACAGTTATACAAGATTCAACATCAGCAACTATGATAACCAATTCACTTCTATTCCTAAGAATAGTTTAGAATTCTAGATCTCGTCTAATTGAAAAAGGGTGGGACTTAATTTTAGGAGCTCTTAAAATGACAAAAATAATGTTTTTAAAAGGTAACACAATTATCCCCTTTGCTTCTCTTTCCAAAATGGAAAAATCTGCTAATATGCAACCTTAGACCCGACAGCCAAATCATGTTGTGTCTTTGCCCACTCTTTTCCACAGCAATATAATTTCCAATACCACGACTTATAACAAATCAGAATAGATGAGCTTGTCTTATTATAGGATTTGTGCTGCTATTACCATGATTCCAAAGAAGGGGAGTGGCTACAAACAGGTATTTGTTTAAGAACTCTTACATATATGTCCTACTGTTACAGACATTGAAATCCCATGAAGGTTTTTTAAGGTTTTTGATCTTTACGTTTATCTATATAGTATAGTATATGCAGTATATGAAATTAAGCACACAGTTTTTAGCTTTAAATCTTCCATAGATCTACCAACAACCATGGAATACCTGCTTTGATGTAAATTGAATCAGGTGATGAGGTAGTCTCTCACATTACATGAATTTATTAAATCTATAAGTAGTTTTACAGAGATTTTATGATCAGGTTCTTGTGCTGAGGCCTACAGCTAAGTTTTCAGTGAGGGCTGTTCCAAGATCATAATAACGATTCTTCCATTTCATTACTTTTTCGGGCTCCTTACTCAGTTTGGCCCTCAAGCCATGTCAGGAATCATTCCTTTGCACACTTATGAGATGCCTTTCCATTACCACTGGTTGCAGGCCTAGTTCACAGGGGGTCCCGCCAAACACTGGAAGCCCATGAGACATAGAGGCCCAGGTTGCTGGTCGCAAGTGCCCAGTGCTTCTTACCACTATCAAGCAGGAGGACCCTCCTCCACTAGGCCACCACTCATTCCCTACCAAAACCGGATGTAATGTCTACACTCCCCAGGTATTGGCTGTACTGTAAACTTCTTTGAAAGAGTAGAAGACCAGTCCAGCACTCATAGCAGCAGCATAAATTGTTACCCTACAGCTCCATGTATATTCTCATTAAGTCCAGCTTATGGTTTGCATCAAACACATCACCAGGACTCATTTAAAACATTTACTGCACATATTATGCGAAAAGTCATTTGCATCCATAGGCTTCTTCCAAACATATGGTCAAAAATTCAATGCATGTTCTTAGTTTGAGTATAGCTCCTCCCAGTGTCAGGTGTTACCGGAGGGATGTTTTGGTACTCACATATCCTGATGTAACTTCCAATGTCTTGCACGGGGAAGGGACTGGCTGTGTACCAGGTTTCCCCTGAAGAGCAAAGATCACATGCACGCTCTGGTGCCTACATCCTTCTTCTTGTGGTGACATCCTTACTCCCTTTTAATGACTCCTTCTTTAAATATCTTGCTGACAAAAATGTTCAGGAGTCATACTACTAAATGTGGAAAACAGGGGGGCTCCACCGTGTTACGACTGGCCTGCTGAATCCATTAAAGCCAATCTGTACCCTTGGATATGCATAGAGAAAGGTCCCAAATACTCACGTTCAAGGAAAAAAAACTGCATTTTTGCTTGCACATGATTGGATGGTGGAAGTTAGCAGATGTCCTGCTAATTTACTAGGCTCTTGAGCAATTGCTCTTGTAGAGTGCTATTGCACTTTGTAAAGTTCACAGATTATTTGCCTTTAGTAAATCAACCTCCAAGTGCTCAAAGGCAGCAATACACACAGTACTAAAATTGTTCAAGATAGTGATTGCTTTGACAAAATCAATTTACCTATCAAAAAATTTTTGACCAAATCATACTTCTTTATTGTGCCTAAAAAAGTGGATTAGGTGGGAGACTTTAGGTCTGCTTTAACAGTCTCAAATCAAAAGACGGCACCAGTTAATATATAACATTTTCATATATGATAGAAGTCTATTTGGTAGACAATAACCTTGGCCAAATCCTTCTCATTTATAACCAATTGCTCCTATTCAATCCTTCTCTGCTGTGTCTATTCCGATTAGATTATTTTCTTGTGAAATCTCAAATGTATTGAGAACACATTATTCCCTCCAATACGGAGCTGAACAATATCACTATATCACTGTTTTACTCCATTAATTTCATACTGTCTTCACTTATGTCAGAAAACCGCACAGACCTCAATAGCACGCCTACCTCTGGGAGTTTCTAAGCAAAATGTTTCAAAGTGTCTAATGGATTGTTATGGAAAAAAGTCCAAATTACACAGAGAGCACGTCATAATGAAATAAAGTAAAAATAATATACTTCTGCTTTTACTGTGAATGACATTAATGATAACAATCACATTACAGTGGAAACTAAAACAAGTGGAATTATATTGAATGAATAAAATTAAATAAAAAGTATTTTGAGCTTTATTTGCTTTATTTTTAAAAACAACATCTAATTTTAAAAAAATACTATAGTTGTGGATTGCACAGAAGTGTTTCAGCAGGCTGAAAGCTAGCTCTGATCAAGGTAGTTCATTTCTGTTGTTTCCAGCAGCTCATTATCACTTTGAGGCACATGTATGAACTAGGGTTGCATGCATGTCATTGTATGATCAGCTTCAACATAAAGGAAGGTGTATTTTGTAACTCTACAAAAGACATAGTTGTAGCTCAACCAATGCAGATACCTTTTACCTCAGGAATGCATGCAAGTGTTGTTGGACACTTTAAGTGAATCTGTGCCCAGAAAATGTGCTTTCAAATACGGTATTTAAATGTTCACTAAAAGCTTTAGAACACGTCCTAATTTATCTCTATAGCTATAGACATTATGGAAAAACTCATCTTCAAAGTTTATAAAACATAGACACTGAAATCACTTTGCCTCTCCCCTTAACTTCTAAGGTAACAGAATATTGCCATAAGCCTTAAGAATCTGACTGAAACCCAACTTCCAAATCTCTGTTGTGATTTTGAGAATTTATTGCTTCACAATATATGCAGCTACATAGGTCAGCGGTGGTTTGTTTTTATAGCTCTTTTACTGCTTGTTAAGAATATGTAAACAATGTAATGTCAATAATCAATAACAAGTGAACTTGAAGGTGAATTTGCCCTCCTTTTAAACTTTAAAAGTCTAGGCTAGTGGCATAGGAGGGTCTGGTGCTGTTTCCTCAAGTTGGCCACTAGTTGTCACCATAGTTAATGTTGGTTAGTGAGAGTGGGCAGTGTAGGTTCCTAGGTAGTAGGAATGGGCCCGATGTTCGAGTCGAACGTAAGTTCGGCTTGCACATCGGGCGTTCGTTTGTTCACAGGGCAAACACACATATGGAGCGCTCGCGGGATGGTCGCCCGCCGCGGAGCCCCCCGTAATGCACTGCGAGATCGCAGTACATTAAAGACTGCTGATTGGCCAAAGCATGCACCTGACCTGTATGCTTTGGCCAATCACAGCCCAATGTACAGTGAAAGCCATGATTGGCCCAGGGCAGGGTGCCTTGAGCCAATCACGGTCCACGCCCCACACTTTATAAGGCTGCATACATGGCAGGCATTTATAGTGTGAATTAATGGAGAGAGATTAGGCAGGGTAGTTAGTGGATTCAGTGTGCAGTCAGTGTAGTGTATATAATACAATGCAGAGTATATAGTGAAGTCAGTGTAGTGTATATAACGCTGTGCAGAGTATATAGTGCAGTCAGTGTAGTGTTTATAATACAGTGCAGAGTACATAGTGCAGTCAGTGTAGCGTATATAATGTAGTGCAGAGTATATAGTGCAGTCAGTGTAGTGTATATAACGCAGTGCAGAGTATATAGTGCAGTCAGTGTAGTGTATATAACGCAGTGCAGAGTATATAGTTCAGTGCAGAGTATATAATACAGTGCAGTGCAGAGTATATAATACAGAGTATTGGAGTGGTTAAGGGGAACACTATGACAAAATTAAGAAAAAAATGGCATGGGGTCCCCCCCAAAATCCATACCTTTGGGTCTGGTATGGATTTTAAGGGGAACTCCACGCCAAAATAAAAATGGCGTGCCCCCCCCAAATCCCTACCAGATTTATATCCGGGCATGCAGCCTGGCAGCCCAGAAAAGGGAGGGAAAACGAGCGTCGCCCCCCTCCTGAACCGTACCAGGCCACTTGCCCTCAACATGGGGAGGGTGCTTTAGGGTTCCCATGTTGATGGGGACAAGGGCCTCTTTCTGACAATCCTGGGCTGTGGTTGTCGGGGTCTGCAGGCGGGGGGCTTATTGGAATCTGGAAGTCCTCTTTAACAAAGGGGCTCCCAGATCCTGGCTCCCCCCTATGTGAATGGGTATCTGGTACATGGTACCCCTACCCATTCACCAAAAAAGTGTCAAAGTAAAAACCACAAGAGGCAATTTTTGACAAATTCTTTATTAAAAAAAAAAAAGTGTCCCGCAATGTAAATCCACTGTCAATCACGCCGTCCACCAGACCTGAAAAATAGCAAAAATTGAAAACTTTCTGCCTCCATGGGAGGCCTCCCGCCGGCTGCCTCTCTCCCTGGGAGCTGGCAATACAAACAGCAGTGAGCAAGTTTAAATACAGATGTACAGATACGCCACTTTAAAGGCAGACTAAGGGAACCCCCCAGGCACGATATTTAAAGGAATATTTTATTTTTATTGTTTCACTTTAAGCATCATTAAAATCACTGCTCCTTTAAAAATAATTGTTTTAAAAACATTTTTTGCATTGATACATGTCCCCCATGGCAGTACCCAGGTCCCCATACACTTTTTATGGCAATAACTTGCATATAAGCCTTTAAATGAGGACTTTTGATTCTTCATGTTTGTGACCCATAGACTTTAATAGAGTTTGCATGTTCGCTAGAACTTTTTGCCTGTTTCAAGATGTTCTGGTGCGAACTGAACCAGGATGTTCGGCCCATCCCTTCTAGGTAGTTTTTAGAGGTCCTCAGAGTAATAAGTGGGGTGTATTATAAATAGTGAGGTAGTGCCAGCCCTGCTCCTGCCAGTTTTTAGTTGTATATAGTCTGACCAATTTGGTTGGTCATGGAAAGCAATGCAAGGACCAAGGTATGCAAATACGTAATGTTTAAGGCTCTAGCTTCTGGGAGTTTTCCCTTAGGAGGAAGAAGGGAAGGTGATGTGCAGAACTTATAGGTCTACTCCCTTTGGCATGAGATGTAGGATTCATGCTACAACCCCTAAAGGTATGGGCTGCTCCCTGACGCAGCTCTCATCTCTGCTGTCTTCATCTGTTTGTAACTAAGGAATGTGTCCTCACAATTGGGATGGCTGAAAGGATGTATATATGTAAATAAACTGTGTTTAATAGTTAAAAGGCTTCCATTATGTGGACTCTTCCTTCTCCTAACCTCAAGATGGGATTGTCTTCTGAAAGCAAAATGGTGCTGGGTGAAGCTTCTATTGGGGTCCATTGCTATAAGGCCTGAGGAAGGTCTAGAAAAGAGGATACAGACTGGTGCTGGTTAGGCAAGGCTGGGGGCCTCCTGAGGTGCTTCTGTATTGGTGTCCAGGGAAGGTTTCGTGCCCATAGTGCCTTTAAAGTGAGTTTAAAGGGACCAACCCATGCTAGGCAGGAATGGATTAAAGAATACATGTGCTTCACCACCATGTGACTGTACACATGGACAACATACAGCATATGGCTAGTATCGTCCATAAATATGAACCACAAGATGCTCAGGGTTACCTTTATTAGCCAGATAACACGATTCTATGCACATCTGTGATTTAGTTTCACTTTATTACTTACTTTGCCTTATTTACTGTATTGGCTAAGCTCTACCAAGTGTCATTGTGTAGTCCAATGAGAGTGCCATTTTTTGACCACTGAGCCTGTCTTACTGGATAAAGGAATGGCAGTTAGAGGACCTTAGTCATAAAATCAGGCACCAGTAGAAAAGCTAAACTAAATCATGGCGGGGCACAGAGGCGTTATTTGGCTAGCTAAAGTAAGACCAAACATTTTGTGGCATTAGATCTTAAGTTGTCCATGGACAGTACAATCTGACTATACAATCTTTGTACAAGCTCATTTAGATTTACCAAAGCTATTTAATATGAAGACCTGCATAACTACCCAATCAATATGTATCCAATCCAACAGGTCCATTACAATGTATAGGAAAAGAGCTTTCCCTTAACAAAATACAAACCAGAGAAAAAGTGCATCCAGCAATTCCTACTCCAAACCTGTTAAAAATTACAGTAGTAAGAAATATTTCCAAATTAATGTCTCAATACAGATCCATGTACTTTCCAAAATAAAGTGTGTCCATAAACAATTGCAAACACATGCATATACAGAGTTTCCAATTTTAATTTAAATCTCCCCCAATCTTACTTCTACCATAATAGGCAGTAACATTTAGAGAATGCATCAGTTTACAGAATTATAGCCTTCCGTGCTTCCCGGTTTCAGAGATCCTGACATCTGTGTGGCCCTCCTGGGTCATGTGTTTCCAGATTTCTTCACTTGTATCCAAAGTAATGCTTGGCTTCTAATGGCAGGTTCACTTCATTGCTTCAGTCTGTGGAGCAGCAAGGAAGAAGATAGTGCAGACCACACAAGGCCAAAGGCTTATAAGCTATTTTTTTATACTCACAATATAAATGCTCATTAAAACATCCATGTATTCCGGCAGGTTTTGTCGTATTACATTATTTCTTCAGGGCAGTATAATACATTTCCTGAGAGCCAATAGACTTGTGTGGCCTGCACTGCCTTCCTGTTTGCATCTTTACTGTGTTATTTGCTTGGAGATATCTCTTTTATTAGACTGTGTCTTGTGACTGTGTAGCCGGTGACCAGTGTGGATCGTTGAATGCATTTTTGGTTTTCCCTTTTACTATCTACAGGAGTTGTTGGTAGATTTAGGAGATTGTACAGTCAGATTGTAAACTGTGTGGCAACCTTAGAGCTGATCATACATGGTATTATCTGATCTGATCCTTTATATCAGACAAGATCTATATAGTAGAAAGGCTTGCCTGTTTGAATACCGTTTGTTGTATATAGTGAGCTTGGAGGGTGACGCCCCTTTCTCTTTTTTTTACAAATGTTAAAAATGTACCCCTTTCTCTTTTAGTGCTAAGAAAGTGCTGTCACCTCCCTGCCTGCAGCCTGCTGATTGGATAATTAAAGGCAGCAACACAACGATAAGTCATCACTATGCTCTCCATCCCAGTCAGCACATGTGCATTCATCAGAAGCTGATTGGCTAAGAGGGATGCCTCTCTCTCTCCCAGCCTGAGTGTCATTGTACAGGTAATGCTGGGAGGCTATCACGGTATATTCACATACTTATGCCACTTGTATGTAAAAAATGCATTATATTATTTTTAACAAACAACAGGTTTTGATATATCAGCATGGAGTTTAGCTTTAAGTACTAATACCAATATTAGCCAAAGATACTTTTAATTGTCTACAGTCCCCTTAATTGTAGGCTTTTGTATATGATACTGTTATGCACACTTGGGAGGTGTCATGTATTACATGAGGTCAGGCAAGGTCAGCAGCTTGAGTCAGATTTCAGGTGCCTCCTAACCTCTAGCTTCCAGGGCTTGGAGTCATCCTCACCCACAGCAAATAAAACACATAAGGTGACAAACATAAATCTCTTGTAGGCAAACACATGTATGATCATTTTAAAGCTGAGTATTGTGATTGTTGTATTAGAACAAAGAATGAGCAACTAACTTTACTGAACATAAAGGTGAAGTTTAACCACTTAAGGACCGGAAGATTTGCACCCTTATTGACCAGGCTATTTTCTGCGATACGCCACAGCGCCGATTTAACTGACAATTGCGCGGTCGTGCGACGCTGTACCCAAACAAAATTTATGTCCTTTTTTCCCAACAAATAGAGCTTCCTTTTGGTGGTATTTGATCACCTCTGCGGTTTTTATTTTTTGCGCTATAAACAAAAAATGCGACAATTTTGAAGAAAAAACAATATTGTTTGCTTTTTGCTATAATAAATATCCAAAATGAATTTCTTCCTCAGTTTAGGCCAATATGTATTCTTCTACATATTTTTGGTAAAAAAAAATCATATATTTTGTTGGTTTGCGCAAAAGTTATAGCATCTACAAATTAGGGGATATATTTATAACTATACTAGTAATTGCGGCGATCTGCGATGTTTATCTGGACTGTGAAATTGCGGCGGAGAGATCGGACACTTTTGACACTTTTTTGGGACCATTGACATTTATACAGCGATCAGAGCTAAAAATAGCCACTGATTACTGCATAAATGTCATTGGCATTAAAGGAGTTAACACTATGGGGATCACGGGGTTAAATGTGTTACCAAGGAAGTATTTCTAACTGTGGGAGGATGGGACTGCCTGGGGGAGGAGACTGATTGTTGTTCCTAAGCAGTAGGAACAACTGATCAGTCTCCTCACCCCTGACATAACAGAGATCTACGGAGGTCTATTTACATTGTCTATTTACATTGACAGACCTCCATTCTGTCTCTCTCAGGAGCGATCGCAGGTGCCTGGTGGACATCGCGACTGTCAGGCACGCGCATCGGCTCTGTTGTCGCGCCACGTGCTCACCCTCTAGTGCTCTTGAAGCTGCTGACGTACAGCCACGACGGCTCGCCCAGGGGAGCCAACCTGCCACCGTATAATGCAGTTAATCAGGATACCTTTCATCTGAAAATACAATGCAAATACAATACAATACATGACATCGCTTCCGAATTTTTGTTCTGTCGTAAGAGAATTTCATAACTTTAGTAACCTCTTCATTTTCGATACAAGATTAGCATCCAAAAAAAAACGGATGATCATACATCCAATAATCCCATCATGTGTACGAGGCACTAGGGTAAACAGTAAAGTTAGCTCTAAGGTTAGAGTTAATAATAGCACTAGGGCTAGGATAAAAGATAATCTTGGGTTAGCATTTTATAGCAAAAGAACAGGAACGGGAGATTTGAAAGGAGTCAAATAAAGGAAACTGCACCCTTAAAATAACACTAAAAACCACATTCATTTTTTCATACCCATTGACTCCAAAGCACCTCATTGAATGGCAAAACTTTTACTGAAATATCCCAATTTTGAATGGAATTTTGTCAGAGGAATACTCCTGACTATTTCTTCTTAAAAATCAAATCTATAAATTTCCCTCTAAGTTGCTTGAAAATTGTTTTGTTATTTGCAACAAAGCCAGACAAATATAATACAAATTCATATAAACTTTAAAACTTTAAATACCAGTATATGCAGTAATTGAATATAACTTTATATTTCACTTGTTAGAAGCAAGAGTGTTACAATGTTAGTGCATTACCTGTTTTTCTCCTGAATTTTTACAATCTCATGAGTTTGTTGAATGAGCTGTTTTTCAAGCTTGTATGTCGACAAAGAGTTTTCCAACAGCTGAATCTCCAGTCGGGAAGTTTGATTAAGAACCTTGAAGAAAGAAATGGAATGTTGAGGTAAAAATGCCATCTTTCAAATTGTCCTGTTACATTAGCACAGGGATATATAAAATATATGACCTAGTCTAACAAGCCTTGATGGATAGCAAACAAGCACAGCGTGATTGTGTAAGGATGCATTATAGCAATCCAAAGCAGTGAATGCATGTCATTGAAGCATAAGTAAATGTTATTGTAAACCTGTAGTTATATATCTCCCCTGGCCTTTGCATGGTGGTCCAGCATGAAACCCATGCTTGATAGGATGGTGAACTCTTATTGGCTCATGGGACATGTGAGGTTTGACAGCCATTTTTATTTCACACTTTGGCTCAGTGCTGATAACTACTCGTCAGAATCCTTACAGCAGGGGGATTTAGGGATCTAAAAACAGCTGGGCCAGCTTCTGTTCAGATGATGATAAAATAAAAGCCTGTGATTTCTAATTTAACCATAACTGTTGAAAGAAACTAAAACGTGCATGTTAGAGCTGGGAAAGGGACACGTTGTCTTTGGCGTGAAGTTGTTTCTGTGCTTCAGATTCAGTTTAATTGTTTAGATTAAATAGTGCATTTCTAAACAGCAGTTGTGTCAGACTTTACTTGAAAACCACAGTCTTGGTATAGTTGGTGTCCAAGAAAAAGTTATACAGACATGAAGAGTTTAGATTGATTTTTCTTCTTGTGCTCGATATAATGAGAATGTATGAGAATCCAGTTTGTGTCAATTCTTGAAGCATTTTTTTAGGTGATATATTAATTTTTAGCCTTTGTTGTAGGCTAAAGGAACTGTAGAATTAGCTTATAGACAGATAGTAAAGAGTCGGCCATAAAACTTTTGGCCATAATATTAAAAGCTGGACAACAGTTTTCAGAAGGCACTTTTCTGTTCCAACATGACTGTGCTCCTGTGCACAAATCCAGCACTATAAAGACATAATTTGATGAATTTGTCGTGGAAGAACTACAGCGGTCCGTACAGAGCCTTGACCTCAACCCTACTGAACATTTTTGGGACAAATTGTGAGCCAGGTCTTCTTGTTCTACAACAGTACCTGACCTCACAAATGTTCTTTTGCTCAGAAATGCTCTGAATCTTGTGGAAAGCCTTTCCAGAATAGTTAAGGCTGCTTAACCGCAGAGGGGAGAAGTCAGCTCCATATTAGTACCCATTAATATGAATCTCAGGTTATGTTTGTGAATATATATATATATATTTATGGTCGTGGCCCTATGACCGAGAGAGATGTGGATCACATAAACACGCGACAAGACTTACAACATAAATAGACCTGAAGTGTGCCTTGGTGGTCTGGTCGGTATGCCAAGAAAAGGGGGCATACCCAAGGTAAGTAATGGGTAGTTTATAAAGAAGGATGTGCTGAGAAGTGCCCTGAATAAAGGAAGGGCGGGAGGGTATCGCGCACTGGAACCGACAAAGAGCATAGGCGAGTAGGCTGCTTAAATACCCTCAGGGCCCCTTCCATAAATTCAGGCCACCATACTGGCCTTCCTATTTATGGTCGTGGCCCTATGACCAAGAGACATGTGGAACACGCGACAAGACTTACAACATAAATATACCTGAAGTGTGGCTTGGTGGTCTGGTCGGTATGCCAAGAAAAGGAGGCAAAAGACTCAGATAGGGGAATAACTCTTAATTGATTCTTGTGGTTATTGAGCCAGCTTGGTGAAGGTTTGTACCATTTCTTCCTGAGGATTTGGGATGTATGTGGCAAAAAAGCGGACTGACATCGGCCTAGTTTCTTGATTACGTGGTCTGGTACTCCCTGTTGGGAGGCAGCTGAGGCTGCTCCAATCCGGAAGGAATGTCCAGAGAACTGACTGGGGTTGAAACCCAAGTTGCTTAGGAGGATCCTGACATGCTGGATAAACTGGCTGCCACTCAGGGGGCTGGTTAGAAAAGGTAGCAGTGAGCTACCATCAGATTGGCTGAGTAGATGGTACAGTAATCGGTCAGGCACCCTCACTGGGCAACAGGCGTTGTTAGTCTGAAACAGGTTGATGTCAACCTCTGGGCCGGTTTGTTGTGTTTTGCAGACTGTGAAATGAAAAGTGTAATGGTTTCGGAAAGCCAGTCAGGTGGCGTCGGAGCAGTGTCTGACTGCCGGAGTCGCTGACGGTAAATTCACTAAGTCGTAGGAAACTGTAGAAGGCCTGGTAGATGTCTGCCTGGATGACTATGACCTGAAAGCCCCAAAAATGGAGAACGAGTAAGGATTTCAGACATGTCCCTGAAGAGGGCACTCGTAAAAGGGAGGCCTTTGACACTAACTATGGGTTGGTGCTTCTGTATGCCCTGTAGGAGGAACTTGACTGCATGGGCCAAGAAAACTGACGGTTTACTAGGGTCCTGTAAGGACCGGAAATGCTGAATGGTGGCTAGATATAGCCTGATAGTATTGTGAGAAAGGGCCAGCTGCGTGTGGCAATAAGATATGAAGGCTAGGACATGTCTGCCTATCGCTGCTCTAGGGCAAGAGGCCAAAAACTTGCAGTAAGTGTTCCAAGCAGTGCGATAAGCCTTCAGTGTGTTGCGTGTCAAGGAGTGGTAATGGGCTGGGTTGTGTTGGCAAAATACGACTTCAGTTTATTGTCAGCAACAACCAGGGTGGGACAGGAGTAGTTGTTGGGTCGGCTCCAGGCTCCTGCTGGTAAAACAAAGTAAGGTTGAAACGGGACAGTGCATCAGCTGAGATTTTGCATTTGCCTGGAATATGTCTACAGAAGATATTAAACTGGTGACAGAGTGACAGCTACGTGAGCCTGCACAGGAAGGACATGATGGGGAGTCACTTGGATCTACCTTTATTGATGATGTCAGCTGTGGTCTGATTGTCCGTGGTGAAGAGCACCGTCTGTCCTGTCCAAGTGTGGTCCCAGACCTGGGCAGCTGTCACGATGGGATACAGCTCAAAGAGTGATGAAGACTGGGTGAAAGCAGAAATTTAAGAGAATTTCTGGGGGCCAAAGTTCGGCGAACCAGTGGAGGCCGAAAAATGGGTGCGAAGCCCATTGAGGCTGCGGCATCGGTGACCACCCGTGGTAACTCGGCTGACACTGCCGGGATGAACATTGAAATGCCATTCCACCTGGTGAGGAACTTGTCCCACATAGCTAAGTCTGATACTGCTGCTTGGTCTAGTTTGAGAACTTGGTCTGGATCTTGCACTGGTGTGAGAAAGACTAAAAGCTGTGATATAAAGGACCGTCCTTGAGGAATAATCCTCGTTGTGAAGTTCAGCATCCCTAGTAAGCATTGCAACTGCCTCATGGTGCACCCTTGTGACCTGGTCAAGTCGTGGATAACTGTCCTGTTATGGGCTAGTTTGTCGGGGGGCAGGCTTTGGCACACGTGTTAAGAGTGACACCTAGGAAGTTGATAGAGTGTGCCGGGCCTTCCACTCTATGCTCGGCCATGGGCACGTTGAGATTGCTGAACACCACTCTCAACGTGTCCAGATCCGCGGGTGGCGTGCCCGGTTGTTCAGTGAGCAGGAAGTCATCGAGGTGGTAGATAACCGTCTGACGGTGGGCCTGGTGTGGCTTTACCTGAAATGAACTGGCTCACCCCAGTCATGCGACTGACCCTGGTAAAGATATGAACTGTACATTCTTCCCCTCCTATTTTTTATTTTTTTTATCTGGGGAAATAAAGTCCAACCTGGTGCCGGATGGAAACCTGAACTAACCTCAGGAAAAAGACAGAGAAAAGATGAGTGGCCCGCGTGCCACTGGAGATGAATAGCCAACTGGGTGCCGCTGCATGTTTGTGTGGCTGATTGTTCGCCACTGAGGTGTGTTTGCAAGTTAGTTTTTATGCGGGTTTGCACGTAGGTGCGTGCCAAAAAGTGTTTTATACTACTGGAGACGATATTGCGTGGTTGCAAGGGTGTCAGTGAGTGTCAGGTTGCTGAGTCTCAGTCTGGTTTGCTGAGACAATAGTGCGTGGTCGCAAGGGTCTCAGTCTGGTTTGCTGAGACAATATTGCGTGGTTGCAAGGGTCTCAGTCAGGTTACTGAGACGGTATTGCGAAGTTGCAAAGGTCTTGATGAGTATGAGGTCTTTGAGATGATATTTCATGACTGCAAGGGTCTCAGTGGGTGTCGGGTTTGCAGAGACGATATTGCGTTTGCTAGAGTCTCGGTGAATGTGAGGCTGCTGAGATGATATTGCATTTGGAAGGGTCTCAACAAGAGTGTCAGGCTGCTAAGACGATTTGTCTGGCTGCAAGGTTCTTAATGAATGTCAGGTTGCTGGGGCGACACTGCGTGGTCACAAAGGTCTTGATTACAATTTTCCTTTTTTTTTTTTTTTTTTTTACCAACCCTGTTGGGGGGGGGGGGGGCTTTAGTGAGATATCAGGGGTCTAAATAGACCCCTGACATCTCCCCTTTGAGACAGAGAAAGGGACTAAGGACACAGATTCCCCAGTCCCTTTCTCTGCAGCAATAGGTGCACTGACGATGAATGGAGAGGAGACAGAGGATCCTGTCCATTCATAAACTGAAGCATTGTAAACGCAGTTTACTCTGCTCAGTTATGAATGGACAGAGTCAGTGATCACTCTGCATTCAGAAAACGAAGGAGGCGGTAAATGACAGATTTACCAGCTCCTTCCTCCGCTCTCCATCCTGACAGATCTAGGGCAGGGGGGACCAGGGGAGGACACGGAGGGGGAGCTGAGAAGGACACGGAGGGGGAGCGGAGGAGGACAGAGTGGGACTGGAAGAGGACAAGGCGGGGGACTTTAGAAGCATGAAGGAGGAAATGGAGGAGGACACAGGGGACAGTCAGGGACGATTGGTGCTGCAGTGGGGGCCGTTACAAGCACCGATCTCCCTGTAGAGGTTTCAATAAAGCAGCTGCAAGCCGCAGGAGGGAGAGGTGGAGAAGCTGCTGTCAGCTGCTTTATTAAAATATATACAGGGAGATTGGTGCTTGTAACAGCCCCCACTGCCACATTGATCATCCCCTGACTGCCCTGGTATCGGGTTAGGCATTAGGGGAATTTGCACGAGAGATCAGCACTAAAACTGATACTAGTATCAGTGCAACTCTACTTTTAATATATTAATGTTTTAAAATATAATTAAAGTGAAAAATCATATATTACATTGTAAACATAACAATCAGTTCCTTGGTCACAAAGGGCAGGAATATCAAAAACTTTCAAATGAGAAGAGTCAGGAGATTTCACTGTTGGCTTATTGACGGCATATTAGAAGTCAGCCCAACAGGCTGATTCATTAAAATGTAAGTGAAGCCAAAAACATTTTTTGTTTTAGCTAGAGTGGGGAAAGAAAAGAACCTTTGTCTGATTTTTGTTGCTATCCGGGGCACCATTAGAAGAATTTTTCCTGTCCCTTTGACAATGATTTAGCCAAACAGGAAATAAAGCCCCATACACGCTAATGTCGCGTACACGCGACTGGTTTTGCCGTCGTAATAAACTCAGACGATTTCTCAGACGGAATTCCATTCAAGCAGTCTTGCCTAAACACGGTCAACCCAAGTCCGACCAAAGTCCGACCGTCCAAAAAGCGGTGACGTACAACACTTACAACGGGACTAGAAAAAGGAAATTCAATAGCCTGTAGCCAATAGCTTCCGTCTCGTACGTGCTTCAGAGCATGCGTCTTTTTTGGTCTGTCGGACCAGCATACAGACCAGCAGTTTTCCCAATAGGAATTGGGTCCATCGGAAATATTTAGAACATGTTCCATTTCTGGGTCCGTCAGAATTTTCGAAAAAAAAAGTACGATGGGGCATACACACGATTGGTATATACGATGAAAAGCTTCCGTCTGACTTTTTCTGTCGGACATTCCGCTCGTGTGTACGCGGCTTATTAGATTTTCTGCTGATTTTTGTCTTCAGATTTACCAAAACCATGTAGTGCAAGGACCTGCCTGATTGCATACAAATTGAAACTCCTAAGGTTTGACCTCATATTATATGGTTTTGGTAAATCTGAAGGAAAACATCAGCAGAAAATCTGATAGTGTGTATAGGGCTTAAGAGGAAATCTGCAACAAGAAAACAAACAGAAATGAAAAAAATCTAAATGGATCATAGGCTTTTCCTGCTCTGTGATGCTGTTGAATAGCCCCACACACTTCCTGTCTGGTTAAGCGTTGTCAGCAGGACAGGAAGTGAGGGAAAATATATATCACAGTGCCCTGGATAACAGTAAAAATAACAACAAGGGGTTCAAACCCTTGCCCACTCTATTCAAAACTAAAAAAAAAAAATTCTGTTTTGACAAACACTTTAAGTAAAGACTTGTTAATCACAGAGGAGGGATGTAATCATGTTTGCTTTCATACAGATAGCAACCAGTGGAAGCATTTATAAATGTGTACATGAAATGCATTATTAGAAATTTGGACAAGCAAATAAAAAAAAAGTGTGGCTCCTCAAAAATTTGTTTGAAGTAAATGTTACAATAATAGCGTAAAATGTATCATTTACTGAGAATACACTACAGTTCCCTTTAAGTAGTTTCAAGGCAGTCTATTAAAATAAAAGAACCAACAAAGAAGAACGCACTTTTTAATAACGGTCCAGCAAGCATTTCCCATAATTGCCTAATTGCTGAATCATTGATCTTTGTTCTCGTTCATGCCAAAGTTGTAAAAATGTCACAGGTACAATTACTGTGAACCTAGAGTCAAATTGCTGAAACAAAATAAATAGGAGTGCACTATATCGGAAATTAATAATCTACTTCAAAAAGGAATTAATAGACGAATGAACACATTTATTTAGGCTAACATATGTATCACTCGCAGCCATTAGTTCCAGTGTTTATTTGAACTTAAATGTTGTTTAGTTTACTGTTTGACCTCAACCTTTATATGAATGGGGCCTTCAGTGTTTTCATTGCATGGAATACAACACTAAAACATGGGACTTTTGGCTACACACCCTCAGTGTTGACTTTTCCCGCTTCAGTGTATATCATTTGTTTAACATGTACCACTGACACACTTATGAGTATATTTATGATGGTATCATGTATGACATTGATTTTTGCAGTAGTTGGATAAAGGGATAAAACCTTCATTTTAACTGTTGTTGTATTACTGCTTACAGCCAGGGGTGGATGAAAATGTCATCATCATAACTATTTTCTGAATCCTTATGCCGTGTACACACGGGCAGACTTTTCAGCATCAAAGGTCCGACAGTCTTTACGACAGACTTTCGATGGAGTTTTAATGGACTTCCAATGGACTTTCGAACGAACGGACTTGGCTACACACGATCACACCAAAGTCCGATGGATTTGTACGTGATGACGTACGACCGCACTAAAATAAGGAAGTTGATAGCCAGTAGCCAATAGTTGCCCTAGCGTCGGTTTTCGTCCGTCGGACTAGCATACAGACGAGCGGATTTTTCGACCGGACTCAAATCCGTCAGAAAGATTTGAAACATGTTTCAAATCTAAAGTCCGTCTAATTTTCAACTGAAAAGGTCCATCAGAAGTCCGATGAAGCCCCCACACGGTCAGATTTTCCGACGGATTTGTTCCGTCGGACCAGTCTGGTCGAAAAGTCCGCCCGTGTGTACACAGCATTAGAGTACAACTGCACCCTTTTGATCAATTTAAAGATGGTAAAAGGATAGGGCTCTAAATTAATCTTTACTTTTGCTCACATATAAGCATTTAAAAAAGTACATACATAAAATGGATATGAATTTAAAAGCTGTGCCATCTTACAGAGAACATTAAAAAGTTTGTGCCCAAGTGATTGCTATTCTGAAGGAATAGGAGTGAGATTTGGTAATTGGTCACTACTGTGCTGCTCACTGTTCTGCTTGATGAAGGGAAAGCTGCACTTGAGAACCTGCAGTGCAAGGATCTCTCTGAATCTGGCTTCTACCACTTTGTTTGCTGTGTCTTGTAGATTACTCCACCAGCCATCAGATCACATTTATAAAAGGTGCTGCTCTAACAGATAGAAAAGCCATGCTGTTTTACCAAGTTGGCCACCTCAATATAAAAGGAAATTGAGATTTCCACTTCAGGCTCTAGTGGCTCCTTATATAATGGTAACAGCTGGTAGTGCAGGCAGGGAAAGAGCTTATCTCAGCTCTATAAAAGTCAATAAAGAAGGAAAAGATGTCCCAGTGGAAGCAGCCTCAGCCTAGACTCCATCCAGGCCATTCCCCAAAATGTTTCACCCCACCCATGGAGCTTAGTCATGGGTGGGGCGAAATATGTGGGGGGTGGCCTGGACAGAGTCTAGGCTGAGGCTGCTTCCACTCTTTACATGAGGGTTTTGTGTAATGTGCGGCTCCTGGGACTTCTTTTCCTTTTTCATTCTCCTCCACATAAAGACACAATGCAAAACAAGCAGGTAATAGCACAGACCAGTCATTTACCCTCTTCTTGCCTTTTTTTAAGTGCAGCTTCCATAACACAGGTCCTCCTTAATTTTTACTGTAAAGGGGAAATTTTGATCTCCTTCTTTTGCCTTTGGTTGGGGCTGACCAGCGTGAAAGTAATTGCTGTGGGCAGTTACACAAAAGTAAATCTTGCTGCATTGCCCTCTCCATTGTGTTCTTTTTTATTCAGTCGGTGCCATCTAAAGGAGCTTAGAATCCATTGTCATTACCATACACATATACAACTGGTGTGGTGGTTTTTCGGGAAGCCAATAAAACTACCCATATTTTTGCAGTTTATGGCATGGAAATAGGCACAACAAGGGCAGAGAGAACATATGAATTCCAGATAGGATCCAAATGTTCTCATTTAGGGACATAAAGCCACAAGACAAGACTGCTAACCACTTAGCCACCATGCTTCCATACAACTCTCCTGCTTCTTCTCCAGCAACTATATTGGATCTCACAAACACAAATATTGTCACCTACCTGAGTCTCCACATCAGTGAGCTTCCTAGTCTGCTCTGCCGTTTGACTCAGCAAACTTGTTCCTATTTCCAGCATAGTAGCCGTCTGGTTCTGAACCGCAGTTTGCTGCATCTGAACCATCTCTGACTTCATGTTGTCCACAATATAGTTCTCCAACTAATTAAAAAGAAAAAAAAGTTTAAAAAAATTAAATTAGCAGGTAAGAAATGTATTTTTTGTTTTCAGTGTTCAGAAAAAAAAAACACGCAGAAACAAATTTGTAATACAAAAAGCCCTCTATTACTTTGAACTGGGCAGGTAAAGTCCTAGATATGCAAAAAAGAAAATGTGTCCAGATTTATTTTACTGGTAGTCTTATAACATAAAAAGAAAAAGCATTTCAGGGGTTTCAAAAGGTCCCCTTTCATTAGAACTATAAATCACAAATGAAAGGTTGTCATCACTATTCAGTACTGATTGTTGTGTATACAGTTTAATAACCAAATAAAGATATGTCAGAAAAATAGATAATAAAACAATAATGTATAGGAGTACACTATACAGTATTGGGGAGTCTAATAAAAAAAGCCTTGCATGGAAATTCTTAGTTCAAGAATAAATTTAACATACAATTTTAACAGTTGATATTAGGTGTGATAAATATTGGTACCTAAAAATTATTTTAAGGGTTCTTCCGAGGTCAAAAGCTTGAGAAAGATAGATAAGACTATAAATACGGTAAAGCATATGATAAATAGTTATGTAAGTCAAGGCAGCCTATCACAGACTGTTGTAGAGGTTTATGAAATCTGTGGTGAACCACAGAATTCTTGGCGTGTTAAACTTAATTTAAGCATAATCTAGTTTGTTTAAAAAGTTTCTAATTAAAAGATTGTAAATGTTACTTTAAGCTATCATTAGGGTGTTTCAAATATCAAGGTTTAATCACTTGATTAATTACAACAAGCTCATTATAGAACAAGGGTTGAAGGTGAAGGAAATTGTTAATTTGTTGGAAATTGTTTAGAAGCAAAAGAAAGAAAATAGATTTTGCATTTCCCTAGAGAAGACCAACGTGAGGTCCTGTTCTTTCTTGATGATTCATATGGCTCAAAGTTTATGTGTGGCTTACAAACAGCTTAAAATGTTCACAAGACAGAACAACTCTAGAGCTGAAGCTGGGTGGATTATAAGACCCACAATCCAACATTACACATAAAATACAATAGTTGCCGCCTTACAATGACCAAGGCACACTTCCAAACACCACAGCCGGATTCTTACTGCAGAAGCAGCAGAGCTTGATGAAGAACAGTCTGCTGATTGGACAATACAGGAAAAGCAGGTGCTTTATAACCTTAGTTATGAGATCTAACCCTCCTCCCTCCTCTTTTGATGCAGGCTATCCGATTCCAACTATGAAGGCTGACTTATAGCTGCAGGTTTTCTCAGCTGTGAGTATTTTCCACAGTCAAGCAATGGCAAGAGGAATGCAAAGGCTGACACCCCCTTATGCATTCCTACTGCCAGTGCTCGTCTTGGGAAAGTGCTCACAGCCAAGACAAGCTGACGTGGTGAATCAGTCGTCTCCTTGATAGCTGTTGTCAGCCGTTGGTTGAATGATGCTGAGCATCATTTACCCAAAAGACTAAGGACATATAGGGGGTTATTTACTAAAGGCAAATCCACTTTGCACTGCAAGTGCACTTGAAAGTGCACTGAAAGTGCACTTGGAAGTGCAGTCGCTTTAAATCTAAGGGGTAGATCTGAAATGAGTGGAAGCTCTGCTGATTTGATCATCCAATCATGTGCAAGCTAAAATGTTGTTTTTTATTTTCCTTGCATGTCCCCCTCGGATCTACAGCGACTTTACTTCCAAGTGCACTTTAAGTGCACTTTCAAGTGCACTTGCAGTGCAAAATGGATTTACCTTTCCTAAATAACCCCCATAGTGATGGAAAGGGGAACTGCACCAGAGAGTAAGTATTGCATTTGAAGTTGTTATTGCTTTACCTAAGGCGGGGTTATGCATTTTCTAACTATAAATTTGAGCTGTACTTTAAAATTATACTTACCTTTACAGTTCTATAATGAAGATCTAGTGTTGTGGAGTTCATGTACAACCCTTACCAGCAGCAGGGTACAACAGGTCTTCTAGAGCCCTGGACAGGAGAGTACTGCCTAATGGAAGAACTATTCTAATATGTCTAGCTTTCACATCACAACTACACACATAAGTATCAAATAGATATAATATTACTAGGTCTCATATGCCTCGTTTCCACTGAGCGGATCTGTTCGGTACGGTACGCTATTTGGTACGCTATTTTGAAAGCGGCCCATACAACCGAACCGCACCATTCTGGGTCCTGCTTCAGATGTGGGGGCCAAAGAAAATGGTACGGTTTGGTTAGGGCCGGGCTACGATACATTCCACTGATTGGTGAACGTGTGACGCCATGCTAGGCATTTTTTCTAAACCTATGTATGGCCCCTGGCGGTCCGACTTGCAGTGGAAACGCTCACCTGAATAGGCCGGACAATTCTAGGCCATCCAAACTGTACCGACCCGAACCGATCCGCTCAGTGGAAACGAGGCAATATACATCTATTAACCCCAGAGTAAGGCTAGAAAAGCAGAAAAGAATATCTAGCAGAACATATTGCTTTTCATAGCTATCCCTTTATTATTACTTTCACCATTTTCATAAGACAAGTTGACATAGAAAAAAAAAAGTAAATTAAGTCTTAAAATTTGAGTAATAAAATATCATCTGACTTCAAAGGTTCCTACAAGTCTCCCGCACTAATCTGCTTTACAATTGCCTGCCAGGTATGAAGAGATAGTAGAAGATTTTATGATTGTATCTGTTTCCACAAGTTTTATGTTTCTACAATTACTGACTAGTGTCAACAGCTTGCAGCATTTTGCTCTAGGATTTATAAATGGCACACATAAAACATTATCCTAGGCATGGCTAATACCGTTAACATCCAATTTGTCTTGTTTTACATGCTTAATGCTTTCCCTTGCAGACATACCATCAAGATACATTGGACATGTGTATTTATAGGGCAATAAATGTCTAAACTGTTACAATGTATTGGAGGAAACAAGCAAAAGTCAATCTTGCTAAGCCTGGGGCTTACAGTTTTGTGATTCCAATGACAGAGGACAGTAGTGTGGAAGACCACCTATCCAGTAGCAGAAATTAGAATCCCAAGAAGGATGGTAGGTGGGGTCAGTGCTGTACTTGGTTTGTTTCTGGATGATTTCATTTTTTAAGTGCGATATTTAAAAAATAATCCCAATCACTAAAGTGTCATATAAGTTTTTAAGCTTTAACATTTTAATGTAAATGTATATATATATATATATATATATATATATATATATATATATATATATACATATACAGATCTTGAGATCAATTTACGAATCTTTTAAATGGGATCATTGTAATAGCAACTGTATCATTGGGAGTTCTCTAAAGAAGAAACACGGCCATACAATGAACTTGGATGAAAAGTAATTCAATCTTAAACTGCATAAGGGGTTCTTTACTTTTGGAGCGGTAAGGATATAGAACTACCTTAAACAGTTGGTGGTGTCAGCGGGGAGTTTGCATAAATTAGACAAACTTTTAGATGTGTTTTGTAGGGAACACAATGTACAGGTTTACTGAGAATGATAATAGCATGGACACACACACACTCGGGTTGCACTGGGTGGACCTGTGTCATTATTCAATCTTACCAACTATGTAACTATGTAATCTTTAATATCTTAAAATCAACTGCTCTCCTAAAAATAATACTTGGTGATCCTGCCATAACGGTGCCTTGTTCAGGCACTTCTTATTAACCGCTTGCCGACCGGCTCACGCCGATGTACGTCGGCAGAAGAGAACGTACAGGCATATTAACGTACCTGTACATTGCCCTTTTAGAAGTTGTTTGCTGGCGTGCGAGCGGGTCCCGCGGACTTAATGTCCGCGGGGATTGCCGCGATCGTCTCATGGAGAGGAAGAATGGGGAAATGCTGATGAAATGCTGATGTAAACAAGCATTTCCCTGTTCTGCCTAGTGACACTGTCACTGATCATAGCTCCCTGTGATCAGGAGCGGTGATTAGTGTCGTGTCACACATAGCCCCCACCCTCACAGTTAGAATCACTCCCTAGGACACACTTAACCCCTACAGCGCCACCTAGTGGTTAACCCCTTCACTGCCAGTGACATTTACACAGTAATCAATGCATTTTTAAACGCACTGATCGCTGTATAAATGTGAATGGTCCCAAAACAGCGCCAAAAGTATTCGATCTGTGAGCCATAATGTCGCAGTCATGATAAAAATCGCTGATCGCCACCATTGCTAGTAAAAAAAAATATTAATAAAAATGCCATAAAACTATCCCCTATTTTGTAGACGCTATAACTTTTGCGCAAACCAATCAATAAACACCTAGTGCAATTTTTTTATTACCAAAAATAAGTAGAAGAATACGTATTGGCCTAAACTGAGGAAAAAAACAAAAACATTTTATATATTTTTCTGGGATATTTATTATAGCAAAAAGTAAAAATAATGCGTTTTTTTTTTCAAAATTGTTGCTATTTTTTTTTTTATAGCGCAAAAAATAAAAACCGCAGAGGTGATCAAATACCACCAAAAGAAAGCTTTATTTGTGGGGAAAAAAGGACGTCAATTTTGTTTGGGAGCCACGTTGCACGACCGCGCAATTGTCAGTTAAAGCGACGCAGTGCCGAATCGCAAAAAGTGCTTTGGTCTTTTGCCAGCCAAATTGTCTGGGGCTGAATTGGTAAAGGGTGACAGCACTCTGTCCCTGATGCCCAGTTGTGCTACTGCTTTGTGAGCTTGTCACATAGGTTTTCCAATGAGGACATGCAAGGAAAACATAAAACAGCATTTTAGCTTGCACATGATTGGATGATAAAATCAGAAGAGCTTCCCCTCATTTCAGATCTACCCCTCAGATTTACAACGACTGCACTTCCAAGTGCACTTTCAGTGCAATTTCAAGTGCACATTGCACTTGTAGTGCAAAATGGATTTGCCTTTCGTAAATAAACCCTAAAACCTATGAGTGCCTTCCATTAGCAAACAGGCAACAAGTGCAAAAAGGATAGGGTATCACTGGAAAAACTTTATAGATCGTCATACCAGGGCTGAATATGTAGCTATTATTTCACATTGAGTCTAGCCACACAACCCTCCAGCTAAAATGAAATTGATAATTGGGAGCCTAGCCTCCCTGACGGTTTTCCCGAGTGTGGCTCGGGGTTAAATTTCAGCACCATTAGCGGTAACCCCGAGCCACACTCGGGATTACATTGCAGGATCCTAGTGCGGTGTTACTTACCTTGTCCCCAGGATCCTGCGATGTCCCCCGCTGTGTCTGCGGGCTCCGTTCCCTGCTAGCGTTGCAATGCACGGGGGCGGAGCCTGGTGGCAAATTCAAAAAAAATGTAAAATCATAGCACATACAGTACTGTAATCTTACAGATTACAGTACTGTATGAAATTATTTCACATTCCCTTTGTCCCCAGTGCTTTGTCCAATGTCCTGCATGCAGTTTTATATGATATATACTGTTCTTTCTGCCTGGAAACTTGAGATTGTCCATAGCAACCAAAAAGTGTCCCTTTACCTCAAAAGTGGCTTTAGACCAGCTAGAAAACAGCGATAGTAAACTAGAACACTTGCAGAATTGAGCGATAGTGAATCGTGGGGAAATTAAATTTATTATTATTATATTATTATTTTTTTTAATTATTTATATTTATTTATTATATTATAATTTATGTTTTTGTGTTTAAAACTTCATCATACCCGGGATATCTACTAGACTCTTGGTGGACAGATTTAAGTGTGTTATTGTTAAGAATTACAGGCCTACAATATAAAACACCAAATTTCCATGCAAAATAATTGTACCGCTTTCAACACCTAAAATCCGAAATAATCATACCGCCTGGGAGGTTAAATGTTTTTTCAAATATTACATGGCACTAATTTCATTAAGACCCCATTCACACTGAGGCGGTTCTCAGGCATTTTAGCACAAGAAACAGCCTCTAAATAGTGCCTGAAAACCGCCTCCTATTAATTTGATGGTGTCTTTTTACACTGAGGCGGTGCGCTTGCGGGACGTTAGGAAAAGTCCTGCAAGCAGCATCTTTGGGGCAGTTTGGGAGCGCTGTATACACTCTCAAAACGCCCTGCCTGTTGAAATGAATGGGCAGCGCTTCCAAAATGCCTGAAAAGTGCTTCGGAAGTGCCGCAACACTGGCATTTTTAACCCCTTCTTTGGGGCTAAAAGCGCCCCGCTAGCGAGCGAAAAGTGGCGCAAAGGCGCCGATTAAACAACGGTAAAGCGCCGTTACAACGCATGTCGCTTTACCACTAATGGCCAGCCCTTTCAGTGTGAAATTTATAAAATACAAAATAATGAAAAGCTAGACATACCAAAATAAAGACTAAATGATTGGTAGCATTGTACTTTTCACCAACAATACGTAAATATTTCAACTAATACAAATAAGGGTTTTCGTCAGAAAGCTGAGCTAGAATTGGCCCCTGGGAAAAATAACCATTTAGCATTGAGTTTGTCCGTCGTTGTTAACTAATGAGAAAGCTTTAACAGATTTTGCTTCTGTTCCATTTTAGCAATCTAACCTTACTTTAAAAATATTTTCATACACATGCTCAGAAAACAATTAAAACTTTCTGCCTGTATTAAGGGTGTTTTAGATTTTGTCAGGGCCATTTTTTATACTTTGGCTTTAGCCTAATGATTTGTTTCCTTTAAAAAAAAAAATAAAAGCACCTACATATTTCTGTCATTGTACTGGGTATAGACTACTTAAGAAAACAACAGATTAAACATATTTTATGTACTTAGTAGCACAGCGAAGGTTCCAGTTTCCTGAAATGGGCAATGCATTATACTTCTTAAAGCATCTTCCAGCTTGGGCTCTGAAAGGTGAAAGGTCAAAGTAAAGCCTAGTAATCTACTATGTCTTAACAAAGCTCTGGGAGGTTTATTGCTGCTTCTGTTGTATAATAGAGAGCTTTTTTGGTAAGTGTCTGGGAACCTGAGTTTGACATCCTGTAACTATTTGGAAAGAGATTTTCTCTTGGTAATACTTTAGCATACAATAGGGGAGGAAAAGATGGCTTAATACAAAAAAATGTATACGACTAAGAATTAAAACTAATTTACTTATTGTATATGTTTATATACTGTAGCACTAAGAGGTCTCTTTATAAATACAGGAAAAAGAAAGGTCTCCACACATTGGAGAACCTGACAACAGAGCCAAACCATTTCATTCTTTCTTTTTTTATATAATAAAGTTTTTGTTTTTTTTTAATATTCTGGTAAATTTAAACAAGAAAACCAGTTGGGTCACTCTAGGCACCATGGAGTTTCACTTCTTGTCAGGAACCTAATTAAAAGAATGTGCATGCACATAGGAATGCACGCACACACAGCAGAAGGCTTGTGGACGCACTTGCATGTCTACCACAGATACTGGCACCCAATGGACTATGTAAACCTAAGTCCTGCATGGGATCATTTCTGGATTGTCTTTGAACTTGTATCTGTTTTCCTTCATCCTGAATCCTGCTTGACTCTGTTATTGACTCAGCTTTTGTCTGACCTGCCTCTGGATTACCCCTGCCTGTTTGTGTCTACTGCCCACTTGTGCTATCGATCTTGGCCTGGACTCTGGACCAAGTACAGTACATTGCCAACCTCTGCTCATCTATGGCCTTGATCGTGCTCGTCCTTTGGTGCCTTCCTGCCCAGCTATTTCTGAATTCGGCTTGTGACCCCGACTCTGGTCTCTACTTGTCTGGGTGAAGTTAGGGAGCCCTCATCAGTGCATCACGTGATGCCTCTTCGTATGTCCAGGAAGTGAGCCCACGACAAGTAAAGGCGCAAGGGATCTCCTTGGCCTGGTGGCCGTAATACAGTGTGAAGTCCTTGGAACCTTGGAAGAAATACATGCGCGCTTCAGCGCCAACATCGAGGGAGGCTACAGATTGTATAGACATTAGCAATAAGTCCAGTATTCAGAGTCGACTAATCGCATTGAACATCATCACAAACGGGTATCGTATGACCGGCCCCCATACCCTAAAATATCACAGATATGGTGTTAGATACGGGGCATCAATCTAGGTCTATTTAACCCGATTAACCATATCATTCACAAGTGTGTTAAGGATCAGAATAGTGTTTATGCTTCCATTCCTGGTTAGACCCAATTAGGACATAGCATCAATCTGATCCACAGGAAGTAGTTAATCTTCCCCACGATAATACTGGCTCTCCTCCTTGGGATATTTTACGAGCATTGGTCTCCCTGTGAACATACAAGATACCTAATGTTTATATCCTTGTACTAATCCAGATTATTTATCTATGTCCATATCAGTAACATTATTGCCAACTGTTGCCTCAAAAACCAACTATTCCCATGGACTACACTTTTTACAATAATTAAGGAAGCAATAATTCATATTCGCTCCTGGAATTACAGCCATTTGTATTCCAAACCAGGAACCAGATTTCATCTCTCCTCCCCCACTTTCTATTAACATCTTTTGAACTTGAGTCTTCCAGGGACCCCTGTGAGGATACCCATGCCATTAATTCATCATTTTTATTATTAATACCTGTACAACATATTGATCATGGCATGGACATCCACACATAGATCTTTGGCGTCCGGATGTTTATTTACGTGTAGTGTATTGTTATTGTTATTGTTGTCGTTGTCTTGTACTGTGTGTTGCCATATCTGGAGACTATATGACACAGTAGTCTCTAGATATATGTCATGTTATTAGTGTCTTAAACATTTACCTCCCATTGTGCAGATTTGTGATTTTATTAATCAATAAATGCTTTACATAATTTTCTATTTTTCCATACATTGTATGCTATGTCACTCATTTGGTCCTCTGGTCTATTACTATCTTGGTAATGACAATTTAGTTTTTTTTGTTAGATAATCACTGCACAGCTGCTTACCCGGCACCAGCGATCCGAAGTTCAAGTCTTACATTGCAGCTTCCTGGCACCTGAACCCTTCCATTGCCCTAGCAGACCCAGTCTCAATTTTCTGGGGTGCTTAGAGGGGAATTGTGCAAGGGGCCACCCCTTATCATCTCAACTTTCTTTTGTCCATCTGTGAAGATTCATCCAGGTCATAGTATAGATATTAGTAGATAGTCACATTCAGCTGGATTTGTTCTCTATTGTTGAAGACATTTTACAGAGTCAGGCAGAAATGTGATGCACAGAGAAGGAAGAGTAGATATATAAAGCCACATACATTCAACCTTCTCAGGAATAGTTCTGAAAGCCCAATTCTTGCCATTTTTTTTAAAGACATAGGAATAGTAAATACTTCTCCCAAGTTTTTACCTCTGACCATAATCCCATTGGAGAAAGTCCATCACACTTCCTGTCCCTGTGACAGCAAGACATGAAATTGGATGAGCAGTGGTCACTAGACGGTAATCTGACCAAAGTTCTAACCCATCACCATTTACCTGAATAAGGTGTTTTGTGTAGCATGTGTTCCTATTGGAGAGTTTTCCCACTACCTCCTGTCCCAACAGAGGACACAGTGGGGTTGATTTACTAAAGGCAAATAGTCTGTGCACATTGCAAAGTGCAGTTTCACTCTGCAAGAGCAGTTGCTCCAGAGCTTAGTAAATCAGCAGAATTTCTGTTGACAACCATCATCCAATCATGTGCAAGCAAAAATGCTGTTTGTTCTTATCTTCCATGCACATGATTGGGTATTCTTTTCAAAGTGAAGTTTTCCTCATTTAAGTCCTGGAGAAACTGCACTTGCGAAGAGCAACTGTGCTTTACAGTGTGCACAGTCTATTTGCTTTTAGTAAATTAACCCCAGTGTGCAAATCAAAATCTGACATACGTTCGATCCCTTTATAAGCCTGCTCAACTAAAAAAAAAAAAAAAAAAAGTTTTTGCAGTAGTTGGACTTAAATGTGGTTATGGAAGGTTGCAACTTTTGCGTTAAACATGGTTCAGACAATCTGCAGAAGAGGCAGTATGGGAGTCACCATCTTGGGAAGAAAGAGGTGTATAATGTGTAGTTTAAAGAAGCCTTTTTCAACCAGGGAGCCATGGCACCCTGGGGTGCCTTCTGGGTTCTTCAAGGGTGCCTTGGCAAAATGCCTAAAAATTTCCACAAACTTCCCAAAAAATGTCAATAAGCCAGCAAGTGGATCAAGCCTGCCTTTTTGTTACACAGAGCCACAGGTTTTCATAGTGCAGCATTTTAACCTTGGGCAACGCACCGGCCAATCACTTGCATCCCAACAACCAATGATGTCATTGGTTAAGAAGAAGGATGTTGGGGATCTGCACAGCATCCTTGTTTGACCCCCCCCCCCCAGCACTGGGGTCATGCTGGAAAAAAAGGGAAAGGAACTGATGGAGAAGAGAAACACTAGAATACTAGTCAGTACCAGTTTGCAAAGGTGGAGGAATAAATCACCTCTAATGCTGGGTGACCCACGTGTTTGTATTCTGCTGCAAATTTTAAAACTATTACTTTCATTTTTACATTTTAGAATGGGGTGCCTTGAGATTGTGTATAATTTTAAAGGGTGACTTGACTGAGAAAAGATTGAGAAAAACTGGTTTATGGCGATTTAGCTTTCTTTTACTACTTACTGAGATACCTACCTAGAACAATCACAGGTGTTCAATTAATGACACTTCATCAAAACACTTAATACATACGGTACATGTTTGTCCCAAGTTACTGGGGTTGACTTATGCCGCGTACACACGACCGGACTTTCCAGGCAGAAAATGTCTGACGGAACCATTCCATCGGACATTCCGATCGTGTTTGGGCTTCATCTGACCTTTTCTTTTGAAAATTCAGACGGACCTAGAAATAGAACAGGTTTCAAATCTTTCCGACGGACTCAGTTCCTATCGGGAAAACCGCTCATCTGTATGCTAGTCTGACGGACCAAGAACGACGCAAGGGCAGCTATTGGCTACTGGCTGTTGAACTTCCTTTTTCTAGTCCCGTCGTACGGCATCACGTTCTAAACGAACGGACTTTGGTGTGATCGTGTGTAGGCACGTCCATTTCAGCGGAACTCCGTCGGAAAGACCGTCAGACTTCAGTCCGACGGAAAGATCGATTGTGTGTACACGGCATTACTAATGGCAAATAGACTGTTCACTTTGCAAGGTAATTTTCCCCAAAGTGTAGTGAATGAGATGAAGATCTTCTGACTTCTATCATCCAATCTTGTGCAAGCAAAAAAGTTTTTTTTTTAAATTATTTTCTAGGCATGTGATTGGGTATTCTTTGCACACTGAAATTTAACTACATTCACTAAGCTCTGGGAAAAGATTTCCTTGCAAAGTGCAGCTTGCCTTGCAAAGTCAACGGCCTGTTTGCATTTAGTAAATCAACCTCTCTGCCTCACCAAGTATTTAAGGAAGGATGACGACAAAAGAGCTGCAGCTTACACTTTCAAAATCCGTGGAATTTCCAATGTTTCTTCCAGACATATTTTAATATTAAGATCTTGTAGTGTTGCTGCAAGAAAGGACAGCAGAGCCATCCCTGTACTTTGCCGGTCAGTTCGTTTTGATTTATTACTATGCTAATGCTCTAGGACCACATGTGAGTGTTTGTGATGGCTGGATAGTAAGCCACGGACTTACTAATGTATAAATAAATAGGACATCTGTTTAGATTACACCAACTTGCATGAATTTGGTACAATAACTTTGGGAAAGCTCTTTCCAAATATCATGACAGAAACTGAGCCCTCGAAAAGTGAGACATTTTACAACAGTTCGTTTATCAGATTGGACACATGTATCAGGATTGTCAAGATATCAATCGGGGACATGATATGGAAAATCTGACAATAAAATACTCTCATAATGTAATTGCAATTCCTTCAGTCATTCAATTCAGAGTTATAGAGTGGTAGTGAGATAGAGCAGAGTTTACCTTATGGGACATTTGAGAAGATCTCTAATTGCTTGCTGTATCATATTTTCATAATTCATCACATTTTATATAAGTCCCTCCTGTATTCTGATCTGGTATCTGTGTATCACAGCCCACCCCAAAACAGAGTAATAGTTGAAGTTTTCTCTGACATTTCAGGTCCAACTCAATCAGTCAAACAATCTAACCAGCTTGCATTCCTAGTAGCCTGACTGCACTTTTCAAATGTATTTAGCAAAACTTTACCTATAAAAACAAGATAAAAAAAAATATGTTCTTGAACAAGGAACATACATTCCACATTAATAATTATGATACCATCATTAGTGTGTGCTGTAAATTTCCCCCAGCATTGCTCCTGTTTCTTCTTGCCAGAGGCTGCCATTTTGCTGAAGACCAGAGCCCCTGAGTAAATATTTAGGCTGTCAGCAGATCGGCCTCTAGTGGCTCTGATTTTCAGCACAGTGCCAAAAAAAAGAGAGAAACTGAGCATGTGCAGTGCAGGGTGAGGCAGTGTATTACCGGGTTTTAAACAGAATAGAAATTTATTTTGAATGTTTGACATAGCAAAAGGTGCCAGCCTGATATGATCTATTCTAGGAGGACTTAATTTTCTGATCAAAATTCCACTTTAACCACTTCAATACCAGGCACTTACACCCCCTTCCTGCCCAGGCCAATTTTTAGCTTTCAGAGCTGTCGCACTTTGAATGACAATTGCGCGGTCATGCTGCACTGTACCCAAAATAATTTTTTTTATCCTTTTGTTACCACAAATAGAGCTTTCTTTTGGTGGTTTTTGATCACTGCTGGGGTTTTTATTTTTTGCGCAACAAATAAAAAAAGGCCAAACCTTTAGAAAAAAAACAGTTTTTCTTTGTTTCTGTTATAAAATTTTGTAAATAAGTAAGTTTTCTCCTTCACTGACGGTCACTGATGAGGCTACCCTGACGGCATTGATAAGACGGCACTGATGAAGTGGCACTGATGGGCTCTGATAATGGGCACTGATAGGCGGCACTGATGGGCAATGATAGGTGGCACTGGTATGCAACACTGATGGGCACTGATAGGTGGCACTGATGGGCATTCATAGGCAGCACTGATGGGCACTGAAAGGCTGCACTAATGGGTACTTATGGGTTGCACTGATAGGTGCCACCCATGGGCACTGATGGACACTGATAGATGGGCACTAATGAGCACAGGTAATAACTGATAGGTGGCATTGATGGACACTGATGGGTGGCACTGCTGGGCATCACTGATGAGGAGACATCTGGCAGGCATTCGTAGTGGGCATTGACTACACTGGTAGTGTAAAGCAAGCCAGGAAGATATTTTGTATTTTTGGGTGTAGTGGTCCCGCCATCAAACAAAAAGCATGTAATTGCCATAAAATACACTATATTACCAAAAGTATTGAGGCGCCTGCCTTTACACACACATTAACTTTAATTACATACCAGTCTTGGTCCGTAGGGTTCAATATTGAGTTGGCCCACCCTTTGCAGCTATAACAGCTTCAACTCTTCTGGGAAGGCTGTACCGTCCACTAATTTTAGGAGTGTGTCTATGGGAATGTTTGACCATTCTTCCAGAAGCGGATTTGTGAGGTCAGGCACTGATGTTGGATGAGAAGGCCTGGCTCACAATCTCCATTCTAAATCATTCCAAAGGTGTTCTATCGGGTTGAGGTCAGGACTCCTGTGTAAATCAAGGAAGTGAACAGGCAGCGGTTCAGCTGCCCGGATTTAAAATGGCTGCAGCCAGACTCAGTGGAGGGAGATTTCTGCAGCATATTTGGCAAGCACAGAATCACAGTATATATAAAATAATATGCAAAGTGGTTGGAGGGAAGCTTCAGAATGGCAAATGCGTTTTTTTTTACAAAGTATGTAAGAAGACTGCAGTTCCTCTTTAACTTTGACAAGGCATGCTCATAACACAAGTTATGCATTTTTTAGGGCCAGCATCCAATTTAGCTAAAGGAAATTTGGTTGTTACTATTAGATTTAAAAAAAACATTTCAATCTTTGACCTTGGATTTTTTTTCGCTCGCTCTGCTTGAAAGTCATTGTCAAATCAGACCCCTTTAAATCTTAGTTAATCGAACAAACGTTTTGAAAATGAGAACTTTTGAATAAAATGTCTACAAGTGTAAGGCCAGTTTTAGGCAAATTACATACTGATTGCAAGATTTCTTGGGAACAGATTTAACAGCCATGCATTATATGGGATCAAAGTCTCCCCGTGCACAAGCTTCCAAACGGCTGGTCATGCTGAGAGTTAGATCTCCATAACAACTCGCTATTCTGAAGGTTCTTTAACAGCTTCAGCCCCGGAAGATTTGGCTGGTCAATGACCGGGCCATTTTTTGCGATTCGGCACTGCATCGCTTTAAATGACAATTACACGGTCGTGCGACACGGTATCAAACAAAATTGACGTCCTTTTTTTCCCACAAATAGAGCTTTATTTTGGTGGTATTTGATCACCTCTGCGGTTTTTATTTTTTGCGCTATAAACAAAAGAAGAGCGACAATTTTGAAAAAAAACACAATATCTCTTACTTTTTGCTATAATAAATATTCCGCATTTTTTTATATATATATTTTTTCCTCAGTTTAGGCTGATATATATTCTTTTACATATTTTTGATAAAAAAATCACAATAAGTGTATAATGATTGGTTTGTGCAAAAGTTATAGCATTTACAAAATAGGGGATAGTTTTATGGCACTTTTATTACTATTTTTTTTTTTACTAGTAATGGCGGCAATCTGCGATTTTATTGGGACTGCAACATTATGGCAGACACATCGAACACGTTTGACACATTTTTTAAACCATTGACAATTATACTGCGATCAGTGCTATAAAAATGCCCTGATTATTGTGTAAATGTCACTGGCAGGGAAGGGGTTAACACTAGGGGGCGATCAAAGGGTTAACTGTGTTCCCTAGTGTGTGTTCTAACTGTAGGGGGAGGGTGGGACTGTCTAGGCGGAGAGAGAGATCGGTGTTCATACTTAGTATGAACACACTATCTGTCTCCTCTTCCCTGAAAGAACCGGGATTTGTGAGCTTACACACACAGATCCCGATTCTTGCTCTGTCACGAGCGATCGTGCCCGGCGGGCACTTGCACTCACACGCTGCGGGCGCGCGCACCCCCCCTAGTTGCCCAAAGGTGAAGCAAAGTACGGTAACGTCGTTTCGCCTAGCCGTGCCTTTCTACCGAAGTGAAACTGTGGTGACTGGTTTGCAAGCGTTTAATAGTACTTGATTTAAAAGCGAAAATGAATAAAATAAGACCGCGAGGGAAATGTCCAAGCCATTTTTTCCTCATCTGGATCATTTGGTTTTAGGAAGAGCCGCCTGGGGGATTGCAGTGCAAAGGTTTGGAAAGTTGGGGCTTTTTACAGCCTTGCAGGCTCTCATCCAAGGAAGCAATTACTATGACATTTAAACAAAATAACATTTATTTTTATGGACAGAGGGATCATTTACTATGTGATACTCATTCTTTGTTTTTTCTTTATCAAATATTGTTTTTCGTATCCATTATAATCAGAGCTCTGTCTTATATTGTGCATGTCGTTACAGAGCAATTCTAGGATGACAAATTGCTAGTCGGGTCACTGTGGATAAGTGAGCTCATTAATATAGTGGAGGACCAAGAAATGATTATGTTTTCATCTTCTCAAAACGTTCTGGAAGATAGCTTACAACATTGTGCTAATTACTTAGTTGAACCCAGGGGAAAGTTTAGAGGTCATATCTTGTTTTATTCAGAATCTGGCAATGTGTACCTCTCCAGATGTTGTTGTACTATAAGTCTCAGCAACAGATGTGGAGAAACACGTTATCTTGGACCGTGTTGGTGGCCTGTCTGTCTATAGACAAGGCCATTCTCTAAATTCCCACTCGGTCTGAAATATTAGGCCCTGAAATACATAAAGATTTTTTGTTTCCCATACAGACCATAGTAGAAGCAGAACTATGAAACTATAAAACAGTACACATGTGATGTAGGCCAATAAGGCCAGGCTCCTTGCTTTGCTAAGTACCCCTGGAACATTTTTTTTTTAACCACTTGCCAACAAGCAGTGTAACATTGACTGCTGGCCAGGCTTTGTTGTTCCCAAGTGAAGTACCCGTACGTCGTGGATGAACTTCCTGGTTTACAGGTGCGTGCACGCCCCCTGCTTCTCATGCTGTGGTTGGACACAGCATGAGTTTATCAGCAGCCAATGATTTTGGGATCCCGTGATGGTGCAGTTAATGTAGCAACAAAAAGTTCCAAAACAGAGTTGCAGTTGCAATTCCTAGTTGTGTTGCATGTACCTGGCTGCTCTTGATCCAAGCTAGAGGTATTGGGGTGCTCCTGGCTGTTTTTGCTGGCTCTAAACTGTCCCCTGGTCTCAGACATGTAAAGTATTGCGCCTTACTGTCCTCTCTATAGCCTTGGAGTATGTTGAATGGAAAGTACTCACTCAGTCCCTTTAATTAGCTCCTTGAATCCAAAGGTCTGACTGCTGTACAAGCTGATTCTGGCCTTTTGGCTAAGATCAAGTGTAGTATCTGTTCTTATCAGTTTCCAGAGGAGGCGCTATGCAACTTCCGAGTGTAGGTAGGACACATGCAAATCCAATAGTGTAATTGGACCTAGAAAGACGCTTTGGCAGTGCCGGTGTCTGGACGCCCACCGAGACGTCCGGAAGAGTTTTCCCGGTGAGGATGGGTGCTGCATCTGGGTCTGATCCAGAGGGTCAGGTCCCTGGCCTTCTGGCCTAGATTGGGGTAGCTCTAGCTACAGTTTTTCAGAACAGAACACTGGATCCTCTCTATGAGGGGGGGAGGAGCGGTTAGTAATTCCGAATGTGATTAGGAAGGAGTGATGGGAGCGATGGTGGGGCCTGATGGTAAAGGGCTCTCACCAAGCTCCCAGAACTTCATGCCTTTCTGCCTGGAGTGGGGCTGTTGGTCACGGCTGGGGTTTGAAAGCCTATGGAGTATGTGCCCCTGGAGTGGCAGTCCAGGGGTGCCTAAAAATCACTGAGTGAGAGTCACTTTGGTTTGAGGCACCACGGTCACTGCATCATATGACACGCTTTTTTTAACACCTGCCTCTTGGGCCGGGCCTTTTGGCTAGGGCCAGAGGAATTTTTTATTCCTGGCCGGAGGGCTTGGTCATTGCTTCACACAATGGCCACCTTTTCACTCTCCTCTCCTCTTATTCCTTTCCCACTTTATTTTATTTATTACCTGTGTTTGTCACCTTTTTGTATTTTTGTGTTGTACACGGTTTGTTGCACTGTGTGATGAGTAGGGTTGCAGGTCCTCGGGCCTGCCCTGAAAGTCTTGGGAGGGGGTGGACATGGCCTTTTGGCTTAGTTCGCTCTCTCTCATGGGGTCTCCCTTCGGGGGAGCCTCACCTAGTACTTGGGTGGGTCTGTTTCGGCAGGCCCTCCAGAGAACGGGGTCCGTCTGGTATCAGCCAGATGGACCAAGTGTAAGTACCCTTGTCCCCGTCTAGAGCCTAACACCCCGGGGGATTCAGGGCAAGGTCCTCTGATTTTTGAGGACTTGTGTACCCGTTGCACTTTTTTGTGTTTCACTCTTTATATGTGTGCACATTTTTTTGGCACCGGGTAAGGTTTTTGGGTGTGTTTGCACGCCATGGGCTTTCAAAAAAAAAAGAATAAAACAAGCTGATTCTGGATCCCTGGATGTCTGCAGTTAAGCCAAGCTGAGACTGGACTGGCAAAGACATGCCTCCCAACATTTTGAGATGGGAATGAGGGACACCTACTAGCAAACGTATGTAGGCATAGGACACGCCCCCTGCCACACCCTCTAAAAGGAGAATTGACCAAAACAAAAGGTTGATTAAATCCACGAGGGCTTTTTATTACCATTACTATTCCTTTATATCGGCTTTTAAAATTTACAAATGCACCAATTTAGAATTTGGATGAAAGGTTTAGCACTGGAAAACACTTTTTGAAAGATAAAAAGTGCATTTTATATACAGCTATATAGATCAGACCAAAAAGAGGGACAAATGAAGCGAAACAAGGGACAGAGGGGCACTGCTCCAAATCAGGGACAGTCCCTTGAAATCAGGGACAGTTGGGAGCTATGGCAAAGGGTGTGAGGCTTCCAGCTCTGCTAACTTCCTCTCCTGGTCTTTCTTCTGCCCCGGGGCAAAGCCCCCCAGCACAGAGATCCCTCCAGAGGACTGGACCTTGGACTCTGCTCCTAGCCTCCTTCCCTAGTGACAGACTGATTGTGCCTGAGCAATACCATCCCATGGACTTGAATGAGATGTACCCATGGGACTTAAAGCAGTAATAAACCTAAAACCAAAAATGTAATATGTTGTAGCTTATCGATCATTAGATGTGGTGACTGCATTTGTTTTCTTTTCTTTGGCTTTTTTCTCTCGGTTTTTACCTGGTGATCTGACTCGTAGCACACCTCCTGTATTACTGAGACACAACTCTGGAGCAATAAGCACAGGAGGCACAGCAGAAAGCAGCATTGTCAGTCGGGGGGGTCTTTAATTGTAATAGGAGATTTTGATCCAGTAAAAATTGAAGCCAAACTTCTGCTCAAGCTTTGCAGTCAATTACAGGATAAAGGTTTTGCATGAATATATAAAAGCTGATCATTTAAATCACCCCTGCCAGTGTTAAAGAGGAACTGCAGTCTGCTCACATAATTTGTAATAAAAACATCTTTGCCATTCTGAAGCTTCCCTCCAACCAAGTATGGCTGCAGCCATTTTAACTGTGGGTAGCTGAAGCTGCTGCCAGTTCACTTCCTGGATTTACACAGACACACAGGAGGCACACCTCCAGCTCTGCAGCCCTGCAGCTCTCATTGGCCCTACCTAGTATGACTCACCCCCCCCTCCCTTCCTAGCAAACTCTCATGAGAGTGAGAGAGAGAGAGAGAGCTGTGCGTGATGTCATAAGCCTAGGCTTTTTTACCAGATAAGAAACAGGAAGTGGGCTGTAAATGGTGTTTACTGGCAAAAAAAATAATGTTTTAACCACTTACGGACCGCCCGCTGTCATCATACGTTGGTACTTTGAAGAGGGGTATCGTTGTTATTGCAGCAGCTAGCTACCATAATCCCGGTATTCTCTTCTTCAGTGGGCGGTCCGCTTTCAGATAAAAGTGGTCTCTGTGGCGGATTCGTCGTGAGATCACTTTTATCGGCGGTTGATGCCGATATGCATTACATACAAGAGTTTACAACCCCTTTAAGTATGCATCTGAGTGGAGGAGATTGTGGTCAGCATGGCCTGATAGGGAGGGGGCTGGTGAATTTTTATGATAATGGTGAACTTGCCCTTTAAAGTGGACCTTTCAGTAATGGTATAAGTCTGCTATAAATTCCTACAGTATACAATCAAAGTAAAAAGCTGCTAATGTTATAGTTGAAAAGTAGTTCTTGAGTTCCAGTAAATAGACTTTTCTTAGGTTGAGATCATATCATGTGTGTGCTGCAGGCAGGAGAAAGCATTTCCATAGTCTCCTCTCCCTCGGTGAACAGACTGCAGAATTGTAACTATGTAGCAAACTGCAAAGTGGGAGGCTGCAACATCTGGATCAGTGTCAGACATTTGTGAATACAGCAAACAACTCTATGGGGGAGCTGTACTAAAACTGGAGCACTCGGAATCTGGTGCAGCTGTTCATGGTAGCCAATCAGCTTCTATCTTGTTAAATTAAGCTTTGACACTAAAACCTGTATAGCACCCTCTACTTTCAGGTAGGTGCTAGATTAGTATTTTTCTAGTGGTGGGGTTCAGATACAGGTAAATTTAGCCAGGCCTGTGTTTCATTAAAGGCCTGGTTGGTTTGGTCTGGGAGTGGGAGTGTTGGTGTAGTGGGGGGTGTGGCCACCTGCACTTTGGCTCAAAGATGCCTCCTCTGCTTCTAGAGGAATTGTTCTGGAAGAGAGGCTGGACTTGAGGCCTGAGTGGCAGGAAGCTCATGTGAAGGGCTCTGACCAATCATTAAATTGTATTGGTTGGGGGCGGCCGCCTATATGAGCTGGGGTCACATGCTTCCAGGGAGGAGTTGTGGAGCACAGGAAAGACAACATGGCGTGCTGAGGTGCTATACCAGACATCCCCATGCGGGGATGTGCCATGTTCGGAGGAGGGATGGAGGAGCTGTGGGGAAGGAGCTAAAGTTGAGGATCTTTAGCTCTGCTGAGCACGTCGGGTCTCTGTGACCGGGGAACACAGTGCTTGACTGTAAAGAGGATCAAGTGACGGAAGTATTAGTAAAACGGTGGAAGTAGACAAGCTTATCGGATTTCTGTGACCGGGGAACACAGGACTTTGATACAAAGGAGAAGGTCATTGTAACATTGAAGAAGCAGAAGTACTGGAGAGAGTAGCGTAGCATGCTGTGTGGCCGGGGAACACAGTATGGACAGAAGAGGACAGGCTGGAGCAATAGTCTGTCGTTTATCAGGTGCCAAGTTCATGTTTGCGGTAACTTTCAGAGACTGTGGGGCTGTTTAGTTCATTGAGCCATGGAAGATAGGCGGTATAGGCCTTTGGCTCTCTGATTTGTAGCAGGAATACCACATCAGTCTAATACAGGTGAATTATTCAGAGTGATTCATCTTGTTTAACTGGAAACTTTGAGTAGTAAATCTTCAGTCAGATAGATAGCAGAAGAAGCAATAGTCTGCAGCGAAGACTCTACTGGGGAAATCCATTAACAAGGCCAAGGCCATGGATGATAACCTATCCTTTTGAAACCTTCATGGGCATCTCATACGTCCCTCATTTCTCTCCAAGTTTATCCCGCAAATAAAAAAAAACAAGAAAACGGAGCAACTGACTGTTTATTATCTTTTGGGTGATTGATGAGGGGTTGGCACCAGGGTGATTGGTGGATTGCTATAACCACATTCGCAGACCCTACGGGAGTACCGCTACACCTGGAGGCCAGGGCCGGCCCTAGCATGGGTCCCGCTGGCTCCATTGGACCCATGCGGTACTTTAAGTGGGGCGGCAAATTGACTCCCAAGACACGTGGCTCGGCAACCCGTCATTCCTGGTCCACCTGTCAACGGCACGCAGGTGACAGTTAGACCGCGTACAGGTTCCTGCGCCACTGACTCCCTCCTTCTAGCTGCTGGTCCTTCTTTCACCACCAAGCCTCCAACCTCTTCAGCCACGCCTGTCTTGCTCTCTCCCATTCTCCCCTTCCGCAAGTCTCCTCTGTCATCAGTGAACAGCGGAGAGCAGGAGGCAGCTTAGCTCAAGATGGAGGGCAGGGGGAGGAGCTGCCCAAATTAACTTTTGAAGTTCAACTGCAGGTGATTGGTTGCTAGGATGCAGGGTGGTCCTAAGCAACCAATCACCAGCTTGCTAATATGGAAAGTCACTCTGCTGGCTCCCATTCCTGGCCTCTGTCCAGAACTGTGCTGCCTTCTGCTCTCAGCTCTGAGGTACGACACTGCTATGGGAAGGAAAGGGGAGGGTTGAGGGGGACCAGGGGTCACTGCTATAGGGGAAAGGAGGCAAAGAACACCACTGTGTGTGTGTGTAGGAGGGTGATGTGAAGGGGGAAGAGGACACTGTTATGGACAGTGCCACCCCCATAGCAGTGTCCTATACTAAACTTCACATTACCCCCCACCCCCTCCCCTGATCCCTGCATTCTGAGCCTAACGCACTCCTGATCCCTGCGTTCTGAGTCTAACGCGCTCCTAAACCCTGCTTTCTGAGCCTAGCACACTCGTGATCCCTGCATTCTGAGTGCAACACACTCCTGATTCCTGCATTCTGAGTGCAACACACTCCTGAACCCTGTATTCTGAGTGCATTCCCCTATTGAACCCTGCATTCTGAGTGCAACACACTGCATTCTGAGTGCAATGCGCTTATGAACCCTGCATTCTGAGTGCAATGCGCTTATGAACCCTGCATTCTGAGTGCAATGCGCTTATGAACTCTGCATTCTGAGTGCAACACACTCCTGATCCCTGCATTCTGAGTGCAACACGCTGCTGATGCCTGCATTCTGAGTGTAGCGCACTCCTGATCCCTGCATTCTGAGTGCAATGCACTCCTGATGCCTGCATTCTGAGTGCAACGCACTCCTGATGCCTGCATTCTGAGTGCAACAAACTCCTGATTCCTGCATTCCGAGTGCAATACACTCCTGATCCCTGCATTCTGAGTGCAATGCACTCCTGATCCCTGCATTCTGAGTGCAACGCACTCCTGATGCCTGCATTCTGAGTGCAATAAACTCCTTATCCCTGCATTCTGAGTGCAACGCACTCATGATCCCTGCATTCTGAGTGCAATAAGCTCCTGATCCCTGCATTCTGAGTGCAACGTACTCCTGATCCCTGCATTCTGAGTGTAGCGCACTCCTGATCCCTGCATCCTGAGTGCAACGCACTCCTGATCCCTACATTCTGAGTGCTACGCATTCCTGATCCCTGCATTCTGAGCACAGTACACTCCAGAACCCTGCATTCTGAGTGCAATGCACTCCTGATCCCTGCATTCTGAGTGCAACGCATTCCTGATCCCTGCATTCTGAGCACAGTGCACTCCTGAACCCTGCATTTTGAGTGCAACACACTCCTGATCCCTGAATTCTGAGTGCAACGCACTCCTGATGCTTGTATTCTGAGTGCAACGCACTCCTGATGCCTGCATTCTGAGTGCAACGCACTCCTGATCCCTGCATTCTGAGTGCAACGCACTCCTGATCCCTGCATTCTGAGTGCAATGCACTCCTGATGCCTGCATTCTGAGTGCAACGCACACCTGATGCCTGCATTCTGAGTGCAACGCACTCCTGATCCCTGCATTCTGAGTGCAACGCACTCCTGATCCCTGCATTCTGAGTGCAACGCACTCCTGATGCCTGCATTCTGAGTGCAACGCACTCCTGATGCCTGCATTCTGAGTGCAACGCACTCCTGATTCCTGCATTCTGAGTGCAACACACTCCTGAACCCTGTATTCTGAGTGCATTCCCCTATTGAACCCTGCATTCTGAGTGCAACACACTGCATTCTGAGTGCAATGCGCTTATGAACCCTGCATTCTGAGTGCAATGCGCTTATGAACCCTGCATTCTGAGTGCAATGCGCTTATGAACTCTGCATTCTGAGTGCAACACACTCCTGATCCCTGCATTCTGAGTGCAACACGCTGCTGATGCCTGCATTCTGAGTGTAGCGCACTCCTGATCCCTGCATTCTGAGTGCAATGCACTCCTGATGCCTGCATTCTGAGTGCAACGCACTCCTGATGCCTGCATTCTGAGTGCAACAAACTCCTGATTCCTGCATTCCGAGTGCAATACACTCCTGATCCCTGCATTCTGAGTGCAATGCACTCCTGATCCCTGCATTCTGAGTGCAACGCACTCCTGATGCCTGCATTCTGAGTGCAATAAACTCCTTATCCCTGCATTCTGAGTGCAACGCACTCATGATCCCTGCATTCTGAGTGCAATAAGCTCCTGATCCCTGCATTCTGAGTGCAACGTACTCCTGATCCCTGCATTCTGAGTGTAGCGCACTCCTGATCCCTGCATCCTGAGTGCAACGCACTCCTGATCCCTACATTCTGAGTGCTACGCATTCCTGATCCCTGCATTCTGAGCACAGTACACTCCAGAACCCTGCATTCTGAGTGCAATGCACTCCTGATCCCTGCATTCTGAGTGCAACGCATTCCTGATCCCTGCATTCTGAGCACAGTGCACTCCTGAACCCTGCATTTTGAGTGCAACACACTCCTGATCCCTGAATTCTGAGTGCAACGCACTCCTGATGCTTGTATTCTGAGTGCAACGCACTCCTGATGCCTGCATTCTGAGTGCAACGCACTCCTGATCCCTGCATTCTGAGTGCAACGCACTCCTGATCCCTGCATTCTGAGTGCAATGCACTCCTGATGCCTGCATTCTGAGTGCAACGCACACCTGATGCCTGCATTCTGAGTGCAACGCACTCCTGATCCCTGCATTCTGAGTGCAACGCACTCCTGATCCCTGCATTCTGAGTGCAACGCACTCCTGATGCCTGCATTCTGAGTGCAACGCACTCCTGATGCCTGCATTCTGAGTGCAACGCACTCCTGATGCCTGCATTCTGAGTGCAACGCACTCCTGATCCCTGCATTCTGAGTGCAACGCACTCCTGATCCCTGCATTCTGAGTGCAACGCACTCCTGATGCCTGCATTCTGAGTGCAACGCACTCCTGATGCCTGCATTCTGAGTGCAACGCACTCCTGATGCCTGCATTCTGAGTGCAACGCACTCCTGATGCCTGCATTCTGAGTGCAACGCACTCCTGATGCCTGCATTCTGAGTGCAACGCACTCCTGATGCCTGCATTCTGAGTGCAACGCACTCCTGATCCCTGCATTCTGAGTGCCATGAACTCCTGATCCCTGCATTCTGAGTGCAACACACTCCTTATCCCTGCATTCTGAGTGCAACGCACTCCGGATCCCTGCATTCTGAGTGCAACGCATTCCTGATCCCTGCATTCTGAGTGCAATGCATTCCTGATCCATGCATTCTGAGCACATTGCACTCCTGAACCCTGCATTTTGAGTGCAACGCACTCCTGATCCCTGCATTCTGAGTGCAACGCACTCCTGATCCCTGCATTCTGAGTGCAACACACTCCTGATCCCTGCATTGTGAGTGCCACACATTCCTGATCCCTGCATTCTGAGCACAGTGCACTCCTGAACCCTGCATTCTGAGTGCAACTTACTCCTGATCCCTGCATTCTGAGTGCAACACACTCCTGATCCCTGCATTCTGGGTGCCACGCATTCCTGTTCTCTGCATTCTGAGCACAGTGCACTCCTGAACCCTGCATTCTGAGTGCAACTTACTCCTGATCCCTGCATTCTGAGTGCAACACACTCCTGATCCCTGCATTCTGAGTGCCACGCATTCCTGTTCTCTGCATTCTGAGCACAGTGCACTCCCGAACCCTGCATTCTGAGTGCAACACACTCCCGATCCCTGCATTTTGAGTGCAACGCAGTCCTGATCCCTGCATTCTGAGTGCCACGCATTCCTGATCCCTGCATTCTGATTATAGTGCACTCCTGAACCCTGCATTCTGATAATATAAAAATAATGGATGTGGAGGCCTGTGATAGGCGTGATTTTTTTTTGGGGGGGGGGGGGGCAGCATTTTATTCTTGGACCCAGGCAGAACAATGTCTTGGGCCAGCCTGCTGGAAACTGATTGGTTTCCATGCACAGCTAGTACCAGATTTTGCACTCTCCAGTAAATCTTCCTTATGATTTGCATGATTATGTTATTTCTAGGCCTGCCTCTGTGTAGTAGATGCTGACCCTAAAGAACACCTGCACAAAGATGGTCTTTTTGAAGATAAAAGCAGATGGAAGCATTTTCCAATGGAGAGGTGTGATCTCTGGGAGAGGTAATGAATACCTACACCTAAACACTTACACATTGCTTAGCATGCACGTATTTAACATGAAAAATATATCTGATGCTAAGTCAGGGTAACTTTAAACTATTTCAAACATTACCCAAAATTGCATTAAAAAAAAGAGAGAAAGCAGAGTAGAGTCATTGTTTCCCAGATGTAGGGCACATGTTCAGCTATTCATAATATGAAATGTCACAAAGCTATGCAGAAGTCTTGTGTTTCCTTACATTCAGTAAACATCCCCTACATTCTGTGCAGAGAAAGGCTTGTGTAAGAAAAGAGTTTTAGTTTTAAATATGATATGTATGCCTGTAAGACTCTCACTTGTGCCACTGTAATTAAGGAGTAATTTGTGAGTACAAGAAATGCGGCATACAGTATGTGTGTGTTACATACTGAGAGTAGGCTCAGACAATATTATTAGAAACTCTAACATATACCCAGTGAAGTGACTGTTACACAGAAATGAAACAAATCCTCCTTTATAAGTTGTACCTTTTTGTCTGCAGTATTCTCTTCTCTATAGCTGTTCACTGTGCATAATTTATACAGCTTGTCTGAGATTTCAGAAACCAGGGGGTGGGGAGCTGAAGTTACACTCTTCAGAACTCAGCGAGAGGTGATTGGAGAGAAGGGACACACCCCCACACACACACAGGAACAGAGATGAGGCTGTCAATCAGCTGGAGATCCCTCTGCCCTTCTCTTGGTGTCAGGAACTCCTGGCAGAAGTGATTCATGCTAATGGCAGAACGGAACGAAGCAGCAGACAGAAATGACACAATGACACTTAGTGCTCTGGATTGAGGCAAGTACACACTATAGAGGGAAATGCTTTGTTCATATTTACATAGTTGGTAAGGTTGAATAAAGACACCAGTTCATCCAGTTCAACCTGTGTGGGTGTGAGTGTGTTCCTATCAAAAAATCATGTCCCATATCTCTGTATACTCTGTTTACTAACATGCCCATCCAGTTTTTTTGATATTCATAATTGATGTCTGAGGTTTATAACCACTATAAGAGGTCTATTTTTAAAAATTCAATGGACAAATGTCAAACACATGTAAACATGCTGCAATCATTTTGGCTGTAATTTCTCTAATAGGGCAATCTCTATGATCGTTAGCGCAAGCTAGTAGCCAAAATGCAGTGTTTTTTATCACTGAGGTATTACAAAAAGCTATACTGCATATTGGCCACTAGATGGAGCTGAAAATCATAGAGATTAATCTATTAGATAAATCACAGTCAAAATTAGTTTAGGATGAACACGTGTATTTGACATTTGTCAAACGAATGTTTTATAAATAGGTTATTATAATGCCGTGTACACATGGGTGGACTTTTCGACCGGACTGGTCTGACGGGACGAAATCCGTCAGACAATCTGACCATGTGTGGGCTTCATCGGACCTCCAGCGGACTTTTTGGGTCAAAAATCAGAAGGACTTTAGATTTGGAACATTTTTCAAATCTTTCCAACGGACTCCGGTCGAAAAATCTGCTCGTCTGTATGCTAGTCCGACGGACGAAAACCAACGCTAGGGCAGCTAGAGTAGCTATTGGCTACTGGCTATCAACTTCCTTATTTTAGTCCGGTTGTACGTCATCACGTACGAATCCGTCGGACTTTGGTGTGATCGTGTGTGTGCAAGTCTGTTCGTTCGAAAGTCCGTCGGAAGTCCGTCAAAAGTCTGTCGAAAGTCCGTCGGAAAGACAGTCGGACCTTTGATGCCAAAAAGTCCGCCCCTGTGTACATGGCATTACAGGTACATATATAGTGCCATCAATTTATGCAGTGCTTTACATATTTATATTGTACATTCACATATATATCTATTTAGATGTATCATTATCTGCATAAATCCCCCATGTCCGCCGTTGGGGGATCCTGTGGTGACTGAAGTGTGACCCTGGCCGTGGACTCATTGGTGAGCAACTGTACTCGGTTTTTGCTGTACCTATTACATATTTGTTCTTTGTTTTATTTTTAATGTAAATGTATTTCCTTCATCATTACCTTTTGTATAGAGTTTCATATATGCTATTTACTTTATAGATTTATCCTCCTGACGAAGCGGTCCTCTGATCGCGAAACTGGTAGAGGATTATATAATCTGTGAGCAATTTCCATAACCAGCAATCCACTTGGAAGTCTACAAGCACATGCATACTGTATTGACCTCCTCCCCCTATTTTTTCTTTCATGATTTGTTTCTTTGTAATTATATGTGTTTTTTATATGTAATAAATAATAATTGTATTCAAAGTCTATGTTCGCTCATTGGTACCGAGATAGTCCATTTTCTCCTTTCTTTTGCAAATAACTAACCAGCATGTATTTGGAGTGTGGGAGAAAACCCACACAGGCATAGGGAGAACATGCAAACTCTGTGCAGTTAGTGCCATGGTTGAGATTCACAAGGAAAATGTTTGCCAGCACACCATGGATCAACAAGGAAGCGTCCAAGTGAATTAATGCATGATCACATCACAAGAGTAGTGCAACGTTTCAGAGTCACGTAGGACCCCTTCGTCATCACATGCCTGACGAAAGGACCCTACATGACTCTGAAACATTGCATACTCTTGTGATGTGATCATGCATTAAACAATTCGCTTGGACGCTTCCTTGTTGATCCATGGTGTGCTGGCAGACATTTTCCTTGTGACTTCGAAACCAGTTTCCAGCTGGTTGTTGCTGCAGCACCCAAACCTTTGACAGCTTTTCCAGGAACGTGTGCGATGGGAATATGGAGTATTACTTGTGGTTGAGATTCATACCCACAACCCTAGTTCTGCCAGGTGGAAGTGCTAACCCCTTAGCCACTGTGCTGCCCCTTAGTGTTCCTCACTATCAAATTCTAAAGTATGTCCATATGTTTAATTATTCAGCAGAAATACAGATTATATAAAGGAAAAAAATCGAAATTCCCGCTATAAACTTTGTAGAAGAAATCCTCACATAGAAGGAGTTGGCATGCTCTTCAGTTGTGCCCACCTAGGCACCATGTACGACCACATACATCACACCCAGGCCCATTGTTGTATACTTTAAATAAAAAGTATACAACTTATTCTATATAGAGAGGAATGCTTATTTCCTGTTGGTTATTTTTAAACATAACTGTAGATACAGTAGTTGAACAAAACATTGTTACCCTATTGGCATTTTATGTGAGCTTTCCTGGTTCTGGGAAAGGACAGTAGTGTAAATGTTGGTTCTGGAGAATCAGTAGATGCCAGTGCTAAATGAAACCTGTGCTGGCAGAATACGCTGATCAGTGGCTGCAACCAATTGGTTGCAGACGTTGATCGCCAAAAGTTTTTTTAACATTCCTGCTAAACCGCTGAATTCTGATCCCTCTATGGCCAGCTATAGAATTTGGTATTTTCCTTCAATTTCTGTCCTAGTGACAAGTGATAGGGATCAGAACAAATAGTGAGGAACATTCTAATCAGGAAAGGCTCAAACAACTATAAAAATCTGATGGGTTCTAACCAGTTCCAACTTTATGCAAAAACGTAAAAAAAAATAACAGTTTTGGCTTTAGATAGAATGTAATCTAATTTTGGTGGATATGACTAACCACAGCCTCTACCATGAGTCATTGGGTCACTGACCATTCCTTCATTATGAAAGTTTTATGGTTATAATCCCAGAACCCTTGTGGTATATATTTACGTCCAGACTTTCATCATCATACAAAGTTTTACCGCAGATTAGTTCCAATGGTTTCTGTTTCCAAGCCTTATCAGCAGATACACTGAGCTGGCTATTACTGTGTCAGCATAGTCACATATCACAAGGATGTTGTACTTAAACAAAAGATTACGTTTTAGGAATACTTTATCATCATATATATTCTTACAATAACATGGATAAAGTTGATCTAAAGCTTAAAATGCTGAGACAAAACAAACTAAGAATCTTACTCGAAATACAATGTACAAAATCCAACTCAGGGTATACATTGCATGATTTCACAGAAATGTTCGATTTTGCAATCTGTAGCTCATTTACTGTCAAATCTTGGACCACTGAAAGAAGATGCTATCTAGAAGGCTGTCAGAAGATAAGAGCAATAGCTATCAATGTTAGGGAAGTTGGGGAAATAAAAGTTGATGTGGGATAAATCATATTTCTAAGGCTCCAAAATAGGAAATATATTTTTGTGAATCATGTGTCTACAATGTTTATTATTAAACAGCAATTAAATGTGCCAAGGCACTGATCTCAGTGTCTGCCCAGGAGGAGCAGGCTGGGTTAATGATGTCATTGTAATCTATTGCAGGCAAAGGATGATTCTCTTTGCCCAGGACTACTCCATTCAGTTTAGTATTTTGGCACGTTATAAGGTGAGAATCAGCAACAGGTGTGAGATAACTAGGCTGTATTGAGAGAATATTCACTTTGGTAACTCAATCATGCGAAAAGCATCTGCACAAGATTGAATATGCAGAGCGAATAGATATTTGTTTTCACATGAGTGAATATATATATATATATATATATATATATATATATATATATATATATATATATATATATATATATATATATGGTATTCACACACTTTTTTGAGTGAAGATTCTTAAAGTAGTTGTTAGCCCTTGTTCCCATTGGAGCAACTTGTCAACCTAGCTACCAAGTATGCTGTGCGGGCTGGGCACCTGCGCCCTAGCATATAATAATACTATTGGTTGCTCTGAAGCTGGTGGCTACACATTCACTAATTATTATGATTTATCATAACAACCACTGACGCTGTGCAAAATATGTACCCCTTGGCAGTGCCAAGTTAACCATGCCCTTTTTTCCTAAAAGCTTGAAAGCTGACCTTGAAATAGGCTAGAGAAAAATAACAAGATTTGGTTCCCATAAACTACAATGGGGTTTGCTGTTATGTTTTGGGTTGGCTTTTTCAATGGCTCTGCAAATATCCAGCCATACAAACTTTGCTCGGTTCACTCATCACTTGTCGTGACATACATTCTGAAGTGTAAAGAATTGGGAAGACTACCAACTTTATCTTTTTCCATACTGCAAGCCATGTTTGCAGGCTTGCAGATCAGGTCAGGTATAACCACCTTAAATATTTAATATTCAATAGCAGACACCTAGGTATCTGCAATTTCTTTTACATTCAGGTTTAAAGAGGAAGTAAACCCTGAAACCGAAGCCTGTGATGTCACCGCTGTCCCCACTAGCAGCGAGCGTCCATCTTCACCCCTCTTCCTTTCGGGGCCACGAACTCTGGCTCTGTGACTGGCCAGAGTCGCGTGATGTCACTCCCGTGCATGCGTGCGGGAGCCGCTAGTCACAGCATGACCCCTATTAGAAACGCCACGATGTGCCCTTTCTAAAGTGTACATGCGCCATAGACATTGGCGCATGGCTTTTTTCTAAATATCTCCTCAACCGTGGAGGTTTAGGAGATATTTCCAGCACCTACAAGTAAGCCTTAATATAGACTTACCTGTAGCTAAAAGTGGTTGAACAGGGTGTACAACCACTTTAATACAACACAAGTGCTAGTAGACTCAATGCTTTGTAAGGTGTATAGAGCATATAGGGGATATACCAAGGATATGTGTGTGAGCTGCTCAGGCTCTATGGGAATTAAGTCCTGTGCCCACTGCTGTGAGTGCCAGCTGGTAGGGGCTTGTTTATGCTCCAGACAATGGTAGAAAGTGACTAGGTGTTTCCCAGGAGCCACTCATCAAGTCAAGACCTCATGTATGGTACTGAATGGCAGTCTCAGCCTTGACTCCTGCCAGGCCACGCCCCCAACACATTTCACTCCGCCCACTGGAGCTCCAGTAGGCAAAGTGAAACACATTGGGGTGTGGCCAGGAGGGGGTCCAGGCTGAGACTGCCATTCACTACTATACAGCAGGTCTTGACTTTTATGTATGGGTTCTGGGTCACCTAGTTACTCTCTAGCATATAGGTGATGGCCATAAATACTCCAACTTGACCATACTGCGACACGCGCTATAAATGTTAGGGTTCCAGCTAAAGATAAGGCTTTATTATTAACATGCTGTAACAAATGTAAACATCTGGAAGTGTTCTTAGATCATTTTTATGCTTGAAAAGAGCTTGGAGTAATTCCATAGGGCACTGTTGTTTGCTATGGTCTATGGACTGGCTATAAAGGGTTTTTTACTTGCATCTTGAAGACATCTGTTTTAACAAATGAAAACGGTCTAAAGTGAATGAAGGATTAGCCCAGCTATTGTAAATATATCAAGCCATTGAGTGATAGATTCCCGGACCAGAATGTTGCAAACTTCCCTTTGGTGCATGTGGTTAAACATTAAAAAAGAGTGCTCTTGGAATTGCAAGTATTCAAGCCTCTTGCTGACTTTATATATAGATATATATTGTACATCAAAAATAAAATATCTTCGATGAGTTGTAAATCTTGATTTTCCGCAAACTTTTAAATAAAAAAAGTCATATGGTATATAAGGCTCACTTCACTAAGCTGTACCGATCATTATTTGACATAATGGCTGTTACTTTCAACATCAAGGGCCAATGAGATCCAAAAAGAAGAGCCAGTAAACAGCTCTTTTGGGAAATAGCCCCTACATCGTAGCTTAGTGAATTGTACACACATTGTTTATATGGCATAAATATGTTTCTTTTTCTACTGCACATGTTGGCTTTCAAAATGTGTCCAAATGTTGGCTTTTAAAATGTACCCAAATGAAATTGCATAAAGTAAGAAAAAAATATTACATTTCTAATAAAAGAGCTAATTAAAGTCCAACAAACGTAACAGAACAGGATATTCATTTATATAGACCAATAATCTATATTTTCATAGTCTTGTCTCCACTTTCCTGTTTCTAGCTGTGCAGTGTGATCAAATATGGCTGCACTGTTCAATGGGCACCAAGGTCTGACCACAGCATTCTGTAATCTAGCAGACCTGGTCACGATGTCAACCCCCCCCCCCTCTTTTCCGCTTTCCTTGGCTATACAAGTCTATACGAGGAAGCTTCTGATGAGAGTGTGGTTGTTATTCATTGGTGTCAATATAGAAAATTCAAGTGGGAGAGCATAGAGCACATTTCCAGCTGTAGGAACATGTATTTAAGGGTGTTTACAAGCAAAAAAAATCAGTTGAAAATCATCTCATAAATGAAAGCGGACCCAGTGTCAGTTATATTAATTTTAGGTTAACTACATCTATGCTAGGTAATATGCAAGTGTAATACAGTTATTTGCTGTTTGCTGTTGCTACGTTGTGATTCACAACAACATAACAAGGTTGCAGTCTGATCACTAGTGAAGAGGAGACTAAGGAAATGTTTCAGCATAAAAATTATACTTATACTGAAAAAATACTGAAAAAAAACCTTTATAGCCATTCCATAGACCATAGCCAAGCAAGGTCATAATGGCTGGAGCTGGTGGGAAAAGGTAAGCCTTGGATTTCCAGCCAATGGTTCTGGCAAATTCATCTAAAAGCAGAGCTCCACCCACAAGGGGAAGCTCCGCTTGTTTGCCACATTTGGCACCTTTGGGGGGGGGGAGTGGGTACCTGGGTTTGACAGGTACCCGATCTCACTTCTGGCTCAGTTTGCCGTGGCAAACTGAGCCGGGAGATCAGCCCCCCCCATTCCTTCTCACGCAGCCTTCTGGGACACTACACAAGTTCCAGAAAACTAAAGTCCATTCACAAAGTGCAGCGTGCTTTGCACATGCACAGTAGGGAACTGGCTGTGAAGCCGCGAGCCATTTCCCTTAGCCAAGATGGCAGCACCAGCACCAGAGAGCCAATTCAAGGAACGGCTTGAGTGAGGACACTGCTGGATGCCTGGACAGGTAACAGGGGCGGAACCCCTCTTTATGGGGGGATCCACTAGCAGCAATCACTTCCCTTCATTTTACCCCCAGCCACTCTGTGTGGGAGGTAGGAATGAAAATAATTACTCTGAGTATGGGGAATTATGTGACTTCCTAATTTTCCTCCCATGTGACAGGTATGGCACTTGGTGATTAGACATTCAGCTCTGTCATATGGGGAAGAGACCCAGCCCAGAGAGTTCTCAGCCCTGTACAGTGTTCTTTTCTCTTCACTCCTATCAAGGCACAGAGTTGAAGGCAAAGGGAAAGTAAGTTTTAGCTGCTGGTGACGCTGATATTAAAGTAAATCTGTTGTTTTCTATGGTATTTAAGCCTTAAGCTGGCCATACATGTATAGACCTCTTTCACTCAGCCCACAGATACTCCATCCAACAGCATGGATGGATCAATCTCTTGTGCTGGACTATTGTATTCTGACAGCTGATGATGCTGGCTTTCAGAATACCCAAACATCACCTTCATTTAATTACATGTAGGCACTTATCAGCCAAAAACAGACTCTTTGTTAAATCCTCTTCTGTCAAATCGAGTGGTTCCATAAGGGCCGTACACTGTTTGAATTTTAGGTGAACCTGTAGAAATTGGCTGAAATTTGAGCAGCAGTGTCAATGTATGGCCAGTTTTATTTAGGTGGATGACATGGGCCTAAGAAAGCCAACACCCACCCACTAAAAGTATATTTAAGGGTAGACTTATGCCACGTACACACGGTCGGACTTTTCAGCTACAAAAGTTCGACAGCCCTTCCGACAGACCTTCGACGGACTTTTGGCGGACTTTCAGCAGACTTTCTAACGACTGGACTTGCCTACACACGATCACACAAAAGTCCGACGGATTCGTACGTGATGACGTACACCGGACTAAAATAAGGAAGTTGATAGCCAGTAGCCAATAGTTGTCCTAGCGTCAGTTTTTGTCTGTCGGACTAGCATACAGACGAGCGGAATTCTGGGTCCGGCGGAGTTACGACGTAAAGATTTGAAGCATGTTTCAAATCTAAAGTTCGTCAGATTTGCGGCTGGAAAAGTCCGCTGAAAGTCTGGGGAAGCCCACACACGATCGGATTGTCCGCCGGACTTAGTCCGTCGCAATGCGTCGGATTTTTGTAGCCGAAAAGTCCAACCGTGTGTACGCGGCATTAGACTTATAGACTCTGAATAAAGCTAAATATATATTTTTTTCTGCAAACTGTCATCCAAAAAGACACAGGTAAGTCTATTTTCACTTGTCTTTAATTTTTCATCACTGAAATGTAGACTTGCTTGTAGTTCTTTAATATGTGTTTCAAATTTTGGAAATTCCTAATTAGGATCTGTACATTTTTTAGTTTCAGTACTATCTTGGAGGATCACAGAGCATTACGATTTCATCCCAACATATTCACTAAAAATAAGATGTTTCCATTTTGCCTTTAAAATAAATATAGCTATAACTGTGATAATATTGAATAACGTGATAATAAATATTTACAGAGTGGATAAAATTCAATATTTTTTTTTTAAATATCAAGAAAATTGGATTTTCTTTTATTTAAATCTGATTTTTTTTTATTTAAATCAGATTTTTTTTTTTCGTTTAAATATTTTTTATTGGTTTTCAAGAGAATAACATGGTATACCATTGCATGAGGCAGACCAAACAATAAAGAGAAGGGATGTACAACAATATAGTATCATCTAACGGAGAACTGTAGACTAGAAATGTGAGCCGACAAGGAGTCCTACTGCGTTCTGGGAATGAGGTAAAAAAGCGACTTATAAGCCAAAGGGCCCAGTGGGTCTAGGGATAAAGAATTGCTACCTCCTCTCCCCACACCCTAAAAGTGATCAAACTGTGTAGGGGAGGAATGAGCTAACCCTCGTCCATCGGCTTACTTTCAGTTAAAATCCCCAGGATTTTAGAGAAATCTGCCAAACCTCTATATGACCAAAGCTGATCGATATTGTCGTACTGCAAATGTCAATGCATGACATAAAGGGGGATATGCCCCTCTATTGACTATAACAAAACAGGTGTCCACCTGCAGGACACTATAACAAAGGTGCAAATCCCACAAATGGGGAATGGGTAAGGGGAAAAAAAGGTGGGTAAGGAGGGGAAGAGAAAAGGTAGAGAAAAAAAGAGAAAGGGGGTGTGCTGTCTACCAGTCAGACCTTAAATAGAAATGTTATGGTTGAAGCGAGCTCGAGAAGTTGCCCACACCCATGTAATTGGCCCAAGCTTCCCAAGTCTTCCAGAACTGGGCTGAGGTGTCCAATATGGAGCTCACCATCTCTCTTGGGACATTATCCAAGATATTTTGCATTTCGCTGCTGCAATTGAGACCTTAGGAAGCTTCCAAGCTTTAGCTATGGTTAGTTTAGCGCCTAGTAATATGAAAAATATTAGTTTTTGAGAGAATTTCGGGACTTTGGGAATTAGCTGGTTAAGAAGGGCTGTCAAGGGAGACTTGGGAATGGTCAGATCTGTGACTTTAGATATCATTTGGAAAAACTTGTTCCAGAAGCTTCTGATTTTGGGGCAGTCCCACCATATGTGCATCATGGTAGCCTTCATATGGCACCCTCGGAAGCATAAAGGGGAAACTGATGGAAACATGGAGGAGAGCCTGGAGGGGGTCATGTACCATCTGGTGATGACCTTCAGACTGGCTTCTATTAATGATATATTGAGGACACCCTTGAAGGATCTAAAGAATGCTCTGTGCCAGGAGTCCAGATCCCAAGATTCCTGCGTGTACTCCTCCCATTCCAACATATATCGAGCTTTCCGACCATTCATAGCAAGCGACAAATAGATTATGGAGATCCCTCCCCTCAGCTCCAGGAGTTGTCCACATCATTGTTCGTAAGGGGTGAATTGAGGTGGCTCAGGTTTCGTATTCCAGATTGAGTGTAGAAAATGTGACAGTTGCTGAAATCTAAACCTCTCTGAATTGGGGAGGTCTAGATTCGTAATACAGTGGGTAAGGGAGACAAGTCCTGTGGAGGTGAAGTACATCCCCTTATCCAGCCACCACTGAAATGCTCTGATGTCAATGCCTGGACGAAATTCCGGATTATGGAAGATGTGTGCTAAGGGTTAAATCTGATTTTTTTTATTTAAATTGCATTTTTTTTTCTATCAAATTTTTTTAATAAAATGCTTTTAGAGTAAAAATAAAGATAGTGTTATATTTAAGATACATTAATAATTTAGTTTATTTAGCATGAAATTGAGCTTAGTTATGTAGCATGAGGCTGTATATTCTGCAATATTTACATTTTTGGTAAACTCATTCAATGAATCCAAACTCTACAAGCTGAGATAACATGCACTGGCAATGTTATTGTTTTAATTAAATAAAGGAAGTTGAGTAGTTCTCCAACTATGTGTGCTTAACCTATTAACCTAATATTGTTTCTCTTATTGCTGTTTTACTAACCTGGCAGCTTATTATTCTAAATAGGAAACCTTCACTTTGTTTGCAAATATTAAAGATTCTAACTACCAGCAAGAATGAGTCCATACATTCAAAGAGCACCTGTCATTTCAGATCCATCATGGCAGCGCCTGTTAGCGGGGCATCCACTCACCTGCTGCCGCCACGTCCCTCACCTTGTTGTGTCACTGCCGTATCACCAGCTGTCCCATTAAAGTGAATGGGACTGTCGGTGAGTCAACAGCGGGTCAGAGAAGGAGGTGCTGCGGGACGGAGATGACAGCTGCTCTTTAAAAATTATGATTTAAATCGAGTTGATTTAAATCAAGCCTTTTAACTAGTGATTTAAATCAGGATTTAAATCGGCTTGATTTAATTCAAATCCACCCTGAATATTTACTTTAAAAAAAAATATTTTTTTGCAAAGTTAATTCTTTTTTCAAAATAAGGGACTTTTCCAGGGATGATGATTTCTGGGTTCATTATACCTAACCTCCAAATTATGCCTGGAAATACTGACATTTGGCAATCACGCTTTAATAGGAAGCCAATATTATGCTTTCAATTCCATGGCAAAACCTTTGTCTTTTCTGTAGAGTTTGTTGTAAGAGCAGACGTGCCAGCTAGTGTGTGAATTGTGGTTAATAAATTTACCTACTGTCTGAGCAGCTTCACACAGACACCGCAGGAATCTCAGAATCAGGGCAGAAACATGTTGAAAGCAAATAAAGTCACATTATTCCACAGTGCTGAGGAAGAAAGCGGTTAGGTGCACAGACGCAAGTGCCCATTAAATGAACAAGCTTCCCATGTCAATCTTATTTGTTTCCCCCAAAATTAATCATCAAAGCTCAGCTGAGTCATTTCCAGAGGCTGTACTTGTTAACGTTCTTATTAGTAAAATGAAACTCGCAATTTACTTCCAAATGGCTATTTGTTTTAATTAACTTTTTCTACCATATGGCGGGACAAGGCTAAGACACGTTAATTAATTTTAAACTGACAACTACACATTTAATCATGGACACTGCCAGAATTTAACACCTAAAAAAAAAAAAAATTAAGTAGAAGCAAACTCTCACAATGGAATGTTTAGTTTCATAGAACACTATAAGTAGGACAGGATTGTGGTATTTTTTTCTGTTTATCTGGTTCCCGACTGGCTCACGCAGATATACGGCGGCAGAATGGCTCCCCTGGGCGAAATCCCGTATGGGTACGATCGCCGCCAGCCATGTGCGATCGCGTGTACGAGCACCAGCATGGGGATTTGTATGTGTAAACACACAAATCCCTGTGCTGCCAGGGAAGAGGAGCCATTTTGTTCGTTCCAGGATTGTGGGATTTTTTTCTGTTTATCCGGTTCCCAACCGGCTCACGCAGATATACTGCGGCAGAATGGCTCCCCTGGGCAAAATCCTGTACATGTACGTCCTATCCTTTTTCGTCCACCGGAGGGCGCCCACTGCACGGCGGGGGACCCAATGCGCGTGATCAGCGGGCATGATCGCCGCCAGCCACTACTAGTAAAAAAAAAAAAATTATAAAAAAGCCATAAATCTTTCCCATAGTTTGTAGACACTATAACTTTTGTGCAAACCATTCAATATATGCTTATTGTGATTTTCTTTAACCAAAAATATGTAGAAGAATATATATTGCCCTAAACTGATGAAGAAATTTGTTTGTTTGTTTTTAATTTGGGGGATATTTATTATAGCAAAAAGTAAAATATATACCGTATTTATCGGCATATAACACGCACTTTTTTCCCCTGAAAATCAGGGGAAAATCGTGGGTGCGTGTTATAGGCCGATTCCCCCCAATTTTGTGTGATCGGAGCGATCGCGGTGATTGCCGCGATCGCCGCCGACATACACAGCCGTGTGTAAATTAAATATGGCGCCGAGACTGCAGGGACTCGGCGGAGCCGAGATACACATACCCGAGAGTCCTCGGCTTTTCTCGGCGCCGCTTACAGTCCCGCCCAGTCCCGCCCTGTGGCAGGGATCGCGGGGCAAGGCTGCACTGGGGCAAGGCTGCACGGGGGCAAGGCTGCACTGGGGCAAGGCTGCACTGGAGAAAAGCTGTACTGACAAGGCTGCACTGACAAGGCTGCACTGACGAGGCTGCACTGGGGCAAAGCTGCACTGACAAGGCTGCAATGGACACTGGGGCAAGGCTGCACTGACAATTCTGCACTGGGACAAAGCTGCACTGACAAGGCTGCACTGACAATTCTGCAAAGGGGCAAAGCTGCACTGACAAGGCTTTAGTAGACACTGGAGCAAGACTGCACTGACACTAAAAAGGCTGCAGATGGACACCGATAACGCTGCATTGATGGGCATTTTAATGTAAGTTTTTCTTCCTTAAAGCGGAGTTCCACCCTAAAGTGGAATTTCCGCTCATCGGATTCCTCCCCCCCTCCGGTGTCACAATTGGCACCTTTCAGGGGGGAGGGGGGTGCAGATACCTGTATAATACAGGTATCTGCACCCACTTCCGGGTATAGCTAGCCGCAGCTAGCCGCAGACTCCCCGCCCACCCCCGTTGTGTTGTGGGAAATACACAGTTCCCACAACACAACGGGGACCAGTGTAGACGCGCAGCGCGACTCGCGCATGCGCAGTAGGGAACCGGGCAGTGAAGCAGCAACGCTTCACTTCCTGATTCCCTCAGTGTGAATGGCGGCGGCAGCACCCGAGGATCGAGAGACGGCTCGGTCTCGGGTGCCGACATCGCTGGACCCCGGGACAGGTAAGTGTCCTTATTTTAAAAGTCAGCAGCTGCAGTATTTGCAGCTGCTGACATCTAATTTTTTTTTTTTTAGTGAAACTCCACTTTAAACTTTACTCCTAAAAGTTTTTTTCCTTAAAATTCCGTCCTAAACTTGGGGTGCATGTTATACGCCGGCGCGTGTTATACGCCGATAAATACGGTAGTTTTTTCTTCAAAATTCTCTTTTTTTTTGTTTATAGCGCAAAAAATACAAAACACAGAGGTGATCAAATACCACCAAAAGCCCAGAGCGGAATTGCTCTCTATCACGGAAATAATGACTAATTTCCAGCTGCCCAGAGGGATGAGGTTTAGATGTTTTCAACTAAGACATGCGGCACGGGCTCAGTTCCCTCAGACACCTTTGCTTCAGGCAGATCCCATTGAGGAGCTATTGGCGTCTGGAGATGTCTCTAAGCCCCTTTCCACCTTGTATGCTGTACTCCTGGGTAAGGACTCTCCTAAAATAGCAAAACTATGGGACAGTTGGCTCACCGACATTCCATCATTAGACAGAGAGGATTGGGAGGAATGTCAAGATAATGGCCCTAAACTGGTGATTGCATCCAAGGATAAATTAATCCAGGTCAAATTTATACATAGGACTTACTACACCCCACAGAGACTCCATCGCATATTCCTTGACAGAGACCCTATGTGTAACAAATGTAAGTGTCAAATTGGAACCTTTTTCCACATGTTCTGGGAATGCCCATTGATAGCAACATATTGGTGTGCAATATTTGCAGAGATAAATTCCAGGTTGCAAATATCCATACCAATCACTCCGGAGTTGGCCCTTCTCGGGATTCATGACAATGAACAAAGAGCCTATCATTTAAAATTGATTGTTTCCTTTCTACTTTATTATGCCAAGAAGGAGATACTGATGAAGTGGACAGACCCCTCACCCCCGACCATGTCGGCCTGGGAGGCACAGATTGAGGCAGCTATACCTATGTACAGAATCACATATATCAATCGAGGTTGTCCATGGAAATTTGAGAAAGTGTGGACACCTTGGCTCTCATCTTAGGGAACCACAGTGGATTTATGTATTATGTGGGGGGGAGGGAGGGGTAGTCCCCGGATACATGAGGTACTTTTCTCTGTGATCATCTTGTCTAAAATATTAATATATACTGATGTTTCACCTCCTACACATGTATGACACTGCTATGCGATTGCTCATGCTTATCTGTCATGTAATGTTCTGAATTATGTCAAGAGGTATTCTGTAACCTTCTTCCTTGTGATACAATAAAACACACCTGTTTGTTAAAAAAAAAAAAATACCACCAAAAGAAAGCTCTAATTGTGGGGAAAAAAAGGACACAAATTTTGTTTGGGTACAGCGTCGAAGGACCGCGCAATTGTCAGTTAAAGCGACGCAGTGCCAAATTGTAAAAAGTGCTCTGGTCAGGAACCAGGTAAAATCTTCTGGGGCTGAAGTGGTTAAAAAGTACAGTTTTCTTGAATTCTGCTCTTTGCACTTCCCGTGGACGTGTATGATCTATGATGTCACATTTTTATTACAGTAACCTTGGCAGAGCGCACAGATGAACTGCCGTTGGCATGACTGCTCGTAGTCCAACTCAATAATATACATTGTTTGACTCTGCAATATGATTCATAATGACAAACTTTTTATAAACTCTTTATAGTTTTATAACATCTACACTCACCAGCCATTTTATGAGGTACACTTGTTCAATTGCTTGGTAACACAAATTGCTAATCAGCCAATCACATGGCAGCAACTCAATGCATTTAGGCATCTAGACATGGTGAAGACGACTTGCTGAAGCTCAAAACCGAGTATCACAACTGGAAAGAATGGGATTTGAGTGACTTTGAACGTGGCATGGTTGTTAGTGCCAGACTAGCTGGTCTGAGTATTTCAAAAACTGCTGATCGACTGGGATTTTCATGCACAACCATTTCTAGGGTTTACAGCAAATGGTTTAAAATAGAGAAAATATCCAGTGAGCGGTAGTTGTGTGGACAAAAATACCTTGTTGATGTCAGAGGTCATAGGAGAATGGGAAGGCTATAACCCGGTTTTAACCTCCTGCTAGCGGCCAAAAAAGGGTTAAAACCGCCCGCAAAGCGCCTTGCTGGCGGGTTTGCAGCGCTGCCCCATTGTTTTCAATGGGAAGGGGCGCTTTAGGAGCAGTAAATACACCATTCCTACAGCGCTCCAAGGGCTTGCAGGACTTTTTTGACCGCCCTGCAAGCGCACCACTCCAGTGTGAAAACCCTCAGGGCTTTCATACTGGAGTGCATTGAGCGGCTCTTTCGGGGCACTTTGCAGGTGCTATTTTTAGCACTTTAGCGCCTGCAAAGCGCCTCAGTGTGAAAGGAGCCTTAGAGAAGATAAATAGGAAGGGAAAAGGAAAGAAAGTGGATTAGGAAAGGAAGAGAAAATAAAAGGAAGAGGATGATGGAAAAGAAAGGGAAGGAAGATGATGAGGAAAAGACAGGAATAGAAAGGAAGGGAAGCTGAAAATGTAAGAAAGAGAATGAGGAAATGAAGAGGAGGAGAAAAGGTAAGGAAAAGAGAAAAGGAAATGATGACAAAGGAAAGAAAGAGGATGAAGAAAGGAACGGAAAAGGAAGGGACGGAAGAGGATGAGGAAAGGAATGGAAGAGAAAAAAAGAAAGGTAACAGAAATAGAAAGGCAGGAAAAAATAGTGGTAAAGGGAAAGAAAAGGAAGAGGATGAGGAAAAGGAAAGAACGAGTAAGGGGAGGATGAATATGGGGAAAGGAAAGAAGGAAATGAATACAAAGTAAAAGAGGAAAAGGGAAGGAATAGAGAGAATGGGAAGAGGCAACGGAAAGCAAGACAAGGGAAATGAAAAGCAAGAGATGGAAGAGGATGAAGAAAGGGAGAAAAAAGGAAAGGAAGAAAATGAGATAAGAAAATAAAGAAGAAAAGAAAAAGAAAAGAAAAGGAAAAGGATAAAGAAAGGAAGGGAAAAGAAAGGAAAGAAGAAGGATGAGGATAGAAAAGAAGGAGTGGAATAGAAAGAAAGAAAAGAGGAAAAGGAAAGAAAGAGGATAGAGAAGAAAAGGAAGCGAAAACGTAAAGGGAGGATGAGGAAAGGAAGTAGAAGAGAAAAGCAAAGGAAAGTAAAGGCAAAGAAGAAAGGAAATGGTAACAGAAAAGGAAAGGGAAAAAGAAAAGAAAAGGAAGAAAAAAGTACACAAATGCGCACTCAATATAACCAAAGCTAAATGTATTTTTGTAAATGTACAACTTGCAAATATTACATACACAGACACCATATTGTTTACATTCAAAAGTGAAGTATATCTATTTTTTACTTTGATATAGTTGCATGAAGTGTGTCCATACTGAACTGCCACATAACCACTGATTGCTTATATTAAACTTACAGTGGAAGTGGCTTTTCTGGAAGAATTTGTTGGGGCAGCGGAGGTACTTAGAAGGGCAAGGTGGCATGGGGTCTGAAGGACTTTGATGGCTGAGAAGATTATGCACTTTATTTCACAAATCTTCTGGCAGATGCGTTTTTCTATTTATCAGTTTCAAATATGCATTTAGCTTTTTGGCTGGAGTTGTCCTTCAGTTCCCGTGTGAGCACTATCTTCCTTTTCATTGTCCTGATAACTGCCTCTCGACATGTGGTCACACGGTTCAGAATGACAGATTTTAGGTATTGCTTAGTATAACCTTCTTTTGTTATTGAAATCATGTTTGGCTCATGTCGCATTAAACTTTGACACAAAGCCAGTGGTTCGATGCGAGGGAGTCAGATCTGTGTTTCTTTCAAATTTTGATTTCCCCAAACTGAAAAGGCAGCCAAAAACCCACAAAGGTGATCCAAGCTTCTTACAAGAGTTTTCCTTGGACTTTCTGCACAACTTTATCCCCTTGTTTAATAAGAGATTTACAGCGAGAGAGCCATAAAACAGCTACAGCAAAGACAACCAGGAAAGGAAATGGCAGGAAAGTCTAACTCTGAACCCTCCCCCCCGTGCTCTCTTCTCCCCCACATAAAAGCCCCCCTATTATTTTTATTATCATTAATATTACAGGTACTTATACAGTGCTATCAATTTACGCAGCACTTTACATATATACCAGTATTATACATTCACACCAGTCCCTGCCCTCAAGGAGCTTACATTCTAAGATCCCTAATGTGTTTTTTGCTTTTTTTACATTTACCTTTCCAGATGTGAAGAGGAAAGGTGAGTATTTTGTGTCTTCTTTAAAAAGGGCCCTGTATTTTAACCTGTACTGTATTGCATTGTATTTTAACAACAGCATCCCTTTAAATTAATCATCCAGACCATGCAAAGAGCTCACAGTTTACAACCCTTACTTTAGGCCTAAATATGTAGTGACAATTTTAATGGAAGTTATTATTAATCCTATCAGTATGTATTCATTTTTATGAAAACAAAGGGACAACATGCGGCAATATCCTTGGTAATAACCTCATAACTTTAAGGCAAGTGTTAAACCATTCTGCTGTCTTTATCATGCTACAATAACCCATAATGCCTATGCAATGAAAAACTTCCAGTTAAGGTTCACCTCCACTCACATTTTTTTTAAGTTTTGGATGGAGTAGGGAATGTTAGGAACCACATCAGATATTTATTGCTGTTGAAGTCCTCAGTGGGCAGATTTTCTCTCGCTTCTTCTCCTAGCCACTGGGTGCGAAGTAAAATTGGCCAAACACTAGTAGATTTTTAGCATGAACGTTCATATGAACATTCATACAAAAATTCTCCATACATTCGTTGATTTCACAAACGTTGTTCAAAGTACTTCAAAATTTTCTTTAATTTTAACATTCGATTTTGAAATGAATGGACTTATCCAGACCACATTCTCTTTTTAAGAGAGTTGTTCTTTTGAGAACAATTTTCACATCTGCTCATTTAAATTTATACATTTTAATTATTGATTTTTGTGCAATACAATTTTATTATTATTATTATTATTATTATTATGATGTTACAATTAGTAGTGTGACCTACATCCTGCCTTTTTTCTTATTTTTGGAATAATACTACATCCTAGCTCCCAACTTTGTGAACTGGGAAAGAGGGACACATTATAGCACCAAGTAAGGGAATGCCCCTGCCACACCTCTAGTTACACCATAAGGGTTCATTGGTAAAAAAATATTTTTTATCACTTATTTTTCTTTAAAAATAGCAAATGAAATAATTTAAAGGTTAGACACAACACTTTTGTAGTTAAATAATTCATTTTATGTAGGGATCAGGCCAAAAAAGCAAAAGAAAAAGAAAGAGGGACACTTGGATTTGGTTCCAGAAGAAAAACCTCCAAATAAGGGAGAGTTGGGAGCTATGGCTACATTAGGATGAGGGCGGCACATGGAGTGATGTGTTACTGTTGGGAGGCAACATAGTCTAATGTCATATTTCTGGAGTTTCTCTGTCAATGTTACTTTGTTTATTGCATTTATTGGTAACAGTGTTTTGGGTATTATCCAGAGTTTAAACTGGATCTGGCATAGATCCGTTACATATCTGTTTTCTATTCCTTAAGATCAGCCATGCTGATACTTGCAGTTCCATGGTTTTAAAAGGTTTGATGTTCTTCCTGGTTGATGCTAGGTCTGGAATGTAGCAAGTTGTACATCAAAGCTTTGTAGCATATCAGAATCTGCATCTGAGCGCTTGGCTCCGGAACGTCTGTTGCTGACCATACACTACAAGTAATCTTCAAAGAGAGCCATGGCTGCCAGGATGTTTGATGACGGTGGGTGACAAATATAAAAAGATTAACAGGCACCCAGAGATGATACATGGACAATGCTGTCCCTAGAGGCCAATACAGCAGAACTGACAGTAATATAAAAGGACTACCTCTTGGCAATATCTCATTGGACAGGAGGATAGTGGGGGTGGTTACAAATGGGTTCGGTTGAATGTGTAAAAAGGGCAAAAAAAAGGGAATTCGTCCCTTTTTCACTGTTTGTTCAAGCCTGGTGGCTGCCTGAACCACATGGCTATCTCTCTTTACCATCTGAGCCTAGCCCGATGATACAAAGCCTCGTGGAGAGCCTTGTGATAAGTATCTTTGATATTCTTGTAGTATGTTTTCTATTAGTATATGTTTGTAATATTTTTCCTTAGTATTTTATGTTAGCATATTCCTATTCTCTTGGGAAATAAATAAGACTTTGTTTTATTAAGCCATGTTGGTTTCATAGCTAACCATGTATTATTGTGATATCAACAGTAACATGTGATCAGCGTTTTAATAGACTAGCTAACTAGGGGAATAGACAAGTTAATACATTGGTGCAATAAATATAGGGAATAACCACCCCCGAAAAATAGTTATTTGCACCAATTACTTCAGTTACATATACATTGTAATTGTACTTCTCTTCTGTCTATAGAAAGCAGAGTCAGTGAATGGTTGGGGTGAACGTCTACACTACTCCTAGCTTCGCAATCCCCCTTAAAATTTCTTGTGTGTGAATATTAAATGATGATCAAATAATTTTGTATTATTTATTGTAACACAACATTAATAAATGTAATAATAAAATAAATCATAAAATATTATTTTGGAATCCTGAAATAACAGTAATAAAAAGCCAACATCTGTGTGTTCTTTATCAGGACAAGGAGTCTAAATAATATCTACTGAGGAATTTCCTTTCATCTGTCCTAAAATCTGTTTATTTCTTTGTCTCTATCACATGGGTCTTGCCAAAACACAACACTTCCAAGATACTTATCTGCGAGACAGAAAAAAGCCAGAGACTATTTTCTTACTTTTAGCTGAAGAGCTTCCCTTCACTATCAGATCCGGGATATTTTTTCTTGTGTGTTATTGTATAATGAACTCTATCACACCAGTAGCTGTGAGATTTACTGCACTTCCGCATAGCAAAACAAAATCAGGTCAGCTGCATAAAGCAGCTCTGTCCCTAGATATGTTTTTAAAATAAGGCCGGCATGTAAAGAGAAGGGTTAATATCTGCCGCAATCTAGTTTACAAGCTGGTCTTATATTAAAACATTTTCAATTAGCAACTTTAAAGAGTAAGTAAACCCTGATGTGTGTTACTTCCTCTTTGTTTCCCTGCAAAGGTAAAGCATAATGGCCTACTATGCATCGCATAGTAGCCCATTATGTGTTACTTACCTGACACAGGAGCCTGCGATGTCACTGCTGTCCTCTCTTCCACAATGCGTCCATCTTCTTTACGGCATGATCGTCGTTAGAAACGGCATGCTCAGTGCGCCTGCACGCTGTTGTCTACGGTGCATGCGCCGTAGACATTGGCGCCTGTCTTTTGCAAATATCTCCTAAACCATGTAGGTTTAGGAGATATTTCTTGCACCTAGAGGTAAGCCTTAATCTAGGCTTACCTGTAGGTAAAAGTGGTCTGTAAAGGTTTACAACCACTTTAAGGGCTGGTGTTAAATTAGCGTTTGTTCGATCCAAGAGTGTTTTGTCTAGGGGAATGTTACCCCTCCTGAAGCAGTCAAATGCAGGTCAGAAGGAGATCAACTGCAGGGCAAATCCACCTGTTAATGAATTCTGAATGATTATAGATGTGTCTGAAAGGTATAGTTCACCTATACCAAAAACCTGTCTATGCAGGTAAGGGGCAATTAAAAACAAACTGTACAGCTTTAACCTAAATTAAATATTGTGCTTACTATAGGCGCAGGCCATTTGGATCCCTAATCAAGCCTGCCTGAAAAACTCCCAGAGATCAAATGACTCTGTCCTGGCTTGTTGCTAGGATGTTGCTAAGAGACTCCCAGCTGTTACTGTTACCTCCACCATCACAGGAGTGCACTCTCAGATACTGAGCTTAGAGTTACTGCATCAGGAGAGAGGGTCTAAATTAGAGAAAGTGCTCACTCCTGTGATGGGATTTTGATAAATGTGAACCATGCCTTTTACCTAATGCCATTGACACAAGCCCAAAGCCCTGACAAGCTGAAATATGGGTTTTCAGGATTTTCTCTTCTTAGACCTGAACACTGTAGGGCACTGAAAATGCATTACCAGCAGCCCAGATACAACTCATTGGCACTGCTGCTGCCAGGAACCCAGATGCCATCTGCATACAATCGCTCCTTGGTACACCAGCCTTGCTTATGCTGACAACTCAGACTCATAGACTCATTGATAGTGATGTCATAATAGATGACTTATTGAAGGTCTGTGCTTTTTTTCTTCAGTAAACCTCTAATAAATACATCATGGAATTAATTACTTTTTTGCTATGAACAGACCAGATACATTTACTAATAAACGATCTGAATCTGTGCTCCGGGTAAATGGCGGAGGGAAATGTGACACATTATGGCTACACCAGCCCTCAAAAATTCCACTTGCCTGCTCGCATTTTGCAAGTGGATTTTGAGGGTTAGTGAGCTATGGCTGCCTGGGAGCGGGGGGGGGGGGGGTAGGTTTCGAGAGCACGGCCAGCAGGCGGGTTGTATGGGGGCCGTTCTCCCAGTGATCGGAGGGGAAGAGAGAGGAGAGCCACCGCCCGGATGATCAGAGCGCCGGGAACATAACAGCTTTAATTTCAATAGCTGTGTGTTCCCTCATACGTCACATACAGCCCTTCCTTTTTGCGTGGGCACTTTGATAGACAGATCACCCATCCAATCCTGGTAAACCTTGAGGCCTGGCTAGTAGCTCGGAACTTGAAATTTTGAGCTCTGGGCTACACCATATTTTGTTGTGAACAAGCTGCCCCTCTTTTCAGAAGCTATGGCCTAAAATATTCAGAATATTCAGCACCTAGCATTTCTGGATGTGTCAGAGGCCTGCATCCCCTGCTGTGTGTTGAGGTTCCATCTGCTGGTACATAGTAGGGACATAGAGGCAGGTGGTAAGAACCACATCATGCAGTGGGGGACCAGTCATCTGGCAAACTCAAAAGTGTGTTGTGAAAAAGCTTCTAAAGAAAGCAAAGTAAAAGCTCACCATCTGCCTGAGTGCTGAGCACCAAGAGTCTTTTGATTCAAAAGCCAATATAAAGGAATAGTAGTGCTAAAAAAAAAAGCACTTGTGGGTTTACCTAATAATTTGTTTGTATAATTCTTCTTTAAGGGGGCGTGGCAGGGTGTGTGTCCTATGTCTACATACATTTGCTATAGGTGTCCCTCATTCCCATCTGAAAAAGTTGGGAGGTATGTTACATATCTTGAACATTATGTGCAGCCCTTTGGTGATGTCAGGGGCTGCATTTGAGGCCTCTTTAGCTAGTATGTTGACATCCACTGGTCTACCCCAAGGATCAGCTTTCCCACAGCACAGCAGAATGTAAACTTGTAGACTGTAGGTCATGCTGCTAAAAAGAAGAATTATCATCAATAAAGGAGAACTATCTTATTAGCATTTTTTTTGGAGGATGCAGGAAACTGTACTTCCCAGTGAAAATGAAATATAAATTAAAATGGACCTTAACTCAAACAGAAGATTTTCTATCTTACAGGGAATATTAAGAATTGCTATTTTTGCCTAAGCATTACCCCAAAGAATTATTTTTTGTCTTGAAATCCTCTGGAAAAATAATGTCGTGTACACACAAGCGGAATGTCTGACAGAAAAAGTCAGACGAGAGCTTTTCATCAAATATTCCGATCGTGTGTATGCCCCATCAGACTTTTTACGTCGAAAATTCTGACGGACCTAGAAAGAGAACATGTTCTAAATTTTTCCGATGGAACCAATTCCTATCAGGAAAACTGCTCGTCTGTGTGCTGTTCCGACATACCAAAAACAACGCATGCTCTGAAGCAAGTACGAGACGGAAGCTATTGGCTACTGGCTATGTAACTTCCGTTTTCTAGTCCCGTCCTACATGTTGTACATCATCGCGTTCTGGATGGTCGGAATTTGGTGTGACCGTGTGTATGCAAGACAGCTTGAGCGGAATTCCATCGGAACTCCGTCAGAAAAACCTTCAGAGTTTATTCCGACAGGAAAACCAGTCGCGTGTACAGGGCATTACAGTTCTTTGGCTGTCCAGTGGCTACATCCTCATAGCTATCTTTTTGCACTGCTGCCTCTAACTACTAGTTTCTAGAGATTTGGATTAAGATTTTGTGATATAAGTACTGTGCTGCTCACTGTTCTCCTTGCTGGAGGGAAAGCTATTGTGTTATACTCTCCTTGCTTCCAGTCTGTGCTTCCTTCACCTCTTCTGCTGCTTCTTACTTCCCCACCGGTTATTGACGTGCAGCTCTAAAATGAGGATTCAAAACCCTACCTTTACCAAGAGGGTCACTTCCACACAGAAACACAATGCAGGGATGGCAAGGATGAATTTGGGACAAGATCAGTTGCAGGGTGGGTAAACCCACAAGTGTTTTATTTACCAGTACTATTCCTCTATTTTGGCTTTTGGAATTTACAAATGCAACAATTTAGAAACTGGATGAAGGGCTTAGCATTGTAAAACGCTTTTGGATAGATGAATCATGCATTTTACATACAGTCATATAAATCAGACCAAAAATGAGGGACAAATGAGGAGAAAAGCAGGACTTTGCTTAAAATCAGGGACAGTCCCTCGAAATCAGGGACAGTTGGGGCGCTATGATACTAGTGACTAGTCTGTTTGTGATCCTCCATCTAGTGAATGAACCCTGAAGCCATAAGTGTTTTCTCACTTCTTGTTTCAGCAGTGCCACAGAGGCCGGGGAAGAAGCTACTCAAGCTCAATCTCTGCTTGATTATCTCTAATCGAGTGGAGGCAAGAAATTAGGATTCAATTAGACCTCTAATGTATCATTAAAGAGAACCTGTGTATTACTAAATAGAACTCGCGCTAAATGGAATAGTGAATAAAAAAAAATAAATAATAAACCGCAGCAGCTATTACAAAGGTGCAAGAACCTTAAAAAAAATGAATGCATGAATTAACAGCGCTGGCAGAATATTGAACATCAACTTATTAATGTGCTCAAAAAATATTGGCCATGACAATTATTAAGATATATACATATATTATGAATAAAGTGCTACGTGCTCCAAATTCAAGTGCTTTGTGGTTCAGGATAAGGTGTTTCAAGTGCCACACTCCCCTCTTGTGACCCCACTCACCAGAGTTAATGGACCCTCAGCTTTGCAGTCTAGGGGTCAATAAGGCTGTGATCTAAAAGATCTGATGTATATAAACTGGACTCTCAGAGAAAGTTCCATGGGGGTATTCATGTGGATGGACCAAGGAAGATCATTCATAATTGGAAACAGAAATAAAAAAGCCAATAGTGAAGTACCACTAGTACTAAATAACATGTACAATCAAACAACGCCACTCACGAGACAACTCCGTAAAACAGGCATCAGTAAGTTCCAGGTTCGCCGCTGGACGGCGTGCATTCCACGGATAGCGGAAGTTGCGTCACTGATTCGTGAAACCGGAAAAACGTCATAGTGTTTCGCCCCTCTTCCAGGGCATCATCAAGGACATCATTTTCTGTTTTGGATGGTGTAATTTATATACAAAAGAGCAGTCACCTCCTCTATAATTAGCCAATAATATACAACAAAAACCATCTGGAGTAATCAAACACCAGATGGTTGGAAAAAATAAATAATAAATAAAAATAAATAAAGTTAAAAATAAAATAAAATGAAAATAAAAAATCATCAAATCATTCTTTGCAGCTATTACCTTTTGTACCACCACCCATTCCCCCCCCCCCCTTTTGAATGTAAGCTCTACGAGCCAGGCCCTCCTGTACCTTTTGTATTGCACTGTACTGTAATTGTGTTGTCCCCCTTATACATTGTAAAGCGTTGTGTAAACTGTTGGTGCTATATAAATCTCGGATTATAATAATAATAATAATAATAATAAATAAAAATAGAAAAAAAAAAAAAGACATTTTTTTGCATACAATGAATACAATTACCAATTAGACAGGAAACAGTTCTAATCCAATTCAATAATTAGGGCCAAAAGGACTCATAGTACCCAGCCTATGTATCCATTGGGTCTCGTTCTGTGAGAAAGATATCTTGAGATTGGAACCTCTCCAATGAGCCTCCACCCTATCTATCCCACAGAACGTCAGACCCCTAGGATCACTGTTGTGGAACAATCTAAAATGATTGGATAAGCTAGGATGCTTAAAACCCTTTCTAATTCTGTTAACATGCTCTCTTAACCTAATGCCCAACTTCCTCGTGGTCCTCCCCACATACTGGAGGCCACAGGGACAGGACAGAAGGTAAGTGTGTAGTTCCACACGTGATGAACTTTTTATTCTCATAGGGTTTCGCCTGGGAATGGGAACTAAAATGGGTGGTCTTCCTAATCCTATTTCTAGAAGTTTGACAAATTATACATTTGCCACAACTAAAGAAACCGGTTTGATCTAGAAAAGTGAAAGATTTCTTTGCAGGATTGATAACATTGTGTGCTAATTTCAACCTAAGTGTTGGAGGTTTTGTATAGATAAACTGAGGCTGAACAGGTAAAACACTTCTGAGGTCTCTATCTTTAAGTAGCAAAGGCCAATGTTCTTTTATTATTTTTTCAAATTGTTTATGTTGCCTGGTGAAACCTGCCAAAAAAGCAACACCATAATTTCTGTTATGTTTATGTTTCTTATGTTTATTTTAATTTTTAATTTGATTTTTATTTTTATTTTTATCTTTCTCTTTATGTAAACAATGAACTCTTATAGAAGTAATGAACCATACATTGTTGTTTTTCCTTCTTATTAATATTAAAATAAAATTATATTAAAATTATAATAAAATGAATATTAAAATAATGAATTTCTTTACATTGTTTTTAAATATTATTTGTATAGAATATTTGGCAATAAAGTTTTTTGTTATCATATTGCAATAACAGGAAGTGATGTTATTAAAAGGAAGTTGGTGTTTGATTACACCAGATGACACCCTGGAGGAGGGGCGAAACACGTTGACGTTTTTCCTGTTTCACGAACGAGTGACGCAACTTCCGCTATCTGTGGAACGGATGCCATCGAGCGGCGAACGCGGAACTTACTGGCGCCTGTTTTACAGAGTTGTCTCGTGAGTGGCGTTGTTTGATTGCGCATTTTATTTAGTACTAGTGGTACCCCCATGGAAGTTTCTCTGAGAGTCCAGTTTATATACATCAGATCTTTTAGATCACAGCCTTATTGACCCCCTAGACTGCAAAGCTGAGGGTCCATTAACTCTGATGAGTGGGGTCACAAGAGGGGAGTGTGGCACTTGAAACACTTTATCCTGAACCTCGAAGCACTTGAATTTGGAGCACGTAGCACTTTATTCATTATGAAAAAATATATATCTTAATAATATTGTCACACTCAATATTTTTTTAGCACATTATTAAGTTGATGTTCAATTTTCTGCCAGCGCTTTTAATTCATGCATTCATTAAAGAGAACCTGTTACTTTTATTGTGCTATGTTGTCAGCTCCCATAGCAATAACGTTAAATAAATAATTCGTTTAAAAAATTAGTACACCCTCATACAAATGTAAACGCAGCCATCGGGTACACCTACGTAAGAAAATGAGAATTTCACTACAAATATTGGGAATGGGAGCAATAATTCTATGTCCATCATCTATGGTTAAGTCTAAACTGAAAGTCTTTTAACCACTTTAGCCCTGAGAGGTTTTACCCCTTAATGACCAGGCCATTTTTTGCAATACGGCACTGCGTTATTTAACTGACAATTGCGCAGTCGTGTGACGATGTACCCAAATAAAATTGATGCCCTTTTTATCCCACAAATAGAGCTTTCTTTTGATGGTATTTGATCACCTCTGTGGTTTTTATTTGTTGTACTATAAACAAAAAAAGAGCGACAATTTTGAAAAAAACCCCCAAAAAACAAGATCTTTTACTTTCTGTTATAAAACACACCCAATAAAAAAATTTTATTTCTTCATCAGCTTAGGCCAATATGAATACTGCTACATATTTTTGGTAAAAAAAAAATCCCAATAAGCGTATATTGATTGGTTTGCCCAAAAGTTATAGTGTCTACAAAAAGATGAGATATTTATGGATTATTTATTTATTTATTTCTGCTAGTAATGGCGGTGATCAGCGACTTATAGTTACACAAATACAGTGATCAGTGCTAAAAAAATATGCACTGTCATTGTACTAATGACACTGGCAGGGAAGGGGTTAACATTAGGGGCGATAAGAGGGTTAAATGGGCCCCCAGGGAGTGCTTTCTTACTGTGTGGGGGGTGCTAGTCCTGTGAGAAGACAGAGATCCATGTTCCTGCTTAGCAGAAACACAGGATCTCTGTCTTCCCTTGTCACAGAACGACAATCTGCCTTGTTTACATTGACAGATCGCAGTTCTGTCTCTGCCGAGAACGATTGGCGAGTCCCGGCAGACATGGGATCCACCGGACCCACTGTTTGGCTCCCACTGTGTCCAATCACAGCGAGAGCTGGTCGCAGATGGCACCGCAAACACAGAAGAGTTGCTCATATACAGGTACGTGATTTTGCCTTTGGGAGCCTCCCCCCCACAGTAAATGTACGTGGGGGGGTTGGCAACAGGTTAGAGCATCAGCATTTGACAATTTGGAGAAGAAATATTGCAGCTCAAAGGCTCCAGACCTGTTGAAGACACTCGCCCTATACGATCTTGCAGGTGCTGGCTCTGCTCAAATTAGGAAGGAAGGAAAAATCCTGGACGGCCGCACACTGCTGAAGGCATCTTTATTGAAAGATTAAAATCCAAAAACAGTCATATCTGAAGTATAGAAAACAGGGAAGAACAGCTAACGCGTTTCACATCACAAACAGACGCTTAGTCATAGCTGTGACTAAGCATTTGTTTGTGATGTGAAACGCGTTAGCTGTTCTTCCCTGTTTTCTATGCTTCAGATATGATTGTTTTTGGATTTTAATCTTTCAATAAAGATGCCTTCAGAGGTGTGCCGCCGTCCAGGATTGTTCCTTCCTTTGACAGTTTGAAGTTTTGACATTTGTCACTGTTTAATAGGTGTGCACAATTTTACCTTTTATATTTTATAAAACGTTTAATGTTATTTATGCTGAAACTACGGGATTAATAACCAGCTGCACTAATATTGTGTGGCATAATCAATGAAATGGTTACATCCAGATTACTGCAATAGTTCACAGTAGATATTTGATAAACTAAGTCAGAACCAAATGACTAAAATAAAGCCTTTAGTTTGGACTAGCTTCCATTTCATGTTTTTGCTTTGTCATTTTTACTTTTGGAATGTGTTCTGTTTGTTTGTGCTGTTTCACATTGGTCATTCTGTCCCCGTTCTTGGCACCTTTCTAAATCATCTATCTTCCCTTACTGTTAAAAATGTCGCCACTGGAGGGAATTACATAAGGCGCTGCCAATCCCGCAAGTGTTGCAGTGGTTACATTCGAGTTTTCAAGCCATTTTCTGCATTCCTGCCTGAGCACAAACAACACTTGCAAATATTTTCTTTGGTGACCACAAATCCATCTGCAATATTTCAAAAGGCTGGAGCTAAAAATGAGCGGACTTTGTAATGTTTGGCAAATAACATATCTCATCTGAAACACCAAGGGACCTTAGCAGTATCATAATATTGATTGTTTTACTCGTTTATCCCCATGTATTCTATTGGAAAGTAAAGGGCCCTCTCTGGACACTTTGAAAAGTATATGAATGTACAACATCTATTTAGAATAACCAAGAAGTAGCTTGTCATGTTGTGTAATAAATGTAGTAGAGTACTTCTATTTCCTGCAAACCTCAGAGTTATTGAATTTATTCATTAGAGCCAACCAGATCTCAGTTTCTTAAATGATACTGTATGTAAACCCTCACGATGTAAAACAACCTATTTAGTTTAATATGGAAATAAAAGGCACAACATTCAACTTGGTTTTGAGTTATTCACTTTACGGTCAACACTGAGGACAAGGGGGCACTCTTCTAGAGGAAAAGAGATTTCATCTCCAAATACAGAAAGGTTTCTTCACAGTAAGAGATGTGAAAATGTGGAATATATTCCGTCCAGAGGTTGCTCTGGCCAGCTCAGTAGATTGCTTTAAAGGGGTCGTAAAGGTAAACGTTTTTTCACCTTAATACATTCTATGCATTAAAGTGAAAAAACATCTGACAATACTGCCCCCCCCGTTTTACTTACCTGACCCCTCGAGTCCCGTGCTCGCCCCTGACTGCAGCCATTGGTTCGCGCTGCTGTCAATCACATCCAATGACGCGGGGGGCGGGGCCGAGTGATACAGTGAGCGGCTATGGTCGCCGGCTGTATCACAGGAGCGCACCCGCAAGCACTCATCACCATGCGAGGGAGCTCACATGAAGGTGTTGAGTCCTTGTGGGGGGGAGCCGAGACAGCCGCCGAGGGACCCCAGAAGACCAGGTTCGGGGCCACTCTGTGCACAATGAGTTGCACAGTGGAGGTAAGTATAACATGTTTGTTATTTAAAAAATATATATATATATATCTTTAGTGATCCTTTAACCGGTTCAATACAGGGCAATTTCACCCCCTTCCTTCCCAGGCCAAATTTTAGTTTTCAGCGCTGTCGCACTTTGAACGTCAATTGCGCGGTCGTGCCACGTTGTACCCAAAAAAAATTGACGTCCTTTTTTCACCACAAATAGAGCTTTCTTTTGGTGGTATTTGATCGCCTCTGCGGTTTTTATTTTTTGCGCTATAAACAAAAGAAGAGCGACAATTTTGAAAAAAACACAATATTTTTTACTTTTTGCTATAATAAATATCCCAATTTTTTTTTAAAAAAACAAATTTTTTCCTCAGTTTTGGCCGATACATATTCTTCTACATATTTTTGGTAAAAAAAAATCGCAATAAGCGTATATTGATTGGTTTGCGCAAAAGTTATAGCGTCTACAAAATAGGGGATAGATTTATGGCATTTAAAAAAAAAAAAAAAAAAAATTATTTTTTTAGTGGCGATCGCGATTTTTTTTCGTGCCTGCGACATTATGGCGGACACATCGGACACTTTTGACACATTTTTGGGACCGTTCACATTTATACAGCGATCAGTGCTATGCAATTGCATTGATTACTGTGTAAATGTGACAGGCAGTGAAGGGGTTAACCACTAGGGGGCGGGGAGGGGTTAATATGTTTCCTAGGGAGTGATTACTAACTGAAGGGGGAGGGGACGCTGAAGGGGAGGAGACCGATCAGTGTTCCTCCGTTCTGGGAACACAGATCGCTCTCCTCAGAGCTGACAGGCTGTGGATCTGTGTGTTTACACACACAGATCCACATGCCGGACCGGTTAACGGGCAATCGCGGGTGCCCGGCGGACATCGCGGCCGCCGGGCACACGCACCGGGTCCCGAGGAACGCGGCGGGCGCGCGCGCGCGCTCCCGGCGGCGCGCGCGCGCCCCCATGGCGGCCGGGAATCCCAGGACGTCATATGACGCCCACCCAGGATGGGAGATCCCATCCCAGGACGTCATATGACTATGGGCGGGTAGGGAAGTGGTTAAAAAGGCCTGGATTATTTCCTAAATGTACATAATATAACTGGGTACTAACATTTAAAGGTAAAGTTGATTAAGGGAAAATCCAATTGCCTCTCTGGGATCAGGAAGGAATTTTTTCCCCTGCTGTAGCAAAATTCTGCTTTTCTGGGGGGGGGGGGGGGTCGCCTTTCTCTGGATCAACTAGGGGGGTATAGGATTGGGTATATGGGATTGTATGATATTTTTTATTTTATTTATTTATTTATTTTTTATGGTTGAACTGGGCGGTCTTTTTTAGACCTGACTATGTAACTATGTAAAATTTGTGTATATTTTATAAAAACATTATAAATACCTTTCCCCCCCCCCCCCCCTTTTTTTTATAAGTGATCACATACCCTCCATTCTCAGCTGCATAAGGAGCTCAGAGGGCTGGGGGAGGAGAAATAGCAGCCCACTGATCTTTTCAGTGAATGACGGTGCGGGACAAGTCTGATCATTGGAGGAGAGCAGGATGTGATCCCAGCACAGCCAGAAAACTGACCAAGCTGAGATAGATGTTCTCCCATGCCTAGTGTAGTCAGTTTTTAAAAGCAAAGCAGAGGGACTGGCAGGAACATCATGGATTTCAAACAAAGGAAGCAATACAAAGAGAACAGAATGCTTTTTCATACAAGCGCACAGTACACCAGGCACGTATCAGGAATAAGAAATGTTGGGTTTACATATTCTTCACATCACCAATAGATGATTTCTGCGTGCTAGATATGGGAGTCAGCACTTTGTACATTTTTTTGAAGGACCATAATACATAAATTACAACCTGAATTATGTAAAAAATGTTATGTAGATAAACATATGAATACATTTGGTATGTGAATAAACACATAATACTTTCACATTAGCAGAACAAAGGATCCTAGTATAGTGGGGATTATATCTTTACATATTAAGCAGACTTCCAGCTGTCATTTAGAGAAAAAAAAAGGAAATTTTAGTGACTGCATTAACATCTACATTAACTATGTCCTCACATTCTGACACCAAAAAAATTCTTGCTGTAATTGAACTTCCTATTATTCTTCTTTGGAGTGCATCCCCCATATATTTCTGTGGAAGATCCAAAAGATAAGCATTGGAAAATAATTCTGGGACTGCATAATGAAAAAAAAAAGCCTACTCTAGATTTAAATAATTCATAGGGACCGAGATGGCCCAGAAGAACTATTCCCTTTACTACATGCTGTGCTGCTGTCATTGCTGTATAGACTCTATGTAGCATCATTGGCTGCATGCAGTATGCAGAGCCGTGTTCTTGCAGCAGTACAGAGACTTCCCTTGTGCTGCGAAAAAAAAACTGAGTCGAGTTCTTCTCAGCCATTCACATGAATTTTTGTATTTTTATCAGTGAATACATGACTTCCTCTGAATGGCTGAGCTAGAGAGGATAGTGGATGATGATGTCACAACTTCAGCCATTCAGAAGAAGCCTTGGTAAAATTCAAGGATTCCTGTGCAGTGCTCACCCCATCTCGATTTTGTGCCAGCAGCAGATGGGATGTCCACTTGGGATGGGATCCACTGAGCTGCATGCTCTATGTAGGTAATACTACATACCGTTTATACAGCACTGACAGTAGCTGCAGAAAGTAGTAAAGGAAGTAGTTTGTATGGGCTAGCTTGCCCCAAATGCGCTATTTAAAGTGATAGCAAAGCTGGAGTTAGGTTTTAATTATTTTTATGCACATTTCATATTTATTATAAAAAATAGCATTTGATTCCATTTACTAGGTCTATGGAACTTCCAGTTCCCAGAGTCTGTATGTATTGGGGAGACATGAACTTGATTCAGAAGCAAGACCCCTCCACGGATCCCCCAGGCATACGTTCCCCAAACAGTAGTGTTCCCTTAAATGCCAGGGCCATAGGTGTGCGCACAGGGTGTGCCAGGTGTGCCCATGGAACACCCTAATCACACTGTGCAGCACAGATCCCCCCTACTGCCCTGGCTCTCCCTTCCTTCCCCTCGCAGTGCCTCCGGCTTCCCAACTCTCCTCTCCCTCCGGCTGTTGCTGTGGGGATGTTTTAGGGGAAGGGGCCGGTAAATATGTAACTTACCGGCCACTTCCCTTTCATTGTGAGTGATCGGTATTAGGTGTTTGAGCTTTGAGGTGCACACCCTAATGCAATAGGCTGCGCACACCTATGGCCAGGGCCCATAGTGGGTAAGAGGCTTGCTCCTAGTCCTCTCCAAAAGCCTCTGTCCTGGTGAAGTCTGTCACGACCCCCAACTTTATGAGATGAGAAAAAGGGACACACCAGAGTACAAACCACATAAGCAAAGAATATAACCCTGATGCCCCCTTTACGTGGATCATGAAGAATTAAAGCACAAGTGGAATTTCCATTTACGTGGCTTTTCAATATCACAAATGCAATAATTCAGATGCTGTATGAAATACAAAGACATTTGGTTACAAATGGGGAACAGTTGGGAGGTACCGTCATGGTCAAAAATATTGGCACCCCTGCATTTCTGTCAGATAATGCACCACTTCACCCAGAAAATTGTTGCAATTACAAATCTTTAGGCATTCTCACGTTTATTTATTTTTTGTTTGTATTGGTATGACACAAAAAAGTGGAGAAGCAAAAAACCCAAATCTGACACATTCCATGCAAAACTCCAAAGTTTGTGATGCTCCTGTACTTTGTAATTAAACTCACCTGTATCAATTAACAGGTGCTGACAATATAGAAATCACACTGGCAACCAGTTAAAATGGTATAAAATTGACTCAACCTTTCTGTTGTGTCTCTCTCACACGAAGCATGGAGAAGAGCGGCAAAGAATTGTCTGAGGATTTCAGAACAAAAAATGTGGAAAAACATGGACAATCTCAAGATTACAAGTCCATCTCCAGAGATCTTAATGTACCTGTGTTCACTGTACACAACATTGTCAAGAAGTTTACATCTCATAGCACTGTAGCTAATCTCCCTGGACTTGGACGAAAGAGAAGAATTGATCAAAGATTGCAACGAAGGATTGTTCGAATGGTCGATAAAGAACCTCGATCAACTTCCAGACAAATTCAAACTTCCCCTTCATAGTACAACTGTGTCAGCTCGCACTATAATGCCCCATACACACGGTCGGATTTTCCGACGGAAAATGTGTGATAGGACCTTGTTGTCGGAAATTCTGACCGTGTGTAGGCTCCATCACACATTTTCCATCGGATTTTCCGACACACAAAGTTTGAGAGCAGGATATAAAATTTTCCGACAACAAAATCCGTTGTCCGAAATTCCGATCGTGTGTACACAAATCCGACAGACAAAGTGCCATGCATGCTCAGAATAAATAAAGAGATGAAAGCTATTGGCCACTGCCCCGTTTATAGTCCCGACGTACGTGTTTTGTGTCACCGCGTTTAGAACGATCAGATTTTCCGACAACTTTGTGTGACCGTGTGTATGCAAGACAAGTTTGAGCCAACATCCGTCGGAAAAAATCCTAGGATTTTGTTGTCGGAATGTCCGAACAAAGTCCGACTGTGTGTACGGGGCATTAGTCACCATCTGAATGAAAAGGGACGCTATGCTAGGAGACCCAGGAGGACCCCACTGCTGACACAAAAACATAAAAAAGCCAGATTGGAGTTTGCCAAAACTTACCTGAGGAAGCCAAAATCCTTTTGGGAGAATGTGCTGTGGTAAGGTGAAACAAAATGACAGCTTTTTGGTAAAGCCTATCGTTCTACTGTTTTCAGCAAAAGAAAAGAGGCCTTTAAAGAAGAGTCATTCAAACATAGTTGAGCTTCACTGATAAGTTCATGTTGCTTTGCTGCTTCAGGCACTGGATTTCTTCACCATGCCATTATGAAATCTGAAGACTACCAAAGAATTCTGGGGTGCAATGTAGGGGCCCAGTGTCAGAAAGTTGGGTCTCCTACAGAGGTCACGGGTCCTACAGCAGGACAATGACCCATAGCACACATCAAAAAGCACCCGAAAATATAAGAGATCTAAATCCCATAGAGCACTTGTGGAGAGATCTCAAAACAGCAGTTGGGAGAAGTGCAAGAAACTCATTGATGGTTACAGGAAGCCATTGATTTCCAGGGCCGGACTGGCCTACCGGGATACCGGCACATTTCCCGGTAGGCTGCCTGCCCTGGGCCGCTTTGGGTTAAGCTGTGGCTGCAGTGCTGCTCTCCCTCCTTCCCCTCTACACGTCACACATAGCAGGCACCTCCTGCTGTGTGTCTCGGAGCTGAGTGTGAAAAGTCCCGCCCTTCTCCTTGAGCAGCTCGTGTGATAGGCAGAACAATGCGTCTATCACACAAACTGGTCTGGGAGGAGGGCGGGACTTTTCACACTGTGCTGTCACGTGCTGCTATCCTGATGAGACGATATGGATTGGGATCGGCATTATGTGTGCTGCTTATGCTTGCTACCAAGAATATTGTCTGTAAGTTTTCTACTTACATTAAAGTCTGTGCTTTTACTATAATAGAGAGCACTTAGATTTGTTTTATTTATTCATGACCGGGATACATGTGAGATTGGGATCTCTCGCACTCCAAAGTGTTTCCCTCTGAAGTGGGAAAAAGTGTTTAGTGATCTTCCTTTTGGTTCAGGATTTTGCCTGTTGGTTGGTGGTACAAATGGATCTGATAAAACTTGTGGATTCCTCTGTCTTTTATTGGGCTCTGGACTGCTCTTAATGATTAATGCCTTATTGGACTTTTTATAACTTCATCATATTTATTGCTCTGCACTGTCTGTTTTTACAAATTTGCATTTGGAGCTATGTGACATTAACCCTTATGCCGCGTACACACGGTCGGACTTTTCAGCTACAAAAGTCCGACAGCCTGTCCGACAGACTTCCGGTGGACTTTCGGCAGACTTGCGGCGGACTTGTGGCAGACTTTCTAACGAACGGACTTGCCTACACACGACCACACAAAAGTCCGACGGATTCGTACGTGATGACGTACACCAGACTAAAATAAGGAAGTTGATAGCCAGTAGCCAATAGCTGCCCTAGCGTGGGTTTTTGTCCGTCGGACTAGCACACAGACGAGCGGATTTCGGGGTCCGTCGTAGTTACGACGTAAAGATTTGAAGCATGTTTCAAATCTAAAGTACGTCGGATTTGAGGCTAAAAAAGTACGTTGAAAGTCCGGAGAAGCCCACACACGATCGGATTACCAGCCAGCTTTAGTCCGTCAGCGTCCGTTGGACTTTTGTAGACGAAAAGTCCGACCGTGTGTACGCGGCTTTAGTGTTCAGCTTGCAATAGTTTTTCAGTTATTTGCGCTGATTAGTATTACTTTCTGTTTATCCCGAGGCTGCGATTATGGGTACAATAAGGCTGCATGGACTGGCACACAGGCTGAATTGACAGGCACTGGTGAGGCTGCATTGATCTCCTGTACCACGCCCACAGCCTCTGACATCCCCTGTACCATGCCCACAGCCTCTGACATCTCCTGTACCATGCCCACAGCCTCTGACATCTCCTGTACCATGCCCACAGCCTCTGACATCCCCTGTACCATGCCCACAGCCTCTGACATCTGTACCATGCCCACAGCCTCTGACATCATCTTTACCATGCCCACAGCCTCTGACATCTTCTGTACCATGCCCGCAGCCTCTGACATCTCCTGTACCATGCCCACAGACTCTGACATCATCTGTACCATGCCCACAGCCTCTGACATCCCCTGTACCATGCCCACAGCCTCTGACATCTGTACCATGCCCACAGCCTCTGACATCATCTGTACCATGCCCACAGCCTCTGACATCCCCTGTACCATGCCCACAGCCTCTGACATCTGTACCATGCCCACAGCCTCTAACATCATCTTTACCATGCCCACAGCCTCTGACAACGTCTGTACTATGCCCACAGCCTCTGACATCTCCTGTACCATGCCCACAGCCTCTGACATCTCCTGTACCATGCCCACAGCCTCTGACATCTCCTGTACCATGCCCGCAGCCTCTGACATCTCCTGTACCATGCCCACAGCCTCTGACATCTCCTGTACCATGCCCACAGCCTCTGACATCTGTACCATGCCCATAGCCTCTGACATCATCTTTACCATGCCCACAGCCTCTGACATCTCCTGTACCATGCCCACAGCCTCTGACATCCCCTGTACCATGCCCACAGCCTCTGACATCCCCTGTACCATGCCCACAGCCTCTGACATCCCCTGTACCATGCCCACAGCCTCTGACATCTCCTGTACCATGCCCACAGCCTCTGACATCTCCTATACCATGCCCACAGCCTCTGACATCTCCTGTACCATGCCCGCAGCCTCTGACATCTCTTGTACCATGCCCGAAGCCTCTGACATCTCCTGTACCATACCCACAGCCTCTGACATCTCCTGTACCATGTCTGCAGTCTCCGACATCGTCTGTACCATGCCCACAGCCTCTGACATCTCCTGTACCATGTCTGCAGTCTCCGACATCGTCCGTACCATGCCTGCAGCCTCTGACATCCCCTGTACCATGCCCACAGCCTCTGACATCTCCTGTACCATGCCCACAGCCTCTGACATCTCCTGTACCATGCCCACAGCCTCTGACATCTGTACCATGTCCACAGCCTCTGACATCATCTTTACCATGCCCACAGCCTCTGACATCTCCTGTACCATGCCCACAGCCTCTGACATCTCCTGTACCATGCCCGCAGCCTCTGACATCATCTGTACCATGCCCACAGCCTCTGACATCATCTGTACCATGCCCACAGCCTCTGACAACGTCTGTACCATGCCCACAGCCTCTGACATCATCTGTACCATGCCCACAGCCTCTGACAACGTCTGTACCATGCCCACAGCCTCTGACAACGTCTGTACCATGCCCACAGCCTCTGACAACGTCTGTACCATGCCCACAGCCTCTGACATCTCCTGTACCATGCCCACAGCCTCTGACATCTCCTGTACCATGCCCACAGCCTCTGACATCTCCTGTACTATGCCCACAGCCTCTGACATCTCCTGTACCATGCCCGCAGCCTCTGACATCTCCTGTACCATGCCCGCAGCCTCTGACATCTCCTGTACCATGCCCGCAGCCTCTGACATCTCCTGTACCATGCCCGCAGCCTCTGACATCTCCTGTACCATGTCTGCAGTCTCTGACATCTCCTGTACCATGACCACAGCCTCTGACATCTCCTGTACCATGCCCACAGCCTCTGACATCTCCTGTACCATGCCCACAGCCTCTGACATCTCCTGTACCATGCCCACAGCCTCTGACATCTCCTGTACCATGCCCACAGCCTCTGACATCTCCTGTACCATGCCCACAGCCTCTGACATCCCCTGTACCATGCCCACAGCCCCTGACATCTCCTGTACCATGCCCACAGCCTCTGACATCTCCTGTACCATGCCCACAGCCTCTGACATCCCCTGTACCATGACCACAGCCCCTGACATCTCCTGTACCATGTCTGCAGTCTCTGAGGTAGTCTGGAGAGGAGTCAAGAGTGGGAGTGCGCCGAGATGGGGGTCACAGGAGAATTCAGACGCGTGTGGACTATGGAGAGGAGACTATAGGAAAACCAGAGGCACCAAGCTGGAGCCGACTGACTGATACCTGCACGGTGCACCTGAGAGGAGGTCAGTGACAGCACCGCTAGGCCAGTCTGAGTGGGGGTCATTGAGGTAAGGGGGGAGTGAATACAATAATGTAAGGGGCACTAATGTAAAGGTTTCCCCCTTATATCAGTAACCCCGCCTCTTACCTTAGTGTATTTTCTGCGGAAGGTGGTCTCTGGTTCCCAGAGTCCCCCTCCCCCCCCCCCCCTCACATTCCCAGAGTCCCAGGTGTCCCCCTTGATAGCTCCACCACTTTTACAACTTATAACTGGAATATCCCTAGCTTCATGTGCTTTCATATCTGTCTTATTTATATATAATATGCTCTTTAAATGTGCTTTAAAATACATCGTTTTTTCTTTCCTGAACAAGAAAATGACGTTATGCTGTTGGTCTGGTATAATAATGCTATGGGGCTGGTATGACATTTTTTCCAGGGCTGGATTTTATTCCCAGTCCGGCCCTGTTGATTTCAGTTATTTTTTTCAAGGGGTGTGCTACCAAATATTAAATTAAGGGTGCCAATAATTTTTTCCAGTCCGTTTTTGGAGTTTTGTGTGAAATGTATCAGATTTGGCTTTTTGTTTCTCAATTTTTCATGTCACACCAATACAAACAAAAGAAATAAACACGAGAATGCCTAAACGTTTATAATTGTAACAATTCTCTGGGTGAAGCGATGCATTATCTGACAGAAATGCAGGGGTGCCAATATTTTTGGCAATGACTGTATGTAGTTCACTTCAAGAATTTAATGTAACTGATCAAGAGCAAAACTCATATTTCTGAATGGCATCCTGATAAGAACAGCATGGTGTACAAGAGAGAGATCATCCAGAAGCTTATAAATTTAAAGGTGAACTCCAGACTGGTGTAAAATGCGAGAGTTAAATGCTTGTTTTGTCTAAGAAAAATGCTTCCCTTATTCCTCACTTTCCCAGTACTTGGCACCCTCTTCCACTCTCCGATGTTTCCAGAATGTCAGTGTCCTCATGTGCAATGTGGGTCTACCAATCCTGCATTGCACACTATGACATCGAGGAGCTGCATCCGATCAAGCACCAAAGAGGAGCCAGTGGTATGGAGAAGAGGCAGCCTATGGGAGCATAAAATAAGGGAAGTATTTATCTTATTTATTACCCGACAGGACTAAACAAACATTAACCCTTGCAGTAAGGTGGATAGGCAAAGGGAGGGCACTCCATGGTTATATTTTACTTTAACCTGGAGTTCAGCTATAATTGTTCTTCAGTTGATCAAAAATGACTCAAACAGAAAAAAAAAATGTTCACAGCTAATATCAATGACAAGCTTTGAACATAAACCATGGCTTTTCTGCTTTATTTAAAAAGGCACAAGTGTGCTCGATCCATTAAATCGGTGGACATTGTACTATCTGGCTCTGTGATGTGAACTGGCTGGATACAAATCACTGATTGTTTCTGCAGAAAGCATTTATATCCTGCAATTGCTCAAAATATGTTCGAGATTTACGAGGGTCATTGGCAGGTTTATTGGCAGTCATGTTGTGTTGTATCTATAGTTCCATCAAACATTACTTGGAAATATCATTGATATAAATTGTGGTAGCAGAGCAGAGATTAATGTGCCCAATACTGAAAGCAAAAAAATACAACTTTAATTACAGAGAATGGCCTGCAAATTCACTCCCTTCAAAAAGAGGAAAAACAAACCTCTCTTGGACTGATTATAGTATCCATGAATTTGTTATTTATTACTTTTACTAACATGCCTGTAATTCATAAAAGAAGTCAGGCAAAAAAATAAAAACTAAGATACAAATTACCACAATATTCACGAAGACATGAGTTATACACAATTCAAAGGTATACTCCAGTGGGGATTAAAGAAGTCTGTACTAAGGAACTAAGACTGCCAATGCTGACTGCTTCCTTTTAAATACCAGTTCCTTGGCTGGAACTCTGATCCAATCGTTTCATTGCTATGCAAGCAGCAAACTCAGAAAAAGTATGCAGATAAAGACTTTCAGAAGGATGTTAGTGGTGGCCATTTCCAGCATAACTTTCCCTTCTACTGGCTGTTCTACAGTGGCAATTCCAAGTACAGATGAACAAGTCGAAAAAATTTCTTTTGTTTTGGATTCACTTGTTAAGTAAATCATACTGCTTCATCATATTCTATTTGTTAGAATGATTCGTTTTTCGGAATTCATTTCATGTATTCAAATTAGTTTCTTATATTTGGATTTATTACGTATATCGATTTGTATTTCGGAAGTTCTTTCGGAAGATTGGCTATATTTGTTTAATGTGTTAAGTCGTTATTTTGGGAGATTACTTATGCCGCATACACACAAACGGTTTAGCCGTGGGAATAAACTCCGAAGGTTTCTCCGACGGAACTCCGACGGAATTCCAATCAAGCGGTCTTGCCTACACACGGTCAATCCAAAGTCCGACCAAAGTCAGACCGTCCAGAACGCGGGTGACGTACAACACGTATGACGGGACTAGAAAAAGGAAGTTTGATAGCCAGTAGCCAATAGCTTCCGTCTCGAACTTGCTTCAGAGCATGGGTCATTTTTGGTCTGTCGGTACAGCATACAGACGAGCGGTTTTCCCGATAGGAGTTGGTACATCGGAAATATTTAGAGCATGTTCTATTTTTAGGTCCATCAGATTTTTCGAAAAAAAAAGTCTGATGAGGCCTACACGTGATCGGAATAGACAACGAAAAGCTTCCGTTGGACTTTTTCTGTCGGACATTCCGCTCGTGTGTACGCGGCTTTATTCACTCTGGGTTGGATACAGGTGGATCCATTAAAAGCTCTGAATCATAACATAATGAATGGAACAAAAATAATTTCAAATTTATTCATTATATTATGTTTCAGAGATTCTGATGGATCCACCTCCACGCAACCCAAACACAATGAGTTGGAACCACTATCTTATTTCACTTTTATATCATACTGTATTTATTGCAATATGTTTCCATTTCATATGGAGTGGATTTTTTATAATAACCAAAAATGTTAATGCAACATAAAAACAACATTTATCTGAATTAATTTGGATTATTCACTATGTTGTTATGTTATTTCAGATACTTCAAACATTAACAAAAGCTCTGAATGAATATAAATAAATGTCATTGTTTTGTTCTAATTGATTTCAGATTCATTGAAATTCATTACTATTGTGTTTCGAAGATTCAAATACATCCGAATCTCCGAATTACGAAAATTTTGTCTGAATTTTAATTCCTAATAAAACGAATCACACTTGTCTAGTTCCCAGTACAACTTTCATGTAGGCTGACACCACAATACAGAGTAATCCACAATCTGCGGTGTATTGTCGTGCCTTTTATTTAGCACTGCAATGCAGAGTTGCATGCAAAGTGACCAAGTCTGTAAAAAGGATCCACACATTCCCCACCCACTAATACTCATCTTTCCTGCGACCCCCAGCAGCTCCGGATTGCCTGCTAGAACCAGGGACGTGCAATCAGGGGAGGCAGAGTCTCACCTGCCATGAACATAACAAAAAAAAACAATCGAGCTTCGAGGATCGTAGCTTGGCGACCTGGGGTCACAGAGACTCCAAATTTGGTAGGTAGGTAGCTGAAGTCCCACCTCACCACTGGTTAAAATTTGGGGCTCCTGCAGGCCAATCAAGTTCCTTCACCTCAAACTCACTCATCTATGTCTTTATGGACCCTACTTTGTGCACTGGTGCACAGTCATGTTGGAACAGGAAGGGGCCATCTCCAAACTGTTCCCACAAAGTCCCACAAGCCCAACCCCTGAAAAACAACCCCACGCTAAAATCCCCCCCTCCACCAAATGATTTGGACCAGTGCACAAAGCAAGGTCTATAAAGACACGGATGAGCGAGTTTGGGGTGGAGGAACTTGACTGGCCTGCACAGAGTCCTGACCTTAACCCAATAGAACACCTTTGGGATGCATTAAAGCGGAGACTGCAAGGCAGGCTTTCTCGTCCACATCAGTGCCTGACATCACAAATGCGGTTTAAGAAGAATGGTCAAACATTCCCATAGACACACTCCTAAACCTTGTGGACAGCCTTCTCAGAAGAGTTAAGGCTGTTAAAAATGCAAAGGGTGGGCCAACTCAATATTGAACCCTACAGACTAGGATGCCAATAAAGTTCATGTGCGTGTAATGGCAGATGTCCAATACTTTTGGTAATAAAATATATATACAGTATATACAGTTGCAATAAAAAGTGTGTGAACCCTTTTGGAATGATATGGATTTCTGCACAAATTGGTCATAAATTGTGATCTGATCTTCATCTAAGTCACAACAATAGACAATCACAGTCTGCTTAAACTAATAACACACAAATAATTAAATGTTACCATGTTTTTATCAAACACGCCATGTAAACATTCACAGTGCAGGTGAAAAAAGTATGTGAACCCTTGGATTTAATAACTGGTTGAACCTCCTTTGGCAGCAATAACTTCAACCAAACGTTTCCTGTAGTTGCAGATCAGACGTGCACAACGGTCAGGAGTAATTCTTGACCATACATCTTTACAGAAGTGTTTCAGTTCAGCAATATTCTTGGGATGTCTAGTGTGAATCGCTTTCTTGGGGTCATACCACAGCATCTCAATTGGGTTGAGGTCAGGACTGGGCCACTCCAGAAGGCGTATTTTCTTCTGTTTAAGCCATTCTGTTTTACTTCTATGCTTTGGGTTGTTGTCCTGTCGCAACATGCATCTTCTGTTGAGCTTCAGCTGGTGGACAGATGGCCTTAAGTTCTCCTGCAAAATGTCTTGATAAATTTGGGAATTCATTTTTCCTTTGATGATAGCAATCCGTCCAGGCCCTGATGCAGCAAAGCAGCCCCAAACCAAAATGCCCCCACCACCATACTTCACAGTTGGGATGAGGTTTTGATGTTGGTGTGCTGTGCCTCTTTTTCTCGACACATAGTGTTGTGTGTTTCTTCCAAACAACTCAACTTTGGTTTCATCTGTCCACAGAATATGTTGCCAGTACTGCTTTGGAACATCCAGGTGCTCTTGTACAAACTGTAAACATGCAGCAATGTTTTTTTTGGACAGCAGTGGCTTCCTCTGTGGTATCCTCCCATGACATCCATTCTTGTTTAGTGTTTTACTTATCTTGGATTCGCTAACAGGGATGTTAGCATATGCCAGAGACTTTTGTAAGTCTTTAGCTGACACTCTAGGATTCTTCTTCACCTTATTGAGCAGTCTGCGCTGTGCTCTTGCAGTCATCTTTACAGGACGCCCAGGAGAGTAGCAGCAGTGCTGAACTTTCTCCATTTATAGACAATTTGTCTTACCGTGGACTGATGAACAGCAAGGCTTTTGGAGATACTTTTATAACCCTTTCCAGGTTTATGCAAGTCAACAATTCTTAATCGTAGGTCTTTTGAGAGCTCTTTTGTGTGAGGCATCATTCACATCAGGCAATGCTTCTTGTGAAAAGCAAACCCAGAACTGGTGTGTGTTTTTTATAGGGCAGGGCAGTTGTAACCAACACCTCCAATCTCATCTCATTGATTGGACTCCAGTTGGCTGACACCTCACTTCAATTAGCTCTTGGAGATCTCATTAGTCTAGGGGTTCACATACTTTTTCCACCTGCACTGTGAATGTGTACATGGTGTGTTCAATAAAAACATGGTAACATTAAACTCTTTGTGTGTTATTAGATTAAGCAGACTGATTGTCTATTGTTGTGACTTAGAAGAAGATCAGATCACATTTTATGACCAATTTGTGCAGAAATCCATATCATTCCAAAAGGGTTCACATACTTTTTATTGCAACTGTATATGTGTGTATGTATAGGTAAAATAAGTATTGAACATGTCACCATTTTTCTAGGTAAATATATTTATAAAGGTGCTATTGACGTGAAAATGTCACCACGTGTCGTTAACAACCCTTGCAATCCATACATATGAAGATGCCAAAACAAATAAGTTCAGAAATTAAGTTATGTGTAATAAAATGGAATGATACAGGGAAAAAGTATTGAACACATAAAGAAATGGAGGTGCAAAAAGACATAGAAAGCCAAAACATCAGCTGAAATCTATCAGTAATTAGAAAGCAATCCTGCCTTGTCATTGCAAATTAATATCAGCTATTTAAGTTTAACTGTTGGCCTATAAAAATGTGTTAGATTGGTTAGATTGTAAGCTCCTTGAGGCCAGAGCTAATGTGGCTGTACAATATGTAAAGTGTTGTGTAAATTGTCGGTGCTATATAAATTTGGCTAATAAATAAATGGTAATAACTGGCACAACAAGTTTAAGCATGACAGTGTAATCCAAAGAATCAATAGGAACTAAAAGAAAATATTAAGTAGACTGGTAAAAATAGCTTTGTTGGATTATTCCCTGAAAAAGAAATGATGGTCGGTTTTAAGGTCACTGCACAGCTATAGAATACCAGTGTTATTCCCAGGCTGCCTGCATGGAGACGTGCCAATTAGAGAATGTGATGCCGCTTTGGCAATACTAATGCAGACATGGATTGCTATCTGACTATGCCTTATAGTTTGAACTCTCCAACCATGACAAATTGTAATTATTACAAGTGAACAAAGCTTCTAGTTAGATTCTTAAACTCTGTTCAGTTTATTCAATCTTTTGTTGACTACCATACAGTGTTGTATAGAGATTTGTAGATTCTGCTATGCACTGTAGACTGTAGTTAAGATGTAAGCAGCAGCAAAGAATGGCAATGTAGCAAGGCAAAATATGCAAGAGCTCTTTTTTTCTTTTTTTCTTCTTTAAGTCTGTGTTTTACTTTTTGATATATTGTCATGGGTTAGACCAATGTTACGAAGGGGCGGGGATCAGGACACATAGGGGAGTAAAGCACTCCTATGCATGATCTGCCTCCCTGCCGGCTGGATGAGTGAGGTGTTGTAATCTCTCTGGCGACTCACATTCTTTGGCATTTTTGACAGTGCCAATTAGCACCAAATTTTGGTGATCCTGTGCCTGGCCACTTCTCATCAACACAATCACAAGTGTGACATCAGCCTTGCAGGAACTTTAATAGGTCCAGTTAATCACAGCCTTGTTGAAGGACTAACTTTAGCCATTGTCTACCTGTCGACTCTTTTTGGAGGGCAGGGAAGAGAGGGGTCCCGAGGATTTGCCTGCAGAAACGAGAGCGATAACCGCGCAGGCTTGGATAGGAAAGAATGTAGGTCATGGCTTAAGTAAAGATTCGTCAAAACCAGTAGGGAGGAAAAGGGCCACCCAGGAGTACCATAGTGTAGTGTAGTGTAGGGGCACCCTATCTTGCACGGTGGCTTCTATTTTGCGGTGAATAATGGTCTGTGTGATCCTGTTCTTACTATTAGTAAGGCACAGTCTAGATTTCCAGGCATTTACCAGCATCTGTTTGGCAGCTGTGGTAACCTGCAGCAGGAGTTTAAACAACCTTTTACAGAGCTCAAAGATATTTCTGTTGCTATGGTGGGCTCTGGGGCAAGAGGTTTATCAAACAGCTTGGAAAAGATCTCAAACACTTCAGTCTAAAAATCACGCACCAGGGGGCAGGTCCACCATAGAAAAATAAGTCAACCCTAGCCTTGCAAATTCAAAACGGTGTATGGACAGCTGAAGGCAAAGCCATCCCCCCAGCACTGATAGTCTGTATTTTACCCAAGAAGTGTGGTCATGTGAACAAACCAATGTTTTTAAGGACACACAGGTCTCCTCTATCAATATCGTTTAAACATTAGCAAGGTAAAACTCTATTCACAAGCCAGATCAACTGCTGCTTGTTATAGGGACCCTATCAGCTTACAAACTAAATCAAGATTACAGTATACTGTATCTAAAGACAAGAAGTTTATTTCTAATTTCCCATGCATGTGATTAGGTATTTAAAGTGAACTTTGCCTTATCTTAGCGTCTTTTGTTCTCACTATGCTATGTGAACATTAATTGTTTCACGTTATGTGTTTTCAATCATTGTCCAACACGCGACCACTAGAAAGTCTCAGGGCACCAACAAAATAAGCAGATATATATTGTGATATATATATATATATATATATATATATATATATATATATATATATATATATATCACAATGCTGTGAAAACGTATTTGCCCCCTTTCTGATTTTTTTTTTTTTTTTGCATATTTGTCACATTTAAATGACTCAGATCATCAAACAAATTTTATTATTACACAAAGATAACCCAAATAAATACAAAATGCAGTTTTTAAATGATGGTTTCATTTATTGAGGCAAAAAAGCTGTCCAAACCTGCCTAGCTTTATGTGAAAAAGTAATTGCCCCCTGTGACAGGAGTCACTTTGGGTGGGGGGTTTGTGCAACCCAGCTTACCTTGGAGAGCTCTGGAAACTCTGTATCCAGCTTCCTAGGCCCCTCTTATGTGTAAATCATAATGGACACAGGGTGACCGAGAACCCCACTATGATCTGTGCTAGTCGGACACACTGTATAGCCACACTGGAATGTTGTATATATGTGTATATATTGTGTGTTGTCTCATGCTGTTGTGAACTCTTTGCTGGGATCGTTTGGGGTGTGGTTTTTTTCCATTGTTGTATTGTGTCCGTCTGCATTGGAAGAAAAGAATATTATGGGATGTATGGGGATGTATGTCTATGTGGAGGGGGGGGCTCCTCCAACAGCCCCTGCCTACTGATACGACTGTTTACTGATGAGTAGTTTGAATACACCTGACCTGTGTGTCTATTGTTATTGGACAGTTTACCCCACCCTGAATCCAAGGGTGGTGGGGAGTGCTTGAATAAACAGAGTTTGATATTTTTCACCCTACACTGAGTTACGGCTGGTGACTGGGTGGGCTAAAGGGGCTTGGCTAGTGCTGGTTCTGGACAGAGGAAGCATTTATGGGGGACATAGTCCTGTTGAGGACAAGGGTTCGTCACACCCCCTAAACCTAATAACTGGATATGCCACCCTTGGTGGCAACAACTGCAATCAAGCATTTGCAATAACTGGAAATGAGTCTTTCACATTGCTGTGGAGCAATTTTGGCCCACTCTTATTTGCAGAATTGTTTTAATTCACATTGGAGGGTTTTCCAGCATGAACGGCCTGTGTAAGGTCATGATACAGCATCTCAATTAGATTTAAGTCTGGGCTTTGACTAGGCCATTCCCAAACCCTATATTTTGCTTTGTTTGAACTATTTGGAGGTGGACTTGTTGTGTTTCAGATCATTGTCCTGCTGCATAACCCAAGTGCACTTTCTGGTAGAGCTCAGAATTCATGGTTCCATCAATTATGGTAAGTCAACCAGGTCCTGAAACTGCAAAGCAGCCCCAGACCATCATGCTACCACCACCATGTCTGACTGTTGGTATGATGTTCTTGTTATGAAATGCTAAAATGCCAAATGTAACGGGATGCACACCTTTCAAAAAGTTAAATTTTTGTCTCATCAGTCCACAGAATATTTGCCTAAAAGTCTTGGGGATAATCAAGATGTTTTTTGGTAAATGTGAAATGAGCCTTTGTGTTCTTTTTGGTCAGCAGTGGCTTTGGCCTTGGAACTCCCATGGATGTCATTTTTGCCCAGTCTCTTATTGTTGAATCATGAACACTGATCTTACCTGAGGCAAGTTCTCTCTCTGACTGTATCCACTGGAGAGGGGAGGGGCCTCTGATCCAGGCATGTATCATAAAGAGTGTAGAAGCAGAGCGACTCACCGAAGAGTGAAGCCGATACATGCCTGGGTCAGAGTCCCCTCCCCTCTCCACTGTATACATTCGGAGAGAGAACTACAAGCCCCAGGGAGATCCTGCCAGCTCGCGGGCACCATAGAGCTGCCGATTGCCGCCTCCTACCCCCCCCCCCCTGCATGTTAAATGGACAGCCAGGGGTGCAGAGGGAAATGCCGGGTCTTGGGGCCCCCCCACAGCAGCAGAACGACAGGGCACAGTCGCAAGTGCGACTACAGCGACCCCTATAGTTCGGCCACATACCTTGCCCATTGGTGGTCCTTGCAAACACTCCCTCCTAGCTTCCCATTTCAGACTACAATGCACTGCTGTTACAGCACATTCGGTAGACTATTGTAGTCATCACAGACAGCTACACCTTCGGGCTTGCCCATGGTTTTTGATTGACAGCAACTCCTGTAGGGAGTACTTCTTTCAACACTGAAGGTGAAATATGATGCAGCCCTCTCAGAGATCATGATGGCTAAAAAAGGCAAGAAGAAAAAAAGTACTTATATGCATTTTTTCTTCTTGGGAAGTTAAACGGAAGCATTAGGATGGCAGTTGTTGGTTTGCAGCCTGAAGACTTACAGATGCTTAAAGCGGAGTTCCACCCAAAAGTGGAACTTCCTCTCATCTGATCCCCCCCCCCTCCAGTGCCACAATTGGCACCTTTCGGGGGATAGGATACCTTTTTTTGACATGTATCATTTCCCACTTCCGGGAGCCTCAGCAGCAGCTATTGACGTCGTGGCTGGGGCTCACTCCTCCTTCCCCTGTCGCTGGGCCAGTAGGAGAGAGGAGCGGGCCTCACACATGCGCAGTAGGGTTCCCAGGGTGAAGCTGAAAGGCTACACTGCCGGGTACCCTAAACATCAGCTGCGGTGCCGACATCGCTAGACTCCAGGACAGGTAAGTGTCCTATTATTAAAAGTCAGCAGCTGCAGTATGTGTAGCTGCTGGTTTTTAAATTTTTCTTTTAAGGCAGACCTCTGCTTTAAAGTGGTTGTAAACCTAGTTACACCACTTGTACCTATAGGTAAGCCTATAATAAGGCTTACCTGTAGGTACTGTAAATATCTCCTAAACCTGCACGGTATAGGAGATATTTACCATATACGCTTGCGTCCACGTCATTGGCGCAGGCGCTGTGAAGAAACAGCCCTCCATGCCGATTCTCCCGCGCGCGTGCCGCAGTCTCAGAGCCGGAGTCTGCGGCCCCGGAAAGAAGAGGGGCGAAGATGGATGTGGCCACCAGCGGGGACAACGCGGGTTTCGTTTGCAGGTAAGTGCCACATAATGGACTAGTATGCGATGTATACTAGCCCATTATGCTTTTACTTTGCAGGGGAAAGCAGGGGGAAAAAGGGAAATAAAAGCCATCTGGGTTTACTTCCTCTTTAAAGGATACACTCCTTTCGCTAAGTATTTAAACCTTTCTCAAACTTTTCAACTTGGAGGAACCCTTGAAATAACTTTACAGTCTCAAGAAACCCCTGCCAAAAATGACAATTTCTACATCTCACGGTACATTAGTATGATGGTCACTGGGTAGAATTGTCCTTACATTTGTGGTCATTGGGAAGGATAAATAACTAAAACGAGTATTGGTTTCAGAGGCAACTTACCTGAGAGTCACATAATATTCACTGCTCAAGGAACCTTGGAGGAACACTAGGATTCCACAGAACCCTGGCTGAGAAAGGCTGATTTAAACTATCACACAGCATTTGTTGAACCTGAATAATGACCCATGGAAAATAGTATTTTGCCCGCTAAATTCTCATCAGTATAGGATTAATTGGATCTGGTAGGGAATTACAGAGTACAAGGTACAGGTTGAGGAGACATCAGGCCAAATGGTGAAGGAGTTATTTTTACATGACAGGCCATGCCTGCTCAGCATTATCGGTGCACCAAGTAATTGTTTGATTATGCTTCTGGTTGACTGAACAAGCAAAATGTGAAAAATAAACAACTTTTATGTAGTGTAATAAAGGAATCTTTATGTATCAAGTTTACAAGAAGTCCATTTTGGCAGAGAAGGCGCAGTGTCTCAAAGCTCTTGTCCCCAAGTATTTGTTATTAATTATTCTTGATCCCATAAAAGGAACACTGTGTGATCACATTGTCAGGTCATGTTTGGACGCTGTCAATCTGCAGACATTTTACATGCCATATCATGTAACCTTCCACTCTTATCCACAATTAAACACATTAATCAAGATAAGTGCCAAATAGCTCCTTGGAAAAACTGTTTTCAATTATATCACAGTTCCAAGAACAAAGAATGTAACACTGATTGCGAAATGCCATGCACTTAAACTGTGATTATCTCGTTGCGGTTTGTGTTAACTTTTCTGTATTGGTTTCTGACTAACTGGAACCCCAAAACTCCCCTATTTCCTAGGCCCAGATCTATTATATATATTAGCCAGTTATTTTCCTAATTAGGTCTCTTGCACATGGGGACATCTAGCTGCTGTGCATCTCTCCCGATGTTTTAGTGCAAATAAAAGGGACAGGTGCAGCGTTCAGCCTCACTGCCTGCAGCCTGTCAAATTCTATGGCAGGCTGAAATATGCTGCAGCTGGATGGGTTGATCACTGTACCAAATGGTACTCACATTTAGGGCCTTATTCATTCAGGAATGAATGTCTGGAATGCAGGTTGTCTGCACCTGTCCCTCCTGGGTGCACTAAAATGGCGGGAGGAATGTGCAGAAGCTTGACGCCCCAGTGTTCAAGGGGCTTCAGTATGTTTCAGATCTAAGTGAAAACAACTCATCGCTCCAGGTGTAATGCCGCGTACACATGACCGGACTTTCCAGCAGACTAGGTCCGACGGTTTATCTGACAGACTTTCCTAACGAATGGACTTGCCTACACACGATCACACCAAAGTCCGACGGATTCATACATGATGACGTACGACCAGATTAAAATAAGGAAGTTGATAGCCAGTAGCCAATAGCTGCCCTAGCATCGGTTTTAGTCAGTCGGACTAGCATACAGACGAGCGGATTTTTCGACTGGACTCGAGTCCGTCGGAAAGATTTGAAACATGTTTTATTTCTAGGTCCGTCGGACTTTTGGGGAAAAAAAGTCAGCTGGAGCCCACACACGAACAAATTGTCCGACGGAGTCTGGTCCGCCGGACCAAGTCTGCCGGAAAGTCCGCTCATGTGTACGCGGCATTACTGATACGCCCACTGGAATACTCACCTGAGTGCTAGCCCCGGCTCGCCTCTGTGGTAAATCGTCAAAATAGGAAAAGGCTGCACCTCATGTGGGCTCCAAGTAAAGTTTATTGGAATATCAAAATATCCAAAATGACACCAGAGGACACCAGCAATGGTCAAGGTAGACGCCTTTCACACAACAGAAATGTGCTTAATCATGATTAAGCACATTTCTGTTGTGGGAAACGTGTCTACCTTGACCATTGCTGGTGTCCTCTGGTGTCATTTTGGATATTTTAATATTGCAATAAACTTTACTTGGAGCCCATGTGAGGTGCAGTTGTTTCTTGTTTTGATGTTTCAAATCTAATTGGATGATAATCAGACTATGGCATTGATTTACTAAAACTGAAAAGTGCAAAATCTGGTGCAACTGTGCATTGTAGCCAATCAGCTTCAAACTTCAGCTTGTTCAAGTAACCTTTGACAAAAACAACCTGGAAGCTAATTGGTTTGTATGCAGAGCTGCACCAGATTTTGTACTCTCTAATTTTTGTAAAATAACCCCCATATACTGTATAAGGAGCAAACAATTGCTCTGCCTAAATATTATCCACCCTATTATTAAAGTACACCCAATCACTAAAATCTCACATAACATTTAACATGTTAATGTTATTTTAAGAGTAATTTCAAACATTTTAAATTTGTCGCTTTCATTTAATAATACCTGGTAATCTTGCCATAAATATCCCTCCATTATTGAGTGACAACATTCTATCACAATGTCCCATTTGTATCCCTGCATTGTCACACAGGCTTCTAATGGGGAATACAAGTAACTGTTTCAACGCAACATTATGCAGACATTGTCTATTCTTCCATTCTTTCAGAAAACCCATGCCATGGACTGCATATAGGTAGGAAGTGACTACCAAGGGATCAGAAACAAAGGTGAAATAAGTATTTTACTTTGACAAACAAATGACATTTGGCAGCATAGTGGCTAAGTGGTTATCATTTCCACCTAGCATCACTGGAGTCATTGGTTTGAATCCCAACCACAACACTACTTGCCTGGAGCTTACATGTTCTCCCTGTACCTGTGTGGGATTCCTTCCACATGCCAAAGCCATGCTGGTTGGCTCATGTCTAAATTGGCCCAAGTATGTGAATATATGAATGTGAGTTAGGGACCCTTAGATTGTAAGCTCCTTGAGGGTTAGGACTGATGTAATTATACAATATATATATATATATATATATATATATATATATATATATATATATATATATATATGTAAAGCGCTGTGTAAATTGACAGTGCAATATACGTACCTGTAATAAATATAAGTTTAGGGTTTATATCTGCTTTTATCGGTCAGGACAGAACATGCATGACCATGATGACCCCATAGAAAATCAGTGGAGGGACCTTACCTAAAGTTAAGTTTACCACTCACAACTATTTATTTACCAAAGGAGGACTGCTCACTTTGCAATGTGAATGTTTGTCTATACTGGTGAAGAAGGAGAATGTACTTAAATCATCCAACCATATACAACAAACATCCTGTTTTTTTTGTTTTGTTTTTTTCAAATTGAACATAGTTTCACCTTATTCACTAAGCTGTGAACATTCTCTACTCCTTTACTAAACCAACCCCACAGAGACAAAGTGACTTTTCTCTTTTATCCTTCATTTTGGAAAAAAAGTTGTTTTTTTTTGCATTGGTTTTAATGTTTTAAACAAAACAAACAAAGGATTGGTTTTACCTTCAAGTGGAGGTGCTGACCATTTTTGTAAAAAGTAACTCCTGCACATACACACAGGCATAGGCGTGTGCACAGGGTGTGTCGGGGGTGCCTAGGCACACCCTAATCACCCTGTGTAATGCAGATTCCCCCTGCCGAACCCCATGTGGCAGCTGAGGCTACAGAGAAAGGGACTGAGGAATCTTTGTCCTCAGTACCTTTCTCTGCTATTTCACCAAAGCCCCTCAATGGGGCTCCTAACAAATTTTAAAAAAAAATCTATAAAAAAATACATTATACAAAAATAATTTAAAAAAAAGAATATTGTAAAAAAACAAAATAAAATAATAAAAACAAAAAACTACTGACACCAATCTCATCCCTACTGACACCATCCACTGTTCTACTGACACCGTCCTCTGATCTACTGACATCATCCACTGCTCTACTGATACCGTCCTCTGATCTACTGATACCGTCCTCTGATCTACTAACACCGTCCTCTGATCTACTGACATCATCCACAGATCTACTGTGCGTGTGTGTTTGAACTTTGGGGTGCACACCCTAATGCAATAGGCTGCGCACACCTATGCACACAGGACAACGTCCCCAGAATCCAGCTCCATTCTTGGCACAATGAGAATGAGCTAGCATGTAGACACATACATTGGTATATTTTTATTATTTGGATATAATTGTCATTGTCAGCTGGGATTCTGATTACATTTTGACATTTGGATTTGTGATAAAAACAGGGAACATGTTACAACCAGTACACTCAATTCATTTCCCTTTTAACAGTACTCACAAATATTTATTTTACAATGCTTTATGATAATGTACAAATGTGAATACAAAATAAACCAAACAGCTGTAACATCTAAAAAAAACACAGCTGTTTAGTCTGAAGAAGTAGAAAATATTTAGTAAATTTCCTATTATTTAATAATATTTCTGTGTTAATGTAACATTCATTAGGGGTATCCCACTTGGATGTTACTGTGGTTTACAAAAAATAAAAAACAATGTCATTCTTCATATTTCTTCTATAGCTGAAGAGATACAAATTCATCTAAATGAGGCCTTCTATGTATAATCAGATTCAGTTAAAAGATGATGAGATGCATCGGGATGAATATGGAAACAGAAACAAGATTTCAGTATGGGTGGTCTCTATATGTGAACTGGCAGTAAATAAAATGTATAATAATACATTGTACACAGCCTGAATCCATGCTAAAACTTAAATGACCGTGACGATATTTCTGTTCATGCTATTTAATCTTTCCTGCACAGAGACAAACTATTCCATAACTGTGTCATAGGGTCATTTACACATCCAATAACAAGGAAATTGTGCTGTTTGAGACGCCATACGGAGATATTGTACCGCCACTGTCCAATTAAAATAAAACAAACTTTTTGTCTCAATGGTATATAATTGTGTCCTGGGGATTGTTGAGGGACAAAAACTGTTCAAGGGTTGCCTTTAAGTTGAAAACCACCAAATAGCCTTTGTCTGTGCATTGTCAACATGATTAAACCTATTAAGAAGACTCCCACACTCACGGAGAGGCATCTTGGTGTTCTCATTCAGAGGAACCTCAGTATTCCCGATACTAATTGACAAGGACAAAACCTTTGCTATATAGAGAAATCTTTCATTCTTCTCCAGTAAATGCACTGTCAGGGCTCCTCTATTAACACTTCCTTTTGAGTGGGAGATAAGAGAGTGGAAGCTCCGAAGATGTTGCGAGGACATCCCTCCAGCCTCTTTCATTAGTTAGTCTATTAACTTTATAACTAAATGATTTCTTTACATAAAATGAATCAACTATAAAACCATTAGAATATATCAAGAAGTTGTGTTTTATACTCTGAGAACCGTTTATCTCAAAATCGGCTTCTTTCTGAACATAGAACTCTACCAATTCATCTGGTGGAACCTTCAGGTCATCTCCAATAGAGGGGAGACAAGGAAGCCCTGACTGAACTCTTACAATTCATGACAGCAGATACAATGAGAAGGGGACATGTAAATAGAGACTATTATATTGACGACATAAAGAAAATGAAAGGCTTGGCAGATGCAGACTGTTAAGAAGCAGTTTCCTTTAGTTACAGTTGTGTGTGTTTTAGTGTTTAAAACTTTCCATATGTGAAGTCACAATGGTCATGATTTTGAATAAATCTGAACTCCATGGAGTTAAAAAAGAAACACGATAATCAATTCAACCGAAAGCTAAAATCAATAAATGGATTTTAAAATTGTAGTTGAGTGACCATTTACTCCCTATGCTTAGGTGCAAGCGCAGGTTCTTTAAATCTTTTTCTCACAACTCCCTGGATATTCCCAGAGAAGTTTTTCTACCTCCCTCCCTCAGCAGTTCAGAGAGGCCACAACTGAGGCAGAGGTGGATGGACATCTAACGCCAGGTGAGATGCCTTTCACTGTCAGAACCCAAGTGCATGCAACCAGGCCAGATCCTGAAGCTGGCCATAGATGGTTCGAATCTCGGCCGGGTCAGCAGGAACAAGCACATTTAAACCATGTATGGGCAGGCCGATTGTACCCAAGCTGATTGAACTTGCATACAACCAGCCTTCCAGATTTTACATGTGTTTACTGCTAGCGGCTGTTGTAGCTGCTACAAATAATCACTGTGTTGTTCTTGCGGGGATGGCATCCCCTGCCCCCCCACCTGGGATAATGCAATGGCTTGGTGGAAGGGATTCCCCCATCAACACAGACTGTGTTGATGGGCAAATTGATCCAATTTCTTTCCTGCAACCCGTGGTTGCAGGAAAGAAATTTGCTCTGTCTATGGCCGGCCTAATAGCCTAATAGCTTGCTGCTTTTTCCAGAATACCTAGCTACTCTGGGGAGCACCTCCTAGATTGCTACCTGAGTAGTCTTGTTTCATTGTGGTGACCTTGTGTTCTCAGGCCTGGGAACCCTCCAGCTGTTCAACTGTGTTACCAGAGTCACCCTGGACTTCACTGAGTGGGATGCTATTTATGAGAATAATCATAAATAATTGTTCATGGGAATAATGGTGAATACCTGTACAGAGAGTACACTTGAGATAAAGATGGTCATACAGAAGATCAAGGGGAGTCCAATAATTGTTTTACTGAAGAATTGTATTCCCAGCTAGACTCTTATTCTATAGAGTCTTTAAAAGACTATTCTATGCCTCTCAAAATAAAAAATCTTTTATCATTATATTTGATATTGTCTCTAATTATTCTGCTCCTAAAAAATCCCAATTCTCTCTTCTATACCCATTAAATCCAGGGATATGGTCCTTAAATTAAATTGGTTGGTCCGTGATCATAAAAAATCATCTTGCTATTCTATGTAGCCAAGTGTTACCATAATTTAGCCACATATACATTTCTGTGAATTATTAATTTTTGCCTGCTGTTATTTTTGGCTGGCTTTATTTTCTAACAGCCCAACAAAGAGCAAATTGAAGAAGTTTATTTTTTAGGGTTTACATACATGATAAATATTGGACTCCCCTTGATCTTCTGTATGACCATCCTTATCTCCAGTGTACTTTCTGTACAGGTATTCACCATTATTCCCAGCTATAAAGAACACAGATAAGCGTGTATAGTGTTGAGAGTGGCCATAGTTGCCATAGCGCAGTCGTAAATGAGCTAACCTATTACTAGAAAAGTAATGGGCCATTACAGATCTACCTGCCCGGGTCTCCTAACCTCAGGTCTTTCTACACCAGCCTGGCTGACTAATGTAGATGGTGCAAGCAGGTAGATATGTGCAGTAGTTTGCTTCGTTCAAATTGAAATTTGGACAAATTTTTGTTTTTTGAAAATTTGGGTGTATTCGAATTTCTGAATTACAATAGTACCAAATTTAAACTAATGCGAAATAACGGAAAAACACATTTTGGACGGAATTCAAATTTGAATCGAGACGAGTTATTTTTTAAATCAGTTTAGAATAGTTTTCGAATTTGAATAGTTTTCAACTTCGAATAGTTTTCAACTTCGAATAGTTTTCAACTTCGAATAGTTTTTGAATTTCCAAAGAGAATAAAACAGAATAGAAAAGAATATAACAGAAAACAAAAGAATAGAATATAATAGAGTAAAACAGAACAAAATAGAAAATAAAAGAATAGAAAAAAAAAGAATTGAATAAAATAGACTATAATAAAATAGAAAAGAATAGAATTTAAAAAATATATAATAGAAAAGAATAGAATAGAAATAATATAACCATTTCCCAAAATTCTAATAGAATCAATTAAAATTTGAATAGAAAAGAATAGATTAGAATAGAATAGAAAATAACAGAATCATATAGAAAAAAACAACTGAACAGAATAGAATAGAAAGATAATAACCATCTTCCGAAATACGAATTTCTAATAGAATACATTTGACTAGAAAATAATAGATCAGAAAAGGATAGAATAGAATAGAAAATAAAATAGAAAATAATAGATTAGAATAGGAAGATGGTTATTTTCTTTCTATTCTTTTTGTTAGTCTATTCGCTTCTATTCTATTCTGTTCTTTTATTTTCTGTTTTATTTTGTTCTGTTATACTCTAGTATATTTTATTCTTTTATTTTCTGTTATATTCTTTTCTATTCTATTCTATTTATTTCTATTCTATTCCTTTGTTTTCGATTCTATTTTATTCTCTTTGGAAACTATTTGAATTTGAAAACTATCCGAATCTGAAAAGATTTAGAATTTGAAAACTTTTAGAATTAGAAAACTATTCAAATTCAAATTTGAAAACTACTTGAATTAGGAAACTATTCGAAATTGATGCAAAATGTATTCAAATCGATTAGAATTCCGAAAACTATTCGAATTGATTTGAATATGAATAAACAAAATGAATTCCGAAAACAAATTAAACGAGTTAAACTAATTTAACTAAATGCATTTATGTAAATAACTAATCGAAAAAAACACTAAACTAAACAAATGTTTTCATTCTGCACATGTCTACAAGCAGGTAATAGTTTAAGGTCGGGTTCACATATGTGTGGCTGTGATTTCCAGAGGGGGGTCCGATGCGTTCCTGTTCACTAGTTCAGGTGCGATTCGCGTCCAACTTTTTGCCTGAATTCTCACCTGAACCAGACCCAAAAACGCACAGGACCCTTTTGGATTTCGCACCGCGGCCGCCCCGGACATGTGTGAACCGGCTTCATTGAGAGACAGTCACACCCGCACGTCATGCACATATGTGAACCTGGCCTAATCCCTTTGCTGCGGTAACAGGTAGAAATCACTCCCCATTTGAAGCAATACTCAGATCTGATGCACCTCTTGTACTCAGAAGTCATCTCTACACTGTTCATTGGTTTTGTACGTTGGATGAACATTCAATCAGCTTCCTGATATTCAGTTTCTCAGGAGCTTAAAGGCTGCAGAGTTAAACCCTAAAATGATCTAATAAAATAAACACATAAACAGTCCACAGTTCCCAGATGTGCCACATACAATACATTCCTTCATTTAACCACTTGCTTACTGGGCACTTAAACCCCCCTCCTGTCCAGACCAATGTTTAGCTTTCAGCGCTCTCACACTTTGAATGACAATTGCGCGGTCATACAACACTGTACTCAAATGAAATTTTTATCATTTTTTTCACACAAATGGAGCTTTCTTTTGGTGGTATTTAATCACCACTTGGGTTTTTACTTTATGCTAAACAAACAAAAAAAGACAGACATTTTTGAAAAAACAAAAACAAAATATGTTTCATAGTTTGTTATAAAATTTTGCAAACGAGTAATTTTTCTCCCTCATTGATATTCGCTGATGAGGCTGCACTGATGGGCACTGACGGGCTGCACTAATGGGCACTGATGGGCTGCACTGATAGCCACAGATAAGGCGACACTGATAGGCACTGATAAGATGGCACTGATGGGCCCTGATGGGTGGCACTGATGAGTGGCACTGATGGATGGCACTGATGGGCACTGATAGATGTCACTGATGGGCACTGAAAGGTGGCACTGATGAGCACTGATGGGCACTGGTAGGTGGTATTGATAGGCAGCACTAGTGATGAGACACTGATTGGTGACATTTATAGGTGGCACTGTGGGCACTGATAGGTGACACTGTGAGCACTGATGGGTGGTACTGTGGGCACTGGTAGGTGGTACTGTGGGCACTGGTAGGTGCCACTGGTGGGCACTGGTAGGCGGCACTATTGTGCACTGGTTGTGCACTGGTAGGTGGCACAGGTGGGCACAGAAGCCTCTGCAGAGGCTCTCCAGGATCGGGACTGATGTCCCTCTACTCGACCCCTTACTCTGATTAAGTAAAAAGGCAAGGCCTCAATGCGCTTTTCCCAGTGTCTTCCCGTTGAACCATCCTGCCTAATCGCTGCGTAAACTGTTGGCGCTATATAAATCCTGTATAATAATAATAATTGTGTAAAATAATCCAGCCGCAGATATAACATTGACTGTAAGATCCCAAACACAGCTTTCTCCTGTATTAAACAATGTCTTCTGCTGTAGATATACATCCCCCAATACAATAACAGCTTGTTAGAGAAAAGCCCGCTCCAATGTGTCTCTAAGGTAAATACAAGTAATGAATCCCATATTCCTTCAGTTTATAGCTCAGAGAACTGTTCCTGTGGCCTGTCCAATGTGAATCAGATTTGGGACTCACAGTAGATATGCCTTTGACATTGACAATTAGATTTGTATTTGCTGCAACATACTGTATTTTCACAGCAATCAGATATTCAAAATTATTAAAATTGGCAGTTTCTGGGAATAGAGGAGCTGGACCTTCTAATGAAAGTTAAAGCCTAACCCTGTATAAAAATGTTGTAAGAAAATTGTCTCCCATCCATTGACCAATAAAAATGCAGTTCTGGCTGCATACCCACCTACATTCTGGTGCTGTTCCCCTCAGTAATTTATTTTGGCTGCAAAATGCCCAGACTTTTCCAGGCTGAATGCTTCCCCCGTTTCATTCAACCTGGAAGACTGAAGATATGACAACAGTGAAGTATGGTGGAGGTTCCTTGCAAGTTTGGGGCTGCATTTCTGCAAATGGAGTTGGAGATTTGGTCAGGATAAATGGTGTCTTCAATGCTGAGAAATACAGGTAGACACGTATCCATCATGTCATACCATTAGAGAGGCGTGTGGTTGGCTCCACATTTATTCTGCAGCAGGACAATGACCTCAAACATACAGCCAATGTCATTAAGAACTATCTTCAGTGTAAAGAAGAACAAGGAGTATGGGAAGTGATGGTTTGGCCCCCACAGAGCCCTGATCTCAACATCATCAAGTCTGTCTGGGATTACATGAAGAGACAGAAGGATTTGAGGCAGCCTATATCCACAGAAGATCTGTGGTTAGTTCTCCAAGATGTTTGGAAAACTTACCTGCAGAATCCCTTCAAAAATGTGTTCAAGTGTACCTAGAAGAATTGATGCTATTTGGAAGGCAAAGGGTGGTCACAGCAAATATTGATTTGATTTAGATCTGAGGGAGCATCACCAAGTTGTTCATCATTCAGAATTATGAGAAAGAAGACCCTGCGTGCCATGTGATTGAACTGAATACGTTAAGCATAGGCGTGTGCACGGGGTGTGCCGGGTGTACCTGGGCACACCCTAATGCCCAGGCACATCCAACACACCCCAGGACTTTTTTGCCAGCAGAATGTGCAGGATCTCTATTTCGGCGCCTTTGGTAATAAACAATGGCAGCGCTGCTACTCTGCGAGTGGTGGGACTATTATTTAGTTGGCTGTTTAACTCTTGTGAGTACAGCCACTGATCGTGGAGAGAGCAGGCAAGCAGCCGCATTTTCCGATGCTACTTCTATAGTTCAGGCTACAGCATCCCTGACAGCTGAATATCACTGCGCTGCCTGCTTTCAGTGATGCTGTAGCCGGAAATAAGGAAGTAACATCAGGGCTGGATTAACCCCACTGATTTTGTTATCAAGTCCTGCCCGCTGCCACCCCGGGGCTTCCGCAGCCCACTACTGCCCTTTGTCCGCTGCCGAGAAAACCATTGGTTGCCAGGACTGTCCCAGGCAGAGGAGGAGGATGTAACTTTCTCCTCCCTGCTCCACCTCCGAGTGCCCCACCTCCCGGCTTCCGCCCTGCAGTGAGTGCCGACAATGGAAGAAACGGAGGTCAAGGAGACCCGCCGGGACTTGGGACTCAGGACGTGTCACTGACTGGTAAGGAGAGAGTGGGGGGCACAGACTCTGGCAGTGTGTGTGCGGCACTACAGCAGGCAGGGAGAGAGGGTGTCCTCCCCTGCAGTGCAAGTCACACTGTATGTGGAGTACCAGGGAGAAGCTGAGAAATGGGAGTCCGGCCTGCTATGCTGGGATTTGTAGTCCCATGGAGGGGGGGGGCAATACTCACACATACTGGGAAAGGGGGCTGGTCATATAAGGTAAAATAATCTATGTTGTGAGGGGGGTTGCTATGGCTGACCTGACCCTCTTCTAGAAATACTAATTGTCTGGTTTAAAGGGGAACTCTGCAGACTCTGGGGTAAAGGGGAACTCTGCAGACCCTGGGGTAAAGGGGAACTCTGCAGACCCTGGGGTAAAGGGGAACTCTGCAGACCCTGGGGTAAAGGGGAACTCTAAAGTAAGTGGGATCTCAGTGGACTCTGTGGTAACCAGAGACCCCCTCACATCAGAGGCCCCCCTTACATCACAGTCTGAAGAGATCCCCTTTGTGTCAGAGCCCCCCTTACAGTATATATATAAAGGGGGACTTTGATAAAAGTGGGGACTCTGGGAACCCTGATATAAGAGTAAATGCTGGGGACTCTAGTGACCAAAGACCACCTTATATGAAAGTTCCCTTTACCCCAGAGTCAACGGCATTCTTTACATCAGGTTTTCCAGTGTAAAGGGGAACTCTGGGGACTCTGATGTAAGGGGGGAACTGTGATATAAAAGTTGACTCTTGTGTAGCGGTTATAAGGCAGTAAAAGAATGGCTCAGCTGCAGCGTTTTCCTGCCCCTCAACCACTAGTGTAAACAATTAAATGTTTTAATCAGTTAAAAAATAAAGTGTTTTATTTTATTTTTTTAACATTGATAAGTGTTAAAAAATGTTTTAATACGTTTTATGATAGACATGACCCTTCTTTTCTAGCAATTTAAGATTAATGAACCCAAAGCAGGTGAGCATTAAGCATAGGCAACAGGAATAAGGACCCAGACAGACTGTAATATCAGAGGGTGGTAGTCCACAATCTTTTGTCATATGTGTGAGTGGCTGTGTGCTGCCATAGTAGTCCTGGCGTACAAGACTACAACCTGTCCTGCCTATGCAGAAGATGATCGGCCCCTGTATTCACCTTAGATTTTCATGCCCTCTCTCTTATTGGTACAGAGCTGCTTCCTCAATATATTGCAGAGAACATTGTTTTTTTTACTTTGCTCCTTACCCCTCAAAAGGGGCTTACAATCTATTGTCCACCACAGTCTAAATACATATTTTCTCCAAGACTGATTCAGTCCAAACCAATGTACCTTCTGGTAAGTTTTTTTTTTTATTTATTATTGTTTTGTGAGCTCTAAAATGAACACAAGCACAAGAAAGGCATGCAAATTCCATAAAGATATCATTCCTGCTGAGAATTTAAGCCAGGACCACCGTATGGTATCAGGGCTAGACACAAAGCTACGATGCTTTCCATCTCACTGCTAATCTTTCTTTCATACAAGCACGCTTCCCACTTCCTGCAAGCCATTTTCTTTATAAGTTTCTTATGCTGAGCTGGAACCAAATCAGCATTCTGAGCTGTTCCCACCAGCACACAACTGGCAGTCTGTACAAATGCTTATATCTTGGCCAACCTTTTAATAGGCTCATGTTTAATATATTATCATTGCATTTGCATCCTGGCAATGGTCAATTCTTAGGGTAGGCAGAACAAAAAGTAACTACATGTTAGCTATTAATAAGACACAGGTCATAATCATAGGTTAGTACTGGCTATCTGCCATTTTTTTAAGAAGGCTGGCCTATCATGTTGTAACAGACATGATGTTGCAAAAGAAGTGGCATACGGTTGATTATTCTTTATAAGCAGAATATAGGACCAGCAGTTAAATCCTCAGCTGGAGTTTATATAAGAGATGCTATGCCTTGCAAAGGATTTGTAATTCAACCAGTCCTGGTATTTACAAAGCTCTGCCAGACAGCAGAGCTAGGTTGGTGACCTGATTTTTCTCTACTTCAGTTAAGCAATACAGTTTGGTCACCTAACTGCCCAAGCCTGTGACTAGAAGGAGCAGCAGAACACTGATGAGGTCCTCTTGTCAGCATAACTAGTACTGGCACCTAACTTCCCTCACTTCTACTCTACAGAAGATTTTAAGTAACTCCCATGTGCCAGTGGGGGAGTTATGTCATTGCAGCCAATCAAGATGACTGAAGACTCCAAACCCACAAAGGACCAAGAGAAGATGGAAGCACTGGCAACTGAGCAATGGATGAGATTGAGGCCGTCAGGTTACTCAAGAAGGGCACTTTGTAAGGTAAGTCTGTCTTAAAGTGGTGTTCCGGATGAAATGATACTTTTTAATAAAATTGCCCAAATAATACACAAGCTTAATGTATTCTAGTAAAGTTAGCCTGTAAACTAAGGTCTGTTTTGTTAGTTTATAGCAGTAGTTTGTTTTTTTATAAACTTACAGCAGGCTGTGGCCATCTTAAGTGTGGGCATCTGAAGCCAGACTGTATTTCTTCCTGGATCTCATCCTTGCAGATCTCGCACATGCTCAGTGCAGTACAAGCAGTGTAATAGGTTTCAGGTCAGGTTTCCATAGCAACGGCAGTGTCAGAGGAAGTTGCCGCCCCTTCCCAGAAGGCATTGCAAACAGGAAATGATGCGATGGGCCGCGGCCAGGGAGGAGGAAGTGGAAAATGAATACAGCAGATATACAGTAGGTGCTGAGAATTTTTTTTTAAAAATATCCAATTCGTTTACAGTGCACAGTTTAGTGAGGGATGCTGAAGAGTTGTAAAAGTGGGTGGAACTCCACTTTAATGTGCAAATATGCTGAACATATTTGCACATTGTGAAAAGAGCTCCTGGGGACACCAACATTTCTTAGCAGGCTAATACCACTTTAAAGGCCAATATCAGCCATAACAGATTTTCTTTTAGTTTTGGATAAACTTAGAAAGAGTAAATTCTTCTATCACGTTTTTACTGCTGTCTGTGACTCATTTTGGAAGATTTCCCCTCATTTCTCATTCCTGGTGACAGCAGAACAAGAAATGACAGGAGCGGTTGTCACTGAGCCACAGACAGAAATAATCACCTGACAGAAGATCAGACTCTACCCCGTTTCCTACAAAAAAAGTGATTGGCTGCAGTTTGTATATCCTTTGAAGATACTGTATTTTTTTTACTCAATTCCTGTGCCAGAAGGAAAATTTCCCTAATAGAGACTCAGACTACAAATAAAAACCTTGCAGAGGTTTTATGCATTCCCACAACTAACAAATAATATGTTTAGGCTGGGGATAGGACTTATCAAAAATTAAAAAAAAAAAAAAAACAACCAGTGGATCTAAACCTTATAATATTAATCATGGAACTGGATCAGGCAAACTGCCAGCAAAGCAGATCTTGGATTAATTAGTCATCGCTAAAGTAGATTGCAGAATAGATTCCTGCATACAGTGAAGCTTTATCCAATTTATTTTGGCTTCAACCTTTCTCATGCCCTTAGCTCTAAATAAGTTGATTTATATTAAAGAGGCAAGAAGATATGAACCACTTAGTGTTAGCATCACTGGAATCTGACCTCAGTAGGTACAGATCGTTATGCTTTGGCTGGCATTCATTTGCATTATTTTTTCAGTTTGGACACATGTTAATGTGCGTTGCCTTTCCATGTGCACCTTACTGCAAAGACTAGTTATAAATAGGGGTGGTTGCCATCTTTTTGTATAGCTTATTCACTAATTTGGTGTGGGGACACATTTGATGCCACCAGCTGCCATTGTGCTCTTCCATTGTGTTCCTGTGCCTTTAAGGAGGTTTGGCTTGCCCCCAGGCACACCTGCCCTTCATTTATCCACAGCTGTATATTCTCCATCTTGGAGACTTTAAAAACTATAGAGTTAGGACCTCAGTATACAAAGGAGCCTTCATGTGGGCACTGCAGCTTCCACATATATTTGCAAATGTGTTCACCTAAACCAGGGGTCTCAAACTGGTGGCTCTCAAGCTATTGTGAAACTACAAGTTCCATCATGCCTCTGTGGGAGTCATTTTTGTAACTGTCAGCCTTGCAATGCCTCATGGGACTTGTAGTTTTGCAACAGCTGGAGGGCCACCAGTTTGAGACCCCTGAGTCCTAAACCCTTGTTTTAACGTGAATTGTTAGACAGGGTCAACTTGGTTTGTTTGCAGACTGGTAAGTGTTCTGGGAAATTTTTGTTTGTTTATGATGTGCATTGACCTCCTATGTGCACCTTATTGCAAAGGTTAGTTATAAATTGGGGTGGTTGCCATATTTTTGTATAGCTTGGACGAATGTTAGACTTTAAAGTGGGAGTAAACTCCCATGGTTGACATTTACCCATAGGTAAGCCTATAATAAGGCTTACCTACAGGTACAGTAAATAAATATCTCCTAAATGTGCACTGTTTAGGAGATATTTACTTGTGAATGGGCCAGTGACGTCACTGACAAATGCGCTCTGAAGGAACGGCCATCCGGGTCGTTCCTTCAGTGTCCTGTGCCCTGAATAGCGGCTCCCACATGCATGCAGGGGAGTGAAGACATCACGGCGTGGCCAATCAGACAGCCGGAGGACATAAACCCGGAATAAAGACCGGGAGAAGATGAAAGCCCTGTTAGCAGTGACAATACGTCGCTGGAGGGCTTCATTTTAAGGTAAGTTTCACGTAATGTGTTAGTATGCGATGCTTGCTAGCACATCATAACATTACCTTGCAGGTTTTTATAAAAAAAAAGCATGTTGGTTTTCTAGCAATTTAAAAGAACTGAAGCGGTGAAAAAGTACCTGCTAAGTGCAGTCACAAGACTCTCTGTTGCTGAAACGACACATAGCAATCTTCTATTTCTCTATGGCTTCAAGAGTGCAGAGCAGCCCAATATTAATTCAACATACTGTATATCGAAAAAGGCATGTCACCATTGATAGCATGCTCTAATAATCACATACCATGGTCAGTTGTAGAGTGATGGATCCTAGACCAAAGACCACCACCCATCATATGTGTCTAAATACTGGCTTGGTCACCAAAATGAAATCCTTCTGTAATTGTCAAATTTCTAAGAAGTCCAAAAATGTGCATGATTGTAAACAGTAAAAGTAGCGTGTGTATATAGTGTTAAAAATATTCCACCGCGTGTGGTTTTCAAGTGAATTCAGTGGTTTTTAGCTCAAGTGCACACTCTCTAACATGTGGATGTTCACTAAATGCATTGTAATAATCAGTCAAATAACCCGAAAACATTCACAATGTTAATAGCACGGCCTGCGGAAATATGCACATTCCATTAAAGAGCCAACAGACATAGTTTAAATCTTGACTGCGAGTGTCATTGTTTGATGGAGAGGCAGCAGATGATGTAAACATGGTGTGTGTTATCCTCGGACACGTACTTTATGCATGCTAACTCTCCGAGTTTTACATTGTTAATACAAGTCTGCATTTTAAGTCTGTTCTCGACCCTGCTAAAGCAATAATAAAGTTGGAAGTATGAGCAAATTCCAAAATGACATATACTGTATGATGCAGTCTGGCACTAACATTAGCACAGCAGTTATTTTTTGTATCTCTGAGTCTTCCTGTATGATAGTTTTATTAACAGTTGTTCCATTGGGTTTTCATTTCTTAACAGGTCAAGCTGTTCAGCAGCAGTTACACTGGTTCAGACAAACTACAGGTGAAATGGTAAGCTTTTTGCTCCTATAAGTTAACCCCTTTTCCAAATGAAAAAAAAAATTCAAAATGTATATTTTCATTTTTGTTTAGGTAGAACGAGCCTTACATAGATTGAAATTTGGCTGGTTCAGCAGGGGCTGGCCAAGATTCAATCCACCTTTGGGCAGGTTGTTTGTATCCAAGTCGATCAAGCCTGTCAAATTTTTCACATGCAATTACTGCTGGCGGCTATAGCCACTAGCAGTGATCGTTTGTGTTCTGCCAGCCAGGAAGGCTCCCTGCCCCCTTTTCCTGCCAGGAAAAACACAAAAGAGCTGACTGTGTTGATGTCCTTGAATGTCTAAGATGTCTGGGACACGCCTCCTGATTGGCTGAGACACAGCAGCAGTGCCATTGGCTCCGGCTGTCAAGCAACGTCCATCAGCCAATCAGGGGAGAGAGGGGGCGGGGCTCCATGTCTGAATGGACACATGAACCTGTGACGCAGCTCCAGTGCCCCCATAGATAGCTGCTGACTGTGGAGGCACTCGATAGGAGGGAGGGGCCAGGAGCAGCAAAGAGGAACCAGAAAAGAAGAGGATCCAGGCTGCTCTGTGCAAAACCAACTGCACAGAGGAGGTAAGTATAACATGTTTGTTTGTTTTTTTATTTAAACGGGACTTTACAATCAGTTTAAGCTTGTAAGAACTTGCTTAATCTTAGGATTCTGATGAGGACACTGGACCACAATCTAAGGTTGGAGGTTTAACCTGAAATTATGGAAAGGGTTTTTCATGGTCATAGCAACAAACATGTGGAACTCCTTACCAGTAGTGGTATCAACTGGAAGTATTGACAAATTCTAAAAACTTCTAGATGATTTCCTCTATGACCACAATACACAGGAAGATGCATACTCTTAGAAAATAAACTCAAACACACACAAGTTGGACTGGATGGTCCTTGATCTTTTTCTCACCTTACCTATGATGTACCTTTGTAACTATGTGAAGGCCTAGGAAATGAAGGCCTCTTGAACCCCCCCCCCCTCCAAGGACAGAGAGCCTTGAGTGATGTGGGCATGGCTATATGCCGGACAAAGGGGTGGATGGTGATGAATGGTGATAATTGGTGGCAAAATGGGGATGGAATGGGCCTGAGCTCAGGGAACGTGTGCCCCAGGGAATTCTGGATCTTTCGGAAGAAGTGGATGGAAGAGCTGCCCACCCTCCCACCCCTTTTTTCCGCTGTTATGGTATGTCACAGCACCAAAGACCCAACAGACATAGTTTAAATCTTGACTGCGAGTACCATTGTTTAATGGAGAGGCAGCAGACGATGTAAACATGGTGACTGTCACCAACAGTTATTTGTCATAATGTGCACTTCCAATTTGTTACAATAGTGCAGCCTTAGCTCTTATGAGTTTCTTGATTTTTTTATTTTTTTAACTTGTATTTTCCTTCTTTTATATCAGACGTCTCAGACAATAAGGCCATTCTATCAAAAGACAATCAAAAAAGCCACATATGAGGATTACATAAAAAATAAAAATTAAATTACATTCTGAAAGATTTACCTCCCTACAGCAGCCTGGGCAGAACATCAGTTATGAGCTTTGTGCTCATTTCAGCCTCCATGACAAGGATGGAATACAAAAAAATAACAGCACAACCACCTCTGAAAAATAGGGGTCACTATTATAACAACCTAAGAATGGAGGTTCAGATTATGACGAATACCTATTTCTGACTTTTGGTTCTCTTTAAAGTGGAGCTCCATCCAAAAGGGGATGCTCTGCTTATCTGCCTCTCTCCCTTGGCACCTTTTGGGCGAACCCAGGTATCTGCGGCAAACTCAGATGGAAGTTTGTCCCACCTCCACCTTTCTCCGCAGCTGGTCCAATTAGGGAGTGCAGCGCACTTCACGCATGTGCAGTAGGTAACCGGCTGTGAAGAACGGCTTCACTGCCAGTTTCCCATAGTGGACATGGCAGCAGCAGCACCCAATAGCCAATTGAAAAAAATCGGCTCAGGTGAAGACACTGCTGGATTCCTGAACAGATAAGTGACAGTGTTTGTAGCTGCTGACTTTTATTTTTTCTGCAGGATCCTGGAGTTCTTCGTTAAGTTAAAATTAGATCCACTAGCACTTTGACTAAATAGACACATAGCAATAGTCTTAACTGTGGCCCTTAGGCTGTTTGACAGCTACCACCAGTTATCGGGAAATGCTGGGTCACTATAGAGTAAGGGGACCTCAGGTTGCTCACAGCTGCTACAGATAAAGGAAATAATTTAAAACAAAGGCCGGATGGTGACAGAATATAGTCTTTCAATATTTAGCTCATAAAATTTTACTCCAGCCACTAAGTGAAGGAAAATGGTTTTACTGGTGTAAAAATGCTATGTCATACAGCCAGGAACGAGGCTGTCATGTTACACATTTGGAACATCTCCAGTAAATACTTAACCCTGGGAGCAATGGAGAGACTCCAAATGAGAGGGGTCAACTAAGTTCTTCACATGTTAACCCTTTCACTCCTTTGTAACCAGTATTTACATTGTTATGATTAAAGGTTTTTTAGTCATACAATATTAATCATATATCAGTGATACAAAAGAGTCTACCAGCACTAGCTTCAAAGTTAAACTCCAGGCTAACAGTAAAATATACAGTTGAAATACATGTATAGGTTTTTTTTTTTTTTTGCAAAAGGACTTTCATTTATTTCCACCTTGTCCTGAGATATACACAGTCTTACCAGACAGAAGAGCCAGGTCCTTTGCTTGACTTTTTTTGCTTGGCATTTAGCCTCCCTGGCGGTATGATTATTTCAGATTTTTGCGTCTCGAAGTGGTACAATTATTTTGCATAGAAATTTGGCGTTTTATATGGTAGGTCTGTAATTCTTAGCAATAACACACTTATATCTGTCCACCAAGAGTTTAGTAGATATCCCGGATATGATGAAGTTTGAAAACACAAAATCATAAATTATAATATAATAAATAAATATAACTAATTATAAAAAATAATAATATAATAATAATAAAATAAATGTCCCCACGATTCACTATCGCTCAATTCTGCAAGTGATTCTAATTTACTATCGCTGTTTTCTAGCTGGTCTAAAACCACTTTTGAGGTAAAGGGACACTTTTTGGTTGCTATGGACAATCTCCAGTTTCCAGGCAGAAAGAACTAAAACTGCATGCAGGGCACTGGACAAAGCACTGGGGACAAAAGGGATGTGAAATTATTTCATACATTAATGTAATCTGTAAAATTACACTGTACTGTATGTGTTATGAATTTTCACTTTTTTGAATTTGCCGCCAGGCTCCGCCCCGTGCGTCGCGATGCTCGCAGGGAACGGAGCCCGGCACACAGGACATCCTGGCGGAGGACAGAGCCCCCAGACACAGCGGGGGAATCACAGGATCCTGGGAACAAGGTAAGTAACCCGAACCAGGATCCTGCAATGTAATCCCGAGTCTGGCTCGGGATTACCGCTAATGGTGCTGAAATTTAACCCCGAGCCACACTCGGGAAAACCGTGGAGGCTACAGCAGTAGTGCTGTACATGCGCCAATTTTTAATCTTTTATGTTTTCTAAGCAATCTATACATTGTTCCACATTTTTTTCCTGTGTAGAGGAAACCTTAAAGGTCTCTCTTTTCACCACCGACAGTTCCAGGTTATGAAGGACCACCTCTAGATAGAGGGGCACATGCTCTGTATAGATCACATTCGCATAATGTCCTGGGGACTGTGCAGGCTCCAACCACTGCCAATTATTTGCTGGAAGAAGGGAGGAGCAGGGGAGTGGCTTTCCACCCCAGGTGAATGCAAGAAAGGTACTGAGAAGCCTATGTTGTGCCAGCTCTGACTGTGCCAGCAAAGGTAGCTCCATGGCACCCTGTTAAAAGACAGAGCCACATGAGAATAGGAACATGAGAAGGGGGATTTTTTAGAGAGTAAAAGGAAAGCAACCAAAACTTGGAAAGAAAGACACAGCAATCATAGTAAGTACTGAGGTCTGTAGTACTACATACACTATGTTACCAAAGGTATTGGGATGCCTGCCTTTACATGGCCATAAACATTAATGACACCCCAGTCTTAGTCCGTAGGGTTCAATATTGAGTTGGCCCACCCTTTGCAGCTATAACGGCTTCAACTCTTCTGGGAAGGCTGTCCACAAGGTTTGGGAGTATGTCTATAGGAATTTTTAAAGACATAAAGACATGGATGAGTGAGTTTGGGGAGGGGGACTTGACTGGCCTGCACAGAGTCCTGACCTCAACCTGATAGAACACCTTTGGGATGAATTAGAGTGGAGACTGCGAGTTAGGCCTTCTAACCAATAAGAGTGCCTGACCTCACAATAGCGCTTCTGGGAGAATGGTCAAACATTCCCATAGACACATTCCTAAACCTTGTGGACAGTCTTCCCAGAAGACAGAAGAGTTAAAGCTGTTATAGCTGCAAAGGGTGGGCCAACTCAATATTGAACCCTACAGATTAAGACTGGGATGCCATTAAAGTTCATGGCTGTGTAAAGGCAAACGTGACAGCATCCTAATACTTTTGGTAATATACTGTAGTTCTGAGGGTTTAATAACACTTTAAGCAACACAGCTTGGTAAGCTCCCCAAAAGGGGAAGCTGCGCTTATCTGTCCCCCCACCCCGCTGCCACATTTGGCACCTTTTTGGGCCGCCCATGTGCCCGTTCCCACTTTTGGCTGAGTTTGCTGAGGCAAACTCAGCTGGACGTTCGGCCCCCCTCCTCCTTCTCCTGCAGCAGACCCAATCAGTGAGCGCAATGCAGTTTGCGCATGCACAGTAGGTACCAGTAAAGGGAACTCTTAAGGCATCAGCATAGCAAGACATTTCGGACAATTTCATGCTCCCAACTTTGTGGAAACAGTTTGGAGATAACCACTTCCTGTCCCAACAAGACTGAGCATCAGTGCACAAAGCAAGGTTCATAAAGACATGGATGACCGAATTTGGGGTGGAGGAACTTGACTGCCCTGCACCTCAGTCCTGACCTCAACCTGATAGAACTCCTTTGGGTTGAAATAGAGTGGAGACTGCGAGCCAGGCCTTCTTGTCCACATCAGTGCCTGACCTCACAAATGTGCTTCTGGAAAAATGGTGAAAAATTCCCATAGACACACTCCTAAACCTTGTGGACAACCTTCCCAAAAGAGTTGAAGCTGTTATAGCTACAAAGGGTGGGCCAACTCAATATTGAACCCTACGGACTAAGACTGGGATGCCATTAAAGTTCACATGTGTAAAAGTAGGCATCCCAATACTTTTGGTAATATACTGTAGTTCTGAGGGTTTAATAACACTTTCAGCAACACAGCTTGGTAAGCTCCACCCAAAAGGGGAAGCTCAGCTTATCTGCTTTCTATTCTATGCATGAAGGTAAAAAAACCTTCAGTGTAATGCTCCCCCTCACTGCACACATCACCGCTCACTGATTGGGTTGCTGGAGGTTACTGCACACATCACCGCTCACTGATTGGGTTGCTGGAGGTTACTGCACACATCACCGCTCACTGATTGGGTTGCTAGAGGTTAGTGCATACCATTACCGCTCACTGGTTGGGTTGCTAGAGGTTAGTGCATACCATTACCGCTCACTGGTTGGGTTGCTAGAGGTTACTGCACACCATTACTGCTCACTGATTGGGTTGCTAGAGATTACTGCACACCATTACCGCTCACTGATTGGGTTGCTAGAGATTACTGCACATATTATCGTTGACTGATTGGGTTGCTAGAGCTTACTGCACACCATCACTACTCACCCATTGGTTGCTAGAAGTTACTGCACACTGATTCCAGTAACTCACAGTGCCCCCCTTTGTAAGCTGCTCCAGTCCAGCTGCTGCTTTATCAATCCACCCTCCTCCGCTGCTGACAGGAGAAGGGTGAAGGAGAACAATCACAGCCCGCTCTCTGTCTTTTATCTTAGTCCTGCTGACCAGAGAGGTGGCGGGGGCGAACGAGGGGAACACTGACCAGAGAGGGGGCGGGGGAACACTGACCAGAGAAGGGGCAGGGCAAGCGGGGGAACACTGACCAGAGAAGGGGTGAGGGCGAGCAGGGGAACACTGACCAGAGAAGGGGCGAGCGGGGGAACACTGACCAGAGAAGGGGCGGGGCGAGCGGGGGAACACTGACCAGAGAAGGGGCAGCAGCAAGCGGGGGAAAACTGACCAGAGAAGGGGCGGGGGCGAGCGGGGGAACACTGACCAGAGAAGGGGCGGGGGCGAGCGGGGGAACACTGACCAGAGAAGGGGCGGGGTGAGCGGGGAAAACTGACCAGAGAAGGGGCAGTGGCAAGCAGGGGAACACTGACCAGAGAAGGGGCAGCGGCAAGCAGGGGGAACACTGACCAGAGAAGGGGCGAGCAGGCGAACACTGACCAGAGAAGGGGCAGGGGCAAGCAGGGGAACACTGACAAGAGAAGGGGAGAGTGGGGGAACACTGACCAGAGAAGGGGTGAGCGGGGGAACACTGACCAGAGAAGGGGTGAACGGGGGAACACTGACTAGAGAAGGGGCAGGAGCGAGCGGGGAAACACTGAGCTGCTCTGCCTTACTTCCTGTAACAGCCGCTCTGGTGCTAATATAGGGCGAAGCGGGAGGAGCGGCTCCGGCACATACAGCCACAGCTTGCCTCTCCCCTGTTACACTCACAGTGGGGCCACTTGTATCAACTGGCCAGGAGAGGAAGTGGGGAATTGGCTGCACCCGCTACATGGGAAGAATATTTGCAGGCAGCGTTGCTCAAGGGGCAGTTGCTTTGTGCCCCCCAAGAATGATTGGGCCCTGGGCAACTGCCCTTTTTGCCCTGCATTAAAGACGGCCCTGATCAGTACCCCCATAGCAATCAGCTAGCTATTGGGGCACTGATTAAAGGGGGGGAGCCAGGAGCATCGCCAACAGGGGAACCTGAGAAGAGGAGGATCAGGACTGCTCTGTGCAAAACCATTGCACACAGCAGGTCAGTATGACATGTTTGGTTTTTTTTTGTTTTTTTTATAAAACAAACCTTTAATATCACTTTAATATTTTTTTAATGGATACAAAACTGGAGACTGGTGTATTTATATCTGTCTGGAGTGAAGCCGTAATTAAGTAATCATGCACTAAAATATATAATAAAGAGTATTTATAGGTGACAAAATCTGTGGCATCTGTTGTAGGAGTTTCCTTTATACTGAACAATGGTGATAATGTTTCACTGTATTCATTTAATAAAAGATTTGGCCAAAGATGGGAAGAAAACTTGTGGTGTTGTTGGGAACTTTTTTTCAGTAATCTGGATAGAATTGGTTTATTTGTCTAAATCAAGAAAAAAAATCTGATGGTGTTTGGCTACCCAGGGATCATTCAATTGAGTTTAGGTTTCTCTTGACCTCATCCTCTAACACAGCCAATTCCCCAAAATGACCTCTTTTAAAACCTACCATATGCAATGATTTGCCCAGTAACACGTCCTCTGATAAAACCCCAAGCTATAGCAATTGTATCAGACAAAGAAAGACTCTTACAGAGCTCAAAGTGACGGCAAAGTGATGTCTCAGAGCATATGTTGTGCCAATTCCCTGTCAAATCATTTTATCACTTCAGTCTGTCAACGGAATTAGAATTAAAAATTACAGAATGTTAAGTATTGACTTTCAGATGTTATTATACTGACAGGCTGGAGCAGCTGAAGACAATAAGTAGAGTGGGTTCAAAACTATACAACCAGTAAGCGAATTAGAAAAAATAGGTTATACTGTAATTTAGAGCCATTAATATGGCTGAAAAGAATCAATTTCACCAACTTTACATGCAATAATACAATTCTGTCACAATTTACAGAAACTGTATATTTATGGGAACAAAACCTCTTTTGAAGTGGGAGTAAACTCCAATACATGAATTTCACCTATAGGTAAGCCTATAATAAGGCTTACCTATAGGTAGTGTAAATATCTCCTAAGCATGCACCGTTTAGAAGATATTTACTGTACATGCAGCCGGTGACGTCACCAGCGCATGCGCTCTGAAGGAATGGCTACCTGGGCCGTTCCTTCAGAGTCCTGTGCCATAAATGCCAGCTCCTGCGCACACGTGTCATTGCGGCTCCGGCCGCTCACACAACTGGGTTCCACGAACCTGGAAGGAAGACAGGTAAAGATGGAAGCTGCTGGAAGGGTTTTGTTCCAAGGTAAGGCGATGCATACTAGCACATTATAACTTTGCCTTGCAGGTTAAAAAATAAAAAACTAGATTGCCGGCGGTTTACTACTACTACTTTAAAAGCAGTCCTTGAGCTCCAGACCAGTGATTTTGCCTAGGCTGAGATAACATCAGCTGTCTGCTGCAGGCAGAAAGAAGCATTTCATCAGTCCCCTCTCCCTAAGCATTCACACCATGACCTGAGAAATTTTCATGGGTCTTTATTTGAATGTTTTTGTATTTTTCATATGTAATTTGTGATTTGAAAATTTACTTTAAGCATTTGGATGTGTATTTAAATTTCAGGTGTTTTTTCCAGTAAAAAGAATGCAGTAGGTTAAGAAGATAAGTTCTTACAAGCTGACAACTGCTAGAAATATGCCCCCCCCCCCCAAAAAAAAACTTATTATTATTATTATTATTATTATACTGGATTTATATAGCGCCAACAGTTTGCGCAGCGCTTTACAACATGAGGGCAGACAGTACACTTACAATACAAATCAATACAGGAGGGATCAGAGGGCCCTGCTTGTTAGAGCTTACAATCTAGAAGGGAGGGTCAAGTGGAAACAAAAGGTAATAACTGTGGGGGATGACCTGATGGAAAAAATGAAAATACAGTTGTTAGGTGTGGGTAGGGTAGGCTTCTCTGAAGAGAAGGGTTTTCAGGGATCGCCTAAAAGCTAATAAAGTAGGAGATAATTAGACAGATTGGAGTAGGGCATTCCATAGGATTGGAGAGGCTTTGGAAAAGTCCTGGAGGCGAGCATGGGAGGAGGTGACGAGGGAGCTAGAGAGCAGGAGGTCTTGAGAGGAACAAAGAGAACGAGTAGGTTGGTATTTAGAGACTAAGCTAGTGTTGTAGCTGGGGGCGAAATTGTGGATGGCTTTGTACGTAGTTGTTAGATTTTTTAATTTAATTCTTTGGCCGAGCGGAAGCCAGTGAAGGGATTGACAGAGAGGAGTGGCAGACACAGAGCGATTGGTAAGGTGGATGAGTCTGGCAGCGGCATTCATGATGGATTGAAGAGGTGATAGACTATGTAGAGGTAAGCCAATGAGAAGGGAGTTGCAGTAGTCGAGGCGAGAGATGACCAGTGAGTGAATTAAGAGCTTTGTTGTGTCATTGGTTAGAAAGATGTTGCGGAGGTTGAGGCGGCAGGATTTGGACAATGATTGAATGTGTTGCTTGAAGGAGAGTCCAGAGTCCAGGACTACACCTAGAACCTTGGCATGTGGGGATGGGCTTATAGTTGTGCCATCGATTTTGACAGAGAGATCAGGGGAAGGGGCATATGGGGGAGAAAAAATCTAAGTTCGGTTTTGGATAGATTGATTTTGAGGAAGTGGTGTGACATCCAGACTGATATATCTAAAAGTAAATTAGGGATACGTGAGGAGACAGAGGGAGTGAGCTGAGGGGTAGAGAAATAGATTTGGGTGTCGTCAGCGTAGAGGTGGTATTGGAAGCCATGGGAGGCTATCGGTTGACCCAAGGAGGCGGTGTAGATTGAAAATAGGAGAGGTCCAAGAACAGAACCCGGGGGGACCCCAACAGAGAAAGGAAGAGGAGAGTAGGAAGTAGAGTTGTAAGAAACGCTAAAGGTGCGGTTGGATAAGTAGGAAGAGAACCAGCAAAGTGTACAGTCACGGAGACCAAAGGCGTGTAGTTTTTTGAGGAGGAGGGGGTGGTCAACCGTATCTCCCTAATGGGGACACAGACAGCAATAAAAGCTGATGAGTGTTCTGATCCCTCTCCACTCTGTCCAAAGCAAAACAAAGTTTTGCTTTTAGTTATAGTCACAATGTAGAAGCCGCAGCAGGGGCTATGGGACATCAGAACTGTACAAGCACCAGGATATTATATGACAAGAATATTTCAGAGGGAGCCTGCCCCTACTATCGTTAGTCCATACCCAGTACCTTACCATTTGTATTCATCCAGAACAAACTGGATGAGATTTAGTGGACATAGTAGGCTTTTATTGCAAAATCCAATCCAATAAATATTAACAATAATAAGGCTGGGTTGATGTTCCTTGAAGGCAGCAGAAAGAAACATCCAGCCAGAACACTATTAGCCCTTTATTACAAAATTCAATCTAATAAATAACAAAAAAATAACAATAACAAGAAGGCTGGGTTGACGATCCCTGAAGGCACCAGAAATAAGCATCCAGCCAGAGGCCAAAAATATTGGTAGCCACTCAGCCTCACTGCACCACCTTGGTGTTGATTGCAGAAACCTACCGCAGAATACCCCTCCGTACATCGATTTGATCTGGGGTCTCAACAATTGGACCATACAAAGTTACACAACATGCCATAAACAGCTCCCACCTACCTTATACAAAGAAAAGCCTTCACAGACCCTCAAACCACACGTTAGCTACAATTCTGGTCTATAAAAAATTATAAATAACAAGGTGGAGGTAGGGTGGGAAGCTCTTAGTTTGACAGTAAACCTGAGAATGCCACTATTCCACCTTCCCACTAATCAGCTTAGAAGACCCCCACCTTCCCGGAAACCCTACTCAGGTAAGAGAATCTTCTTCCTTTAACCCTACAGCTGTCTGCCACTGCTTCAACCGTGCTATGTGTCCCCTATCTCTATGTCCTTTATTTTTGCTCTGGGCCCTTCTTGACTTGCTGACCCCGGTTAATGCTGAACACGCTGACCTCTGGATAATGGCTGACCACAGATTGCTCCATTCTTCTGAAATGAAAAGCATATGGAGGCATGGTGGAGTGCTAAATGTCTAAGAAGAAAAAAATACCTGCAAGTGTTGCAAATACATGTCACCTACCATATATGCACTTAACCTCCACAATATGTCCACTTTAAAAACATGAAGAGTGCTGGAAAAGTTGTATTATTTATTCTCTCTTTCAATGCAATCCAAAAGGTATCAGCAAATAAATACATTTGGGCAACTTTCTCTAATTGCCATTGTTGTCCGTTGCTGCTGCTCTTCCCTGTACCTTCCATACATACTCAGCTGGCAGCTCAGATATGAAGAATACCAGCAGGAACTTTCATGTTTTGAAAATCACCTATTATTCTACCTAAGCCATCGATGTCAAGACAAAAAAAAACTACTTTTTATACTAGAATAGAGGTTAATCACAGTGACCAGGTTCAATACCAATGTATTACAACTGACTGAAAACACGTCATGCAGTGATTAATGGAGAACTCCGTCCGGATAAAATAAGCAGAATATTTACATAATATCAGGTTGTCTGTACATGTTCTTCCTCTTTCTTACTATGAGCGACGGTGGAGAAGGGAAAAAAAAAGAATAGAAAATACCAAATAAAAAAATAAAATGTACCATCCAGGACCATATCTAACAGACGGTGGAAAAGAAAAAAAAAAAAAAGAAAATACCAAATAAAATAGTAAAATGTACCATCCAGGACCATATCTAACAGACGGTGGAGAAGGTAAAAAAAAAAAAAAAAAAACAAATAAATTAAATAAATAAATAAAAACAACAACTATGATCACAATGGGGGTACACCTAATACCAAACACTGGGGATTAACCATCTCTGGAAGAACATGGGTGCAGGGCCGGTGCTACCACTAGGCAAACTAGGCAGCCGCCTAGGGCGCCCTGCAACTGGTGTTCCTACTCTCTTCTTTCTGCAGAAAGCAACTAAGTCTCAGCATCAGCAGGCAGCCACCGCCGCTCCGTTTGCACATAGTGTCAGAGACGTAGCGGCAGCGGAGGACTGTGTCTGTGTCCCAACTCCCGAAAGAATAGAAGAAAGCAAACATTCATTGATGGGTGCTGGTGAGGCTGCATTGATGGGCGCTGGTGAGGCTGCATTGATGGGCGCTGGTGAGGTTGCATTGAGGGGCACTGGTGGGCTGCATTGAGGGGCACTGGTGGGCTGCATTGATGGGCGCTGGTGGGCTGCATTTGATGGGCGCTGGTGGGCTGCATTTGATGGGCGCTGGTGGGTAGGGGTGCAAAGGATCGTCATCGATCCGTGATCCGATCCGCGGAGGTTGATCCGACCCGCGGAGGTTGATCCGTACGGGACACCTCTGTGGCCTCGGCCATAGGAAAGACCGCGCCTTTGGCCTAGCTCCGGAGCGGCGGCCATCTTGGTACACCCGGCGGCCGTTTAGCACGTCGAATGACGGAGCGCTCACTTGTAACAAACCGGCGTCATGTCATGACGCCGGTTCCTCTCTCTCTCCCCTCTGTGTACTGATCTGTACAGTGGAGGGGAGAGATCGGATGGCAGCAGTGCCAATACTCTGCAATGCCCTGCCGCAATACCCTGCTGCAATGCCCTGCCAATACCCTGCTGCAATGCCCTGCCAATACTCTGCCAATAGGGAGATTGTGGATATTACTGTGGGGGAGATTTTTTTTTTTTGTTGATCCGAAAATGATCCGAACCGTGACTCCTGATCCGAGGAACGATCCGAACCGTGAGTTTTTTGATCCGTTGCACCCCTACTGGTGGGCTGCATTTGATGGGCGCTGGTGGGCTGCATTTGATGGGCGCTGGTGGGCTGCATTTGATGGGCGCTTCATTAAAAGTTGGAGTATACATGGACAGGGCAAAGGGAGTGGAGTCAGGGGTGGAGCCAATGGGGGGGAGCAAAATAAGGTTTTGCCTAGGGTGTCAAAAATCCTTGCACCAGCCCTGCATGTGTGTAGAGGGGATGAGCAACTTGAAATCCACAACATAAGAACATAACAAGGTGTGGCTGTGAAGTATCACGGTCACCTTAGCAAGACCTAATACTGCATAGAGGCCTAAAATTAAGATGAGGACTGAGATGTGGACCTAGGGGGGCCAATATTGAGTCCCGTAAGCATACAATTAAGCATCAGGGATCTCAATAGAGTATTACATCCATCCCAGCCTAGTTAGGTTCATCTAAAAGAGAAGTATGGGTTTTTGAAAAAACAAAGATCATAGTCACCTAGGTAGATACATCTGTCCCCCCGCTGCCTCTAAGACTGAGAACCAAGCGATCAAAGGCTGCTGACTGGCTCTTTGCTCTGCCCCTCCAGCTCCTAGGGCCAGGTCACACCAGCTGCAGTTCCATGCAGTCCCGTGTGCTTTTTTTTCTGCACTAAAAATGCATGGACGGTGTTTTCCATGTATTCTAATAGCTCTAGTTCACACCATGCAGTCAGTTTCCGGTCAGTTTCCGGTGCAGAAACTGACCAGAAACTGACTGCATGGTGTGAACTAGAGTCATTGGAATACATGGAAAACACTGTGCATGCATTTCGTGCAGAAAAAAAGCGTATGGAACTGCATCTGGTATGAACTGGCCCTTACTGGAGCGTCGAAGCAGAGGGCTAAAACGGCTAAGGCTCTCAGAGGCGAGACGAGAGGCTGAACCAGCTGCTGGTGAGGGATCTGGATAGATCCCAACATTATTGTCAGGATCCCTGCTGAGCCCTGGACCGGCTCTGTGACAACAGTCATTAGAAAACTTTAGCCCACTGTCAGCTGAATCTGGGTCAAACGATTGCAGCTAAGCTCACTCCGCTGACCCACGGGAGAAGTATGGCCAAAAGAGCTTTCACAATACTTCTTTAATAATTGCAAGGGGCAACAATGATTGCCAAGGGCACTAAACCAAGTTAGCCAATTAGATTTCTGCCTATGGCTATTTGGTCATTAAAAAGGAAATTCTGATTGGCTGTTGTGGAAGACTACACTTTGCAGATTGCTTCCTGTTTGCTGCAATAAATAAGCCCATTAATGTTGGGCTTCTAGTTCAGCTATGGTTGCCACCTCATCCCTTTAAACCCGAACACATATTAATTACACAGGTTCTGTGGCTGATTAACGTGGTAATTAAACTCACTTGGTGCCTTATCTGCATTTATTTAGCCTCAGAACCTGTGTAATTCAAAGGTGTTCGGGTTTAAAGGGATGAGGTGGCAACTCTAAGTTCAGCCCATTTAGTGTTCATAGTAATGGAGCACTGCACTGCCCAGGCTCAGAGAAGATAATAAACCCTGGAAGCTTAGTTCAGAACACAACAAAAGGAATAATGGAAAGTGCCAACTTGGTGACAGGTTCTCTTTACAGCAGGTGATTTATTGAAAAATGAGCTTGTTTTACAGGAAATGTTTTCAGCAGCCTGGTTATGGATCCTTTGGTGACTAAGCTGTTTCAGATGTTGGCTGCCACTCAGCAAGGACTTTTGGGCTGGCTCAGCAATGAACAGCAGGTGGAGAATGCTGGCAGGGCAGCCGGTTGTGGTACTTCTCTGAGTTACTCACACCTGAGGATGCCGTCAGTTCTTGGCAGCAATCATAACCTTAGGCTTTGCAATTACGAATGCCACAAGGGAGCGCTGAGCGCACGCTCTTGCCGCACTTCACGTTCCCTATAAAAGACTTGGATATCTCAAAACAGGAAAGCATCTCATACACTTTTTTCTTGTTGTGTTCTGTCAAGCTAAAATAAAATATGTAATACTGACATATAATCACACACATGTTGGACTTGATGGACTTGTGTCTTTTTTCGACCTCAGCTACTATGTAACTATGTAACTGTATAAACACAGATGTCAAAGTATAATGATCACCAACGTTACAGTCTGATCGTACAATCTCAGTGCATTCCCATTTAGATTTAACAAAATGTTTTGACATGAAGGTCTAACTAAAGATGGCCATGCATGGCCCAAATTTCAAGTGATTCCTGTTAATCAGCTGAAATTCGGACCATGGGGGGCCTTGCCGACTCTCCCTGATCTGACAAACTGCGATTAAGAAATTGAAGGAGCCTGGCAGAAAAAAGTTGGTTGAACTGTGACTGTAGCCAGCTGCAGTGACTATTCCTGTATTCTGACAGCTGCTAGTGATGGCTGTCAGAATACAATAGCCAGTAGGGGAGACTCTCCCATTCATGCTGCTTGGGGTTGCAAAGGAAAATTGAGTATCAACAACTTAAATAATCAATTCAATGTACAGTATATGCAATCAGGTAAGCCAATACACTGTATAGCTGGTGGTAGCTCTAACTGTGATTGTACAAACAAATTGATCAGCTTAAAGTGGTTGTAAACCCTTACATATACCCAGTGAAGTGATTGGCTACAGGTGATACACAGAAATGCACACAAATCCTCCTACATAAGTTGTACCTGTTTATCTGCTGTCTTTCCTTCTCATCCATTCAAAGTTCAGAATTTATAAAGCTTGTCTGAGCTGTCAGTAAAAGGGCGCAGAGAGCTGAAATTACACTCTGCAAGCTTGTTGAGGAGAGCTCTGAGACCTGATTGGAGGGAATGGGTCACACCGCCCCTTCACACAGCACACAGGAACAGAGCTGAGGCTGTCAATCAGCTGGAGGTCCCTCCCCTGTCACCTTTTTTCTCTTGGTGTGAGGAAAACGTGTCAGAAGTGATTTGTGTTGATAGCGGAGGAACAAAGCAGCAGACAGAAATGGCACTTAGTGCTCTGGATTGAGACACATTATAGAAGGATATGTTTTGTTCATATTTCATATCTGAGGTTTACAACCACTTCAAAGTGTATGTCGATATAGTGCATGTATAGCTAACTGTCTATCTAACTCACTGCTCCTGTTTCAGTAAATTCTCTCTGTCTTTTTGCTCCATTTTTAAAATAAATGTATATGCATTTCCTGAGCTCTTCAAGAATTGTGTTTGAGTGAATTTACCAACATTCTAGTTACGGTACTTTATGGAGTTTTCAATGAAAATAATTTGACTAAAAATATTTTGTTCTAGAACACTAAGGCAGGGTATACATGCATTGATTTTTATTGTGATTCAACCAGTTTTTTTTTGTTTAGAATACGCAGATCAGTGCTGTAGCCATTGGCTGCATGTGCTGTTTGAATGCTAGTTTTCCTGCAGACCTGTTCTACAGAAGCCAGTTGCTAGACTGTCTTCTGTTGAACAAACAGCGGTACACAAGTCTTGGAATTCGTAGAGTTTCTGCTGAACTGTCCAAATTTTAGTACGTGCATACCCAACTTTAAGCCCAGCTAAAGTCACAGAGATAGATATACAGTTGAAATGACATTGTACTAATAAGCTTCATTTTCATAATCTTATGAAAACTTTATACAGTAGTTATTCCAATGAATTCCAGAGTAAAGTTGACCATACACTATGGGCCTAATGAAAGAAATCTATCGATTCCTCCATCCATGCAAAACAGGTTAATGGGGGAGTTTGCCCTGCCATCTATTCTATTCTGACATCTGGCATCTGTGGCTGTCAGACCAGAACAGTGTCTGCATCTGATTGAGTTAACTAAGAATTTTCTACCCAGGTCCTTCAATTTTCATATCAATTTACACAATATTACCAAAAGTAGTGGGAGGAGGGATTATGGTGTGGGGTTGTTGTTCAGGGGTTGGGCTTGGCCTCTCAGTTCCAGTGAAGGGAACTTTTAAGTTGTCAGCATACCAAGACATCTTGGACAATTTCATGCTCCCAACTTTGTGGGAACAGTTTGCGGATGGCCCCTTCCTGTTCCAACATGACTTCACACCAGTACACAAAGCAAGGTCCATAAAGAGATGGATGAGCGAGTTTGGGGTGGAGGAACTTGACTGGCCTGCACAAAGTCCTGACCTCAACCTGATAGAACACCTTTGGGATGAATTAGTGCGGAGACTACGAGCCAGACCTTCTCGTCCACATCAGTGCCTGACCTTTACAAATGTGCTTCCAGAAGAATGGTCAAACATTCCCATAGACGCACTCCAAAACCTTGTGGACAGCCTTTCCAGAAGAGTTGAAGCTGTTATAGCTGCAAAGGTTGGGCCAACTCAATATTGAACCATACGGACTAAGACTGGGATGTCATTAAAGTTCATGTGCTTGTAAAGGCAGCCGTCCCAATACTTTTGGTAATATAGGGTATATCAGGGATGGGGCCAGCAGAACACACCACGGTAGGCAATTTGACCAGATCAACAGGAACAAGTCAAAGTTCTTTCTGTTGAGGAAAGTGGCAAGATAGTGCAGAACCTGTAGGGTTATCTTACTGGTATTGTTAACTTAAGGTATTAATATTGGTGCAAATTATCTGGTTCCAGGCAGCTTCTACACTCCAGAGGATCTCCACAGTCTCCTTGGCTTGTAGTGTAATGAGAATTGAAACTTGAAGCACCACTCCACTCCTAAGAGGTTCAGGTACAACTTCATTCAAATAAAAGTCAGGGGTACAATCCCAAAAAGTATCCAATGCGGGGGTCCAAGCGATCCCTTCATTCGTGCTTGACTGGCAACAATGTGACCAAATCAGAAGTGAACTGGACCTACAATGGTATTTCTTATTACAAGCACAGGAATTTTCAGCAGCTTGTTTGGCAATTCTCAATGTGCCTGGCCAGTTTTTGACCCAGGGCACCTTATAATCACCAATCTGTAACAGAACTGGTCAGACACACCTCTTCTCTACCTTTACAATACAAGTCTATGCCAGCACAGAGCACTGGAGCAGGAGCATTTTCACGAGGACAGATATGGCACTCCTTATATTCTCTCACGAGAGGTTTACTTTTATTGATTTAGATGTTGGTAGAGTTTCATTACATATAGTACTAGCATGCAGAAAAATAATAGATTAACACTGGAGTAATTAATCAATCACTAAATCAATGAATCAGATTCAATTGAAGAGGATAATTGCTCTTTGAAGCCATTTTTTGAGAATAGAATATGGAATAGTAAAACCCTGGGTCCGTTTTTTTCTTTAAATTTTGCCGCCTATGTCCCTTTCAAGAACGTTCCCTTGCCTGTCTTGTAGACCAAAAAAAACTTGCCTTTGGATACACAGTAATAATATATTTAGCTACAAACAGGATGCTAGATCAAACGTGTCCTGTTGGGGATCTAATATTAAATACTGCCTTCTATTTTAGTCCATTTCATAATTTTATAGCTTTCTCGCTTTCCTGTCAACTTTTAAGCTCTGTTTACAATGAAATTCTTGTGGTCAGAAGGACTAAAAGGTCCGACTCTAGCGACACAAAGACTTCCGCTCTGCCATTTTGTCCATGATACATGGTATTAGGGAAGATATATATTTTTTCAGAGTGAGGGTCCTGGACAATCTGTAGAAAGAAATTCCAAAAATGTAAACATCCTCACGAATCTGGGAAGCTGTGAATCGAAAACAATTATGGCCCGTCCGAGAAAACCCATTTTTTTTCTTATGTTCACGGACCGGGCTGGGGGGGTAAAACGCTAAATGTGCAAGCAATTATGAACTTGGCACGGTAGCGCTGTTTATTTTAAGCTCTCTTGAGTTGATTTGTTTGAGGATGTTTACTTAACCAGGCTCTATAAAACATGCCGAGGAATATATCGCTGAAGCTGGGGAACTATGGGACAGCTTCAATTGGTAAAACACAGGAGCAATCAACTGCAGATAGAAGATAGCAGATAGCAGCCCTGTAAAGAGGACCTGAAGGTGTCTTATCTCAGTTACTGCTGGGGCGTGGGTAAAGTGTTGGTGAAAAGCAATGATAGCAGAGGAGCCTGGAGGACTGCGTCTTGTACGGGAAGCGTGATTGTGGGAATGCTTCCAGACTGTTTTGCATTTTCATCCATATTCTGACCTAAGCCCCTGAAGAGTCATACTTTCTTTTTGAAGGAAATCTCACGCTGGGCCTGCCTAAAACCCAAATCCTTTGCTTTTCAACTTAAACATGAAACTTTGTCAAAATGAATGCACTGAGATTCAATAGAAAAAAAAAATGCAAAGTGTTAATGCGAATTTAAGCGAGGCTAATGTATTGCAAATGACGTTATCTCATCTCAGCGCAGTTTTTCTCACTCTATTCACCTACTGAGTTCAGGAACTTAATAGAGGAATTCAGTCTGGCTGTGAAATGACTGATGAAAGTATTCTGGTATGTTTGCGGCTACTTAAAGTGGTTGTACACCCTGTACAACCACTTTTACCTACAGGTAAGCCTATATTAAGGCTTACCTGTAGGTGCTTGAAATATCTCCTAAACCTCCACGGTTTAGGAGATATTTACTAAAAAGACGAGCTCCGATGTCATCTGCGCATGCACCCTTTAGAAAGGGCACATCGTCTTGTTTCTAATAGGGGTCATGACGTGACTGGCGGCTTCCGCACGCATGCACGGGAGTGACGTCACACGACTCCGGGCCAGTCACAAAGCCGGAGTTCGCGGCCCCAGAAGGAAGATGGGCGAAGATGGACACTCCCTGCTCGTGGGGACAACGGAGACATTGCAGGGTTTGGTGTCAGGTAAGTGACATATAATGGGCTACTATGCGATGCATAGTAGCCCATTATGCTTTACCATTGCAGAGAAACAAAGAGGAAGTAAAACCCACCAGGGTTAACTTCCTCTTTAAAGCTGAATTTCAGGCATGGTAATGGTATTTTTCTGTAGTTACATGGGTTTGGCTTGGACCAATTTAAGTATGTATATGCCATACCTGTGGGATCCCTATAGCACAGGGGTGCCAAACTCAATTTCATCACGGCCATTATGGCTGCCCCCAAAGGGCCAGTTATATCAGTAAGGCTAGATGTCCAGAGCACTCCACCCCCTGTTATATCAGACGTCAAGAGCCCCCTCACCATCAGAAGACAAGAGTCCCCCACCCTCCCTTACATCACAATGCACCCCCTACCATGGGCTGCAGGCAGGAAGAAGCTGGGGCGGAGCTGGGAAGCAGAAAGTGCAGGGTCTGGAGGGGTCCAGAGGAGCACTGGAGTCAGATTCCAGAGTCTGCTGAATGCTGAGACCAGGGGAGGTGTAGATGAGGAGGTGCTGCTGTTGCATGGAGAGGCGCAGGATATGTAGGAGGAGTTCTGTCTTCCTTTCTGCTGCCAACTGCTGAGATGTTGGGGGGTAGAAACAAGCCTCTCTGTGGCTAAATGGAGAAGCACAGAATCTAGCAGAGGAGTTCTGAAATCTTCTCAGCTTGTGACTGCTGGAACAAGGCCAGGACAGAGTCAAGGGGGGTTGTCAGAGCTGCAGGAGAGGTGCGAGGGCCACATGAAATGGCCTGGACATGTGTTGAATAATTGTTTTTACTGCCCCAAACTGCATGGCCCTTTCACATGGGCCATCCAATCAAGTCCACCTGTCAGTTTTTCAGGTGGACCTGATCAGATGGTTCATAAATCCCTATAGACACGAGAAAGTAAACGAACTTGTGTCCGTATACACCTGCCTACCTCTGGGTCCAATCAGGCCAGCTAAAAAAGCAGAAGGGGATGCGCCTGTTTACTCCCAAGCCGCCCATAGAGCAGAGCGGATTCTGTTCGTGTTCAATATGCAGGAACTGAGCGCACACGGATATGTCATAAACCCGCTCTTCTCCAATCAGCAGGGGATTTTTGAGCTTATCCCCTGCTGATCGGAATAGACTCCGCACGGAATCCGCCCTGGGTGAAAGGGGTCTCCGGGTTTAAGAAGCCAGCTCACAGTTGGGGTCTGAGTGATGTGAGATGAGCTGCAGTGAAGTGAAGTGAACCTGGATCTGACTTGTAAGGAAAACCTGTGCACTCTCCAAACTTCCAGCCATGTGAAGAAGTGGTTTTCTTTTCAAATCTCCCGGAAAGTGAACATATGTTAACTTCACGCTCTTGTAAACCAGGCCTAGGTTCACTTCAGTTACTGTAACCACACTTCAGAATCTTTCTAAAGCTGGACCTTAGTAGATTCAGTAATAACTGTAAAAACAGTTATGCCCTGTACACACGGTCGGACATTGATCGGACATTCCGACAACAAAATCCATGTTTTTTTTCCGATGGATGTTGGCTCAAACTTGTCTTGCATACACACGGTCACACAAAGTTGTCGGAAAATCCGATCGTTCTAAACGCAGTGACGTAAAACACGTACATCGGGACTATAAACGGGGCAGTAGCCAATAGCTTTCGTCTCTTTATTTATTCTGAGCATGCGTGGCACTTTGTGCACTGGATTTGTGTACACACGATCGGAATTTCAGACAACGGATTTTGTTGTCGGAAAATTTTATAGCAAGCTCTCAAACTTTGTGTGTCGGAAATTCCGATGGAAAATATGTGATGGAGCCCACACACGGTCGGAATTTCCGACAACAAGGTCCTATCACACATTTTATGTCGGAAAATCCGACCGTGTGTACAGGGCATTATACAAAAAGTTATGACCAAGGTCTCTTGCACATAGCTGTACAGAGTAAAACACGTCTGTTGTGGTGCCCAGGAGTCCCAGCCGCAGCATAATTTTGTCCACAGACATGTTTACACATGCATGCATATGGATATATTTTCACAAATGCAAAATTTTGTTTTTGGAAAACTATGCTCCTATGTGTACGCATGTAAATGCAAGTGCTGGCAGTTCGGCTCTCCTCCACTCTGGCTTGTGAGTGGTTCCTCGTTGTGTCCCCTCCTAGAACGTAGGGCTTTTGGCCCTGCATTGTACATGATGACATCATAGTGCATCCATAGCCTGGAGCACCATAGAGAGGAAGCTTCAGCGGATAAGTCACAGATAGAGGGAGCCTCCTGGAATAAAAAGTAACCTTATCATATACAGTCGGAAATGTATCTGATTCCTGCTGAATTAGATGAAATTCAAGATGTTGGCAACCCTTCACTCGACAAAAGTCAGTCTTTTGTTCAACTTATGTCAAAGAAATTGGTCAGAAAATTTGTCGACTGCATCCAATCAAACGCAGGCACTGTGTGGGTATTCAGCAGCTGCTGAAAACAATTGCAGGCAGCAGGAATTCCTTTATCGACTCTGTTTAATGTGGATGGAGGAGTCAATTGGTTTCTCTCGTTCAGCCTAGAGGCAAGCATTAAGGTAAGTATTATACCTTGTCCCCTATCCACTAAAGTTAAGGATCTTTTAACCATTGCAGTGTGTGTGTGTGGGGGGTAAAGCTGTCCACATAGACCGTCCTCTGTACCGCCGACTCTCACCGCTGTCAGTCTGCAACCATGACCGGGAAGATTACCCTGAAAGCGAGGCTTGAAAAGCTTGTGGAGCGCAGCACGGAAGGAATAACTTTGATGGCAGTGCGGAGGACGGTCTATGTGGACAGCTTTACCCCGCATGCCTGTATACTTAGATGTGCCTCTTTGAATCATCAACCATGCGAGTTGCTAAATGTTGTACCTTCATTAAATGTAACCATATTGCTACACTTAGAGGTGCCTCTCTTCTCTTTTATACTCAGTTGTGACATGACGCTACTTGTATATTAAGACATCGCTTGTATATTAAGTCAAAGTTTATTAAGAAATATTGCTTGTCTTGCAAATTGCTCTCAAACCAAGTTACTCTCAAACCAAGGTTTTACTGTATTGTCTGAATACAAGAGTCATGTGTATTCCTCTCTTGGTGTGCTTTGTGTATTTATTCCAGATCTGTGCAGTAATCCAGTATAAAACTACACAGGAGCTTCTAGTAATAAAGATTGGTCACTACTGGTCTCTCTCTCCTTGTGCAGGGTGACTGGTCTGGTCTCCGCCCCTCCTGTAGTTTTCTGTAGGGGGCCTGTAGTGAGTAGGAAATGAAAATATTTGCCAGCACACCATGGAACGGCGTAGATAGCGTCCAATGTAAATTATTGCATGATCACAACACAAGGAGAGTGAACTCTCCTTGTGTTGCGATCATGCAATAAATTACACGTTTGGAAGCTATCTACGCCATTCCATGGTGTGCTGGCAAATATTTTCATTTTGACTTAAACCAGTATCCAGCTGGTTGTTGCTGCAGCACCCATATTTCGTGAGCTCATCCAGGAAAGTGTGCGATGGGAATATGACGTATTACCTGTATTGAGTAGGGTCTGCTGGGTCCCTCCCTCAGCTCTGCTCTCTGCACAGGCTAAATACAGCACAGTAAAGACGTCACCACTACTTTTACAAGGTAAAAACCTGGGTTTGAAAAAACATTTGGTGCTCACAAAGTGGATTTATATCCTTTGTGGCTATTAGAGAATTAAATATAAATTAAAGTTTTTGTGCATGGAGTTTAGCTTTAATTAAAGTGATTGTAAACCCTTGCTTTTTTTTTTTTTCCATGAAAATAACAAACACGCCTATACTTACCTGCTTTGGGCAATGGTTTTGAATAGAGCAGCCCTGATCCTCTTCTTCTGGGGTGCCCCGTGGACGCTCCAGGCTCCTCCTCTTCATCGGGTGCCTCCACGGAAAGCCGCTTTCCATTGGGGCACCCGTGCGGGCTTGCTCCCGAGTGCCGCTGCTGCGTCCATTGACACAGACAGTGGGACTTGGCCCCGCTCCCATGTCAGAGCTTTTGATTGACAGCAGCAGGATCCAATGTCTCCTACTGCTGTCAATCTGTCCAGTGAGGAGAGCGAAAGCGGCTGGAGCACATCGCTGGATCAGTTTGGGCTCGGGTAAGAAAAAGGGGGGTCTGGGGGGGTGCTGTAGCACAGAAGTTTAATGCATTAAGGGGAAAGATTTACAACCACTTAAAGACTCACAGGGTTGATTTATTAAAACTGGAGAGTGCGTCAGCTTCTATGTTCAATTTACCAAACTCTCCAGTTTTGGCAAATCAACCCTACAGTCACCACTGTATTCTCATACACCAAACCTGAGTCTATCACTATAAGGGGATGCTGCTTTTCTGAAGTTGCATTGAACTTTGTTATGTTTCCATTCTAACCATCAATAGTGCTAAGTGTCTCTCTTCCATAGACAGCAGGTAGCAGCCGAGTGGTAAAGCCTTTCCTAATACTCAGTATTCACTTGTATGTTCAGAAGCTTATCTTATTTTCCTCCATCTCACACTTTAGTTATCCTCTCCTGTAGCCAAAACAACATTCTCTGATAACTGTTTCTCTAACTTTCTCTTAACGGTAAAACATTTCTGCGTGGAAAGATAAGATCACCTGTCTTCAAAGCTCCATCTCTTCTCTACGAAAAACCAATTTACAACTGGAGATACAACAGGATCATGTATCTTCCTGTCCTCCAAATGATTCCAGATAAGTTCACATGCTAAAACAAAACAATCTCGCTTATTTTTACTCATGTGATCATTAGTATGACGTTCATCGGTGAGTGAATCTTCCCAATTTCTGATCTGATTAGAAGATCCACTAAGGGGTGTAGTAGTTTAGTAGTAGACTTGTTTACTGTTTACGGATATTATGAGTTGTACAGACATGAGTTATGTTTTGCATGCAAAGATCTACAGCTATATGGAGGAGTGTGATAAATACCTGGGGGCTCATAACTGATATTCAGCTGTATTATTAGGGAGGTAGTCCTAAATGTAACAAATAGTAGATCTCAGTAGTAGAACTGAGAGTTAAAGCAGTTCTTCCTTCTTACGAAAATAAATAAATTAAAGTCAGCGGCTACAAATACTGTAGCAATAAGATCAAAAATGTACTATTGCATTGCCAGTAACCCATAAGTTAAGGATCCTGGTTGGTTTGACAAAGGGGCAGATCGTTGCCCCGAAACATGTAACCACGCTCCCTATGTCCTGACATCATCAGCGAGTGCTCCCAAAGATTGCCGAGGGCTCCAGGAAGCTGCTCCACCACGGAGGACAACTTGCATTCCACGCCAGCCTGACAGCTTGTACACTCTTCCGGCCCAGCATTCTAGCTTCCCTGCAGTTCTCTGCAATGACTACAGCGGCTCACCCTACGATCCCTGCACCAAGGCCAGCTGCTGTCTAACAGACTCTGCCTAGTGAGGCTACAGCACCAGGACTTCTCCTTACCACTGATGTTCCGTTTATCCCAATCATGCAGTGAGTGCATTTTTTACTATTTTTATTGGGTTTTTTTTCATTAAACAGTTTGCATTTAGATGGATGTGCCCCCTCTGTCTCTTTTATCTTTCTACAAATACTGTAGATGTTGATTTTTAATAAAAAGCACACTTTTTGGAACTGAGCACATACATATAAATGTGCCTTTTGTTTGGAATTACTCCAAAAAGATAGCAGAGCACTTCCTAGTATGTGAGTGTGCCTAGGCACTCCTGTACCTACAGTCTCATAGCTGTATATCTACAATTTAAATTTAAGCAAAGGAAGCAAATATCTGCCTCTATCAAGATGGCCGCCTCCATATGGAGACATATTGAAAAACAAAGCATTGTAAGTCAGCAATGGGGAAATGATCAGCTGTCAGGAGAACACATTCAATTTCAGTGACTAGTCCATTGTCCATTGCTTGCCTATGTTTGCCAACAGCTTTCCAGAGTTTAGTTCCTCTTTAAAATATATGTAAACCCAATTACTGAAATCCTGTATAAAATCTTCTTATAATTCATATACTTGTGGGTTAAACATTTTCCCTAGCTCCCCTCTCTAGATTCTTGAGTACACAGATCTGAAATCCCTTTCCAGAAGGTCAATACGTACGTTGCCTAATACCTGTTCCAGTAAAAACCTAGTGTTGGCCATACTCATGTCCCATAGACTTGAACAGGAAGTACCCATATAGCAGATACTGGTGACTTAGCCAGGGCCTCAGAGCTGGCCCCTGGGAAGGCTACGTCACCAGTGTCTTCTAGGGAGAACTATTTCTTAAATAAATCTGTGGAAAAACGCTTTTTCACCTCAGATGTTGCTTTGATATTGTTTATACACTACCATGGCTGAATGTTGAAATACAAGAAATTGCTAATTGTTTATAGTGTAGGAGAAGCTGCCCACATCCCTATGTCAGACAAGCTATGAACAAATTTTCCTCTAATGGGACTTTCGGGGGCAAGGACTCCTCTAAAAACAAACAGTTTTAAAAATTAGTACATTTTATTAGAAAAGTTAAAAAGCAAGTAAGAAAAGCGTGATAATGAAACCACAATAGATGCAATTACAAACATGGATATACAATTGCACAGAGCATGACACACAATAAACCACTAACTCTGTTGGGTAATGTATGCAACATGTTGGGTATCTTAAAGTGGTTCTAAGGGCTGAATGTTTTTACTTTAAAGCATTTGTTAACCTAAAAATAAAAATTAAAAAAATGGATCCTGTCTCTTTAAAGCATGTTATACAGCACAGTGCTTGTGCTGTGTAATTTGCCCCCCCTGTATCACCTAAAATACCTGGTTGATCCTGCTAGTTTCTACCCTTCCTTCTGTAAACTGACCACAGTTCATCATGGGTGCTAAGCCCTGACACCGTGGTCAGTTTACGTGCCTCCGTAATCCACAGCTCTCCTCTCTGCTCTCCCCCCTCCCTCTCTACCTGTCAGTTTGTGACAGTGCCCGCCCCAATACTGCTGAAATAACAGTGTTATTTTTTTATACCATCCCCTCTGTGTGCTAATCCTCTGTCCCCCTGTGTGTAATTTATAAAAAAAATGCTGATTATACCTCATTTCAGAGTGCCCCTTGGTGCTCACATGACCGGCCGGCTCTCTCCTCTCGTCCCACCTAACATCAGCGGGGGGATCTCAGCCCCGCCCGCTGCAGCTGTCAGATGGGGAGAGGAGAGAGTCGGCCGGTCACGTGAGCACCCCCCCCCCATACTTACCCAGCCAGTAAGGAGGGAGCAGGGGCAGGACTGAGCCACACTTAGGGGTTGATTTACTAAAAGCAACTAGACTGTGCACTTTGCAAAGTGCAGTTGCACTCTGCAGGTGCAGTTGCTCCAGAGCTTAGTAAATGAGGTAAAGCTTCACTTTGCAAAGAACACCCAATCACATGCAAAGGAAAATAAAAAAAACAGCATGTTTGCTTGCACGTGATTGGATGATGGAAGTCAGCAGAGTTTCTGCTCATTTGCTAATCTCTGGAGCAACTGCTCTTGTAGAGTGCAACTGCACTTTTCAAAGTGCACAGTCAATTTGCCTTTAGTAAATCAACCCCTATATGTGTCAATGGACTAGTGCACGAGTGCCCCCATAACAAACCATTTGCTATAGTCACCACTCGGTAGGGGGGGAGCCAGGAGCACCAGCGGAGGACCCTTGAAGAGGAGGCTTGTGGCTGCTCTATACTAAACCATTGAGCATAGAGCAGGTAAGTATGACATGTTTGTTATTTGAAAGAAAAACCAAAACATGTACAATCACTTTAATGCTGCTTATGTTCTGAGCAGCCATGGCAGCATGTAACCAGTAACAGCAGCACCAGATCTCATACTGCGCATGCATGAGATCTGACTTAGGTGTCATTGGTGGATCGGCAAAGGAAACAAGGAAGAAGAAGAAGCCGACAGCCAATGATAATATTTAAGAAAATGGTGGCATGGGTGTAGGGCACAGGCAGAACATGCCCCAATGGGAATCTGGCAAGGGATAACAAATAAAAGAGCATTGATATATGTAAGTGGACATATTTAACCATATACTTTACATAGTGCTAGCGGTTTATAATGATGGGGGAGAACAATCAACTTTAAGAGATGTCCTTCACATAAACACAACCTGCTCCTACAATGAAGTCATGTAGAGGAGCCCTAAAATACATGCAAGAATAAATACAGATGTTTCTACAGATCACTTTCCAGATGCTCTGTCTTCCAGTGAAATGTAGAATTTAATCTGTGATCTGGAAAAGCTAATAAAAGAGAATAGAACTGTTTACAATTTCCTAAGGCACAAACTCAGAGCCAAGACTTATGGTCTTGACTGTAGTGGGAACAGGCTGAAACTCACACATGCCATTAAATAGAACTATACCCCAACTTTCCGGACAAACATCATGGTGGGTAATTATTGACAAAGCATCAGTATCTCTAAAAAGCCTGGTCTGTTTGCTTTCTTGAGCAGTCCTCTTTTCTGGAATGACTAAAATGTAAATATTTAAGAAATGCTGAGCCTGAATACCTGAATGAAGGGACAGGGAATGTTCGCCGCGTCCACGATAAATCTCCAAGATTTTACATATAGCTCGCCTTAATCATTAACTTTATTTCAGTTATGTTTTAAGAACAAGATACAGAAATGTTTCTCAAATTTCACAAGATTATTATCTAAAGAGATTTTCCGCAGGCTCCATTTGCAAATTCAAAGTTATTCTGTTATTCTGTATGTTTTACTGAGTTAAAAAGAAGCAGACACTTTAGACAAGTAAAATCAGTCATTGACCTGCTAATGGGACAATCGTGGTCATAAGTTTACATATCCCAGGCAGAACTTGTAAAAGGTTCGTTATTTTTGCTGTAGCAATGTCACAAAACAGCCTGCTTACAATATGCCAAACAGCAAAAAAGTAAGTACACCCCGTGGAATTTGTTGACTTTTTCGATATCATTGAAGAGGCAAACATTAGATCTTCATTCAAATGAATGTATTTACTTATTTCCAGGGCTTTTTTTCAGGGGGAACTTGGTGGAACTCAGTTCCACCACCTCTGGCTCAGACCGTTTGGTGCCTGCTCACCACAATCACTTGTAAACACAGAAGTCTGGTTTCTGTGTTTACAAAGTGACAGCTCTGCACTCTGTATGTAATGCAATCCTGATATTTAATGCCCCTTTAGGTTCGATTCACACAGGGGCAACACGACTTCAGCGCGACTTTGCACGGCGACTTCAACGCGACTTTGCACGGCGACTTCAACGCGGCTTCAACGCGACTTCAGCGCGACTTTAGCAAATTACAACGCGACTTGAAGTCGCCTCCATGACAGGCGACTTCGGCTGTGGCCAATCACAGGACAATCAGCTCTCTGGGAGGGAGGGGTTTGCCTGGGCAAACGAAAGTTTTTGCCTGCAAAGTCGCTTGACTTTAGAGAGAGATCCGACTTGGAGGCGACTTCCATTGATTTCTATGGTACAGGTCGCCTACCAAGTCGGATCCAAGTAGTACAGGGAGTACGCTCTGAAGTTGGAGCGACTTCAGTAGTGTCTATTAAGACGCTCCCATTCACTATAATGTGAATCTCTTTCTGGGGCGACTTGGGGCAACTTGAGGGCGTACAAGTCGGATCCCAAGTCGTCCCAGTGTGAACCGAGCCTTAGGACCCTTCTACTGTTTGTGAAATATGACCACACCCACTATTTGATGTGATTTGGAGGGTGTGTGTGGGGAGAGGGGTTTTGGGGGGTTGCGGTTGAGTTCCAGCACCTATTGTTTGAGAAAAAAAGCCCTGCTTATTTCAAGTATTTATATAGCGCCATCAATTTACACAGCACTTTACACATATACACTATATTACCAAAAGTATTGGGACGCCTGCCTTTACACACACATGAACTTTAAAAGCATCCCAGTCTTAGTCTGTAGGGTTCAATATTGAGTTGGCCCACCCTTTGCAGCTATAACAGCTTCAACTCTTCTGGGAAGGCTGTCCACAAGGTTTAGGGGTGTGTTTTTGGGAATGTTTGACTATTCTTCCAGGAGCGCATTTGTGAGGCCATGCACTGATGTGGACGAGAAGGCCTCGCTCGCGGTCTCTGCTCTTATTCATCCCAAAAGGTGTTCTATCAGGTTGAGGTCAGGACTCGCCAGGCCAGTCAAGTTCCTCCACTCCAAACTCACTCATCCATGTCTTTATAGACCTTGCTTTGTGCACTGGTGCGCAGTCATATTGGAACAGGAAGGGGCCATCCCCAAACTGTTCCCACTAAGTTGGGAGCATGAAATAGTCCAAAATGTCTTTGTATGCTGACGCCTTAAGAGTTCCCTTCACTGGAACTGAGGGGCCAAGGCCAACCCCTGAAAAACAACCCCACACCATAATCCCCCCTCCACCAAATGATTTGGACCAGTGCACAAAGCAAGGTCCATAAAGACATGGATGGGCGAGTTTGTGGTGGAGGAACTTGACTTGGATGCCAATAAAGTTCATGTGCATTTAAAGTCAGGTGTCCCAATACTTTTGGTAATATAGTGTATATTGTACATTCACGTCAGTCCCTGCCCTCAAGGAGCTTACAATCTAAGATCCCTAACTCACATTCATACATACACATATTAGGGACAATTTAGTCAGATGCCAGTTAACCTACCAGCATATTTTTCGAGTGTGGGAGGAAACTGGAGTACCTGGAGGAAACCCACACAGTCACAGGGAGAACATGCAAACTTCAGGCAGGTAGCTCCGTGGTTGGGATTCAAACCAGCGACCCCAGTGCTGCTAGGCAAAAGTGCTAACATCTTACCCACTGTGCTAACCTGAATTGAAAAACAATTTATTCCACAAAAATAACAATAGATGTAGAAGCATACTGTAGAAAAAAAAGTAAGTACACCTTTGGCCTCAGAAGCTAATATTGTCCCCACCAGTTTCTGAAATCGACGGAAATATCTGTCCACTCGTACATAGTTCTTCAGTTATAAGATGTTTATGAGTTTCCTTGCATGAACTCACACATTTCAATAGGATCCAAATCAGGACTTCGACTAAGCCATTCTAAAACCCTTCATTTCTTCATCTGGAGACATTTTAGTTTATTTGCTAGTGTGCTTTGAATCCTTATCATGTTGGACTTACTTATTTTTCTATGTGACTGTAGAGAAACCTCAGAATTTCTCAAATCATTTGGAGTGACAAGGCCAAAATGAAACTTTATTGTCACTTTTTTATTAGTATTTATTTTGTTTTAAGCTTTCAAGCTTTCTTTTTTTTTTTTTTGTAAAATCTTTATTTTCACTTTTCCAAAAAGAATAAAACATTCCCAACATAAGACTTTAGATCCATCTGTTCTACAATTCTTCTAAAGGCATGCAATTCAAGTGAAAGGGCTTTCATCAATATCAAACTTAGCAATAATAAAAGCACACCTTGAATTTTAGGACCAGCCATGGGGAATGTAGTATAGAGGGATAGGGTAGGGAAGAGGGGACAGGAAGCCATCCCAAGTCCCAGGAAAAAACAATAACAAGAACTAAAGCCAATGTACATCCAAGCTGTGCCCTGGTGAACTCATCCTTTGGGGTGAAGTCAACAAGGCCCCCACTTCCTGTCAGATTGATGCGGCAAACCACCAAAGTCCCCCCCCCCCTCCCACGCAACCTTCTGGGACACATTGCATACGTGCAGTAGGCAACCGGCTGTGAAACTGCAAGGGCCGGCTGCCCACAGTAAACATGGCGGCTCCAGGGACCCGAAGAAGAACCACTTTAGGTGAGCATGGCACTGGACTCCTGGACAGGTGAGTGTCCTTTTATTAAAAGTCAGCAGTTACAGTATTTGTAGCTGTTGACTTTTACTTTTTTAATACAGGGCAAAGAACGGCTTTAATATGGCGACACCCAGACTAAATCACATAATGCATGATGATGTAAAGCTGAACTCCAGTCAGATATAAAAGACACAAATGAATGCTCTTTATTCACTAACCACCTCAGCCCCGTAAGGATTTGCCCCTTTAAAGACCAGGCCGTTTTTTGCGATACGGCACTGCGTTACTTTAACTGACAATTGCGCGGTCGTGCGATGCTGTACCCAGATAAATATGATGTCCTTTTTCAAATAAAGCTTTCTTTTGGTGGTATTTGATCACCTCTGCGGTTTTTATTTTTTGCACTATAAACAAAAAAAGGGCGACAATTTTGAAAAAAAACCCAATATTTTTTTATTTTCTGCTATAAAACACCACCAATATATATATATATATTTTTTAAATCTAATTTCTTCATCAATTTAGGCCAATTTGTATTCTGCTAGATATTTTTGGTAAAAAAAAAAAAAAATCCGACAAAGCGTTTATTGATTGGTTTGGACAAAAGTTATAGCGTCTACAAAATAGGGGATAGATTTATGGCATTTTTATTTATTTATTTATTTTTACTAGTAATGGTGGTGATCAGTGAATTTTAGCAGGACTGCGACATTGCAGAGGACAGATCGGACACCTAGCTGACATTTTTGTAACTTTTTTGGGAACCAGTGAGTGACATTATTAAAGTAATCTGTGCTAAAAATATGCACTAACATTGTACTAATGACACTGGCAGGGAACGGGTTAACATCAGGAGTGATCAAGGGGTTAAATGTGTTCCCTCAGTGTGTTTATAACTGTGTGGGGGATGGGCTGCCTGGGACAACACACAGATCTGTCTTCATGCATAGCAGAAAGACTGAATCTCTGTGTGATCCCCTGTCAGAACGGAGATCTGCCTTGTTTACTAGGGCAGATACCTGTTCTGTCACTGCAGGGAACAATTGCCAGTGGCCATCGAGTCCACCGAACCTGCTGATTGGCTCCCCCCTGGCGGCGTGTGCTACCACAGATTGCCATGTACAAGCCGACGTACAGCCATGGCGATTCACACAACTGAGCCAACCTGCCGCAGTATAACTGTGGCGGCTGGTCGGTAAGCGGTTTATACACCTTTAACCACTTGCCAATCGTTGCACGCCAATATACGTTGGCACAATGGCAGCGGTGGGCAAATGGGCGTACCTGTACATCCCCTTTAATTGGCGGGGTTAGCAGGTGCATCGTGTACAGCGTGACCGTGCCCACGGGACCTGCGGACTCTATGTCCGCCGATCTCCCGGCGATCGTATCATCGGGAGCAGTGATCACTGTCATGTGAGTTGTAGCCCCCCCCCCCACACTTAGAATCACTCCCTAGGACACACTTAACCCCTTTAACCCCTTCCCTGCCAGCGTCATTTATACAGTAATCAGTGCATTTTTATAGCACTGATCGCTGTATAAATGACAATGGTCCCAAAATAGTGTAAAAATGGCAAAATGTCAAAATGTGTCCGCCATAACGTTGCAGTCATGATAAAAAATCGCAGATCGCCGCCATTACTAATAAAAAAAAATAATAATAATAAAAATGCCATAAATCTATCCCCTATTTTGTAGACGCTATAACTTTTGCGCAAAGCAATCATTATACGCTTTTCGCAATTTTTTTTAACAAAAATATGTAGAAGAATATATATCAACCTAAACTGAGGTAAAAATGTGTTTTTTATTATATATTTTTTGGGGATATTTATTATAGCAAAAAGTAAAAAATATTGCTTTTTTTTCAAAATTGTCGCTCTTTTTTGGTTTATAGCGCAAAAAATTAAAATCACAGAGATGATCAAATACCACCAAAAGAAAGCTCTATTTGTAAGAAAAAAAGGACGTCAATTTTGTTTGGGTGCAACGTCTCACGACCGCGCAATTGTCAGTTAAAGCGACGCGGTGCCGAATGGCAAAAGGTGCTCCAGTCAGAAAGGGGGTAAAATCTTTCGGGGCTGAAGCGGTTAAATATATTTTTAAAATAAGTGTGAGAACTTAAATACAACTTGGTGTCAGCCTCTTACAGCTCCTCTACAGCAGAGCTCAAACTGAGTGAAGGAGAAGTAGCACAAGGTGCCAATCAGGGTGTTGCAGTGCATAGAATATAATATAAGGAGGACAAAGCCAAGCGAAAACAAGATGAGCTCCTCTTTTTATCGCCCAATCACATGGCGTCAGGGCTGGTGCAAGGACTTTTGACACAGTAGGCGAAACCTAATTTTGCCTCCCCCATTTGGCTCCACCCCTAACTCCACCCCCTTTGTCCTGCCCATGTGACAGAAGGCGCCGCTATACAGGAAGCATCGTCTCTGCTTCCTCTAGCGCTGGCTCCAGTGCTGCGCTTCGCCTTTAATTACACTACCGGTCGGACGGAGCAGCTGCCTGAGACTGAGTTAGTTACATGCTGCAGCCTGCAGAGCATGCAGACACGGAGGAAAACCATCGGCTGGGCGCCCCTAGGCAGCAGTGCGCCCTAGGCGGCTGCCTAGTTTGCCTAGTGGTAGCACCGGCCCTGCATGGCGTGAGTAAATATCAAGTCCCCTCTCCTGCTAGACAGGACTGTGCAATGTGGCAGAGCTTTGTAAATTTCAGGACTGGATGGACAGCGGTGGAACAGGTTCCAATATATGTACTCCATCTACGGTATTTTCGCTGCTTGCCTGGAGTTGAGTTTTGAACTGCATACCGAGAGGCTTAGCAAGGATAGGTTCCTTATATTAGCTGTGCCAGATAATTCTACCCATATTAGAGGTATTATATCTCTAATATTACAGCAGCTCACAACAATTCTTGTAAGGGAAAAAGAATTACAGGTGGATGGGAGGCAGGAATTGTAAGTATTTCGGGAGTAAAGCGAAGGATTATGTAGAGAGGATGAAATGGACCATCTGCTTAAAATCCTTATGGCTCACATATGTATTCAATGACAGAGCTAAAAGGACCCCGTCCCATACATACATACATACATACATACATACATACGGGCTCATTCAGTAAGGCCAAGGAATGAGCAAAGCCGAGGTGCAAAGTGCATTAACCCATAACGGCCAATAGTATTTCATGTGCTATTGTCAGGGGAGATCATGATTAATTACTCGGGGTTACTGCACTCTTCTTCTCTTCTTACTTAATGCTTTTTTTTTTTTACTCTCTTTTTTACTATAGATGTGTGCAAGCCAGTTTAGGTGGGAATGTTCAATAAATAAATAAAACTTTCAGCTGCCAGATTCATAGATTCACATGCTGAGACCTCAACTGTTGCTGCTAGCATGAAATATCTTTAATATCTTTACTGTTAGACCTGCCGGCTTTAATGTTTTTTTTTTGTTTGTTTTTTTATTTTCATCCCTTATAAGTGCCGGTTCACACTACAGCGACTTGGGATCCGACTTGTCAGCCCTCAAGTCGCCCCAAGTTGCTTGACATTAGGAATTACATTACACTACTGAAGTCGCTCCGACTTCAGAAAAGGTTCCTGTACTACTTCAAGGCGACTTCTTGGCGACCTGTACCCATAGATTTCAATGGAAGTCGCCTCCAAGTCAGATCTCCATCTATATTGCGCTGATTATTCTGTAATTGGCCACAGCCAAAACAGCCGGTCCTGGACGCAATTTTAAAGCGGTTGTATAGCCAAATTTTTAACTTTAAAAACAGGTAAGCCTACAGTATAATAAGGCTTACCTGTAGGTAAAAAAAATATCTCCTAAACCTGTACGGTTTAGTAGATATTCCCCTTGCAACGAGCCGCTGACTGCAGCAGCGCATGCGCACAGGGGATTCTCGGCTGAAAGCCCGGCAGATGCCGGACCTTGCCAGAAATAAATCTCCCGTGTGCATGCGAGGGAGGGACGACATCGCGGCTCCAGCCACTCACAGCGCTGGAGCCGCAATACCCGGAAGACACGCCGAGGCAACATGTCAGCTACCTCGGCGTGGACCAGGTGAGATACCGATGCCGCGTTCTAAGGTAAGTATTTCATAATGAGCTGGTATGCGGTGCATACCAGCTCATTATGCCTTTTATCTTACAGGTGTATAAAAAAAAAAAAAAAAGGTGTGAGCGGGTTTACTACCGCTTTAAGTCACTTGCGCAAAGTCACGCTGAAGTCACCTCCAAATCGCCTTGCAAAGTCACGCTGAAGTCACCTCCAAATCGCCGTGCAAAGTCGCGCTGCAAGTCGGGTTGCCCGTGTGAACCGACACTTAGGCCTCATGCACACTGGACGTTTTTTTGATGTTTTTACAGCTGCTGTTTTTGGCTGTAGAAGTTTTTTTCTACAGTCATTAAAGTCTCCATCATGTTATCCTATGTGTCCATGCACACATAGGCTGTTATCAGCAGTTTTGGGCAGTGACGTTTTTGAGCAGTAAAAAAAAAAAAACAAAACTAGTGGGATCTGAGAGACGTTTTTCAGCTGTAAAAATGCTCTAACGCTGATAAACGCTGACAAACGTTGATGAACGCTCAAAAATTACGCTCACCAGTGTTTTTTAATGTTTTTGATCCATTGAAAAAAAAAAAAGCTAAAACACTAACGCGGAAAAAACGCTAAACAACGCTAATAAACACTAAAAAAGACTATTACAAAAACTTTGAAAAAAGTTGAAAAACTCACTGCAAAGGGCGGCACAGTGGTGTAGTGGGTAGCACTCTCGCCTAGCAGTAAGAAGGGTCGCTGGTTCTAATCCCGATCATGCCATTACCTGCCTGGAGTTTGCCTGTTCTGCCTGTGCCTGCCTGGGTTTCCTTCGGGTACTCCGGTTTCCTCCCACACTCCAAAGACATGCTGGTAGGTTAATTGGATCCTGTCTAAATTGGCCCTAGTATATGAATGTGAGTTAGGGACTTTAGATTGTAAGCTCTTTGAGGGTGTAGGGACTGATGCAAATGTATAATGTATATGTAAAGCGCTGTGTAAATTGACGGCGCTATATAAGTACCTGAAATAAAAAAATAACGTCATTTTAACGTCCAGTGTGCATGAGGCCTCAAAGTACATTAACCACTTGAAAACACAATGCACACAATGCACAATGCATTTTTTTTTGCGCTGCACTTACCATTGTTTTACTGTTTACTCCCTTCATGACCAGGACATTTTTGTGCTATTCAGCACTGTGCTACTTTAAAGCCTCATACACACTATTGGGTTTTCCGCCAACAGTTCATCACACAATTCCCGTCAGAAAATCCAATCGTGTGTACGCGGCTTTACTGGCAATTGTGCGGTACAACACTGTATTCAAATTAGATTTATATCGTTTTTTCACACAAATAGAGCTTTCTTTTGGTGGTATTTGATCACCTCTGGGTTTTTGGTATCTTTTGCTATATAAATGAAAAACAAAAACAAAACATTTTGAAAAGACAGGATATTTTCTTCTGTTAAAAAACCAGATCCAACAAGATCAAATTTCTTCATAAATTTAGGCCAACATGTATTCAAGATACATGTCTTTGGTAAACAAAAATCCCAATAATAATGGTTAATTGGTTTGCGTTAAAGTTATAGCTTCTACAAACGATGGGATATATATTATGTATATATTATTTATGTATCATTTCTGTTGTATTCACGGTCAATCTTATTTCTTGGGGCCCTTAAAAGCTGGAAAAAGGAGATGACACTTGCTAGAACTGTCTGTTTAATGCATATAAAAGTGGTGCTTTTACTGGAGAAGTTTGCCTGACAGATCTCAAGTCAATAAATGAAGTGTTATTTCATGGAATGGAAATTACAGGGACTGATGACTGATGATGACTGATGAGAATGTAAAAATATATATGTAAAGTGCTGCATAAATTGTATGCACTATACAAGTACCTGTAATAAAATAAATTAATAAAACGCCAGGACAATACAAATTCCTCCCCAAATGACCCCTTTTTTCAAAAGTAGACAGTTCAAGGTAATTTGACAGTCCAACGTGTAGTTTTTTTGTCACAATTTTTGGGAACATAAAGAAATTAAATAATTAACCACTTCCTACCTCGCCCATAGTCAAATGACGTCCGCAGGAGGGATCTCCCATCCTGGGCGGGTGTCATATTACGTCCTGGGCTTCCCGGCCATCTAGGGTGCCCGCCGCGTCACTTGGGAGCCGTTGCCCGGTGGTCATGATGTCCGCTGGGCACCCGCGATTGCCGGTAACAGAGCCGAGACATGGCTCTGTGTGTGTAAACACACAGAGCCACGTCCTGTCAGGGTGAGGAGACTGATCGTGTGTTCCCAGTACAGAGGAACACTGATCGGTCTCTTCCCCTTGTGAGTCCCCTCCCCCTACAGTTAGAATTACTCCCTAGGGAACACATTTAACCCCTTGATCACAACTAGTGTTAACTCCTTCCCTGCCAGTGACATTTATACAGTAATCAGTGCATTTTTATAGCACTGATCGCTGTATAAATATCAATGGTACCAAAATAGTGTCAAAGGTGTCCGATGTGTCCGATGTGTGACATACAAGGTACTATTACTCTCTACATAAAGTGAAAACATACAAACAAGCAAAAAAAAAAAAAGCCAAAAAAAAGAAGAGGATGATATGAAAACAGACAAAAATGGAAGGGTGGTGGTTGTTCTTAAGCTCTCTTGTATTACTAGTCATTACTAGTAAAAAAATAAATTAAATAAAAATAAAAATGCCATATATCTACCCCCTATTTTGTAGACACTATAACTTTTGCGCAAACCAATCAATATACGCTTATTGTGATTTTTTTATACCAAAAATATGTAGAAGAATACATATCGGCCTAAACTGAGGGGAAAAAAATTGTTTTTGTTTTTTAAAAATTGGGATATTTAGTTATTTTTTTTTTATAATCAAAATCTTTATTTTTATCATAGACTTCATCATCTTAATTCAATATTATACACATTCTTGTATTTCATAGTTTACTTTAAGATACACAGGGATTGACATTACAAGAAAAAACTAAGTACAAAGCTATCTTGTCAAAAGTTTACCAGTTATACTATCCCCCCCCCCCCCAAAAAAGAGAAAAAAAAAACAAAAAAAGGTTATTAATTACCTCCTCCCCGCCATCCCTGGGGTAGGTTTGCTCTATCCCTTCCCACTCCATTCCTTCTACTTTAAGTCATGTATTTTATTTATTTTTATTTTCAGGTACTTATATAGCACCGTCAATTTACGCAGCGCTTTACATATACATTGTACATTCACATCAGTCCCTACCCTCAAGGAGCTTACAATCTAAGGTCCCTAACTCACATTCATATATACTTGGGACAATTTAGACAGGATCCAATTAACCTACCAGCATGTATTTGGAGTGTGGGAGGAAACCGGAGTACCCGGAGGAAACCCACACAGGCACAGGGAGAACATGCAAACTCCAGGCAGGTAGTGTTGTGGTTGGGATTCGAACCAGCAACCCTTCTTACTGCTAGGCGAGAGTGCTACCCACTACACCACTGTGCCATGCCATGCATTTTCCTACTATACCCTCCTATGTCAAAAGAAAAAAAAAAAAAGGACCATCCCACCACCACCTCACAAAGAGGTCACTGTTGGCTATGGTGTCTTGTTCATTTTAGTGACAAAAAAAAAGAAAAAATGGGGATTGTGCCATGTGATTAAATATTGATTATCCATAATTGTGTATAACGGCCTTCGTGGCCTAATTCCCCAACTCTAAGTGACACTCCTCTCCTACTTCCATGTGTTTACCAAAACCTCATATAATATGAGGCCTCTAATGGCCATAGTGTTAAAAATATGAACAAACTTCTTGACCCACTCCTCCCTCCATTTTGAGTGCCAAACCCTCCACCCACCCCCCCCCCCCCCCCACTACTTCCACATGACTTGACTTGACTCTCTCTCTCTCCTCTCACTCCACACTATCTAGGCAGGAAAAAATTGGCGGGGAGGCCAAAGGGGGAGAAGGAAGTGAAAAAGAGAGAAAAAAACCCCATAAATTAATCCTGGTCAAGGTTCATAATTCGACTCTTTATTCCTCTATGGCTAAGACCATAAGCAGCTATACTAGGGACCTTGTGGATCCACTACCCACCCTACCTTCCCATTCCCTGTCTCTTCTCCTAGCCCATCTCAGATGCACACTGTATCCAGCCTGCCCATATCTTCTCAAATTCCCCTTTTTTGTCCCTCACTACTCCACTACTCACTACTCCACCTTATCCGGTTAACCTCCTTTTTCCAGTCCTCTAGTGTTGGGCAGGCAATCTGTTTCCAAAATCTGGGGATTAATAATTTAGCTGCATTCAATAAGTGTGGTGTAATGCTCTTCCTGTAGGCTTTAATGGAGCCCGGCGTTCCATGGAATAGGAAGCTTAGAGGTGTAAACTCCATAGGTCTAGGGGTCAGTTTTTCCATCCATGGTGCAATTCTTACCCAAAATGCTTTGATCTTGGGGCACCACAGGTGGAGAAATGTACCCCTTTGCTCATTTATTATAGCAAAAAGTAATATATATATATATTTTACAAACTTGTCACTCTTCTTTTTTTATAGCTCAAAAAATAAAAACCAAAAGAAAGCTCTATTTGTGGGGGGAAAAAAATTATGAAAATTCATTTGGGTGCAGTGTTGCATGCCCCGCGCAAATGTCATTCAAAATGCGACACCGCTGAAAACTAAAAATTGGCTTGGGCAGGAAGGGGGTGAAAATGCCCTGTATTGAAGTGGTTAAATAGACTGGCCTTATATAGGCAAGACAATTTTGCATAGGCTATAATTCTACTTGAATTAAAGATACAAGCTGTAGTACCAAATATACCAGGTTACAGCAAACTCACCCTCTGAAGAATGGATGCCATACCTGAGACAGCTCTCCAATCCCTTTCATAGTTTACCAAGGAAGGGGCCTTCAAAGATTCTACAACCCACCAAAACTGCCATGACATGGACAAACACAACTAAAATGGGCGGAGTGACTTCCAGAATCTATAATAGCAAATCTATCTGCAGGCTCGTGCCAGTGGCAGGTGATCGATTTACTTGTGGGATAATGTACAACATTACATCCATCTATTCTTAACAGGGCACTATACTCATGCCAAATATGTTAACACTTGAACTGGTAATCTTGTGATTAAAATGATTGCATCTAAAAAAAAATTAAAAAAGTAACTCGTGCAGCCAGCATTTACAAAAGTTTATATAACCCACATATTTTATTACGTTAAGAAGCTTTTCTGTAAGTATTTTTAACTGAAAGTGTATTTCCACGTTAGCAGCCAAATGGGGATAATACCTACTTTATATTTCTTACACATTCGCATTACAAACATATTTTAAAAATTGCTGCTTACCGTCTTATTTACTGAAATAAACCTATAAAAGAATCTTAGCTTTCTCCTATTGTGTCATTTTAACCACTTCAGCCCCGGAAGATTTTACCCCCTTCCTGACCAGAGCACTTTTTACAATTCGCCACTGCGTCGCTTTAACTGACAATTGTGCGGTCGTGCGACGTTACAGCCAAACAAAATTTGCATCCTTTTTTTCCCACAAATAGAGCTTTCTTTTGGTGGTATTTGATCACCTCTGCGGGTTTTTTTGCGCTATAAACAAAAAGAGAGCGACAATTTTGAAAAAAAAGCAATATTTTTTTACTTTTTGCTATAATAAATATCCCCCAAAAATATATAAAAAAAATCATTTTTTTCCTCAGTTTAGGCCGATATGTATTTTTCTACATAGAATACATAGCGTTTATTGATTGGTTTGCGCAAAAGTTATAGCGTCTACAAAATAGGGGATAGATTTATGACATTTTTATTATTATTATTATTTTCTTTTTATTAGTAATGGCGGCAATCTGCGATTTTTATCATGATTGCGACATAATGGCGGAAACCGCTGCCATTGTGCCCACGTATATCGCCGTGCAGCAGTCGGCAAGTGGTTAAAGTGTTACTAAATCCAGGAGCCTGCATTCACTATATCTGGTCTCCCACAGTACACAGAACATGCAATTAGTTTAGTAAATATAAACTGCTAAATACTTTTTCTCATCAGCAGTATATAGCAGCTTTATGACTTCTATCAGTGTCTGGTCGAGCACTGGTTAAAGCTTGTAGGAGGAGTTTCCATTCTCCTCTGACTGTCCTATGAGGCTGCACGACCCATGACCCTCTGTCTGGACAGTACTGATTGGCCCTGTGCTGATAACATGCACCCCCCCCCCCCCCCAAAAAAAAAAAAAAAAAAAAAACCTCTTTAGCAATGCTCACCAAACTGAGCATGTGCAGAGTTTCCCCAAGGCTCTGTTGTATCAGGAGATGGATTGGGGATAGTGGAGGAAGGGGAGGATCAGAGAAGACAGGATCAAACAGCCTTTTTACACAATGCAGAAGATTAACCCCTTTGGTTCCATGGTGAGTATAACAAGCATGCTTTACTGCATAGAGGCATACCCCACTTTTAAGTACACAATGGGGTTTATTTACTAAAGCTGGAAAGTGCAAAATCAGGCTCACTTCTGCATAGAAACCAATGAGCTTCTAACCCCAGATCGTTCAATTAAGCTTTGGTAATAAAACCTGGAAGCTCATTGGTTTCTATGCAGAAGTGAGCCTGATTTTGCACTTTCCAGCTTTAGTAAATAAACCCCATTGAGTACTTAAAAGTGGGGTATGCCTGTCTACAGACTGATTTTACTGTTGTGGGTTTAGTAAGACTTTAAGGAGCAGGCGTGGGAGTTATGTTTGCCATAAATAACCTTGTTCATACTGTGCTGGCAGAACTTCATTATCAGTTTTAAACTCAGTATGTACACTGTCTGTCCTTTATAAAAATAGCGCAGCTTGGGTGGTACATTGTATAGTAATGTACTTTTAAACCAAGCTGTCCCGACCTGAACGATGCAAGCTATTCAAGAACAACACAAAATGCTCCAAAGAAACAACCAGAAAGGATTATATTCTAAATTATTTTTTAGGCATACTGTGTCAATGGGAACACATAACAAACACATAGTGGGGGTTTCACAAATTTGGACGCAAGGGTTGAAATAATCTGCTCCATATACATGTGTTCCCTGTATCATGTCTGTGGTATTTTTTAAATGAACTGTGAAACGAAACAAAAATTGTGTCCATAAAAGCCAACAGAAGCAAAAGAAAGCAAAAAAAAAGGGACGCCTGTGTGGAAAATGAATGTTTTATTTTTTTTTTCATTCTGTTGAATTTGAATTTTAAAAGAGCTTTAACCACGAGTCCATTATTTAACACCTCCGACTTCCAACCCACAAAAACCACACAGGCTGAGCTTAATCAAGTCCATGAACGCGGTCCCACCACCGTGCCAGAGACCCTCCAGAAAAGGAGATTTCCCCTTGATATCCATGGATTTACCCATAGCTCCAAATCCCATAGAGTTTCTTCACTGAGATAATTCTGTTTTTATAGGGATACAATCAGTCAGGGTTCATATCATTCAACCTCACTAATGAAGAAAATTGTGAGCACAGCACTTCAAGGCAAACCTTTAAAGAAGGGTGGAATAACGGATTTTTTTTTTGGAGGGCTTCTGTTGGATACGGAGGGATTACATGGCCGGGATAGTTAGCAGGAGGATATTAAAGACTCCTAGGAGAATTCTGGGATTCTTAGGCCTTGTGAATCATCGGTAGGGAGTAGAGTCGGATGTTTTCTTTTTGTTTGAAATGACGAGCGCCATACGTTAATCTGTTATGACATTCATAGTAAAATATCCCGTATACAGAAAGGTAAAAATGTGGCTTTAAGAAACTGATTCAATATGAACAAATGAATAGTATTAGGATGATTCTTCTCCAAGGTGTTTTTTTTTTTTCCGTAAAACATGTTATGCATTCTAACATTCCATTTATATTGAATGTGCACTATTATGTGTAATTGGAACAGTAGATGGTTTCAGTGATTGCAAAGCTAAACCACTGGCATTGGATTTTCAAATTGGATTCTGCACTAGGGGAATTTACTAATGGAAAGGAGAATGTTCACTGCAATCATCCAATCAGGTTCAAGGAAAAATCCTGTTTTACATTTTCCGGCACGTGACTGGGAAATGAATGTGATCATAGCTTTACTTTTTATAGCTAAGAGAACATTCTCCACTCCTTTAGTAAATCACACTTGCCCCATTAAGCCCATTACCCTATTTATTAACCACTTCAGCCCCGGAAGAATTTCCCCCCTTCCTGACAAGGCCATTTTTTTGCAATATGGCACTGTGTCACTTTAACTGACAATTGCGCGGTCATGCGACGTTGTACACAAACAAAATCCTTTTTTTCCCCACAAATAGAGCTTTCTTTTGGTGGTATTTGATCACCTCTGCGGTTTTTATTTTTTGCGCTATAAACAAAAAAAGAGTGACAATTTTGAAAAAAACACAATATTTTTTACTTTTAGCTATAATAAATATCCCCAAATAAAAAAAAACAAAAAAAAAACAAATTTCTTCATCACTTTAGACTGATATGTATTCTTCTACATCAGTGGTTCTCAACCTGGGGTCGGGACCCCCTCGGGGGTCGAATGATGATTTGCTAGGGGTCACCGAATTCTGGGCTGTTCCTGAAGCCTGCACCGCTCTCCCAGCTGGGCTGCACCTGGAGCCTGTGTCCGTCCACTCAGCCTCTTTGCAGCCGACCATTCAGTTCACGGCATGGCTGGGGACAGAGACTAGAGGTCAGCTGATTGGTGAGTAATGTGAAGTGGGAGGGGCTGGAGGAGACCCTATCTCCTGATTTCGGCATAGGTGTCACTACTGCGAGACACCACAGAGCTGGAGACACAGTGAAGTCGGAGACACAGTGAGTAACACTACCTGTGATCAGAGTTGCCATTAAAACTCCCCACTACAGTTCTCAGATCAGCAGATGACCTTGATCTAGAGCACCTAAGTTGGTTGATCAGAACTCCCGCACGCACTGCCACTCATCCCAACTCCCCGTCCCTCCAAGGAGTTAGAGAGGAAATATAAATTAGAGAATACATGGAAGGGAGAGGAAAAGAGGGGGAGGAACAAAGAAAAAGGGAGAAAAAAAATAAGAGAAAGAACAAGACAGACGGCTAGAGATATGAATGGGGGAGGGGGACAAGAAGTTAGGATAAAGAGAGATAAAAGGGAAAGAGAGAACAAAGAGTGGTACATCCTAAAATGTACCAGAAGGAGTTTTAATACTGTACGAGTGGAAGGGACTCGGGCAGCGCTAAATGTCCGTAGGTTGAGAGCGCAAATTACTTGTCTTGCCTTGAGTGCTAACAACCCACGCTACGAAAATAATTTTACTGTTGGGGTCCCTACAACTTGGGAAATTTTATCAAGGGGTCACGGCACTAGAAGGTTGAGAACCACTGTTCTACATTTTTTTGGTAAAAAAAAATTAAATTGCAATAAGTGTATATTATTATTATTATTATTATTTTTATTATTATACACGATTTATATAGCACCAACAGTTTACACTTGGCCCTTTACAATGTAGAGGGGGGAAGCACAATTACAGTACAGTACAATACAGAAGGGACAGGAGGGCCTCGCTCATAGAGCTTACATTCTAAAGGGAGGGGGTGGTGGTACAAAAGGTAATAGATGCGGGGAATGATTTGATGGGGGTGGCTCGGGGACAGTTGTTAGGTGGGTATGTGATAGACTTCCCTGAATAAGTGAGTTTTCAGGGATCTCCTAAAGGTTGACTGATTAGGGGCTGATCGGATATACTGGGGCAGGGAGTTCCAGAGGATGGTATATTGATTGGTTTGCGCAAAAGCTATAGCATCTACAAAATAGGGGGTAGATTTATGGCATTTTTATTTTATTATTTTTTTTACTGGTAATGGCGGTGATCTGATTTTTATCGGGCATGCGACATTGCGGAGGACAGATCAGACACTTTTGACACTTTTTTGGGACCATTGACATTTATACAGTGATCAGAGCTAAAAATAGGCACTGATTACTGTATAAATGTAACTGGCAGGGAAGGGGTTAACACTAGGGGCGATCAAGGGGTTAAATGTGTTCCCTCAGTGTGTTTTAACTGTTGGGGGAGTGTACTGACTGGGGATGAAGACTGATCGTTGTTCCTATATACTAGGAACACACGATCTGTCTCCTCTCCCCTGACAGAACGCGGATTTGAGTGTTTACACACACAGATCCCCATTTTGGCTCTGTCAGGAGCGATCGCAGGTCCCTGGCGGACACTGAGGCTGCCGGGCACACGCATCGGTTCCTCAGTGACGTGGCAGGCACGGGCATGCCCCCTGTATCCCTCAAGCGCCAAGTGGTTAAAGTGTGCATTACCCCAATATTTTATGCACCTGATGTGTGTCTGTTGTACCATGTGCTTCCATAAAAAAGCATCCTGTTCTCTTTTCATTGCCTCCTTTGTGTAAAATACCAGTTCCCTTACTTTCCTATTTCAAACTGACCACACTAGACATAGACATGAGAGCACATTCAGTGGTCAGCTTTCTTTTTTGCATTCTACTTGGGAGGCCAGCCTCCCTGTCCTCAAATGCTCAGACTTGTGCTGACACGCCCCTGCACACCTAATAACAAGAAAGATCAGTGTACCGCTGTTTCTCTGCCTCCTGCTGATGACAGGCCCCCCTGTAGTCTCCACCCCCAGCTCTATAAGTCCCAAAGGTAATTTTTGCACAAATGTTTTGCGTCACATTTGTATTTAATACTGAATGTGTTGTTTTACAAAGTAAGGCTTTAAACCATAGTGTTTCCTATTCGACTTCCACATGCACTGTGGTATGTCCAAACGTTTGAGACTGATGTTATAAAGGAGTTAAAATTCTCTCTAAAAATTGTGTGAATTCAGTGCTTCAGTACTTGATAGCATGAACAGAAATTAACTTCATTGAACTTCATTCAATATTGAATAATTGAAGTAAATATTCACATCATTTCTTGAGTGCAAGTTTTTATTCCCTTTAGTAAATCTGTCTCTATCAGATATAACAGGGAGCTGCACCCTCTGAAATTACTTCAGTCAGAAAAATCCTTGCACTCTTTTCAATGAATGTAAGAAGTTCTGTGATTGGAGGAGGGAGGGGGTCTGTACTTAGTGGAGGGGGGTTTAGACTGAGGGACAGGGGTCTATGCTTAGTGGAGAGGAGGGGGGTCTATACTGAGGGATGGGGTCTATACTCAGTGGAGGGGGGTCTGTACTTAGGAAGGGGAGGTCTATACTTAGTGGAGAGGGGGGTGTCTGGACTGAGGGAGGTGGGTGTATACTGAGGGAGGGGTTCTGTACTTAGTGGAGGGGGGTCTGGACTGAGGGATGGGGGTGGTCTGTACTTAGTGGAGAGGGGGGTCTGGACTGAGGGAGGCGGGTCTATACTGAGGGAGGGGGTTCTGTACTTAGTGGAGGGAGGTCTGGACTGAGGGATGGTGGGGTCTGTACTTAGTGGAGGGAGGTCTGGACTGAGGGATGGTGGGGTCTGTACTTAGTGGAGAGGGGGGTCTGGACTGAGGGATGGGGGGGTCTGTACTTAGTGGAGAGGGGGGTCTGGACTGAGGGAGGCGGGTCTATACTGAGGGAGGGGGTTCTGTACTGAGGAAGGGGGTCTGTACCTAGTGGAGGGGGTCTGGACTGAGGGATGGGGGGTCTATACTTAGTGGAGAGGGGGGTCTGGACTGAGGGAGGCGGGTCTATACTGAAGGAGGGGGGTCTGTACTGTGGGAGGGGGTCTGTGCTTTGTGGAAGAGGGGATCTGGACTGAGGGAGGAGGGGGTCTATACATAGTGGAGAGTGGGGCCTGGACTGAGGGAGGCTGGTCTATACTGAGGGAGGGGGGTCTGTACTGTGGGAGGGGGTGTGTGCTATGTGGAAGAGGGGGTGTGGACTGAGGGAGGAGGGGGTCTATTCTTAGTGAAGAGGGGGGTCTGTACTGAGGGGGGACTATACTTGGTTAAGGGGTGGGGGGGTGATACCATGTTTTACTGCACCAGGTGACACCAACCCTAGTGATGCCACTGAGAGACAACATTCATCAGGATGTCCAATCCTTAAAGATGAACTCCCAACGTCCCAACAATGTATTTTTCAACAATTTTATCTAAACGTTTTGCTTTGGTAGCCATAATAAACCTATTCAGACACCCAGCAAATCCAGTGGTGTTTTGTAGTGAGCCACTGCTGCTGCACACCAGGTCCCCCCCCCCTCCACCATCTTCCTCTCTTATGTCATCATAGAGCTGGCTACAAGGACCCGGAAGAAACTGTCACCTCCCTGATGATGATTCTCTCTAGATTGTCAAAGCTTCCTGGGATACTTGACATGAGTATCCCAGAAGGAGCCTACATTATTTTCACCTAGGTGGGAAAAGCCGGAAAGGAAAGTTAGGGGAACCCTAAAGAAGGGTGATTAAACAAAAAAAAGTTGCTAAAGAAGTGGAGGGCGAAGGCCTGCTCCAATGTAACCATTTTTCCAATTGCATGAAAAGTAGGAAAACATGTTAACTGGTAATACTTAGTGGTGCCAAACTAAAGCAATGATGATTCTTTTCCTTGTGATCACTGTTATTATTTCTTCTTTCAACAACTTAAAATGAGTCACAAATATAGAATGTAAAAATATAATGGTATCTATTCTCTGCTGTATACCATGCTATTGCTTTATATGTCATTTGCCCCAAACCACAGATACATCATTGTCAATGTCACAGTGGTGATTAATGCTCAAAACAAGGAGCTGCCAACCTCAAAGCCACCACTAAAACCCAAGCTATAAAAAATGAACCAAGAAGAGAACCCCTTTCAAAACCACAGAGATTTCTGCATCTGTACAATGTTATCTAATTGTCACAGTACAATCATATAAGTATAGCTTATTGGATTAAATATGTGGGGCATTGTAAGTTTCATTCGAATATAAAATGTACATTAATGCTGCAATACCTTTGATGTTCTGTACAAGGAGAAAAAAAAAGTTTATAATTACTGCTATGAGGTTAGGTATCGCTAGTGGAAGAGGAGGCATGATGAGAATGGTTACACTAAAGAGAAAGTGAGGGAAAGTCTGCAGAAAGGACACAGATAGCAATAAAAAGCCGATCGGGGTGTTAGCCTTCCCCTTCAGTTGTCACCTGGACAGAGAAGATAAATATCTCTAATGGAACTTCACATACTATCCTTTCACCACTAATAAAATTGGGGGATATTTTTGCTATTGCTTGCTCGTGATTGTGTATCCTTTACAAAGTGAATTTTCACTCCCCTTTATTCACTAAGCTAATTGAAAATTCACTTTACAAACTCACTTTGAAAGGTGACTATGCTCTACTTCTTTAGTAAATCAAAGGAGTGTAATTTAAAGTGACACCAAACTCTGGTTCAACCACATAAGGACCAGAAGATTTTCGGATTATGTCGGATTTTTGACGCTCAAAGCGGTACAAATGTTTTGCATGTAAATTTGGCGTGTTATATTGTAGGCCTGTAATTCTTAGTAATAACACACTTAAATCTGTCCAAACAAAAGTCTAGTAGACATCCCGGGTATGATAAAGTTTGAAACACTTAATCATAAATTATAATATAATAAATACCGTATTTATCGGCGTATAACACGCACTTTTTTCCCCTTAAAATCAGGGGAAAGTCGCAGGTGCGTGTTATACGCCGATACCATGCGATCCCGAGCTGTCACAATCTTAAAATCGCCGACCGCGATTTGAAAATGGCGCCGCCAGCGCCGAAATACACAGCCTTCCCCAGTGCAGCCTTTCCCAGTGCAGCCTTCCCCAGTGCAGCCTTCCCCAGTGCAACCTACTCGGCTAGGTTCGGATAGCTCCGCTCGGGACTACGAGTGGAGCCGAAAATGAACGAGAGCCGCCGGAAAGAGCCGAGGAGCGGCTCGGTGTATTTCGGCGCCAGCGGCGCCATTTTCAAATCGCGGTCGGCGATTTTAAAGCTCAGGACAGGGGATCGAAGCGAAGGCTGCACTGGGGAAGGCTGCACTGGGGAAGGCTGCACTGGGAAAGGCTGCACTGGGGAAGGCTGCACTGGGAAAGGCTGCACTGGGAAAGGCTGCACTGGGAATGGCTGCACTGGGAAAGGCTGCACTGACAAGGCTGCACTAACAAGGCTGCACTGGGGAAGGCTGCACTGACATGGCTGCACTGACATGGCTGCACTGACATGGCTGTACTGACATGGCTGCACTAACAAGGCTGCACTGGGGAAGGCTGCACTGACATGGCTGCACTGAGAAGGCTGCAATGATGGGCATTTAAATGTAAGTTTTTTTTCCTTCAACTTCCCTCCTAAAAGTTTTTTTTCCTTAAAATTCCCTCCTAAATTGGGGTGCGTGTTATACGCCGGTGCGTGTTATACACGGATAAATACGGTAACTATAAATAATTATAACAAATAATAATATAATAATAAAAAGTATTCAATAATATAATCAAATCAAAAGCACTGAAATTTGCTCAGTTGCAGAATTGTCGCTGTCATCACTTTCAGTGTTTGATGACGAATTTCCCCACAAATCACTATCGCTCAATTCTGCGAGTGATTCTAATTTATTATCGCTCTTTTCTAGCTGGTCTAAAATCACTTTTGACGTAAAGGCTTTTTGGTTGCTATGGACAATCTCAAGTTTCCAGGCAGAAAGAACAGTGTATATAATATAAAACTGCATGCAGGACACTGGGCAAAGCACCAGGGACAAAAAGGGATGTGAAATTATTTCGTACAGTAATGTAATCTGTAAGATTACAGTGTACTGTATGTATTGTGTGTTTTTCACATTTAGAATTTGGCGACGTGCTCCGTCCCCGTGTGTCGCGATGCTCGCAGGGAACGGACTGTGATAGATCGAGTGGAGACACGATTAGCACACACAGCGGGGAGACGTCGCAGGATCCTGGGGACAAGGTAAGTAACTTTGCCTGGATCCTGCGATCCCGAGGGTGGCTCGGGGGTTACCGCTTTTGGTACTGAAAATTCACCCTGAGCCAGACTCGGGAATACCGCCAGGGAGGATAATGACCAGGCCATTTTTTTTTGCAATACGTCACTGCATCGCTTTAACTGACAATTTAACTGACAATTGTGATGCTGTACCCAAACAAAATTGACATCCTTTTTTCCCCACAATAGAGCTTTCTTTTGGTGGTATTTGAAACTCTGTGGTTTTTATTTTTTGTGCTTTAAACAAATAAAGACCGACAATCTTGAAAAAAAAAGCAATGTTTTTTTACTTTTTACTATAATAAATATCCCCAAAAATGTGTAAAAAAACACATTTCTTCATCAGTGTAGGCCAAAATGTATTCTTCTACATATTTTTGGTAAAAAAAAAATCGCAATAAGTGTATATTGATTGCTTTGTGCAAAAGTTACAAAATAGGGGATAGATTTATGGCATTTTTATTATTATTACTTTTTTTACTAGTAATGGCGGTGATCAGATCGGACACTGTTGACACTTTTTGGGACCACTGACATTTATACAGCGATCAGTGCTATAAAAATGCACTAATTACTGTATAAATGTCACTGGCAGGGAAGGGGTTAACACTAGTGGCAATCAAGGGTTTAAATGTGTTCCCTGGGAGGTGTTTCTAACTGTGGGGGGGAGGGGTCTGACTGGAGGAGGAGAGTGATTGCTGTTCCTAAACACTAGGAACAGATGATCTCTTTCTGCTCCCCTGTCAGAACGGGGATCTGTTTGTTTACATTGAAAGATCCCCATTCTGGCTCTCTATGGAGTGATCGTGGGTGGCCGGCGGACATTGCGGGCACTGGCCACGCGCATTGGCACCCCCCGCCGTGCTATAGCTTTTAACCTCCCTGGCGGTATTCCTGAGTCTGGCTTGGGGTGGAATTTCAGAACCAAAAGCGGTAACCCCCGAGGCAGACTCGGGATCGCATCGCAGGATCCAGGAAAAGCTTACTTACCTTGTCCCCTGGATCCTGCGATGTCTCTCCGCACTGTGAGTGGCTCATCCTCCGCTTGATTTATCACAGAGCCAAGCTCTGTTCCCTGCGAGCCAGTGCTTGTATCAATTTTATTTATTTATTTTCGTTTTTTATTCTTTTATCTTTTTTTGGTGCAATAGTCCTGGAGGTACTGCAATACCAGTGTTGATGCATGAAGTGGATAGAGCAAAATCTTTGTCCATCTCCCGGTTCTAAAAATCCATTCAATATATGGTCCCCAATAGGGGACGTATCAGATATTAAAACAGATAAGAACAGATACTACACTTGATCTTAGCCAAAAGGCAAATATGCAATGCCTGTATTCGTTTTTAAAGGGACTTTAGCCTGAGTGATGCGCTAGCCCAAGAGTTGGGCTGCAATGAACTGGCCAGAAATTATAGGCTGCTAGACTGTTGTGGTTATGCAGTACTCCATAGTTAGGATTGGCCAAGTGTAGAGTTTAATAGGAGATGCTTTCTAGTTTCTACACCAATTTAATGTCTCCTTTACAGTATTTCTACTGTTCACGTATTGCTTTATGTACAGTGTGTATATATATATATATATATGTATATATATATATATATATATATATATTAATATCCATCAGTTTACTGTACATACATCTGCAATACATACTCCCCACCCAACCCGAAGTGTCGGAGTATGTAGTGCAATTTTCAGAGTCGTGGGTCTTGCTGTTATAGAGTGGCTATCTGTTCTCCACGGTCCCACTTAGTGGTGGCTGGTGGGTTCTTCTTTTGGGAGTTGGCAAACAACATTTCCTCGCCGGCGGCGTGGCATGGCACTGAAACAGCATACCCCCCGCGCGTGGTGGTCCGGCACTTACCTGCTCATGTGGCGAGGCTGTGGTGTCCTCTCCTCCTCTCCTGGAGTGCGGCTGCAGCGGTTCTGCTGTTCGCTCCTCCAGCTTCCTCCGCCGTGTGTTTCCTCTTCTGCCAAAGCGCTAGACATCCAATAGGATCACCTGACGCTTTGGCCTATAGGGAAACAGGTTTCCCAGACCTGCCTTCTGATTGGTGGGGAGGAACTTTAGTGTGATAATAGCAAAAATAAAATGCTATGGTCACACAACTGGGTGGGCTCAGAGCACAATGCTCTGCGCTTCAAAGGCACCCTTTTTTGAAGCCTATTAGAGCCTCTGGCTCTAATCAGGTGCTTCAAAAAAACACCCTGCCACATTGGAATCCATGGTCTGGCGCCACTGATATGTAGATCAGGGGGCCGGACGCAAGGATAGGTGAGGCGGCGCCCGTGTGCCCTCTATGGACGGGCCGCCACTGGTCCCACTGTATGTATCCACCTGCTCTTGCTCACTCCCAAGATGGACCATGGACTCTGTGATGTGTAGTATGCATAGAGCAGTACACATGGCCCCCAAATAACTTAAAAAAACAAATGGAAGTGAGGGAGAAAAAGAGAGGTTAGTGAACTCACATAGAGAGTTACAAGAAGCAGAAAGCAAAGTAGGAAACAATGTGACAAAATTATGTTACAGGGCCATTAGGTAGTGGATGTGTACCGATTATCTTTGGAGAACATAAATATTGCTTATTGTCACTTTAAAAGTCGCCTCCATTGTTCTGGATAAACTTGCTCATTTTATTAATGTGACATATTTATGAACAAATTAAGAAGGTCTTTTTTTTCTTTTTCTCCTATTTGTCCACATAAGTAAAACAAATAAAACTTTTTTTTTTCAAGTAGTTGAGCAGTGTGGCTTATTTAAGGGAGATAAACTGGAGCACCACTCTTACCGCCCCAATTCTAATAAAACGGTGAACTTTAAACCTATACTGAATGTTAAGACAACATGACAAGCAGCACAGGCTCTGCATCATGTCACCGGGGATTGGGCCATCTCCCGAAGGATTAGGAAGGAGCTGCCATCACTGGCTTATCTATCAATTAATTCCAGAGATGTGATAAATTCCCCGCCATGGGAACAGTGTTAACTCTTCAAAGTTCAATCCACATGTGTGGCCTTTTCTGTCCCTGCAAAATACAGCTGACCAGACTTTGCCCACCGGTCTTCAGCTAATTCAAGCTAATTCATACCCATTGACATCCATTTATATTAGCACATCTACGTATGTAATATAACTGTATGTACATCTAAATATTATATTAAAGGGTTAGCTCACCTTTACAGAAAAAATTAAAAGTTGAACTAACATTGGACACCCTCTCCACCTTTAGAGTTGCCACCTCATCCCTTTAAACCCAAACCCAAATTATTTACACAGGTTCCGTGGCTGATTAAGGTGGTAATTAAATACACTTAGCCCCTTATCTACATTAAATTAGCCACAGAACCGGTGCAATTAATATGTGTTTGGGTTTAAAGGGATGAGGTGGCCACCCTATCCACTTTTCTTTACCATCTTATATAGTGTGAGTGCTTGGAGATATGATAATAACATGACAGATATGATTTGCTTTCTATGTCGTGTTTGATCGTGCTATCTATTTTACTAACTCAATGAATTTACCTGTCTGCTTTTACTAACTGTAGTTCTAGGTGTCATCACAAGATGGTAGTATATAGTATATGTGCGTAGAGGAATGTGATTGGATATGGCGTCCTATATAAAGACTATGATCACCTACGCACAACGTCCAGACGAAGTGCACAGTTGAGTGCACGAAACCCGTCGACATAGCCGACGCAGGCTCATCCCTTTGCTCCTCAATGATCCTTAATCCATGACCGTAAGGTGATACCTTACTTTCAACATCCAAGGGCTGGTTTTCTGGACAAGTCTACTTCGACATTTACCTACAGGCCACCGTAGCTCTGCTTCCCGGACCTTGAACTGGAAGTGCTTATCGAAACCCTTCTGGACAAACCAACAGCCATTCCACATGATCCACGGATATCGTAATGCTCCGGCTATCAGAGCCATCTTCCACGGACCATCGGCATTGACACATGGAGTGATCGTACATTTCGGCCAAGACGCCATGGCACAGGAAGGGTAAGAACCCCTCATGGGCTCACGTTACTTACCAGCTTCCCTCCTCCTGTGTACAATTACAGTGCCTGATTGCCAACTAGTGCATTTGCTTGTGGACAGTTAGGTATTTTCTGTATCTCATACAGCCTGTGACGGTCTCTGCGGCCTTCCACACTACTCAAATCAGCGAATTTTGCATTAGTGTGTTGGTTTTACTGCTGAAAAATCGGAGACCTGAACAATACATTTGTGTATCAAAACCACAGACTGATGCAATTTACCTTATTGGAATGGTTGACTTGTTCTTTTATATCTCTACCAGTGGCACCAATGCCATATTTAAGGAAAACTTATACTTTTCCTGTCTACATGATCATAAGTTTATTCATTAGCTCCTTCGTGGACACAATATATTATTGAGAACATTCAAAAACTCAGGAAAACTGCTACAGAGTGCAGGACATATTACAGTAGCCCCACACACCACTCCTTCTCTGGAGATGGGATTTTCATTCATGGAGTAGCAGGGTTGGATGTCTAGCATCTTTTTAAATTGACAACGTTGTTTATTACTACAGTGTATTTTGTATTTTTTATTCTAGAAGTTGATACATTGGAGGAACGTGTTCCACCTGGGAGGTCTTTGTGCCGTCCCAGCTGGATCAATTTAGATTTTGCAATTCATCAATAAAGCTAATAGCATGTTCAAATTATACCGTGGTTGACCCTTCCCTTGATTGCTTTCAGGAGACATCTCTTTGTCTCAATACCACTTCATTTAAAACCTATCCACCATCCCTGGTCCTTGCTACTTACATCTTCCCCCTGTTCTCCATGAAGTGCTTCTAGGATGGGCCAGATTTATTTACTGCAAGAGCGCTGACCAATCAGAATCAACCTGATCCATCCCCAAAGCACTGCAGGGAGAAGAGCAGGAGAAGAGCAGGGATTTTAAATCCCCGGACTGCTGGACCTGCTGATAGCTCAGCAACCCTAGGGGTAAGTAAAGCGGGAACGGGGGGGGGGGGGAGAGTGTACAGAACCGCAAAAATTTGAATAACACTCCTAAAGCCACATCCATATAAACTTGGTTGGAAGAGAGAATTAGGGCCACAGGGCCCTAATTCGGACTTTACAGGCAAGATGGATAATGATATAGTACAAAAATATATTTTATTAATAAAAAGTAATATCAAACAGGTCAAGTAAAAAAGTAATTAATAACATACAATAGGCATATGATAGTAATTAGTATCTAGTGTAAGCAAGAGAGTTGACATCAAATAAACAACAGTGAGCCCCTGTGCGTCAACGCGTTTCGCTGTTTTGCTTTGTCAGGACACAGTTGGGAGTAGTTGAAAGGAACAGGTCTCACTTGTCAACATAGAAATATCTCCACATGGAGAGCTCCCAGATGATCACCCAGGAATCACTGTGTAAATCAGGAGGCAGTTTCTTACTAATACCAGCGACCGTGTATAAACTCATATGGTTCACCGGGGGAGAAAGGAGATACACCGTGAGTATCCAAATAATTAAAGGGGGAGAGAAGGGGAAGGAGGAGAAGGGTAGAGCAAACAACACCCTTCTACCTGTTTTTGGTCCACAGTAACAAGGGCTTCAACAATAATTCATATGGACAGATATATATTCCTTCCAAACTGGATATATCGAACTCTCCTATACCTGTCCACAGTCAGTATAACTATATAGGCTCCATAGGTGTGTTTAAACAGGCCATAGCAGCATGAGGTTCGGTGTCTCCCCCAGGAACGAACAAACCACCACCTTTTTTTTGATAAGGGTGAACTAACATTTTAGGTTTGACACGCTTGGCCATCCCAATGGGGGAGATTTTTACCAAAACTGGAGCAGTCAGAATCTTGCGCAGCTCTGCATGGGAATTAATCAGCTTCTAACGTCAGCTTGTTCAATTAAAATTTGACAATAAAATCTGGAAGCTGATTGGGTTCTATGCAGAGCTGCACCAGATTTTGGCACCCTCTGGTTTTAGTAAATCAATCCCTATATGTATTGCAATCGGAGGTATAACTATGGGATTGCATTACTGGTAGATGTGCAGGGCACAGAGAAAATAGGAGTGCAATATCAGAGAAGGCATAATGATGTCATTATATTATCTGATTACACGGCCCTCCTAACCCTCGTCTCTTGCATTGTATTGTATCTACACTCCCTTTTTCTAAAGTTTTTTTCTTTCTTTTCTATTTTGTAAAGTGCTATGCAAACTACTGGCGCTATATAAACCCTGTATTATAATAATAATAATGTGAAATATTGTAAAAGAGAATACAACCGGTGAGGTCTGTGTTCAGTTGAAGTAGAAAACGGCATTGCATTATGATTTGAGGTTACATAGGATGCTGAGTGTGGAGGATTGGGTTCTATATGATGAATGTTATATGAAGCGCTCTATGACATACCTATCACCAGGAGGTTGGCTCTTCCAGTGAGAACATTTGCCTTTTGGTGGAGGGCTGCCATCTTGCCATGTTCACTTAAAGCCGTAATAAATCCAAAACAAAAAAATGTAATATATTGCAGCTTACCAATCATTAGATGTGGCGGATGCATTGGTTTTTTTTTTAGGCTTTTTCCCCTCTGTTTTTACCTGGTGATCTGACCAGTAACACACCTCCTGTGCCTCCACTCTGGATGAATGAGCAAGGGAGACACCGTCAGACAGCAGCATTGTCATGGTGGGAGTAGGGGGAGTGTTAGATATACTAGCGGATTTGAATGGACTAACAAATTAAAGCCAAACTCCAGATCACACTTTATAATCATATGCAGCAAACAGTGTTTTTCCTTTTAGGATAAAGGTTTTACATGAATATTAAAAAAAAAAGATCATTGTAAGCACCCCTGCCAGTGGTACATGTTTTTTTCTCATCCCTGTAAACTGATACTGTACATCTGTAGAAGAGCTTGTTCTTAAAAAAAACAAAAAAAAACAAACAGACTTACAGGCCAGATCACTGGTTGACAAATAGAAGAAAGAAAGCCTTAAAAAGAAAACTAATACAGCCATCAAATCTAGGAACTGGTAAGCTGAAATATAATAAATGTTTGCTTTTGGGTTTATTAATCACTTCACATGGATCATATACAGTATTTGGACTAATTCATTTTATTTGTCACTATGATTTGGACATTGTATTATATATAGAAATTATATACACTCACTGGCCACTTTATTAGGTACACCTTAGTACCAGTTGGACCCCCTTTTGCCTTCAGAACTGCCTTAATTCTTCATGGCATAGATTCAACAAGGTGTTGGAAACATTTCTCAGAGATTTTGGTCCGTAGTGACATGATAACATCACACAGTTGCTGCAGATTTGTTGGCTGCACATCCATGATGCGAATCTATTGTTCCACCACATCTCAAAGGTGCTCTATTGGATTGAGATCTGGTGACTGTGGAGGCCATTGAAGTACAGTGACCTCATTGTCATGTTCATGAAACCAGTGGTGAGATGATTTGAGCTTTGTGACATGGTACATTATCCTGCTGGAAGGAGCCATCAGAAGATGGGTACAATGTAGTCATAAAGGGATGGACATGGTCAGCAACAATACTCAGGTAGGCCGTGGGGTTTAAACGATGCTCAATTGGTACTAAGGGGCCCAAAGTGTGGCAAGAAAATATCCCTCACACCATTACACCACCACCACCAGCCTGAACCATACAAGGCAGGACGGATTCATGCTTTCATGTTGTTTACACCAAATTCTGACCCTACCATCTGCATTTTGCAGCTGAAATCGAAACTCATCAGACCAGGCAACGTTTTTTCGATCTTCTATTGTCCAATTTTGGTGAGCCTGTGCGAATTTTAGCCTCAGTTTCCTGTTCTTAGCTAAATGGAGCAACAGTGTTCAGGTTCAATGTGCTGTGCATTCAGATATGGTATTCTTCATTCTTCTCTGACATTAACAAGGCATTTTCCTCCACATAACTACCGCTCAACTCTTTTTTGGACCACTCTCAGTAAACCCTAGAGATGATTGTATGTGAAAATCCCAATAGATCAGTAGATTTTTTAAATACTCAGACCAGCCCGTCTGACATCAACAACCACGCCACGTTTAAAGTCACTTAAATCCCCTTTCTTTCCCATTCTGATGCTCGGTTTAAACTTCAGGCTCGGTTCACACTGGGGCGACTTGTCAGGCGACCTAGTCGCCTGACAAGTCGCCTCCCGTTCTGTGCTATGGAACCGTTCTAATCGGAGCGACGCAAGTCGCTCCGACTTAGAAAAAGGTTCCTGTATTACTTTGGGGGCGACTTGGGGCGACTTGCATAGACTTCTATACAGAAGTCGTTTTGCAAGTCGCCCGGGCAGTCGTTTGCAGGTCGCCTCGCTGAGGCCGCCCCTGTGTGAAAGTGCCGCCCCTGTGTGAACTGGGCTTCAACAAATTGTCTTCGCCGTGTCTAGATGCCTAAATGCATTGTTGCTGCCATGTGATTGGCTGATTAGAAATGTGCGTTACCAAGCAGTTGAACAGGTGTACCTAATAAAGTAATAAAGTGGCCGGTGAGTGTATATACTGTATATTGATTTATACATATGTATTTTAAGGGTTTAAAATGTTGCAAAGTTTGTGTATTATTTGTAAGGCTTGCTTATATTGTAATATAATGTTTTGTTTATGAGTATTTTTGTGTAGCTGCTATATAGGTTTATATGTTTGTGTGTGTGTGTGCACTGTGAGAATTACATAGTTAGTCAGGTTGAAAAAGACACAAGTCCATCTAGTTCAACCATAAAACAAAATAAATAAATAAAAAAAATACCATACAATCATAGTTACCCCATCCTATACCCACAGTTGATCCATAGGAAGGCAAAAAAACCCCCAGAAAAGTATGATTCAATTTGCTACAGCAGAGGAAAAAATTCCTTCCTGATCCCAGAGAGGCAATCGGATTTTTCCTGGATCAACTTTACCTATAAATGTCAGTACCCAGTTATATTATGTACATTTAGGAAAGAATCCAGGCCTTTCTTAAAGCAATCTACTGAGCTTGCCAGAACCACCTCTGGAGGGAGTCTATTCCACATTTTCACTGCTCTTACTGTGAAGAAACCTTTCTGTATTTGGAGATGAAATCTCTTTTCCTCTAGACGTAAAGAGTGCCCCTGTGTCCTCTGGGTTGACCGTAAAGTGCATAACTCAACACCAAGTTCACTAACCGGACCTCTTAGATTTTTATACATGTTGATCATATCCCCCCTTATTCTCCTCTTCTCAAGAGGGAATAAATTCAGTTCCTCTAATCTTTCCTCATAGCTGAGCTACTCCATGCCTCTCATCAGTTTTGTTGCCCTTCTCTGCACTTTCTCCAGTTACCTGATATCCTTTTTGAGAACCAGTGCCCAATAGTATGTATGATGCATGCATATTCTTAGCCCCCAAGTGCATAACTTTACATTTACCAACATTAAACCTCATTTGCCACATAGTTGCCCAATCTGCATTGAGGTCGGCTTATAAATTGGAGACATCCTGTAAGGACGTTATTCCACTGCATAGCTCAGTGTCATCTGCAAAGACTGTAATGGTACTTTTAATCCCAGACCCAATATCATTTATAAAGTTATTAAAAAGTAAGGGTCCCAGCACTAAATCTTGGGGCACACCACTTAGATAACCTTAGACCATTCAGCGTAAGAATCATTAACCACTACTCTCTGAATTCTGTCTTTTAGCTAGTTTTCTATCCATTTACAAACTGATATTTCCAAGCCTGTAGACCTTAGACATGAGCTGCATGTGGGGAACTGTGTCAAACGCTTTTGCAAAATTCAAGTATACCACGTCCACAGCCACCCCTCTGTCCAAGGTTTTACTTACCTCCTCAGAAAAAGAAATCAGGTTTTTTTGACAACTTCTGTCTTTCATGAATCCATGCTGTCTGCTGCTTAAAAGATTTTTTTCCAGCAAGAACTCATCTATGTGGTCTTTTATTAAACTTACCAGTATCTTCCCAACTATAGAAGTTAAACTAACAGGTCTTTAGTTACTTGGTAAAGACTTTGTTCCCTTTTTAAATATAGGCACCACGTTGGCCCTGCGCCAATCCAGTGGTACTATTCCCGTCAATAATGAGTCCCTAAAAATTAGATACAATGGCTTTGAAATTACAGAGCTCTATTCTTTTAGGATCCGTGAGTGGATGCCATCTGGTCCAGGTGCTTTATCCACCTTTATTCTGTCTAAATATTTCTGGACCATATCCCTTTTGAGCCATTGTGGATCATTTGGGGATATTTGAAGAATTTTTTGGAATTTGTCCTACTATCTTTTGCAATCTGTCGTTCGTTTTGAGTTTTTGCGTCCTTGATTTCCTTTTTACATATTCTGTTATGTTCTTTGTAACATTTAAACGACACTAGTGTGCCTTCATTTTTATATTTTTTAAAAGCTCTTTTCTTATTGTTTAAAGCTTTTTTAACTTTGGCTGTGAGCCATATAGGTTTTATTTTTAGCCTTTTAAACTTATTGCCCATGGGAATATACATTTAATTTTCATTAAAATGTATCCAGTTAAAGTAGATTTTTGCAGGAATACTACTCCTTTAGAAAATAAAGCATGCATAAGGGTCCTAGCATTCTGATATCTCTGACACTTGGTTAAAAATAGCTGTAAAAAAGCACTTGGGGGAAAAAGCATTATTAGGAACTGTACCCAGGAAACAAAGCCACTAAATCATTATTTGGCTACAATAACTTAAAAAGGTACGTGCTAGCATGAGTTGAGGGATTAAAGCAAAGCTATGGTTTTGCTCAATTGAAGGTGAGATTTGAATAACTGAGCAAATTGGCCACCTTCCAGGATGTCCTGTAAAGATTGGTGTGAACACACCTTCACTTTTAGACTGAGAACAGGTGTACTTTACTACTTCTGTCCTTGGGACTTTTTCAGTCAAAATACCTTTTTAATAAGCCCCAGAGCATTTTTGTATTTTTGGTTTCATTGATGTCTCCATTCAGCACATTATATCCTTTAGGTGTATTATACGACTTTTATTTCTGCGATAGATAGTGATTTAATTTTGGCAACAAACTTGGATACAAATATGTTTATCCTTGGATTTTATTAGAAATAGTAAAAGAATAGGATAGTAAAAGATTTTCTTTGAAAAATTGCATTTTCTTTACATTTTTCCCAAAGGAATGTTTAAGTAATTTAGGCACTAGTGAAGTCACTATATTCCTAACAAAAACATTATGTGGAAGATAAAGCTGCTCATAAATGGATCGAAATTCAGCAGGTTCAGCAGGGACTGGCTGAATTTCAATCCATCTATGGCTGTTACCATTCAACAGAAGTCAATCTATCAACTTCTGTTGAGCGGAACTTTTGGAAAACTTTTGTTTTGCTGCAACAAATCAGTGGAGGACTCCTGCTGTCAGAATACAATGGTACAGAGAGGTGAATTTGTCTATCCACCCCGCATCCACCACCCTCAATGAGGGAATAGATTCTCCACCACCCTCGATGAGGAAACAGAGATATATATATGCATGCAAAGTTGTGTTTATGTAAATATTTCAGGGGAGAGGGTCCATAGCTTTCGTTAGAGTCTTAAAGTGATACTAAAGTCTCTTTTTTTTTTCTTTAAAAATAACCAACATGTTATACTCAGAGCAGCCCAGATCCTCCTCTTCTCGGGTCCCTCTTCGGCTCTCCTGGCTCCTCCCTCCTGCTAAGTGCCCCCACAGCAAGCAGCTTGCTATGGGGGCACCCGATCCGAGGTGCTGCTCCGAGTGTCCATTCAGACATGGATCTGTGACTCGATCCTGCCCCCTCTCTCTCTCCTCAATGGCTCACTGACTTTGATTGACAGCAGTGGAAGCCAATGGTGCCACGCTGCTGTCTCAGCCAATGGAGGGAGAGTCTGGGGCAGCCAAGACACTCCTTCAACATCGCTGGATCAAGATAGGCTCGGGTAATAGTGTGGCTGAGAGACGGCTGCTGCACACAGAAGATTTTTATCATAATACATAGAATGTATTAAGATAAAAAAACCTTATAACTTTACAACCACTTTAAAGGGGTCCGCTGGTGTAGGGTTTAGATACCTAATGTCCATGTTTGATTGGAATGGAGGAATATCAAAATCCTTTACAGGGAAACATTTTCATTGACATATACAATATTTTATATTAGAAATTTACTGCAACCTCAGTAGGCAGGTTTTTTTTTTTTTTGGGACACACATACAAATACGTGAACACGCACTTGGTTTTGGGTTACTTGGAAACTCCAAGTGTCAAATCCTTTCCAGAAAATGCATACCCTGTCCTCACCGTGTGTATATATTTACATGAGATAATGCATACATTTGGTATATTTATGTCACTCAGGTCATGGTATGTATAGCTGTGTGTGTGTAATATGTGTTAGAGAGACTTTTCGTAGATACACAGTTTTCATATGCCCAGAAAAGTACTCAAGCTGGGACTGTGTATAATTTACTATCCATACAATGTCATAATATTATACAAATATGTCATATCGCCTTCTCTGACTTTGCACACATTTTCCCCAGGGTCAAACCTATAAACTTCAACTACGGATATCCATACTGTGTATTATGTTACATAAGTATTACAAAAAATGCTGAAAATAGTAGCTTATAGTTTGCAAAGAAACATCAGATGTCACATCAAATTAAATAAATATATTATTACCTGTAGATACAGTACATAATCAAACCTTCAAATAATGGCTATTAATCTCCACGCAATGTATCTTTTATTTCTTTATATGTCAGGGCTGCTTGTGAGCATAGTCCACCCTGAGGGGACAATGTGCACATGCTGGAAAATGTCACCGTATAATTGTTCTGTAGAATGATTGTGACATAAACATACATGCTTGTTTTGGATGAGGGTGCATATTATGTTCCGAGCAGACATCCCTGGAGCCAGTCTTATCTTAGGGAAAAAAAGTACCAACCTGGAAAAACATTCTGAATGATAGTTTTTTTTTTTCTTTTACATGAATATCAGGGGTCACATACTGCCTGTAATCATACAGATGTTGCCCAACGCACTGTTAAAAAGTGTAGCCTTACAAATGTCACTGTTATAGAGAACCACATGGAAGCCATAAAAAGTGAGTAAAGGAAAAAAGGAGAAGAAAAAAGAGACAAGAGAGGAATAAATAAAAAATAAAAAAACTAAAAGAAAAAGTCAAGGAATGACAGGAAGAAACAAAGGAAGGAAGGAACAGAATAGAAGGAAGGAAAAGATAAGGAAAGAAAAGAAGGAAGAAATTATGGATATAAGGAAAAGAAAAGGAAAGACGAAAAGGAAGAAAGGAAGGAAGGAAGGAAGGAAGGAAGGAAGGAAGGAAGGAAGGAAGGAAGGAAGGAAGGAAGGAAGGAAGGAAGGAAAAGGTAAGGAAGGATGAATAGTTAGAAAAAAAAGAAAAGGAAGAAGTAAGAAAAGGAGACAAGGAAAGATGGGATAGAATGATGGAAGGAAAAGACAAGGAAAGGAGGGAAGGACAGAATGACAGAAGGAAGACAAAAAGGGAGAAAAGGCAGAAGGAGTGGAAGGAGAAGACAAGGATAGAAAATAAGAAAGAAACGATGGACACAAGGAAAAGAAAAAGAATGGAAAGAAGTGAAGGAAAGAAGGAAAAGAATAGGGAAGAAAGAATAGATAGAAAGAAAAGAAAAGGGAAAGTAAAGGAAAAGTAAGAAAAGTGATCAGTCCATGTGCATTGAACAAAGAAGAAAAGAAAAGACAAGGAAAAAAGTGAAAAATAGAATGATAGAAGGAAGAAAAAAAAACAAGGAAAAGGGGGAAAGACAGAATTATGGAAGAAAAACACAAGGAAGGAAGGAAAGGACAAGGAAAGAAGGGCAAGACAATGATGGAAGGAAGAAAAAGACAAGAAAAGAAGGGAAGGATAGAGTGATTGAAGAAAAAGACAGGAAAAGAAGGGAAGAATGGAATGATGGAAGGAAAAAAGGAAGGGAAGGAGGAAGGAATGGAATGAAAAAAAAAAAAGAAAACGGAAAAAGGATAAGTAAGGAAAGAGGAAACTATAAGGGGTCAGTACATGTGCAAATAAAAACAGGTATAAGATTGCATGCATTTAATTCTAAATCAAAACATTAAAGACCTGCATGGCATATTTCTGAATAGCCTAAAGAGTTCTAAAAGATCTATTTTATGTTGTTAACTGGTTTTGAAGCATTTCTCCTAAAGCAAGTTGCATTTTAATCTTTACCAGAAATATTCCTGGTAATCAGTATGCATGGTGCACTTTAGCTCTTAAGACCTTCATCTCTGAGATACCATTGAGTATAAGTGGCTTCTTTCTCAAGGGTGAACATAAATGAAGGCAACCTGAGATACTGAAAATCATACAAAGACAAGGGAATTAATTAGTTCACCCAAGTATACATATTGGCTCCAAATACACTGAATGCCTATGGTATTGTCCTTATGTCACCAAGTGCCAACTCAACTATACACCTCTAATTTTCAAGGCATTCCCCAATTAAATGGGATTAGCTATACTCTAAACAGATGGCAACATGAATAATTTACAATGGGTTCTATTCACTTCTTCCTCACATCCATCACCAAAATGATAACTAAAAATGTGTGAAAAATTGTAAGACGCAGTAATTTACTCTTGTGGTATTCACACATGATTTTGATGATAAGTGCTTTGTTAATATGGGACTATTCTTGAGACCACACTAAGCTGTGTTTATAGGCAGAGATGTGAAAGAAACTCTGTTCCTAAAGTACATCAATTTTATAAGTTGTTTAAAAAAAAAGTTTTACTGATTTTCAGGTCTGATATCATGGAACAGTTATCACCCAGAGGTGTCTTCTCAGGTATCCGCAGAAGTGTCTTAACATCAGGAACAACCAAGCTTACCTGTTTCCTCCCACAACTCACTCATATGCTTTAGTGCCAGAATGGATGAACTTCCTAATGTTGATAATCAGGGACTATAGCTGGCTTCTTTGTTCTTTGCCTATAGCAGCCCCTATTTCCATGAGGCAAGCAGGCCTACTGGTACTCGGTTGCCCCCAGGTCTTATACACAATGCTATAGTGCCTGGCCACCACGCTGGGGCAGGTGCGAACTGAGCATAGTGAACAGGTACTTGTAATTAGCACAGTGAACAGGTACTTGTGGTTGGCAAACATGCAGAGTGGTCAGTGACAGTCCAGGTTCAAGGCAGGCTGAGTTCTGAGCGCAGTCAAAATCCGATCCAAGGTTGTCAACAAGGGGATCCAAACTAGCAGGCAGGGCAGGGAGCAGGTGAAGGCACAGGTACAGGTATGGGAATAGGGCAGACAAACAGGGAGCTTGAAGCACTTCTTACAAACACTTACAAACAATCACAAGTGTGACATGGAGAGCTTGGCAGGCATAAAACAGGTTTGGTCTCCACCCAGGAGCCTACATCAATCACCCCGCAGGTGACAGTCAGACAGACAGTGTCCAGCTCAATCAAAACCAGGATGCTGGAATGAGACCAACAGCTGTCATGGAACAGAAGCGTTACACGCTACTGACACTTCCCAGTGCATGCATGGAACTTACACCATTCCAGCCTGGCCAAACAATATGGCCAAAGATCCTGAACCTGGAAAAAGGCCAGGTAAAGATGTCGGCTCCCGTAAGGGAGCATGGGGAGGTAAGTTTTGTTTTGCTTAGGGGGCCTGTGTTGATGGCTTTTGTTTGTTTCAAGTGGGTTTTGCATTTTCATACACGACAAGGAATGTAAAACTCATTTTTAAGCAGATCAGAATCAGGTTTACGGTAGGTTTAATGCACCTATATCAATAAATTGCGAACTACCTCAGTGGTGTCTAGAACTGATGCCATTGACACAAGCCCAAAGCTCATCAACAAAACCTTAAAAAAAACTGTATACAGCGAGGCATGATTACAAAGATGCTGAAAAATAGATTTTGATATACTACAGCAGAGTACTTTGGATTTGGTACTCCCTTCAATGTCTGATGGCACACCCAGGCACCTCTAGGTGCCATCTTTGCAGTGAATGTAATCATTTTTATAAACTAACCCCACATTAGGTACTTGGGGGCTCTTATATATTTAGGACTATAATCTAGAATTGACTAACCAAAAATTAATTGTCAACATTACACGTGGGCACTTGGAAAAAATGCCAACCTAACACTCTCAGACGAGGCTGCAACTCCATTGGTACTATGGCTTGAATTCTCCTAATATTTCAGTGTTCTGTTTTAGCTCTGTCTCTGCCCATATTATGTTTTGGTCTGCACCTCACCACTCTTGTCTTACCATGTCTCTTCTCATAGCTGAGCTCAGTACTCGACGTCTATAGGTGAATGGTAACATGCTTAATTATATTAAATTGAATTTAATGTTTAATTCAATTTAGATAAGGGTGCTTGAAAAGTTTACTACTGGGGAATCTACTTTCATATATCAGACATTTTTAGCATACCTTTTAACTTGTTATATGATAAGTCAGACAGTAGGAAGAGTAGTTGGAATTTTGCTGCAATAGGAAATTATTACTGTAAAAAATACCACTAATGGATTCCTAAATTCTGCATAAATATATATAATATAATAATGTCCAGTGGATGAAGAGATAAATCTGAAGTCAAGCACCATTCACAGCTCAGAGTACCAAGAGATGGAAAGCTAAATTCAACCAAAGCATTCTCCTTTTACACGTTATTGGCTGGCCTCCTTTTGTGGAAAGGACTCCTCAGTCTAGGCTTAGAAAGGCAAAATGTTGGGGAGGGATTAAGAGAGCAAACATGCGGAACCTGGAGAAATGTCAGTTGAAGGGCAAAAATTAGAGTTAGATTCTAATCGTTTGCAACATCAAGAGGGTATGCTCGCAATAGTATTGTGACTAGCTTCAAAATTGGAATCAGAGAAAAATTGCTGGAAAACCATGAGCCAATTACAAGAAATCACATTTCTGTGAGATTGTTGTAAAAATACAGAGTACAGAATATCTCCAGCAATAATGCAAGGAAAGCAATGCATGATTTTTGTGTTGAAATTATATAGGGGATGAGCATGTGTCAGGAATTTTCTAGGGATGAAAGGCCTAGCTATGATATCCTAGTCTTCCCTATTCCATCCATGCTCCAAGATCAAATATAGACAGGGCAAAGACAAAATCAAACTGATATGATGAATAGTATTTTACCTACCTTGATTGCGTGCATTGAATTTTGAATTATACGTTGCCACCAACAGTAAATGCTCACATTTGTGCTTGATGGCATGGAAATGTGGAATGCTGTGTTCCAGCAGCCATTGTATAGACACATTTGATACAATGAATATACTAGTTCAATAAAACTATAAATATCTAAATACTCATAAGAGCTAAAGCGGGGGTCCCCAACCCCCGGGCCGTGGACTGGTGCCAGTCCGTGGCTGTTTGTAGCCGGGCCAAGAAGGCTGCACTTTCAGAGGTGCGGCGGTGGGCGAGCAGAGAGATGACCTCATCTCTCACCGCCTGCCCCACATCACCACTGTTCCGCCCTTACAGCTGGCCGCGAACACTACACCGAGGTATGGCAGGCGAACAGAGAGATGACATTATCTCTCATCGCCCGCCCCACATCACTGCTGTTCCCCCTTCACCTGGAACTCACCACTGCACCGAGGCCTGCCTGAGTGCTCACTGAACCAATGTCTTTGCTGCCACCAATGTAGCGGCAATCCACATCTAGTGGCAGGCAACATGGCAAATGTCAATCTGCATCTGGTGACAGGCGATGTGGCAAGTGACAATCTGCATCTGGTTGCAGGTGATGTGGCAAGTGACAATCTGCATCTGGGGGCAGGTGATGTGGCAAGTGACAATCCGCATCTGGTGGCAGGTGATGTGGCAAGTGACAATCCGCATCTGGTGGCAGACAACGTGACAAGCGACAATCCGCATCTGGTGGCAGGCAACGTGGCAAGTGACAAGCTACATCTGGTGGCAGGTGACGTTGCAAGCAACAAGGAGCATCAGTGGCAGGCGACGTGAAAAGTGACAAGCTCCATCTGTTGGCAGGTAACACACTCAGGGCTCCCACTGATTCTGCATTATGGTTAGTTGAATTATTTCATTTTATATTACAATGTAATAATAGAAATAATGAGCTTCAATCATCCTGAAACCATATCAGCCATAGTGTCATGATGATTGAAGCGCTAACACCAGCCATTGCCCCGACAAATCGCTCACGAAAAACCGCATCCCCCACCAATGGATTTTACCTATTCTATCCAAAACTTAAAAAACATTTTCTTTTTAGATATAATTATGATGATCCAGGCAATTTAAACCAGGACTTCTCCAGCTCGGTTGGTAATAAACATATATTTGTCCTTTAACTGCACAATAAAATACTGATCGCATGCAAATGTGATCACAGCGATTACAAGTAATGGTTTACTTGGGTGAAAATCACTAACAGATTGTCATTATTCTGGTTTAGTGAAAGGTAAATTATTATGTTTCCATTGCAAATGTGTTTGAGGATTTTAATCAAAATAGCATGGATAAAACGGCCTGAATGAAGCAGATTATTTTGTACAAATGCCTTTATTTTCTACATGTTCTTGGATTACATACAGTAAAGATCAGCGATCACAGTAATGTGTTACAACTGAAATATCCAATGTGATTTTTCTTCTGCATTGCATTTGCTTTAGACAATAAGTTCTTGTAAAAGTAGCAAAACAGTAATTTTCTGAATGTTACCAGATGCTAATTTACAATAAGATAAATTTACTGCATAAATGTAGTTTTAAAATACAGGAAATTCTAATCCACCAGAGGTCCCCAATACTTAAAGGATAACTCCAGTTTAGAACGAAAAAAACGAACATAACACATATAGTTCCTTCACAATGCATTTTGTAATTTAAAGCTGTTTAAAATTATGGTTAAGTAAGACAGCTATACTTGAGGACCTGCTGTGCGAGGATCTCCCTATTCTTTCTTTTATTATGTAAATCCGCATTCCACACATCCTCCTTCTCTGCTCCTACTTCTTGATCCCCCCCCCAGCGATCGGTTCATCAACACCATTCAAGGGGCACATCATAGATGTGAAAGCTCCTCTGCCAAGATGGTCAAAGTAGGTTGGTCATGAAGAAGAAATACATTTGGGGTTGCTTACAGGCAATACTGGTGACTAATTCTCGTCCCACCACTTAACATTTTTAAGCATGGCTTTTTAACTAGGGCTGGCAGTTTTCAGTGTTTGCCAGCTCTGGAGTGGTTCCAGCAGTTGAGCTGCAGCTCTAGGCTTACTCTGAAGCTTAAGCAAACCCTAGTCACCAGAAAAATCGGTTTTGGTTCCAGAGCTGTTCCAAGACACCTAACCTCTTGCTTCCACCTTTTCACAACCTGTTCTGCAAAATTGGTGAGACATCACCGTTGTTTCATCTTAGGCAACAGCCTTTCCCTTAAAGTGAACGTAAAGGTAATTAAAAAATAAAATAACAACCATGTCTATTCTTACCTTCTTTGTGCAATGGAATTGCAGAGTGGCTGCGAACCTCCTCTTCTCGGGTCCCTCACTGGTGCTCTTGGCCCCTCTTCTCTGTCCAGTGCCCCCACCGCAAGCCACTTCTCATGGCGCATGCATGCGTACTCGCTCCCGAGCCCTGCTGCTGCTTCCATTGACACAGACAGGGGGGACCCAGCCCTGTCCCTCGATCCCTCGTCACTGGCTTTGATTGACAGCAGTGAGAGCCAATGGCCCCTGGTGCCCCAGCAAAGCCAGTGAGACATAGAAGTGAGGGGAGAGAGGAGCTGCAGACATGCACAGTGCTGGATGGAATGATGCCGATGCCTAAACATTTTTTATCTCAATGAAACAAATGCATTAAGATAAAAAATGTTTAGGCTTTAGAACCACTTTAATTCAAGTAGACCTACCAGTACTTGGATGCCCTCAAGACTTATGGCACAATGCTATATTTGAACTGGGACTGGTAACCCTCAGAGAGAGAGTTCATGTACTGTACCATGTCAGATGGCTTCAAGATGGTCAGATGTCTCAAGGCAGATGCTGTGTGTAGGAGCAATCAGGACTAGTGGCTGGTTTGTTGCCAAGCTAGCAATGGTAGTAGTGAAGTCTATTATCCAGACATGAGTCAGGGCAGGCAGCAATCAGAAGCATAATCCCTATCAAAGCAGGGTTTGAGCAGGTAGTTAAAAGAAAAGTAATTATCAATTAATGCAAAGTATTTTTTTGGATTTACAAAAAAATCTAAATTTATAAAGGGTGTTTGGACAGCACTCTAGGGATGCCATATAAAAGCAAAGGCATATGGAACTTTGTTCGGAAACAAATTTGTTTTATGATGTTTGAGTTCCTTATAGGTTTATTTTCATTAAAAAAAAAAGTTTTATTTGTGTATGACAAATTGCCCTCTTGAAGAATCATTGAGCTAGAGTGAAGAATACAATTGTACATTGTGTAAAACACAGTTTCTGCTGCTCTACACTGCTATACATAACCCCCATTCAACATGAATTATCCTCCTGCATGTGAGTGTACTGACAACTCAGTAGGGTAGCATCTTCTCTGTCTTCATCACAAGGGTTTAGACCACTAAGTAAATCATTGGAAAAGACTTTTATTATCGAGTAACTTACAACACAAATTGGTCCCTTGTGTGTTGATTCGTGCCTTTAATTACACAATTGTTACAAGGTGGTAGATTTGGTACATTGGGTTTTAGACTTACTAAAGCTGAAACACTTAGAATCTGGTGCAGTTGTGCATGGTAGCCAATCAGCTTCTAACTTCAGCTTGTTAAATTAGCTTTGACAATAAAACCTGGAAGCTGGTTGGTTTCTATGCACAGCTGCACCAGATTTTGCATGCTCCAGTTTTAGTAAATCTTACCCATCATGTTATTTAAAAACAACATGTGGCTGGTAAATGAGCTTGGAATTTTTGTTTGTTTTTGATGTTGCCCTTCAATGTGTTCCTTGCTGCCTAGGCTATTTATAGATTGGGGTTGCCATTTGTTCATAAAGTTTGTGAATTGGTGCAGGCACGCACAGGATACCTTCAGCTGCCATTGTCCCCTTGCTGGGTGTCTCGTGCATCCCTATACCTTTAAGGAGGGATGGGCTCCCTCCAGTCAAACCACCCTTAATCTATCCAACTGTTGTATGTGTGCTCCAGTTTGGGAGACGCTCAAAATTATAGAGTTAGGACCACAGTAGACAGGGGTGCCTTGTTGTGGCCACTGCGGCTTATGCCGCGTACACACGGTCAGACTTTATGGCAGACTTTGCCCGGCGGACTTTTCGACGGACTTTATGACGGACTTTCTGAATGAACGGACTTGCCTACACACAATCCACCAAAGTCCGTCGAATTTGTACGTGATGACGTACGACCGGACTAAAACAAGGAAGTTCACAGCCAGTAGCCAATAGCTGCCCTAGCGTGGCTTTTTGTCTGTCGAACTAGCATACAGACAAGCGGACTTTTCGACCGGACTCGATTTCGACGAATTGATTTAAAACATGTTTAAAATCTAAGTCCGTCCAACTTTTGAGAAAACAAAGTCCACTGGAGCCCACACACATTGAATTGTCTGACGAAATCCCGTCCGCCGGGCAAAGTCTGCCGTAAAGTCCGCTCGTGTGTACGCAGGATAACACATATGTTTTGTAAATCTGTGTGACTAAATCCCTAGTTTTTAATGGGAATTGTTGGACAGGGTAAATTCGGTTTTGTTAAAGGCAGGCTGGTGAGTGAGCTGGGAATTTTTGTTTGTTTTTGATGTGCGTTTCCCTTCCATGTGTTCCTTGCTGCAAAGGCTAGCTATAGTTTGGGGTGGTTGCCATTTGTTTGCATAGTTGGAATTCCCCTTTAAGATACATGTTTTGAACCTAACCTGGTTTAAGGTCAACTTATCTTTTAATTTTCAGCATTTTAAGATCTTTTCTCAACTTGTAATGAGAGGTGATATTTCTGGTTAGTTTCTTGTTTCCCAGAGTGATCATTATGTCCTCTTACCAATAATATGAATTCTTGTCTGTGCAAGTCAAATGTGTGTTTGTTTGGCTTCAAAATAACACATATTTATGATGTAAAGATAAAAATCTACAAAAAAAGAAAGCAGATCTAAAATTTAATGAAGTCAGTGGAGACTGGAAAACATTATAACAATTGGACAGAAATACACAAAAACACTATTCAAGAGATTTTGGGTTCCAAAATGACTGAGAATGGAAGCAGTCCAAAGGCCAGGCAGAAATAAGTAAACGGGACACCACTTCTAAGTTTAAACTCTGCTAAGGAGTCCAAAATGCTGAGAATAAAAATGCCTTCACTGTATTGTCTGGATTTAGTCACTGTGACAGTGCTCCTTCCCATAAAACATGTGTCTTTCAAAGTTTGCTCAGAGAGAGTTGAGTTTACATTTGTTTTCCAAAATGTCCACTAAAAATATTAAATGAGTTTTAATCAAACACACAGCTTAGAACTTTTTTCTTTGAAGATGGCTTAGCCTGTTTTTAACATAACAGACAAAAAAATGAAATGACCGCAGCCAATTCACAAGCAGCACTTAATCACAACAGTGCACTGAGATGGTTGAGATACAAACACATTTCATTAATAACTTAGGCTTGGCAGACTTTGATTATATATACAAATGGTGGTCTAACACACCAGGCTCACGCCTACACAGACAAATGTATGAAGTGCTGTATGACGCTACTCATGTCAGAACCATTGCACAGCTCCTCTGATCCCACTTCATAAGTAGAGCTGGACTCCTGCACAAAGTATATCAAGTCACTTTTTATTAAAGCAAACTTGGCTTGCTTTTCCAACTGTCCTAGCAGACAATATACCAACATATCAGCAACCACCGCAGGGTGTCTGAGAATTATTTCACTGTTAACCAAATCCTATTCTACATGGGGAAAGCCTTTTATCCTGCTGCTAGGCAGACAAAGCAATATTCTATCAAAAACAACCACCATCAAACAATTTAAATTTTCAAAACTATTCAATAGATCAAGAAATCCTGGCAAAATTTTAATTTATATGACAAGCATATTGTTTGAGATTCCTTCAATCTGATTTATGGTGTTTGTGATTAAAAGTTGTTAGTTTAAATTGCTATAAAGTTGTATATAGCCAGCAAAACTGTAGCCTTATCTACATCTCAAACTTGGGCACCTCTGTGCCCCACTATCCAAAGAGAGGCCATTATTAAGGGTTATCAATCTCTTTTTAGATACTAGGATGGCACAGGCACATGGCTGATCTCCAAGGTTGTTTTCCAGCATTTCAAGGTGAGAGGGCTTTTCTGGACCACAGGAGAGGGTATGGTAAATGATGAAGGTATTGTTAAGCACCTATTGAGATTTGTGGTGTTTTTTGGGGTGTTTGGTTGTTTGCTGTCTAGGAAATCAGAAAGAAAGATGGGTTCCCCGTATAAAGTCTTAGCGTTGTGGTTATGAGACACCCTACTCCCTTCCTGTCAAGCCCCACCACTCTTGCCAAGGTGCCATGTTTGATACCAAAAGTTGCACTGCCACTAAACATTTGGTAAATAGAACTTAAAAGAGGAAGAATTCATGTAGATTAAACCAACTCAGGCAGCCCCATTTTAGCACAGATAAGATGATGGTCGTGGCTTCAAAACATAAGCTGTTAAGCCGGCCATAGACAGATCAAAATTCAGCTGGTTCAGCAGGAACCGGCTGAATTTTAATCCATCTATGGGCATGCTGGTTCTATCGATCGACTGAAGTACTACCAGCCTGTTGTATTTATTTCCATTTAATCACTCCTGGCGGCTATAGCTGCCAGGAGTGATCATTGCATTCTGATGACAAGGAGACCACCCGCTGAGAGACTACAGTGACTTGAGGTACTTCTCCATCAACCATGGGTTGAAGCATTTTTCTTTCCTTCTACCAGTGGTAATGTATGGCCTGCCTTAATATACAGTGGTAAATATGCAGAAAAAAAGATCTTTCTACGGGCCTACAAGTTTTAATCAGGAGAATGTCAATTTGTACTTATGCAGGAAGGAAGGGAAAGTCCTACAAGCTCTGGCTGTGTCGGGGCAATTATTAGTAATGGGCTGAGAGAATCCCTTCCAGTCAATCCACTTTTTCCTGAGCACATTTGGCCAGGGAATGTCAACCTGGGTTGTGAGGGACTAAAAACACAAGTTCATCGAGCCAACTGTCACTGGATGAATTGGGTGACCTTGGGTATCCCCAGTCCTAAAGAACTGGGGATACAATTTTGGAACATAGAAAGTTATATTGGTTCTATTACTAGACAACAGTTTTTAAATAATACATGCTCTTACTTGGATTCCACCATCCTTAGAGCCAGGCCTTCTGTGCATGCACAGTTAAGAGACTACTGCTTCGTCTTAATAAGGCCAGCACTGTGGTGCCAGTCACGACATTACCAGCACAGAGTTCATATATCTCTTAAAGGGTAAGTCCACCCTAATTCCCTGTACACACCATAGGTTTTTCCGATGGAAAATGTGTGATAGGACCGTGTTGTCCGAAATTCCGACCGTGTGTAGGCTCCATCACACATTTTCCATAGGAATTTCCGACACAAAAGTTTGAGAGCTTGCTATAAAATTTTCCGACAACAAAATCCGTTGTCGGAAATTCCAATCGTGTGTACACAAATCTGACACACAAAGTGCCACGCATGCTCAGAATAAATTAAAAGATGAAAGCTATTGGCTACTGTCCCGTTTATAGTCCCGACGTACGTGTTTTACGTCACCATGTTCAGAATGATCGGATTTTCCGACAACTTTGTGTGACCGTGTGTATGCAAGACAAGTTTGAGCCAACATCCGTCTGAAAAAATCCATGGATTTTGTTGTCGGAATGTCTGATCAATGTCCGACCGTGTGTACAGGGCATAACACTAAAATCTCTAAATCTACAGGCATCCACGATCTAAGACAAACCTATTCAACCCTGTAAAAAAGAAATCGCTATACATACCTTTTTTTAAGCTTACTCTGGTCCGGTCTCCAGCGGGGGAAGCTCTGCAGAGGAGAGAGCTGACAATGGCAGAAAAATTAATGGGAAGTGACGTCACCCATAGAGTTACTATGGGGCTTCCGTTGTCGGCTGCCTCTTCTGCACCCACCACCACAGCAAAGCCACCGCTGACAGCTCAGCGTGGGACCGGACTGAAACAGCTTCAAAAAAGTATGTATACTGATTTCTTCTTTACAGGCCTACATAGGTTAGTCTTAGGTCGTGGATGCCTGCAGATTTAGAGATTTTAGTGTTAAGGTGGACTTCACCTTTAAGTTTACTTAAATAGTTGATCTCAGTAGTGCTAAATACATAGGATTGCAATGTTAACTTATATCTTATATAAAAGTAGGTTTAAAAAATACAAATCCATTCCACAACAAATCTGTTGCCTATATCTGTCTCCTGTGGAGCAAGAGGAGTGTATTTTAAATACAAGTCTCTGATTACCCTGGCTGTTGGGAATAAAGTTGGCACCTCAAAGGGAGTCTTGAGAGCACAAACATTCAATCAGTGCCTTGCTAAGCTAATATGTAATTTCTGGAAATAGAATCACTTATTTTAGTCTTGAAACCCATAACCAGCATTTTTACAATGAGCACCACAGTAATTAAGACTTAAAATGAAACTGCAGGCTTAAGGATAAATTTACAAATATAATACATACTGTATGCACAAAATTCTTAACAAGGCAGGCATGTTCCTGAGTCATCTGGTTGATTCGAAATATTCTTAACATGTCTCAGTTATTTTCAATGTGTGGAATTCTCTAATCGGTTATAGTCTTCCTGATGGGAACTCTATTCAAGCACTGAATAAAGAGTGAAACTATAAGCAGGCATCTATAAGGGCTGTAGTTAATAATGTTTTCACCAAAGACTAATCCAACTTTCATCCAAGATTCACCCATTTTCCACCAAACTCTGTAACAATGGGTGAATATTGAGTGAAATTTGTGTGAATCTTGGGTGAAATATGATATGCAGACCCCTAAGTGTTGGCTGATCATTAACATGGGAAAGTTACAGCAGTCCTTCTACTAAATGAAATGTGCAAAAAGGTTCCTCAAAAATGGGACTTTAATGGACCATGAACGTTACATTTTCAATTTTTTAAGAATCATTTTCGTTCATGGTCCATTAAAGTTCCATTTTTGAAGAACTTTTTTGCACACTATGTATTAGGGAGGTGGACCTGAACTAGTTATATCCAGTCAGTTGAAAATAACCTTTGTACTACTAAATAAAAGGGCTTCTTAGGTGCAAGATCACAAAAGGAAGGATAATTTCTCTGGTACTCAAAAAGTGTTATGCCCCGTACACACGGTCGGACTTTGTTCGGACATTCCGACAACAAAATCCTAGGATTTTTTCCGACGGATGTTGGCTCAAACTTGTCTTGCATACACACGGTCACACAAAGTTGTCTGAAAATCCGATCGTTTTAAACGCGGTGACGTAAAACATGTACGTCGGGACTATAAACGGGGCAGTGGCCAATAGCTTTCATCTCTTTATTTATTCTAAACATGCATGGCACTTTGTCCGTCGGATTTGTGTACACACAATTGGAATTTCCGACAATGGATTTTGTTGTCGGAAAATTTTATCTCCTGCTCTCCAACTTTGTGTGTCGGAAAATCCGATGGAAAATGTCCGATGGAGCCCACACACGGTCGGAATTTCTGACAACACGCTCCGATCGGACATTTTCCATCGGAAAATCCGACCGTGTGTACGGGGCATTATTGTTCTGTCATTTTTCTCAAACAACCCTAATCTCATTAAATGAATGCCATCTAACAAAATTATTTAGCATGTTAGTGTGTGATTCTACTAGTCAGCAAATGTGTATTGGTTAAAATACAGACACCACATGGTTAACAATATTACTTTTATTAGCCAGATGCTCTCTTGGCAGTGCTTGCTACATTAGCTATGCCACAAGTAACTGTACTTGTCCTTTAACATATTCTGTCGTTTCACATTACACGCCATACCCAGCTAACAGTAAGGTGCCAGTACAACAGACAATCCTTTCTAAGTATAACTGAGTAATATACTGACCATGCATTTTTTACTTCCAATATTTCCTTTCATGTGCTATTTTCAGAGGCGACAGTAAATACAAAATTGCACCCTGTATTTTTGGTAACTGTTATATACAATTTCATACAAGGCCAGAAAAACATATGCTTTATGTCTCTGCCAACATAAATCGACAATATTTTACAATAAATGATTGAAATTTGGCAGCGTTACTGAAAATGACCAAAATGACTAGCCGAAGAACAGGAATTATTGTTGAAATAGGGAAACCTAAAGTGAACTGTGTGCAGATAAATGTACAGAAATAGGCCAGAAATAGAGAGAAAGTCTGACATTGCTGCAGTTCTGTAAGGCAGTGTTTCTCAACTCCAGTCCTCAAGGCGCACCAACAGGTCATGTTTTCAGGATTTCCACTACTTTGCACAGGTGATTTGATCAGTTTCACTGCCTTAGTAATTACCACAGCAGTTTCATCTGAGGGAAATCCTGAAAACATGACCTGTTGGTGCGCCTTGAGGACTGGAGTTGAGAAACACTGCTGTAAGGAAGCTACAGGTATCAGGATGCTACTGAAGAACTACAAGTTGAAGCATCTCCACAGCTAAGCCAATGAGCAGAAATGACCAGATTATTAATAAGCAGCACTTTGTATTGCAGGCAGTGCCTGATTGTTGACAGTCTGAGTGTTTAGCACTATTCCATTGCCTGGGCTAAAGTCCCACCAGGCCCACTACCTTCTATGAAGTTCACCTCATTGTTACATGGGTTTCCTCTTCTAGGTGCTCCAGTTTTCTCCTGGGACCAAAAAAACATGCTGGTACTTTTACTGTCTTTCATCCATGTCAGCCCAGCATTGCATGTATGCATCTGTATGACCAGTCTAGTCACACTGGATAGCTGCAAAGAATGGTGTACATTTTTCAGTGTTCTCTGTGATGTGCTGCCAACTTTGCCAGCACTATGTAAATTAATAATTAATCAAATAAAAGCAGCAGCAATCCTGTACCAGGTCCACCAACCAAGTCCTCAAAGAAGTCCTGTCAACTTTTATGACTGTTATTCCTAATGCCTTGCCAGCTCTTATAGCAAACCTGTGCTTTGCCTCATTCAACCCACCTGATCTTTACGTTTAAATCAGCTAAATACTTTTCAGGTTAAATAAACCAAATTTTGTTTTCTTTAGAAGCAGCCACACTCTGAGTTGAAAAGCCTGTCTCCTGCCAGCTCGGAGTGGAGAAAGACACTTGGGGGCTGATTCAATAAAGGCAAAAGGCTAAGCTCTGGAGCAGAGTAAATGAGGTAAGGTTTCACTTTGCAAAGAGTACCCAATCAGGTGCAAGGAAAAAAAAAAAAAAACTGCATTTTTGCATGTATATGTTTGAATGATGAAAGTCAGCAGAGCTTCTGATCATTTACTAAGCTCTGGAGCAAATGCACTTTGGAAAGTGCTCAGTCTTTTCGCCTTTAGTAAATTAACCCCAAGCTCTCTGTGTGGAAGCAGTGGTTTCTCTGTACAGGTCCAACACACCCCCTACTAAGTCAAATCTATAGTTCTGCAATCATCACAGCCCATGCTCTTTGCTGGTAAGAGCATTCTAGTTTTGATTCAGCAAGGGGGTGTCGGACCTCTGCAGAGAGACCACAATAAAGCAAACCTGTTCTACATGAGCAAAGCACCGAGTCTAGCTATGACTCTGCAGGGGGTTTTGGGCCTCTGCTGAGAAGCCGCGTTAAACCTAACCTGATCTGCAGAGGCAAAGCACAGATTCACTTGAAGTTCTGTCAAGAACTCTTCTGGGAAGGCTGTCCACAAGGTTTAGGAGAAGGCCTGGCTCACAATCTCCGTTCTAATTCATCCCAAAGGTGTTCTATTGGGTTGAATTCAGGACTCTGTGCAGGCCAGTCAAGTTCCTCCACCCCAAATTCGCTCATCCACGTCTTTATGGACTTTGCTTTGTGCACTGGTGCACATCAGGTCCCGACCTCACAAATGCTCTTCTGGAAGAATGGTCAAACATTCCCATAGACACACTCCTAAACCTTGTGGACAGCCTTCCCAGCAGAGTTGAAGCTGTAATAGCTGCAAAGGGTGGGCCAACTCACTATTGAACCCTATGGACTAAGACTGGGATGCCATAAAAGATCATGTGCGTGTAAAGGCAGGTGTACCTATACTTTTGACAATAAAGTATATATACATATATGTGCATGTGTTTATTAATTATCAATTTACTTTATTCATAAAATCTAACTAAAAACCAAATAAAAATGTATCTATAAACTAATTATAGCACCATGAATGATTTTGATTGATATTGGGATGTAAAGTTTCTATATAGCGCCACAAGAAATCATGCTGCATATATGTAAATAATGATAATAGTAATAATATTATGGTTGAGTTCAGCTGACATACTGAAAGCTAGCGCTTGGATTCTATCTAAGCGTAGTGAACAAGATCATTTCCAAACCATTAGGTATAACAGTACAGTTATGATTGCAAACACGCCAACACTGAATCCAGTTTCTTCGATCACTTCAATGTCAGCCAACTTTCCAAAGACATACGCTTGCTGAGTAAGCATGTATGGTAAGGTAATCATTATGTAATTTCCACACGTACCACTGAAACTGAAGACCTGTGTTTCATAGTATTGCTATTCCATGCCGATAGTCTATAAACGTATCAGATGTTTTGGCAATGGCCCATTCCCATTGAGCTATTTTAAGCTTACAGTTCCCTTTCAGGCTGTTCCCTGCAGGGGTCTGCTATGCAATCGATGACCAGCCAGTGCTCTCACATTTGTCTATTTTGCCAAGTGATTGACCTCAGGACCGTGTGTATAATGTTTTTCAAGGCATACAGCTGGATTTAAACAACCGCTAAACCTAAACCTATGACCTATGTAAAAGATATAATGCTAGCATATACCGTATAAATTTCTCTATTTAACAGCATGACATTTTTTTTTGGAGGGGATAGGAGGGTGCCAATAGTTTGTTGCATGCAGATAACTACTATAACAACTACTATTTCAATTGATGGACACCTCCCATATGGAGGTTAAAAGGAGTTCATAATAGGAATGCATTTTAGCTATTTACTGAACCAGCAAAAGCAAAGATTTTTACATACTTTAGCCATCCTTTGAAGGTGACAGCACTCAGCTTAAGTTACAAAACAGTCCAGCATAATTCAGAGAGCTGTGGCATGAGAGGAGAGACCTGCATCCCAAAGCAGAGGGACGTGAGTAGTCCCAATAAATGCATAAAGGCCTTCCACCACTACAGGCCTCCCTTCTAAGGGAATGCTAAACGAATAAGACCCAACAGCCTACATGTTGATCTGGCCTGGTTCACCTACAGAGAAACCTGTAATCACTCTCCTTGTGGCGACTAACTCAGGCTTCCTAATACAGTATATCCATACCCAGGGGCAGGGCTGCCACTTAACTGCAGAAGACTCTACCATAGTTGGTTGAATTCAGGGTGGTACGTGAACCCAATGTTTAATATTTGAAATTTCATGATATTTACCTATATAAACTCTACTGTAAAACAATGAGCTTACTTTATAGATCCTTATAAACTTACTTTATGTATCTTTATTATATTGTATACTCAATAAACTTCTTTTGACAAGGAATTCAGGGTGGTGACGAGGAGTACTACAGGAAGCAGGTTGGAAGAATTGCAGAGTAGTGTGGCGAAAACAACCTATCCTTAAAAGACCAAATTTTAGGAAGAAGAAAACTGACCTGGCGCCACTCTTTATCAAAGGAGAATTGGTAGAGCAAGTCCCTGTTTTTAAATTTTTAGGTGTTTATATAACAGAAAACTTAACTTGGTCAGCAAACATGAGAGCTGTTAAATGTCAGCATCGTATGTATTTTCCGCTACTCCTTAGGAAACACTGTATAGGTAAAAACATCCTAGAGTACTTTTATGGATCCTCTATTGAGAGTGTGCTGACCCACTGTATTCTGGCCTGGTATTCTTACTGTACTTTAGCAGAAAAGTGTGCTCTTCAGAGAATCGTGGGGGTTAGGTTTGTGTGCGTTGTTACCGATGCATGCTTTTATTTATTCGTTTATTAATATTGTGAGTGTTTTATATGAAGGAATTTTTTTATTGTGAATGGTTGCAATGACAATAAAGTAATTATCTTATCTCCACCAACTTATGAGTCTTCCTTGTTTTCTGGCTACTAGCACATCTAATGGTCATAAAGAGAATAGCAATGAGCCACCTCTGTGCCCCGACCTATAGAGAAGTCTAATTGCACAATATAAATTGGGGCAACAGAAAGAGGATTTTACCAGTGTCCATGCTGATTTGTCTTTCCTTCTTTGATTCTGAATTGTTCCGGGATCAGGCGGTAAGAGTGAGTGCATTGGTTTATGTTCTTATCAAGGTAGGTTCAGATATGCAGCACCAAATGACTATATATAATACAGTGGTGTAGTGGTTAGCACTCTCGCCTAGCAGTAACAATGGGTTGTTGGTTCAAATCCCAACCATGATGCTACCTGCCTGGAGTTGGCATGTTCTGCCTGTGTGGGTTTCCTCCGGGTACTCTGGTTTCCCCCCACGCTCCAAAGACATGCTGGTAAGTTAATTGGCTTCTGTCCAAATTGGCCCTAGTATATAAATGTGAGTTTAGGGACCTTTGATTGTAAGCTCCTTGAGGGTAGGGACTGATATGTATATGTAAAGTGCTGTGTAAATTAGTGCTATATAAGTACCTTAAATAATATATATAGGGTTAGGTATTGATGTAAAAAATATACAGTGTATAGCTGGATTCTCATTGGTATTACTAACCTAGGATTGTTTAATGGAGGTTTTCTTTATTTGGAATTATCTATGTGCATTTTCAAATACTATCATACTCATCTCCAAGCCCTATACTCAATGGGAAAACTGATGTTAGCGATTGAAAGCAGATGGTTTGAGATGTAGGCAGTGTCCTAGTTTCTTCCTGATAAAGGGATGGTTATTACCTGGTTTTACGATGCACAGATAATTGTCAGGGAGCAGGACTGTTACTGGAGAGTTTTATTAACTTTCTCATTATCGGCCGCAAAAGCTGTGTGAACTTTGAAAAAAGTGTATTTATTTGTTCTATTCCCATATATTAACACAGCAATAAAAGTAACTATTGAGTAATTAAATAGAGAATGTGCCTTGAATTAAGCTCATACTTCCTCATATCCTGCAAACTTTGTTTAGGAAGTTTCAGAATATCATATGTTGGTTTGAAAGCAATTATTTTTCTATTTGTTTTCTCAGACTAACTAACAGAATAATCCTTCAGTCAATGGGAGGTTTATGCAGTTTGGAATGTTACCAGTGCCTTTGCCTTCTGTTGTTCTCTTATCCTAATGTTCAGAAATGTGTATCTTGAACATAATAGGGCACTGGCACTAAAAGCAAAGGAACAATCAAGTGTTTATCAATGAGTAGTGAAGACCATGCCCATATTTAAAGTGGTTGTAACCCCCCACGCCAAAGAACAAACATTAAATCCTCCAAGTTACATTTTTAAAATGATGGAATTGATGGGAAGGGAATTTTTTACTTTTCAATGGAAATTTCCCTTAACTTAGTGAATGTGGTGAGAATTCAGTTTGCCTGCATTTTAAAGCTTCTTGGCTGCTGTTCCTTGATGGTTTGGGGCACATTAAAGTGTCAGTTTACTTTTATAAAAAATAAAAAAAAAAGCCTATGCAGGCAAGGGGTAAAAAAAATAAAACTGTGAAGCTTTAAACAAAGTTGAACAATGCCCTTGCTAAAGGTGTAGGCCATCTATGTTCCTCCCAAGACTTGGCTGAAAAACTCCCAGAGATGGTACCCCCTGCCCTGATAGGATGTTGCTAAGACACTCCCAGCTGTTACTTTTCTTCTCCCCTATCAAAGGGGCAAGCTTTCATACCCCCACACATGCACGGTTCCCTGTCTCCTCTGTTGAATCATTGCTGAGCTAAAAGTTACTGTGATGGGGATAGAGAGCACATCCAAGGGAGTTTGAATCAGCTCCTGTGATGGTGGATGTGAGCAGTAACAGATGGGAGTGGCATAGCGATGTCCTAACAACAAAGCAGGATTGGAGGTGCCATCTCTGGGTGTATTTCTTCGGAAGATACATAAATGGCCTAAACTTAAAGCTAGAGCATTATTCAACTTTGGACACTAAGAGCTTGAACATGACTATCACACCTCCTAAACAACATGTAGCCATTGTTGGCCACAACTGATGAGTGAACTTTGAAAAAAGCTATTTATTTGTTCTGTTCCTCTAGAGCAGTATTGGCGAACCTTGGCGCCCCAGGTGTTTTGGAACTACAATTCCCATGATGCTCATGCATTCTGCAGTGCAGTTGAGCATCATGGGAAATGTAGTTCCAAAACATCTAGGGTGCCAAGGTTCGCCATCACTGCTCTAGATCATGGATCTCCACACTACAGCCTTCCAGCTGTTGTGGAACTACATGTCCCATGAGGCATTGTAAAACTCTGACATTCACAGACATGACTAGGCATGATGGGAATTGTACAGTACCTGACCGCGAGATTGTGTTTCCAGCGCAATACCATTGCGCTGGTTCTCGGCGACAGGGTGCTGTGCATGTCGCGCTGGCTCGCTGATTGGGAAAGGAAACCTTTTTTTCCCCGACAACCCTGGCCGTTGGTTGTCGGGGTCTGCGGGCGGAGGACTTATCGGAATCAGGGAGCCCCCTTTAATAAGAGGGCCCCCAGATCCCGGCCCCCCACCCTATGTGAATGAGTATGGGGTACATGGTAAAAAAAGTGTCAATAAAAAAACACACTACACAGGTTTTAAAAGTAATTTATTAGGCAGCTCCGGGGGTCTTCTTCCAACTTCGGGGTCTTCTCCCGGTGTTCGGCTTCTTCTCCCGGGCCCCTCCACTATCTTCTTGAAGGCTCTTTTGCTAGCAGGGGCCCAGTCTGCTGCCGCTGTCTTGTCGCCGCTGTCTTGTCGCCTCTTCTCTTCTTCTTGCCTCTTCTCTTCTTCTCTTCTCTTCTTCCGATGTTGACAAGACGCTCTCTCCTGCTGGAATGCTGTGTGCGAGCTGCCCATCCATTTATATAGGTGGTGACCCCGCCCCCTTGTGACGTCACAGTTCCAGCATGCGCAGGGACTCTGGGGTCACACCCCCTTATGACGCCAGAGTCCCTGCGCATGCTGGGACTGTGATATCACAAGGGGGCAGGGTCACTGCCTATATAAATGGCTGGGCAGCTTGCACACAGCATTCCAGCAGGAGAGAGCGTCGTGTCAACATCGAAAGAAGAGAAGAGAAGAGGCGACAAGACAGAGGCGACAAGAGAGCGGCAGCAGACCGGGCCCCCCACTAGCAAAAGAGCTGGAAGAGGGAAGAGGCCCTTGTCCTCATCAACATGGGGACAAGGTGCTTTGGGGTGGGGGGGCCCGCAGGGCGCCCCCCTCCCCCAAAGCACTTACCCCCCTATGTTAAGGGCATGCAGCTTGGTACGGTTCAGGGGGGGGGGCGCTCGCTCGTCCCCACCCCCTTTCCTGACCGGCCGGGCTGCGTGCTCGGATAAGGGTCTGGGATGGATTTTGGGGGGACCCCCACGCTGATTTTTTCGGCGTATGGGGTTCCCCTTACAATCCATACCAGACCTAAGGGCCTGGTATGCTCCTGGGGGGGAACCCACGCCGTTTTTTTCATTTAAAATTTGGCGCGGCATTCCCCCTCATGATTCATACCAGACAGCTGTCAGCACTGCCTGTCGCTCATCGCGAAAGGAAAAAAAGTTTTCCTTTCCCGATCAGCAAGCCATCAACGGGGCTTGCAGGTGTCAAATCTCGCTGATAAAAGCGGCGAGATTGACACAATATCGCGGCCACCTACTGTAGTTCCTGAACAACTGGAGGGCCATAATTTGGAGACCTCTGCTCTAGAGTAACACAAAAATAAAAGTGACTACTGAGTAATTAAATAGCGAATGTGTCTCGACTTAGGCCACATAAACCCTCTACACCTCCTTCAAAGTTACATTTTAAAGACTATATACCATGAGGCTGAACCTGAACATTCAACCTCCTAAAGAATACACGGTCTGATCATGATGCTATATAATTACCTAAAGATAGTTTGTTCCCTGTTCCACAACTACTGCTATTTCAAATATATTGCAGGTTTATTAATGGCTTTTCCTGTGAGTCAACTTCAAGCTTTGAATAAAGCTTTCTTTAAGAACATATTTTTCTCAATACATAATGCCGCCCTCAACCAACTTCAAAGAGCAATACAAAAACAATCCAATATGAAATAAAACATGTCATTTTAATTATTGTTACTATTTTGACAGTAAATAGGATATCATTATAAAAACCATAAAATATGCTTGGTGCCAGCAACGTGGGGTAGCTTTATCAAGATAACAAAGCCTGATTATCAACCCAGACGTGGGCCATGGTGGAATATTTTGAGGGAAACCGACAGTGAAAAATTAGTGGGTTTTTTTTTCCTTTACTTTAATGACTCAGCCATCTCATCACACTCAGATCAGTTCTTAAAGTCGATGCTGGGGTAGCTGTAAGCTGTGGTCTGGTTTCTACCGCATATATTTCAAAGTGCTCACCACACTAATCTTTTTAATGTCAAAGCAATTAAGATAAACAGCAAAATTACCTAAGAGAAAAAAATTATTTATTTTAGAACAGTTAACGTTAAGTTAACGTGGTGGTATTCAAATGTAAACATTTACATTTGATTACATTTATGATTTTGCCACTAGTTACTGTACTTGATTTTATTATTATTCATCACGCTAAATGCATTTCTGAATAATTCATTAATTTGCTGCTTTCAAGACTGCTTTTTTTTAATAAACCATAATGAAAGTAAAATAATCAAATACGCTTTGCTCTTACAGTTATATAACCCAAATGCATGATTAATCTACCTCCTCTTATTTCTGTAAATTCAATGGTTGTAATATTAAAGGGAAGTTATAATGGCTTGGGGTAAACTTTATTTTATATTTATTACGTTTTTAAACCCCCAACCCCCAATGTTCCTATGTAGTTTATTTTTTTCATTATGCATTTTTTTAATATAAAGTAAATAATATTAATATAAAATAAAATATAAGTTTTAGTGTTTAACAAATAAAACATTACAAACAAATGTCAACGCATCCATCATCATTACATCATCATTACAAGAAAATATGTGGTGTACAGAGCAAACTCCCAACAATACATTGCAAAATACTTATCAAAAATATAGCTCATAGGATAACAGGTTCGGCATCTGTATAGGCAAGTCAGCTGACCCTAATCATCCACGTCAAATTCAAGAGGACCCTACTGATACCTCAACACAATATCACAATATCACATATCAGCAATATAACAGGTGATGAGAACCGCCAAATAATAAAAATAGAAAAAGAAAAAAAAAAAAAACAACAGGAAGAGAAAAGTACCAGAATAAATGAAAACCATAAAGTAATTGTATAAATGGATACCAGATGCAGGGCACGGGAATTTTTCATTATGCATTTCACATTATGCATATCTTAAATCATGAAGTCTTTGGTCTGGCCATGTGGTGTTCTGCAGAATTCTACTGTAAGCTCAGAGTGGCTTTATGACACACACTCAGGGGCGTATTCTTGACGCCTTGGGGTCACAGGAAGTGGGTTGGATGATCAGGGCCGTCTTTAATATTGACCCCAGGCAAAACTTTTCTTAGGGGCCCCCCCAATGCAGTTTTGCTCTTTTTGCTCTGAGACATACAATAAATGAATAATAAGCAGCTAGACTCAAAATCAGTTTACTGAATCAGAACAGGCAGCTACTGCGTTTGGTTGCCAGAGGTTACAGTGTATCATTACCGCTCACTGACTGGTTGCTAGAGGTTACAGCACACATTACAGCTCACTGATTAGTTGCTGGAGGTTACAGCACATTATTTCTGCTTGTTGATTGGTTGCTAGAGATTACTGGGGATATTACCTCAGGGGAGCATGATATACATATCAATGCGCTGGCTGCTGTTATTTAAATATGAATGCTGCCGCTTTTTACATATGAATGCTGGTAATTTACATGTAAACACAGGGTCTGCAGGTGAGTCATCTGAACACAACAATAAGGCAGAGCTGGGCAGCATTAGTAGCAGCACTTCACACTGAGATATTGGGACACAGCACAGGACTAAAACCTTAAGGAACGAGGGAATTTAAACCAGGATAGTTGGCAAGGATGAGGCAGCTGCTTTGGGCCCCACAACAATGACAGGGCCCAGGGCAGCTGCCCCTTTTGCCCTGCCTTAAAAACGGCCCTGTGGATGATAACAATGGACAATGCTAGTGGTATTTTATGTATCTATATATATATCGATATATATATATAGATATTATATATATATATATATATATATATATATATATATATATATATATATATATATATATATATATATATATATATATATTAATATATACAGTATCTCACAAAAGTGAGAACACCCCTCACATTTTTGTAAATATTTTAATATTTTATTATATCTTTTCATGTGACACTTTGCTACAATATAATGTAGTGAGTGTACAGCTTGTATAACGGTGTAAATTTGCTGACCCCTCAAAATAACTCAACACACAGCCATTAATGTCTAAAGCTCTGGCAACAAACGTGAGTACACCCCTAAGTGAAAATGTCGCAATTGGGCCCAATTAGCCATCCCCCCCCCCCCCGGTGTCATGTGACTCGTTAGTGTTACAAGGTCTCAGGTGTGAATGGGGAGCAGGTGTGTTAAATTTGGTGTTATTGCTCTCACTCTCTCATACTGGTCACTGGAAGTTCAACATGGCACCCCATGACAAAGAACTCTCTGAGGATATGAAAAAAAGAATTGTTGCTCTACTTCCTGTCTACATGCACTTCAACAATGGCACCATGGCATCACTCAGGATGGGTTTCCTGACGGTGGCTGCAGTGGACCATGGCTGCGTGAAGTCAGCTAAAATAGCAATTTATAGTGGTTGATTTACTAAAACTGAAGAGTGCAAAATTTGGTGCAGCTGTGCATGGTAGCCAATCAGCTTCTAACTTCATCTTGTTCAATTAAGCTTTGACAAAAAATACCTGGAAGATGATTGGCTTCCTTTGCATCGCTGCACCAAATTTTGCACACTTCAGTTTTAGTAAATCAGCCCCATAGTCTCCATTGGAAGCCAGAATGTAAATTCACAGTTGGGGAACAAGGACAGATTGTTGCAACTCTATAACACTCTTTAATGAATACAAGGCGTTCTCTGATTGGACGACGCAGAGAGGAATGGTGGATAACATCACAATCTCTGCCTCATCCAATCAGAGGATGCCTTGTATTCTTTGAAAAAAAACCAAGGCACTCACTGGATGGTGGACATCCCAGGTGAGTGTAACCAAGCTGGACCAATGTAAGATTAAAAAAAAAAAAAGCTTCAAGCTGTAAATCTACTTTAAAGTAAACACTCCAATAATAGCTTAATATATGCTCGCCATTAACATACACAATGCTTTTACTGCAAAGGACATTTTTAAAAACCAGAAACTTCCTTTGGAGCTATTTGAGATTTTCAAACAGAGGTCTGCTGTTCTGGTCAACCTTTAGTAAATGATATCATTAATGTGCTTATATTTTACTTTAGGGAGCACATTATACCATATATTACCATTATTTTATTTTCATTGTTCATGTTATTGTTTATATAAAGCCTGCTTTAGCATACAAAGATAATGCTATAATTATTTAGTCAAACAACTTACAATTAAGACAATTCTCTTAAATGTAGAACAATTAAATACAACACCAATGGGCTCATTAATCATGAATCATGGGGTGATTACTAGTACATCTGAGTAAATAGCTAAAATCCTGAAAGAATTAAGATAATTCTCCCAAATTAGCAGTGATTGTAAATCACATTAGAGGTGCAGATACTGTAATGGCAGGTTCCATTCAATTTTGGACATGCTGTTAATCATTCTTATAGAGAAAACAACATGTATATTATGCTCATGCAGTTGATGTGATAGATGTTGGGGCTACTTACATTGATACACTGAATCAGAGTTGACCTTTACTATAAAGCCATTGAATGGTTGGTGAGTGTTTGTAATTTTCTCTACCCTCACATTAGTATAGACTTTTACCACTATCATAAATAAAGGTCCTTTAATACAATATGAAGACAGTACTTTGGATATACTGTAACAATTTTTTGCCGGAGGGTTGAGCCTACCATTATAGGAGCTTTCAGTTAGAGGCCAGTTTAATTCTTGAAACTGATGGAGCTGATTGACTGATCCACAGAACTTGTTAATCTCTGTTTCTTTTTTAATTAAAAATCCCCCCTCCCCCCACATAGATTGGAATCAACCTCTTGTGCTCTACAAATACTAGATAATGTTATCCCTTACCACTTCATTCATAGAAATAAGGTATCAACAGTTTATAATAATCCTTTATACAAATGAGGATCATAAACCTTTGGCCTGGGAGGGATCAAGCACAACCAAGTGGTCCTGTCATGTTAGGAACAGATTTGTGGGCTAAAGAAAGAGTCCTGCACAGAGTGTGCCAAGGTACTGCACTGATTGGTGGGTATGGTGAAAGTTGGGTGTTCCTAAAGAACTTGATTTAATCTAGGACATCTTTTTACATTTTCCAACATCAGATTCCTTTGTGGTTCTTAGTTGCTCTCATGACTTCTTAGAGCTGCGCAGGAAGTAAGTGCTGGAAGCCTTCCCCCTGTCCAACCTTGAGATAGCTATATAACATCTACCATGTATCACTGGCTGCAGGTCCCATTCTGATCACTGTCTGGTGAAGCATCTACATTCAATGGTCACCCGCCCTTCATATTGTATTACTGACCCAGGGGGCAAACGCCTCCTATGCTTAATCCTCTCAATCCTCAAACGCCTCTCCAGCTTAATCATCCCTTTGGAAAATTACAACAATTAGAAGGTCCAAAGGCCATTTCACCTGCAATAACACACTTTGCCAAGGATGGTATCCATTGGGTGAGTGACAAGGCTGTTTTCCATGGAGTGCCATTGCTAAATAGTTTATGATGTAATGTTTGACATGTTGCATATCTCCAGTTCTAGTCTGGAGAATAACCAGAATACCATATCATGGTTCATTTTGCCCAGGTCTTGCTCTTATACAGTTCAGCTCTTTAAGGTCTGCATAGACATCATGACTATGACTACACATAATTATTAAAAGTAGTTAACCTCCCTAGCGGTATTCCCGAGTCTGGCTCGGGGTGGATTTTCAGTACCAAAAGCGGTAACCCCGAGCCAGATCCATGTAGAGGTTACTTACCTTGTCCCCTGGATCCTGCGATGTCTCCTCGCTGTGATCTGCGAGCCGCCGTGTCTCGCTCGATTCACAGTGCCAAGCTCCGTTCCCTGCGAGCGTTGATACAGTATACTGTAATCTTACAGAATACAGTACTGTATCAAATAATCACACATCCCCTTTGTCCCTAGTGGTCTGTCCAGTGTCCTGCATGCAGTTTTATATTATAAATACTGTTCTTTCTGCCAGGAAACTGGAGATTGTCCATAGCAGCCAAAAAATGTTCGTTTACGTCAAAAGTGCTTTTAGACCAGCTAGAAAACAGCGATAATAAATTAGAATCACTTGCAGAATTAAGCGATAGTGATTCGTAGGGAAATTCATTATCAAACACTAAAAGTAATGACAGCGACAATTCTGCAACTGAGCAAATTTCAGTGTTTTTGATTTGATTACATTATTAAATAATTTTTATTATTATTATATTATTATTTGTTATAATTATTTATAGTTATTTATTATATTATAATTTTTTATTTCATTTTTCAAACTTTATCATACCCGGGATGTCTACTAGACTCTTGTTTGGACAGATTTAAGTGAGTTATTCCTAAGAATTACAGGCCTACAATATAAAACGCCAAATTTCCGTGCAAAATAATTGTACCGCTTTCAGCATCAAAAATCTGAAATAATAATACCGCCAGGGAGGTTAACTAAATTTAGGTCTATTCATTATCAAAGCAGACTTAAAGTCTAAAAACAAAGTTGCATTCTTTTTTCCAAGCAGCTCTTATGACAGTTAGTCAGGAGTGGGCGTATATGCTTTTTAATTGAATACTGAACCAATGTAGCCAACAACATAATAGCCATTTACTTATGCAGTCAACTCATGTTATTGTTCCTCAGGATGCTAAAAAAAGCTCTGCATGGAATATTGGCACTAATTTACTTGAAGCTGTAGCCCATGCTGGAACCTTATAATGTATGCAATGAGTCCACATTTAGAGATGATGATTGTCCAGACTAAGGGGCTAAAGAGTCACTAAAGCTTTTGAATTCAGCACAGACACTGCTGAACCTAAGAAAAGAAATTTACAATGTTTTATTCTAGCATAAGATTTTAATGACAACCACAACTTTGAACATAATAAAGCTACTCATGTTTCTGGAATGGCTGGCATGAAAACTAATCCCCATGCCCATGTCTGCTGAATCTGGTCCTATGGCCTGGAGACAGCTCCGGTATCCTGGAAGCATCCTTTAGACAGCAACAATACAGTGCACACTAGGTGACATCATAGCCATCATTGCATTTATATTGATTAAATAATAAAACTGTTTAGTCAACCAGTCAACATGCATTTATGTAGATATAGTCATCATGCATCTAAGTTTCTGTAGTGTATTCTAAGCAGTAAGAGTTGAGCTTGCAGTGGGAGTTATCTTAACTTATAGATATTTCAGTAATATGAAAATTAGGTTAGACTGACTTGTGTACTGACAGTTCCAATTAAGGAAAAATTCCAGCACTGTTAATGATAATCTGGTTACCGTGTACAAGTAATCACTTTATTAATCATAATAATGCCCACTGCCCACCTTATCAATTAAGTTTAATTTTTTTTACCAGAAATAACTTTTACATTGTCACTAACCCATTTCTGTAAGATAAGCACATAAGTATTCCATGTAACAATGAGGATGTGTAGCAGAAGTAAATTAAACAATTATAACTTATATGACATACAATGGCATGTGACATTGGTTCCTGGGCAGTAATAATGGAATTTTTAATCTCTCCCAATTTGCATCAAAATACAGAAGAAATGACTTGGCATCTTTCTCACCAAGTTCATTCTAAAGTAAATGGATTAGTGGTGTAAGCTCATTGAATGTTGTGCCAGTGGGGTTCCAGAGTCAGCGGGTAACAAAGCTGAAAGTCCATGTCAGAAATGTTTTTGTTTATCCATTTTTAATGATTTAATATCCACGCCTGGTAATTAAAATGTTTGGTCACATACTGCCTCACTTTGACTTAGAAAAAAACACTTTTGCACAGGACAACTCTATTAGAGGAATTAGGAGTTAACAGTTTGCTTCACTTAATAGACTTTTGGCTCTAACATACAGAAAGGAGGCAAAGCAGAATGAGTTGGAAGGTGGCAATTACAGTACATGTATAGCCAAAACTTTTTTTCGGGTAGAGTAGAAAGGATTTGGATCCAAACTTTTTTTTCAATAGAGCAGGAAGGGTTAGAATATTTTTCCTCCAGGACAGGAAGTGAAGTGAAATTCCCCCAGTAGTACACAGATTGTAAAATATAAATTGTCAGGGGTTTAAATCTTCCCTACTCTAGACAAACCAAACAAATCCTAATAAATAAAAAAAGTTTTGGCTTTACATACACAGTAATAAAACGTTACATTTTGTAACTTACAATCAATGATAAAGACTAAATAATCACCACTATATAGCATTTTAAAAATCTTAGAAACCATTTTCCAGGCATATACTGTACATTAGGGCTCAAATACATGAACTTTGAATATATATTTTTTTCATTTGTTGATCTTTATGGGTAATTTATTGTTTATTTCATATCTGTCTCAGCACTGTGTTCTATCAGTAATCCTCGAATCATCTTCAGAAACTTGGCATCATACTGACTTCAACTTCTTCTCTCTGTTTTTATGTATATGAGGCAAGAGACCTGTCATATTGTAACATTCCTCCTCCAAACCCACAGCTGTTCTGTACTACATTCCCCTGGTGTGTCCAGAAAAACTGTATCTGAATTAATTTGTGTACGTCTGTCTGTAGTACTCAGACTGTTGGCCACTGTTTCAGAATGAGTAGAAGTCTTTCTGCTATTTATATCATAAAAATACTTAAGCATAAAAAAACGATCACAGATCCATAGCTCTGCTCAAAACCTGCGTCTCCTGCACATGGACAACCTGGGACATCACAGTCCATATCCACTCTTCATTGAAAATAGGAAAAAATATCACCCGCATTCCAATTACGGTAGCTCGTCTTGCAGTATTTTTAATTATCAGTGAATTTACTGCATACAGTGATGTCTCCAACCCAAAACTGACCTTTCTTGACGTGTTTCACCACTCTTATGCCACGTACACACGATCGGATTTTCGGACAACAAATGTTGGATGTGAGCTTCTTGGCGGAAAGTCCGACCATGTGTATGCTCCATTGAACATTTGTTGGCGGACTTTCCTAGCAGGTTCTCAAATTTTCCGCCAACAAATTTTTAAATCGTGTGTACACAAGTCCGTCGCACAAAAGTCCACTCATGCTCGGAATCAATGCTCACCAAACACAACATTAGCAGAAGGAGCCCAAAGGGTGGTGCGTGACTATTGAACTTCCTTTTTATTGGCTCGCCGTATGTCTTGTACATCACTATGTTTGTAATTGTTGGCCAACATTTGTGTGACCGTGTGTATGCAAGACAAGTTGGAGCCAACACCCTTCTAACAAAATTCCACGGTTTTGTTGTCGGAAAGTCCGATCGTGTGTACGGGGCATTGGAGTGTGACTGATATTTTTTCTTATTTTCAATATAAAAACAATCTTTTGTCAAAAATTGATTTAGGCTGTTAGAATACTTTCTGTCAAGTAACAGTTTGCACTAAAACCTGATTAGCAGTTCTGACATTACTTTGAAAAGGCCGAGGGCTCTGCTTGTTAGTTAGTGTCTGACCAGCTGAAATCATTCTTAACACAAATAATGGATGGGCACAGTGCATGCAAGGTGAAAGCTTGGTTCCTTTTTTTTTTTTTAGGGAAATGGAACAATTTGGTGATAGGTTGTGCCCTAAATGGCTCAAATGCAACCCTGGGTCATCACTCTGGGAAGGGACGAATTGTTTTTTGGCCATCATTGTGTTGTCCTCATTAATGGTGGCTGTAGATTGCACAGGACAGTCTGTTAATCTAACAGTTTGCAGCCTGTGTAAAGATCTAATGTCTATGATCTTCCCCCCACAAGATTCAACTGGGTATTGCAAGTGGACAAAGTGACTTAACAGGTTAAAAACTCTGTTTAATTGCTTTTCCTATCATGACATAATCCAGCCCTGGAAATACTGTATATGCATTCTCCTCCCAGGCCCCTTTGCTGCATAAATCGGTAAGGCTTGTGCAACCAGAATGTTCCTTTTTGATGAAAATGCTGGGCAAAAAGATGTAGTGAGACAAATCACACACACACGTACAGTTGTTGGCTGATATCTATGGCCAGTTTTAGACTTAGATTAGGAAAAAACAGTACCGTAAGTAGATATAACTGTGCAGCACTGCTAAGGGAGGCAGGCATGCCTGTGTAATAAGCAAATATGTGTACATATATAATTATAAATATACATCAAGAAAACTTATTAGACACTGTAATACAGTAATGCTCAACTTACTTAATAGAAGAGGCCTAAAATGCATCACCTAACATCACTGAACATGCAGTATATGGAATGCTACAGGAAACTGTTAAGATTAATGGACATATTACAGTAGATGGTCAGAGACTGCTGACCTGCTACCAGAGTCACTAGAGATTCAGGACATGTTACTTGAGACTTCGGGGTTTATTTACTAAAGGCAAATAGATTGTGCACTTTGCAAATGCAGTTGCTCCAGAGCTTAGTAAATGAGGTAAAGCTTCACTTTGCAAAGAATACCCGATCAAATGCAACGAAAATTAAAAAAACAGCATTTTTGCTTGCACATGATTGGATGATGGAAGTCTGCAGAGTTTCTGCTCATTTACTAAGCTCTGGAGCAACTGCTCTTTGCAAAGTGCACAGTCTTTTTCCCTTAGATCAACCCCTTAGAGACAACGGCATGACAAATGAGTCAACATTTGTGTTCTCTACAGGATCCCTAAAAATGACTGGCATTTAATTTTTCTCTTAGGAAAGGTCAGAGGAAAAAAATGCATAAAAGAAAAGGCACTGGCCATCGCAAAAAATGAGAAAGTAAGTAAAGAAATAAAACAAAACTTTCCTCCAAGCAGAAGCCAGTCCTATACTGGCTCCAAGAAAGTTCCTAGGTAGGAAAAAACTGACCACTGGCTCCTAGGGCATGAGGGTCACTTATTAACTTACCCCCTATCTCTCCACTCCTCAACTCACCCCCTTAATCTCCTCACATATCACAAACTTACCGAGTGACGTATCAGTATGGATGTCACACCACTTCCTCAAACTTAATCTTTATAAAACTAAGCTTGTAATATTTCCTCCCCCTGATCCTCTCCCCATGACTTTAACATTAAGATCAACGGCAAAACCATTGGTCCCTCCACACACGCCAGGGTGCTGGGTCTAATCCTAGACTTTGACCTCTCCTTCAGCCCCCACATCCAAACACTGGCTAAATCCTGCCGCATTAACCTCCGCAACATTTCCAGAATTTGCCTCTTCCTGACCAACGACACCAAAAAAAAAAAAATTAATTCCTTGGTTATTTCCCGCCTTGACTACTGCAACTCTCTCCTCACTGGCCTACATTTATACAGGCTATCCCCACTTCAGTCTTCTATGAATGCTGCTGCTAGATGATGCCCCTCTCTGCCAATCCCTTCGCTGGCTTCCCCTATTCCACCATATAGACTTCAAAATACTTACCACAACATACAAGGCCATCCACAACTTTACCCCCAGCTTCATCAACAACCTCATCTGCAGATATTACTCAAATCGTCCTCTCTGCTTCTCCAAAGACCTCCTGCTCTCTAGTTCCCTTGTTACCTCCTCCCATGCTTGCCTCCAGGACTTCTCCAGAGCCTCTGCCATCCTCTGGAACTTCTTGCTCCAATATGTCTGGGCAGACCCTACCCTGTCCGCCTTTAGGTGATCCTTGAAAACTCACTTATTCAGGGAAGCTTATCAAACCTCCACCTAAGAACTATACCTGAGCCACCTCCATCAGATCATCCCCCACAGCTATTACCTTTTATACCACCTCCCCTTCCTTTAGATCATAAGCTCCATGAGCAGGGCCCTCCTGCCCTCCCGCCCATGTATTGAACTGTATTTGTAATTGTACTGTCCCCCCTCTACATTGTAAAGCACTGCGCAAACTGTTGCCGCTATATAAATCCTGAATAATAATAAGCACCAAAGGGCCGCTGGTAGAATATTTAGCATCCACCACTTCCGGGTTTGTTGAATGCCCATGTCTCCCCACTACATGCTTTGGCTTCTGCCCTCCTTTCAGCTGTGATGTTACTAATGTGCCCCTACAGCTTTAAAAGGACACACTTGTGGCAGTAGCGACGGGGGAAGGAGGGAGTGACAGCAGAAGTATAGATTGGCTGCAATGGAGGCAGTAATGGTAAGTGTAGTTCCCCAGTTTGGCTTATATTTAGCTGTGAGAGTAGATCTAAGGACCAGGGATGAGCCGAACACCCCCCTGTTCGGTTTGCACCAGAACATGCGAAAAGGCAAAAAATTTGTTTGAACACGCGAACACCGTTAAAGTCTATGGGACTCGAACATGAATAATCAAAAGTGATAATTTTAAAGGCTTATATGCAAGTTATTGTCATAAAAAGTGTTTGGGGACTTGGGTCCTGCCCCAGGGGACATGTATCAATGCAAAAAAAAGTTTTAAAAACTGCCATTTTTTCGGGAGCAGTGATTTTAATGATGCTTAAAGTGAAACAATAAAAGTGTAATATTCCTTTAAATTTTGTACCTGGGGGGTGTCTATAGTATGCCTGTAAAGGGGCGCATGTTTCCCGTGTTTAGAACAGTCTGACAGCAAAATGACATTGATACCAGAGCATGCAACCTGGCAGGCCGCAGGAAAAGAGGGGGGGACAAGAGAGCGGCCCTCCCCCTCCTGAACTTTACCAGGCCACATGCCCTCAACATTGGGAGGGTGCTTTGGGGTAGCGCCCCCCCAAAGCACCTTGTCCCCATGTTGATTGGGACAAGGGCCTCATCCCCACAACCCTTGGCTGGTGGTTGTGGGGGTCTGCGGGCGGGGGGCTTATCGGAATCTGGAAGCCCCCTTTAACAAATGGGACCCCGCCCCCTCTGACATCACGGGGAAAGCCACAGGGAAGTCCCAGTCAAGTCAGAGGGGGGCGGGGTCACCGGGTGGCCCTGCCCTCCGTTATTTAAGAAGTGTCAGAAGAAGAGAAGCGTCACACAGTGGGAGCCTCCCATGGATGCAGAGCGGCCCAAGAACGAAGCGGGGAAGGAGATGCAACGGAGGAAGATGCCGGATGAGAACACCAGAGCTAGAAGCAGAGGATCGGAGGAAGAACCAGAGGAAGAAGGAGATGGAGGATGAAACCGAAGGAAGAAGGAAGGAAGAAGACCCGAAGAAGATGGAAAGAAGAAGACTTTAAATAAAGGAATTGTCAAAAACTGTCTCTTGTCATTTTAACATTCTTGACACTTTTTTGTGTAAAGTGGTAGGGGTACTTTCGTACCCAATTACCATTTCACACGGGGGGCGGGATCTGGGGGTCCCCTTGTTAAAGGGGACTTCCAGATTCCGATAAGCCCCCCGCCCGCAGACCCCCACAACCACCGGCCAAGGGTTGTGGGGATGAGGCCCTTGTCCCCATCAACATGGGGACAAGGTGCTTTGGGGGGGCAGCTACCCCAAAGCACCCTCCCAATGTTGAGGGCATGTGGCCTGGTACGGTTTAGGATGGGGGGGCTCTCTCATTCCCCCCTCTTTTCCTGCGGCCTGCCAGGTTGCGTGCTTGGATAAGGGTCTGGTATGGATTTTTGGGGGACCCCCAAGCCATTTTTTTTAATCTTGGTTCGGGGTTCCCCTGTGGGGAAATCCCATGCCGTTTTTATCAATGAACCTTTATGTGTATTGTCGGACCGACAATTCATTAATAGCCGCAAGTAGTTTTAAATGACTTTTTTTCCTTTGAAATGTCATTTTGCTGTGAGACTGTTCTAAACATGGGAAACATGCGCCCCTTTACAGGCATACTATAGACACCCCCCAGGGACGAAATTTAAAGGAATATTACACTTTTATTGTTTCACTGTAAGCATTATTAAAATCACTGCTCCCAAAAAAACGGCAGTTTTTAAAACTTTTTTTTGCATTGCTACATGTTCCCTGGGGCAGGACCCAGGTCCCCAAACACTTTTTATGACAATACCATGCATATAAGCCTTTAAAACTAGTATTTTTAATTTTTCCCATTTTTTAAAGGGACTTTTAAAGGGTGTTCCGCGGCTTTTAAATTTGCCGCGAACACCCCAAATTGTTCGTTGTTCGGTGAACTGGCGAACAGCCGATGTTCGAGTCGAACATGAGTTTGACTCGAACTCGAAGCTCATCCCTACTAAGGACCACTAAGGACCAGTGAGGAGGTAGTGTAGTATCCTAAGTAGATACTAGAGTCTAGAAGAGTAGTAGTAGGATGTGACCATAGATAGTCAAGTACTGGCAGTCCCATCCATGCCAGTGTGGGGCATCTTGGGAAGTAGATAAATAGTTCTGCTGGGAATCTGTCCGGTCATCATCATGGGAAGTGTCTGAAGGACCAAGCCACCCAAGCCACAGCAAGAATGTAGGCTTTGACGTTCTATCTTTTGTACTTTCCCCTTAGGGGGAAAGCAACGGAGGAATGGTGATGGACTTTTATGACTACTCACAAACATCCCTAAAAGGTTCAGGCTCCTTGACTAGGTTCTCCTTTTGCTTTTGCTCTCTTTTGTTTGCAACCTTAGTGTTTACATATGTAATTATCAACTGGGTTTAGTAAACAGTAAAAAGGCTTTCATTGTTTCGATGTCCTCTGGAAGTGGACCGTGCTGAGTGAGGCTGCAGGTAGGTGCAGTTTATCCTCCATGCCGTGGATGGCGCTATGTTGCTGTGCCACTAGGCAGATGGAGCAGAGGCCGAGAGGAATATTGTTCCAGGGGAAGAAGTTGACATATTGGACACTGTAACACTAAATCACCCTCGGTGGCCTTCTTTATTGAGGCCACTGTTGATAAATATCAGTGCCCTGCTTTTATTGGCATGCATTCTGCAAGTGGTCAGGATAGGGACAGGTACCCCACTTGTTTTGAAGAGAAACATAGCGTGAGGAAAAGGTTCCTGCATGAGGAGAGACAAATGATCACCGGTCACTTTGATTTAAGGCACCATGGTCACTGCACCATTACACGTTTTTTTTGCACCTGCCTCCTGGGCCGGGCCTTTTGGCTAGGAGTGGAGGAACTTTTTATTCCTGGCCGGAGGGCCTGGCCATTGTATTGCACAATGACCACCTTTTCACTCTTCCCTACTTCCTTCTCCCCCACATTCTATTAATTTATTCCATTTGTGTGTCACTTTTTGTGTTTTTGTGTTGTACACGTTTTGCACTGTGTGATGAGTAGGGTCCTCGGGCCTGCCCTGAAAGTCTTGGGAGGGGGCGGACATGGCCTTTTGGCTTGGTTCACCCTCTCTCATGAGGTCTCTCTTCGGGGGAGCCCCACTGAGTACTTGGGGGGGTCTGTTTCGGCAGTCCCTTCAGAGAAAGGGGTCCGTCTGGTTTCAGCCAGATGGACCAAGTGTAAGTACCCTTGTCCCCGTCAGGAGCCTAACACCCCGGGGATTCAGGGCCCTTTAAGGTCCTCTGATTTTAGAGGGCCTGTGTAACCACTTTTTTTGTGTTTCACTCTTTATGTGTGTGCACATTTTTTTGGCACCGGGTGAAATTTTTAAGTGTGTTTCAAGCACCATGGGCTTTCAAAAAAAAAAAAAAATCCCTCCTGCACAGCCTGTCACTGGGAAGCGCAGTGTGCTTCTGCTTCCCCTCCCCCAGCTCTTATGCAGCTGAGAACAGAGGGAATGTAATCACTTATAAAAAATGGAAAAAAAGGTATTTATGTTTTTTTTATATCTACACAAAAATGTTTTCCTTTCAATTGCTATTTTAAACTGAATGGGTTGTAGACATGTGCACTGCCAGGAAAATTTGGTAGTTTTCGTTTCATTCATTTTTTCCTTTTTTCAGGTCATTTGTTATGATCGCAATTCGTAAATTCATAAATTTGAAAATTCGAAAATCCAAAAATAAGAAAGAAAATCCAAAAATTTGAAAGAATAACTAACTAACTAATAATAAAAACTATTTAATTATAGGTATTGGAATTTCCTTTCAAATTTGGCTGCTAGTGAACGTAACAAATACGAATTTATCCAAAGTGTTGAATTATCCGAATGAACGAATGCCGCATCTAAACAAATGGAATGGAACTAATTAATAATAAATAATAATAATAATAATAATAAAAAGTTTTTACTATTACTCTCATTATTTCGGATAATTTGTAAATTCGGATAAATTCGTATTCGTTACGTTCACTAACAGCCAAATTTGAAAGGAAATTCTAATACCAATAATTTAATAGTTAGTTATTATTAGTTAGTTATTATTTCAAATTTTAGTTTTTGCGGGTTTTCGAAATCTCGAATTTAAAATTTTGAATTTCCGAATTTATGAATTTTCGAAATTACGAATATTTGGAAAAATTTGTTAAACGGGTTTTCGTTAATTCATAATGTTTAGATGTGTTTAGATGCATTTACATGTGTTCAGCATTTTTTCTGCCCTTCAGCTACTCTCCTGAATGTGCTATTGATGTTTTTTTTTTGTTTTTTGTTTTTTAGCATGTAAATGTTTTTCTAATGTGTCTATAAACGAGTACGTATATATGGACACATAGGCCAACATAGAAGTGATTTTACAAGCTGAAAAAAAAGGCTGATTGCCTGTAAAAGTGGAATTTCTTTAAGCCCAGTGTGCATGAGGCCTTAAAGTTATGATCTAACAAAAATAGGCAGTAAGATAAAACCAAGATAAGCCATCTAATGCAATTATCCAACACATGTAAATTTACTTATTTACTGATGCCAAACAAAACAATACAGCACAATAAAGACAAACATAACCAAATTGCTGTAAGATATAACTGGAAGGTTTGAGTCTGACATGCATGGTCTTTGTCTACGGTTGTCTTCTTCTAGTAGTATCTTTATTTTTTAGATGAAAAACAGAAATCATTAAAAATGTATTATGGACATAAAAAAAGAAAAGAAACATACATTTCAGCTGGAAGCAACATGAAAACCCTGACCTGTACGTTGAACACTAGGGATGAGCCGAACACCCCCCGGTTCGGTTTGCATCCAGAACATGCAAACAGGCAAAAAATTTATTCGAACACGCGAACACTGTTAAAATCTATGGGACACGAACATGAATAATCAAAAGTACTAATTTTAAAGGCTTATATGCAAGTTATTGTCATAAAAAGTGTTTAGGGACCTGGGTCCTGCCCCAGGGGACATGTATCAGTGCAAAAAAAAGTTTTAAAAACAGCCGTTTTTTCGGGAGCAGTGATTTTAATAAAGCTTAACGTGAAACAATAAAAGTGAAATATTCCTTTAAATTTCGTACCTGGGGGGTGTCTATAGTATGCCTGTAAAGTGTCACTTTTTTTTTAGAACAGTCTGACAGCAAAATGTCATTTCTAAAGGAAAAAAGTAATTTAAAACTACTCGCGGCTATAATGAATACACATAAAAGTTCATTGATAAAAACGGCATGGAATTTCCCCACAGGGGAACCCAGAACCAAAATTTAAAAAAAAATGCGTGGGGGTCCCCCTAAATTCCATACCATGCCCTTCAGGTCTGGTATGGATATTAAGGGGAACCCCGTGCCAAAATTTAAAAAAAATGACGTGGGGGTCCCCCTAAATTCCATACCAGGCCCTTCAGGTCTGGTATGGATATTAAGGGGAACCCCGCGCCAATTTTTTTTTTTTAAATGGCGTGGGGGTCCCCCTCAAAATCCATACCAGACCCTGCAGGTCTGGTATGGATTTTAAGGGGAACCCCGCACCACAATTAAAAAAAACATGGTGTGGGCCCCCCCAAAAATCCATACCAGACCGTTATCCGAGCATGCAACCTGGCAGGCCGCAGGAAAAGAGGGGGGACGAGAGAGTGCCCCCCCGAACCGTACCAGGCCACATGCCCTCAACATTGGGAGGGTGCTTTGGGGTAGCCCCCCAAAGCACCTTGTCCCTATGTTGATGGGGAGAAGGGCCTCATCCCCACAACCCTTGCCCAGTGGTTGTGGAGGTCTGCGGGCGGGGGGCTTATCGGAATCTGAAAGCCCCCTTTAACAAGGGGACCCCCAGATCCTGGCTCCCCCTGTGTGAATTGGTAATGGGGTACAAATGTACCCCTACCATTTTAGAAAAAAAGTGTCAAAAAGTTTAAAAAACACAAGAGACGGTTTTTGACAAGTCCTTTATTAATTTGTTAAAGGGGGCTTCCAGATTCCGATCAGCCCCCCGCCCACAGACTCCCACAACCACCGGGCAAGGGTTGAGGGGATGAGGCCCTTCTCCCCATCGGATAAGGGTCTGGTATGGATTTTTGGGGGGAAACCACGGCATTTTTAAAAAAATTTTGGCGCAGGGTTACCCTTAAAATCCATACCAGACCTGAAGGGTCTGGTATGGATTTTGAGGGGGACCCCCACACCATTTTTTTTTTCAATTTTCGCGCGGGGTTCCCCTAATATCCATACCAGACCCTAGTATGGAATTTAGGGGGACCCCCATGCCTTTTTTTTTAATTTTGGCATGGGGTTCCCCTTAATTTCCATACCAGACCTGAATGGCCTGGTATGGAATTTAAGGGGACCCCCACGCATTTTTTTTTTACATTTTTGGTTCGGGGTTCCCCTGTGGGGAAATCCCATGCCATTTTTATCAATGAAGTTCTATGTGTATTGTCGGACCGACAATTCATTATAGCTGCGAGTAGTTTTAGGCTTCTTTCACACTGACGATCCGTTCAGGTCCGCCTGTCAGTTTTTTAGGCGGACCTGAACGGACCCTCCATAGATCTTTATGGAGCGTCGGATGTCAGCGGTGACATGTCCGCTGACATCCGACCCACTCCGATCCGAAAAAGTGTAATGGAGAAAAAAACCTACTTTTTCATCCATTTTCGGATCGGATCGGGTGACGACGGACTCTACGGTTCGTCATCATCCGATCCCCCATAGGGGAGAGCGGCGCTCTGACAGGTCCATCGCTGCACAGTGTGCAGCGACGGACCTGTCATTTGCCTGCTCAGCGGGGACTGGCGGGGCGTCCGTGTGAAGGAGCCCTAAAATGTTTTTTTTTCCTTTACAAATGTCATTTTGCTGTCAGACTGTTCTAAATACGGGAAACATGCGCCCCTTTACAGGAATACAATAGACACCCCCCAGGTGCAAAATTTAAAGGAATATTACACTTTTATTGTTTCACTTTAAACATTATTAAAATCACTGCTCCCAAAAAAACGGCTATTTTTAAAACATTTTTTTGCATTGATACATGTCCCCTGGGACAGGACCCAGGTCCCCAAACACTTTTTATGACAATAACTTGCATATTAACCCTTATAATTAGCACTTTTGATTTCTCCCATAGACAATTCACTATAGCCGACACCACTATTACTTCATGACTTTTTTTCCCTTTATAAATGTAATTTTTCTGTCATTTTTCTGTCAGACTATTCTAAACACAGAAAAAAGCGCCACTTTACAGGCATACTATAGACACCCCCCAGGTACATAATTTAAAGGAATATTTCACTTTTATTGTTTCACTTTAAGCTTTATTAAAATCACTGCTCCCGAAAAAACGTCCGTTTTTAAAACTTTTTTTGCATTGATACATGTCCCCTGGGGCATGACCCAGGTCCCCAAACACTTTTTATGACAATACCATGCATATAAGCCTTTAAAATTAGCACTTTTGATTTCTCCCATAGACTTTTAAAGGGTGTTCCGCCAGTCCTGCCAGCGCACCGCTCCAGTGTGAAAGCTCTGGTCTGATTAGACTGATATTGAATTTTTTGGCCATCAAAGAAAATGCTATGTCTGGCGCAAACCCAACACATCACATTACCCAAAGAACACCATCCCCACAGTGAAACATGGTGGTGGCAGCATCATGCTGTGGGGATGTTTTTCAGCAGTTTGGACTGGGAAACTGGTCAGATTTGAGGGAAAGATGGATGGTGCTAAATACAGGGATATTCTTGAACAAAACCTGTACCAATCTGTGTGTGATTTGAGGCTAGGACGGTGGTTCGCCTTCCAGCAGGACAATGACCCCAAACACACTACTAAAGCAACACTTGAGTGGTTTAAGGGGAAACATGTAAATGTGTTGGAATGGCCTAGTCAAATCCCAGACCTCAATCCAATAGAAAATCTGTGGTCAGACTTAAAGATTGCTGTTCACAAGCGCAAACCATCCAACTTGAGGGAGCTGGAGCAGTTTTGCAAAGAGGAATGGGCAAAAGTCCCAGTGCTAAGATGTGGCAAGCTCATAGAGACTTACCCAAAGCGACTTGGAGCTGAGATAGTCACAAAAGGTGGCTCTACAATGTATTGACTTTAGGGGGTGAATATTTATGCACATTGACTTTTTCTGTTATTTTGTCCTATTTGTTGTTTGCTTCACATTAAAAAAAAAAGATCTTTAAAGTTGTGGGCACGTTCTGTAATCTAAATGATGCAAATCCTCAAACAATCCATGTTAATTCCATATTGTGAGGCAACAAAACACGAAAAATGCCAAGGGGGTGAATACTTTCGCAAGGCACTGTAGACGGCTGGAGATATGAGGAGGAAATTTGAGGAGAAAGGCAAAGATAAAAAAATGCAACTTTTGGCCGACGCATGTAAACATTTTTATAGCGCATACATAAGGTCGCAATGCCCCATAATTTCCATTAAGTAATGTAGACCCAACTAAAAAAATGTTCTGTCCTCTATGTCTGATACAAAATGGAGAACATCTGTTTTCAGGCATGCTTTAGTTCTTGAAGACATTGCACAGATGTGGTAAGGAGGATAAGCTTCTGCTTAGCAGCATCATGCTTTACACTGGGGTCTTGCTGCTTGATTTACCTGGTGAAACTGGTCTGTTTTGAAATGCAAATCCATTCACAGCTTTGTCTGCACTTGGCACTTATATCTGCATGGATGTAATTAAAAAGAAATACAACTTTGATGCAAGATATCAATGGATATCAATACACTTACATTTTTTATTTCATGATGTAAGGCCACTTTTGCCCTTGTGGTTGAGGAATAAGGAACTAGTACTTTTAATACTGGCTTATATGTGCGTATTTATTTCATAAAATGGTGTTTATTTATTAACCCTGCCCACAGTAAAGATGGCCACTGAAGGTTACTCAGTGTTGCAGTGTCCAATCGCTCCTCCAGGAACAATGTTCCTCTCAGCCTCTGCTCCATCTGCCTAGTGGTACACATTGGGGTTGATTTACTGCAGGCAAATAGACTGTGCACTTTGCAAGTGCAGTTGCTCCAGAGCCTATTAAATTAAGTAAACTTCACTTTGTAAAGAATACCCAATCATTGCAAGGCAGATAAAAAAAAATGCAATTTTGCTTGCACATGATTGGATGATGGAAGTCAGCAGAGTCCTCATTTACTAAGCTCTGGAGCAACTACAATCTATTTGCCTTTAGTAAATCAACCCCTATATATCACATGTATCTAGATGTGAAGGTTAATTATGGGTATAGATAGATATGGATATGGATTTCTATGACTCTGATGAAGTCAACTCTGACGAAACGTGCAGGGTGAAGTCGATGTCTGTAATATCACCACACACGCTGAGGTTGCAACGCTTGTGGATCAGTTCCCGGGAACTTTTTACTTTTGTTCCAATGCTGGATCATATCTGCAACACTGTGAGTTTTTAGTACTATTTTATTTAAATAAATGAATTTACAATTTTACACTATGTGACATCCTTTATCCATTTCTCATGGTCATTGTGATGGAGCGATCCTCAGCACTAGCCCTGACACTACCTCCACTTCCATAACAGGGGAGGCAGATTGGACCTTTTTATCTTGGGCTTATGAACAGTGCCTTTTTACTCTTATAATTTGAAGTCTAAGGTTTCCGGTAAGGAAGCAAGATTTCTAGGATAAGATAAGATTTCTGGGGGAGGTGCACCTGGATGATTGGTATATTAATTTGCCTTATTCATTCACATTGGATATATATTATAAAAGTTTTGGATTTCTGATAATCGTTTTCTTCACCATGGAGAACAGCATGAATTGTTTCACCATATAGACCCTTTTTTAATTTTGAATGTTCAGTGCGGCAACTTTTTGGTTTTTATTTAATTATGAATATGTTATATTATGTCATAAATCCATTTTACATATTGCACACCCATACCCCTGATGAAGATACAGTAATATTCGCAACGTGTTGGGTTATCCCGTCTTCTGGACAAATACTGGAACAGCAATAATATAACAATCTAATTATGGTCCCTTCTGGGTCAATTTGGGTATTTCATATGATGTATGATTGAAAGTTGTTATGATATAAAATTATGTCAGCCACAATATGATTTTAATTGTGTTCACATTTTATTACAGCATTTGATGATTTGGAAGAGGCTAAGAGCAATAGAAGGCACTTTTTTGAGTTAAGACTATATGCTTGAATTGAATTGTTTTAGCTATTGCTATATTGTTGTATTGTTGTAGCTACCCTCTCCACACTCTGGTGTAGTCCCTGACTGAGGAGTTGATTTACTAAAACTGGAGAGTGCAAACTCTGGTGCAGCTCTGTATAGAAACCAATCAGCTTCCAGATTTTCTGTCAAAGCTTAATTGAACAAGCTGCAGTTAGAAGCTGATTGGCTGGCATGCAGAGCTGCACTCTCCAGTTTTAGTAAACCAACCCCTTTGTGTCCTTATATCTCTTTTTGTTTATACACCTTAGCAAGACTGTTATCATGGCACAGTGGAAGAAAATCCTAACTCAAACTATTTTGAAAAACATTCCTGTGACGGGAGGGCCCGTGGAACTCAGAATCCCTTGGAAAGTAGGGGATGCCCTTGTTTCAGCTCCCCATACACCTCTTATGCTATCATGGCACAGGGTGAGTGAGAAAATATATCTTGGACTACTTAAAATGGGACAGTAATATTTGTCCACAATATCTCCCAGGATGTATGTAAAGACTATTATTAGTTTGTTTGATTCTGAACTCAACATGTTAATTGTGTGAGCTGATCACATTGGCCTCCAGGACTGGCTAGGAGACGAACAGTCTACTCCTACTATAGTTTGATGATGACTAGGCTGAGGAGGGGGGAGATTGTTGTTTGTATTGGTAATTGTAATTAGCTCCTGCTATTGTGTTTATACTACTGTGTGAAGCTCGGTGACCACAAGTGTCCTACAGGTCATGTCTCTGAGTCACTCGGTCTGGGTAAATGATTTAGTAAACTAATTAGGTTAATTAGGTTACAAGTGTATTGTTAGAGTAATATGAGCAGGAGGGGGACCTCCCCTTCTACTGTATATAAGACTGTATTCTGGTTCTAATAAATATAGTCCATGTTAGCAGTGAAACAAGTATCGCCTTGTTTTGTGCTTATGAGCGGTTGGAATATCTGATATCTGAGTCCAGACTGGGAGGAAGTGGTATACTGACGGAAGCACTCAAGCGGAGTGTGGGACGTTCCGTGACAATACCCTCCCCTTTCCTCATACCTATCTTGCATATCCTCTATAAAAAAAGATCTGTGTATTTACCTATTTTTAATCTGGTCTAGTATGGTTATGTGTTCCTGCAGCTCCAGCTCCCCTTTGTCAGAGAGCAGGGGAGAAGAGGGAGCACCAACAATCGCTAGGCTATGGGAGCCTATGGACTATAGGACCACTGATCGTTAAGTTCATGGTCTTCAGTGAGCAGAAGCCAGTGACTGTCAGTCACCAGCTGCCTGTTTTGCCCCTCTAGCACTCACTGGAGCCCTGGGCTGTGTAGTGGTGCGTTGAGGGGCTGAGCCAGCTGCTGGTCCAGGCATCTGGGTGGATCCCACCATTAAAGTCGGAATCCCTCCAGAGTCAGGACCAGCTATTATCGTCAGCCCACACTGGACTTTAACCAGAGCTGGGACAAGGAGTGGGCAGAAGGGATGGCTGTTCTAGGCACTGTGGTATCATGTGAGGTGCGGGGGCACCACAAGGAAATTGGAGGGAGGGGATTTATGTTGAGAGGGAGAATTTGGGGGGACGGCAGGAGGTAAGAATTGCTCTAGGAGGGGAAATTTGGGGAGGTGTGCTAGAAGTGATGATTTGGGGGGGGGGTTGTGTTGAGAGGAGGGATAAGTGAAGAGGATTTTTGCTAGGAAGGGGGATTTGTGCCAGAAAAGGTGGGGGGAAGGGGATTTGTGCTAGGAGGGGAATTTTGGGGGGAGCGGGGTTTGTGCTAGTAGGGATGTTTGGGGGGCATTATTTGTACTAGAAGGGGAATTTGGAGGGGGGGGAATTGGGGGAATTGTGCTAGGTTATAATATAGGGGAGGGGAGTGGAGGGCAGTTTGTGCTGAGAGAGGGGATTTTGAGTGTGGGGGGACTTGTGGGGGGACTTGTGCTCAAGTGGAAATTTAAAGGCTAGGGGATTTGTGCAAGGAAGGAGGAATATTATTTGGGGGGGGGGTTCAGCTGGAAGCATATGTGGAATGAGAAGATTTGAGCTGGGGGGGAGTGGGGGAAAAGACTTGTGCTAGGAGGGGGGATTTCAGCAGGAGAGTGGATTTGTACTGGGAGGAGGGGGACTTTTTGGGGGGGAGAGGGGATTTTTTCTGACACATAATACTCAATACTCATATATCTTGGGTTGGGGGGGGGGGCAATTTGGCATGTTCACCCTGAGCTCTAGATGACCTTGTCCCGGCACTGACTTTAGCCCACCGTTGGCCGAATTCAGGTCACAGAGATGAAAAAAATCCTTCTACATATACGAGTATAGTTCCTGTTTACCTGGAGCCTTCTCTTCTCTACAGCCTCCTAAAGTACACATTTTACATAGCATTTTTAAGCTCCAGCAGGCAGGGGCAGGGATCTGATGTCGCACAGCATAGAGCACAGAGCTTAGTAAAATTTGAGGCCTGAGTGGAGAGAATAGACATCACCCCTACACTGTCTCATATGGAGACATACACAGCTCAGGATGTCAGTCACCTGCAGTCTGCTGGAGAGGAGATGGGACCATCCTCCGGGATCACTTGATGTTGGCATAGACTGTCAGAAGCAGTGGCAAGTGGTGCTCAATATTTTGAAGGGGGGCGGCAAACAAACCTGCCCCCCTCACTCACACTAGAGCCACCCCCCCCTTGCGGGAGGTGGACGGGAAGGTGGCAATCAGTGGCCTTAACTTGGAAGCCGCTGCTACTCCTTACTCCAGCTTGCCGAGAGGACGTTGTTTCTCCTCACGGCCGAACAGGCATTGCTTCTCCTCCTGGCTGAACAAAAAGTTGGTCCTGAGACCCGATTGGCTTGGAGTCCTAAGACTCCCTGGCCAGTCGGGTCTCAGGACCTGCTTCCTGATTGGCTGGGATGGGAAAGCAGGAAGACATTAGTGAATATCAATTCACTAATGTCACACAACTGGGTTGGCTCAAGGTGCAGTGCTCTGCACCCTGAGCTCACCCTTTTTTGAAGCCAATTAGAGCCATAGGCTCTAATCATGTGCTTAAAAAAAACAACATTGAAATCCATGCGTCCGGCGTGTAGATTAGGGGTCAGGCACATGGATTAGGGGGTCGGCGCCCCTGCGCCCCTAATGGAGCAGCCACCACTGGTCAGAAGTGACTTATGCAGATAGCAGAGAAATGAGAGTACTTCCCCGCTTGAAAGTGATTCAGCATCTGTATAGCCACCTATCACTTTCACAGAGTGGGCAGTGCAGTGCGCCCCCCCCCCCCCTTCTCCTGCGGAGCCCAGGACCACAATTGCTGGCTTCAAGATGGAGAGTGGTGTGAGAGTGAGGCATTTACATGCCTCACTCTTACATGTAAACAAAGGTACCAAAAGGGACAATTATGTCCTCACTTCTGGTTTAAAGCGGGATTCCGGCCAGCGAAAATTTTTTTTTAAAGTCAGCAGCTACAAACACTGTAGCTGCTGGCTTTCAATAAATAGACCTACCTATCCTGGGTGCCCGCGATGTCGGCCGCCCGAGGCTGACCCATCCCTCAGCTTTCGGGTCCCGACACCGCCATCCTAAGTAAGGGAAACAGGCAGTGGAGCCTTGCGACTTCACTGCCAGTTTCCTACTGCGCACACGCGAGCAGCGCAGCGCTCTGTGAATGGCCCGTGGTTTTCTGGGAACACACACAGTTCCCAGAAGGCAACGGGGCCGCTCACCGAGGAGCAGGACACGCCGCGGAATAGGAAGAGGCAGATTACGAAGACTGCCTAGCAACAAGGGTTTAAGTAAGTTTAACAATTTTTTTTTTTCAAATGTTTTTTTTTTTTTTTTTTTAGGATTTTTCATGCAATTTTTTTTTTTAGGGTGGCCCTCCACTTTAAGATCCACCATTTCTTGGCTGGTACAGCCAGGGGACACATCTAACTAAGCAGATCTGTGCTCCGTTAGATGGTGTGAAGGGCAGGGGAGACATTTAGGGTCTATTAGACAGCTAATGTCTCCAAAAAGAGTACCTGGCACCTGTCCAATGCTATCACATGAGGGTGTATTAACCCCTTGTGATAGCAATCAAGTAAAAAAAAAATAAGAAAAAAATAAAAGAAAAAAGTTTAAAAAATAAAAATTATAATAAATATATAAAAAATGTTTTTGAAATTGCCTTAACCCCTGTTGCTGCACACACATGCGCAAATGTATGCGCTCACCCAGGGTGCACACGCGTATGTATACTGCAGTCATGTGACCTATCGCTGCAAACTTCAGAATGAGAGCAAACATTCTAGCACAAGAGCTACTGGTTAACTATAAACTGATGAGCTGTAAAGGCTTTTAAGCTTCACCTATGGAGATTTTTGAGAACCGTACTTTTTTGCGATATCACAAGCACACCCAATTTTGAGACTTGGCATGTTTGGTATCTAAATACTTGACACAACCTCACCTTCTATATTTTACCAAAAAATGGGTATTATAGTGTGTGTATTTGCACTAAAATTAATTTTCTTATATTTTTTTCCTGAAAATTTGTGTTTAACCACTTGCTTACAGGGCACTTAAACCCCCCTCCTATCCAGACCAATTTTCAGCTTTCAGCGCTGACGCACTTTGAATGACAATTGCGCGGTCATACAACACTGTACCCAAATGAAATTTTTATCATTTTTTCACCACAAATAGAGCTTTCTTTTGGTGGTATTTGATCACCTCTGCGGTTTTTACTTTTTATTAAAAAAATGTAAAAACCTGAATTAAAAAAAAAAAAATGTTTATTTTTTTATATTTTGTTATAAAAAATTTTAAACGGGTAATTTTTCTCCTTCATTGATGTACGCTGATGAGGCGGCAGTGATGGGCACTAATAGGCGGCAGTGATGGGCACTGATGGGTGGCAGTGATGGGCACTGATGGGTGGCAGTGATGGGCAGCACTGGCAGGTGGCACTGATTGGCACTACAGGTGGGCATTGATAGGTGGTAGTTGTGGGCATTGATAGGTGGCACTTGTGGGCACTGTTAGGTGGCACTGTGGGCACTGTTAGGTGGCACTGTGGGCACTATTAGGGGGCACTATGGGCACTATTAGGTGGCACTTTTAGTTAGCACTGATGAGGCAGATGTGCCTCTTCCACTTGGGGACCAATGTCCCTCACATCCGATCCGGTGATCGGCTTTTTTTTCTACTCGCGCTGTCAGTGTGAGTAAAAAAAAAAAAAAAAACGATTACCGATCTTTTGTTTACATCATGTGATCAGCTGTCATTGGCTGATCGGTGATCGGTGATCAGCCGAGTCTCAGTGACTCGGTAGTCACAACGCGCCCGGCGCGCGCCCTCCAGGGCGCGCCCAGGGAGCGTGCACAGGGGAGGCCGTCATATGACGGCCTCCCGGGAATGTAGGTCCGTGCTGTGGCCGTCATTCGGCCATAGCGTGGATATCTAGAGGTTAATAAACAGTTGTGCAAAAATCATGTGACATCAAAATTTGCAACTATCACCTTTTTATTCTATAGGCCCTCTGCCTTCAAAAAATAAATAATGTTCTGGGGTTTAAGTAATTTTATTGTAAAAATTGGATTTTTACATGTATGCAAAAGAAAAATGAAAACATTTGCTCTAGCGCTGAACTGGTTAAACCATGCTGTAGTCGGGTAAGCAGCATCATCGATGTTGTGTATTTCTTGAGGACTATCTTACCTGCCCGTTTTCCCTTCAATAAATGAATCCCTATCTGTACACTAGCTATGTAAAGTAATGTGCATTGAAATCTCCATTGTTTTGTTGCCTAAATACAACACCAGGAATGTAGAGACTTAGCGATGGGATGCTTGACTTTGTACTGTACCTCAAGTATGTCCTATTATGGTTTGTGGTGACTCCACATGGTGTTTCCGAGAGAATGTTCCTACAAGCTTGTTGTGTGATGACAGCCAGAGCTGGACATGGAAAATGTCTTATCTGTGACAAAAAGTACAGATCGTGTTTAAGTTATCATTATCTGGTATTTCTACACTATTCCTTCGTTTTCGCCCGTTGCTCATTTCCTACAGTCAGGCAAGAAGCCTCGGAGTATCATTTCTTGTCATGAGAAAACATAAAAATACATTTAATGGTTACCAGACTTTGAGATTAAATTATTATTATTTTTGTGTATGATCTTCACTGTTCTAGAAGAAGACCTAATCCTTCTGGTAAACTTCAGCCAAAGAGAATATTGGATACTATAACAGTTGGAAGAGAATATCGAAACACTTACAGGAATGAGTCAGAGTTAAGTATAAAGTTATTTCAGAACCAGGCGCTGATACAGTATCTCAACAGCGGGCAAATCTCTAAAAAATCCAGGGCCAGAATTCAGTCTTGCAGTTAATAAGTTGCTCTGCAGCCAGTGATGCCAACAACATGATGTACTGTATTAAAATGTTAACATTGCCATCTTCATCAACACTTGAGGAGGCCCTTAAAGGCCCAAACCACACAATTAATAGCTTGGTAATTGGACAGGCTGGTATTTTTTTTACAGGAGGACAGCCATTGAATACTTTGTAGCCTGTTTTTGTGGGAACAAACATTTTAACAGGATTCAACATAGCCTGGGGCAATACAGACACTTACCCCAAAGGGGATGGAGCTGGATGTTTATTACATAGGGCATAGGTGTGCACATGGGGTGTGCCAGGTGTGCCTGGGCACAACATGGGGGCAGATTGCCCCTGCTGCCTGGTCCCCCTCTTTTCCCTGCAGCGCTGCATGCTTCCCTCCTCTCCTTCCCCACTGGCTGCTGCAAGATTCATTTCAGAATGGAAAGCGGGGGAAAGGGCCAGTAAATATGTAATTTACTGGTCCTATCCTTTTCTGAATAAACACGGTTAGTGATCGATACTGATCACTCATTGTGTTTATTCATAACTGAAGCTTAGAAAATGGTGTTTACTGTCCTTCAGTTTGTGTATGAATAGGAAGCCGCTCAGCACAGAGCACTTCCCATTCATTCACTGTCCAGTGCAGCCTAGGCTGCAGAGAAGGGGACTGGGGAATCTCTGTCCTCAGTCCTATTCTCTATCTCAAAAGTGAGACATCAGGGGTCTGTTTAGACCCCTGATAATTCACCAAAGCCCCCAAAAATATACGCATGTGCGTTTGAGCTTTGGGGTGCACACCCTTGTGCTATTGGCTGTGCACAACTATGACATAGGGCTTAATTTACTACAGATGAAGAGTGCAAAATCTGGCACGGTTGTACATGGTAGCCAGTCAGTTTCTAATTTTGGCTTGTTAAATTAAGTCTTGGCAAAAAAAACTGGAAGCTGATTGGTCTCTATACAGAGCTGCACCAGATTTTGCAATATCCAGTTTTAGTAAATCAACCCCATAGTATTTGTAGTCCAAATGCGTTGTGTTGCTGGCGTAACCACTTAAGGACCGTAAGGATTTCCCCACATAATGACAGGGCCATTTTTCGCTATACGGCACTGTGTCGCTTTAACTGACAATTGTGCAGTCATGCAACGCTGTACCCAAACAAAATTGATGTCCTTTTTTTCCCACAAATAGAGCTTTCTTTTGGTGGTATTTGATCACCTCTGCGGTTTTTATTTTTTGCGATATAAACAAAAGAAGAGCAACAATTTAAAAAAAAAATATATATATTTTTTAGTTTTTGCTACAATAAATATCCCCAAAAAGGATTTTTTAAAAAACACATTTCTTCATCAGGATAGGCCAATATGTTATTAAAACACATACAGTCATAATTCCATATTCAAACAAGCACTTGGCTAAACAGGAGAAAGTCCAATAAACCAATCAATGTTCACTTTAGTTTTTTTAATTACATTGTGTTCGAGCATTGCAATATGTTAGAGAAGAAAATGCAGGGAAATGTAGCAGGCCAATATAATGGTCCTAAAAAAATACATTTTTTGGAGGTGTTCGGTTCTAAAACTGTGGGGTTGATTTACTAAAACTGCAGAGTACAAAATCTGGTACAGCTCTGCAGAGTAACATGGTAAATAGTGTAGCACTAAAAAGTAAACACATATATCTATATGCACATGAATGATACGTGAATCAATCATACAAAAATAAACAGCAAAATGAAAATATAAAAAAGTCCAATAAATGTGAAGGTCTTAAAAAAGGACCCATGTAAGTCCACCACCAAATAGTGGCTAATCAGGGATGGAGTACACTGGCCCAGTCCGGCATGGAGAGCATCAAAGATGGTACATCTTCAACCGAAAAAGGGAAAAGGGAAGTATAAGCTCTAACGAGCAGGGCCCTCTGATCCCTCATGAATTGATTTGTAATGTAAGTGTACTGTCTGCCCTCATGTTGTAAAGCGCTGCGCAAACTGTTGGCGCTATATAAATCCTGTGAAATAATAATAATAATATATCTACTCTTACCGGAACAAGTGGACTCGAATGTCAGCAACGAGCCATAAAAGCAAGGATGCCGGAATTGGCAAATCGGCAGAACTCCAAGGAACCCAGGGCCTCCAAACATGACTCCAAAGGGTGTGCAGGTAACCCCCAAACCGGACCTCAGGTGTAGGGAACACCAGGGCTGTGATTCAGACGTGGAAGGCCAGACTGGACCGCAAAGGAACTCTCGTCTGGAAAGTTATAAAAAGAAAAAATGGCTTCATATTGTGTAGTTCAAAAAGATAGGTTTTTTAATTTCTAAAAACCGGAATACATCAAAAAGATAAAAATTGTGATCACAAAATAAAAGAAGAGAGGGGCAATGTGGGAAGCAGAAAGCCAAGCCCTTGCCCCTCTCTCCTTTTATTTTGTGATCACAATTTTTACCTTTTTGATGTAAGCCGGTTTTTAGAAATTAAAAAAAATATCTTTTTGACCTATACCATATGGAGGCAATTTTTCTTTTTATAACTTTCCGGACGAGAGTTCCTTTGCGGTCCAGTCTAGCCTTCCAAGTCTGAATCACAGCCCTGGTGTTCCCTACACCTGAGGTCCGGTTTGGTGGTTACCTGCACACCCTTTGGAGTTGTGTTTGGAGGTCCTGTGTTCCTTGGAGTTCTGCTAATTTGCCAATTTTGGCAATCTTGCTTTTATGACTCGTTGTCGCTGACATTCGAGTCCACCTGTTCCAGTAAGAGTAGATATACTTCAATTTTTTTGGTTGAAGATGTACCATCTTTGATGCTCTCCATGCCGGACTGTGCCAGTGTACTCCATCCCTGATTAGCCACTATTTGGTGGTGGACTTACATGGGTCCTTTTTAGGACCTTCACATTTATTGGACTTTTTTTATATTTTCATTTTGTTCTTTATTTTTGTATGATTGATTCATGTATCATTCATGTGCATATAGATACATGTGTTTACTTTTTAGCGCTACACTATTTATTATTTCACTATTCAGTATCTTTGTCACATTGTTTATGTAGCAGTTTTTCACTTTACATTTACAAGAGTTAGCGCAGTATCATTTCCCATTTACACTCTGCATAGTAACCAATGAGCTTTCAGTCTTTTTTTTTTTTTTTTTGTCAAAGCTTAATTTTAGAAGCTGATTGGCTACCATGCAGAGCTGCACCTGATTTTGCACTCTCAAGTTTTAGTATATCAACCCCAATGCAGACAATGCTGTTGCAAAGGTTGTAAGAAAAAAAAAGACATTCAATTGTTTTGGCAGCCTTAGAAAATCTTAGTTGGTTTTAGATTAAAATGGAAAGCTGATATTAAATTGCAGCCATGTGAAATTATCATAAATACAGAGTTTATATAAGAACAAGCTTCTGTGTTTCTAGTCTGATAGGTTCACTTTAACAGAATGCTCAACAAACATACATTTTTTTCATCCAGTAGTACTCAATGATATATAACCTAACTAATTCTGTAGTGATTGTCATAGTATTATTCAGAGTACAACCATAAAAAAACTTCAGGGAATTTCCTCATCTGCCATAGATAGGCACTGATTTATTTGAAAGAACATGTCATACTCGGAAACTAGTAAAAGTCCCGTATTGGTTATATTTATATTTCTTTTATCTGGCACATCTCCAGATTGAAGGGAAATGCCTTCCTAAAAAAACGTTGTTCATACATGTTCTGCCATTCTTCCTCAGAGGCTAAAAAAGAGAAAGAAAAGTAATTGCAGTCCTAACTCCAATTACTGAAAGTGAATTGCCCTAAAACTGACATTGGACTGTACAGATGTGAAAGCATTGTTACTTATTTCAGAAAAGGGTACAAGTCTGAAGAAACATTCGCAGACAGTGTTATCTTGGGGAGACAATAGGAATGATGAGATTTTTAATGAACTACAAAGGGCTAGGGATGTCTAGGGCAGCCTTTTTCATCTAAGGTGCTTTCTGGGTTCCTCAGGGGTGCCTCAGCAAAATTCCTAAAAGTTGCTCCAAATTGCCCCCAAAAATATCAACAAGCCAGCAGGTGGATTACGCTTGCCTTCTTGCTGCTCAAAGCCACTGGCTTTTATTGATCAGCATTACAAGCGGTGGCGGCTGGTGCTCAATATTTTGGGGAGGTGGCAAACTAACACCCCCTCCCTAGGGAGATGGAGGGCGGAGATCGCCCCCACCACCCCAATCCCCCCCTGCAGGAGACAGACGGCAGCGAGTCCCCCCCCCGCTGGGAATGTGAATGCGTGCATTTGCAGCACAGAGGGACATTCACCTCCCAGCCGACAGGAAGTGAGTCCTGAGACATGATTGGCCAGGGAGTCCTAAGACGGGGCTTCCTGATTGGCCAGGAGGAGATTTAGGAAGACAATAGTTAATATTAATTTGCTATTGTCACACAAATGGGTGGGCTCAGGGTGCAGCGCTCTGCGCCCCAAGCCAACCCTTTTTTTGAAGACAATTAGAACCTCAGGCTCTATTCACATGCTTAAAAAAAAAAAAAAACATAGAAATTAATGCGTCCGGCACCCCGCATGTAAATTAGGGGGCCGGACGCATGGACAGGGGCGCAGCGCCCCTGCACCCTGTATAGACAGGCCGCCACTGATTACAACCTTGGGCCGCTGGCATCCTAACACCTTATGACATCATCAGTTGATAAGCAGGACATCGGGCATCTATACAGCGTCCTTGTTTGACCCTCTCCGTCAGCCTTACGGTGCCCTACATGTGTGGATGCTGCAATTATGTAATACTATTCATTTAGTTTTTTACCTTTAAGAATGGAGTGCCTCCAGATTGTGCAGAATTTTAAAGAATGCCTTGACTTGAAAAAGTTTGAGAAATCCTGGTCTAGGGTTTAAGGATCCCCACTGTTAGTGACTGCCATGCATAGAGAGGCAGATTTTTAATTGATTATGACAAAAAGCGAGGGACCAAGCTGTGAAAACCACACCACCAAATTCTCTAAGTCTTCAGTCCTAAGCTTTGTACACACAATGAGAATATCGGACGAATGATTGACCTTTTTTTTTTTTTTTTTTGCATGCTAGTCTCTAATCAAAAATAAGGAGGTTACTAAAGTTACGAAAATTCTTATATGACAGAATACAACTTCAGAATTGATTGTAATGTATTCTTTAGTTTCTGAGCATACGTGGTCTTGGTCTTCTGTTTTCTTTTTTTTTCAGATGAATACTGTACTGATTAAACGAACATCGTTCACTCTGCTATCCCTCTGCTATCTGCTTGTCCCTTGGGATATTGTTGTATGAATTGTCGTGATCAGCTCTCAAAAGCTGTGTACTAACTATCAGATTATCGTATGATCCCTCCGAAAGCGACTTTTTTGTGATCTGATTTTTTGATTGTTGTATACTAGGCATTAGTAACACCTTCTAACTTATGATGAATGTTACAATAAGCTGTAAAAGGACTCCTATAACTACACAATTATAAAAAGTTTGACTAATCTCCAATATATTTGTTCAATGAGCTGGGATAGGGAGCTGTGGACATGACTAGGGTACCAAAGAGGCATTTACCCATTGCCTGACCACCACTCCACCAACCCCTTATGCTATATTAACCAAACGTGACACCAACTGGAGTTTAATGGCCATAGCAGCCTTTTTATTAACCAAATATATAACATAACATATTAGCATAGTCACATATTAACACATTAACACATAATATATCAGACAGAATTCCAGAGGCCCCCCGAGGTCCTTGTTGGCATACACTCCCAATACCTGTGAAACCACCGTTTTTAGGCCTCCAGCTGCAGAAAGCACAAGCACCAGCTCGGAGACAAACCCAACATTGCAGATACCACCAGCCAGAATAATGGGAGCCGTACCTGAGACGGGTCCCTACAAATGTACCCTTTGCCCCTAATTCAAGGACCTCATGCCCCGCCACCAACGCACAAACATGACTCCTTATGGTTGTGTGCCTCTCCACACCCGCAGGGCCCTCTGAAGGCCATCCTGCAGACCCAGGCACCACATGTCAATCCCAACCGCATTGAGATGCACCCCATCACCACTCAAATACTACCAAGGTTCCCGTTCCATGTCCACATGCCGAAAAACAAATCCCCCGTTTCTCACGACAAAGCGAGACACCTCCCTGTTGGTCTTAATCCTTGCCTTATCTAAACTAACAACCGAATGGGCCATGCGCCACTGAGTGCGAGCCACCATATCAGACCAAACAAAAATTAAATCTGGATAAAAAGAACATAAACTTAAACAATCAAACTTAATGTCCCGGATAAATTGCTTCATAGAACGGAAATCCAGATCATTCCCACCAGCATGTACTAATAATATGTCAGGGGCCCGGTCCAGCTGAGCAAACCGATGAACTTCGGGCACAACTCGGCTCCAAGACATGCCAGGCACACCGATCCAGTGTACTGTAGCCACCTCCCTGGGGAACCCCAACTGACGACCATTCGGCCTTACATCGGTCTTCTTTGCGCCCCAGGCGACATACGAATGCCCCAAAATCTAGATCAGACAAGGGGTCGCCCCTGTAAGAAAACACAACATAGCATCAACATAACATAGATGCCTGGGCAACCACAATACAAATTACAAATACAACAAGCAATACAGAAGTTTTTACTCTGACAATCACCCCCCCACATGCAATCATAACAGGTGGGGACGGACATCCAGCCGGTAGCGTACAGATTCCCAACGGCCGATGAACCTGACAACGCTATCACTGAGACCCCACCTGGCCGCCTCTGTCACGTCCCCAATCCGAAAAGAATGAGACGCATAATCGGTGGGCCTGAGGCCCAGCTGCCCTGAGCACCTGCAGAACACTGCCACAAACTGGAAACGGGACAACGCAGAGCCATCTACGTGCCGCAATAGAGGGCCATCCCGGCCCTCCCGTAGCAACAAAAACCGAGACAGCATCCCCACTGGGCACACCTCCGAACCGGAAATAGGGAACAACTCCACTCTTGACCCCCGCCCAACTTGGTCGGTCTTGGAGCGCCGAATCCAGATGACCACAGCCGTGGCAGAACACTGCACATCTGCAAACAGCAAACCATCAGCCAACCACGTAGAAGTGCAGACTAGCTCACTGATGCGCAATGCCTCAAAAAATGCTAAAACAAATGCAGCCTGAAACAAGGCCACCGCGTATGCAGAAAAACACCAGATGCCTGCCATCCGCCGGTCTGCAACCCCTCCTGTATCCCCGCATGTCCTGCCGAACCAAAAAATCCTTAGTATGATCACAACGACCCAGTAATTTAAACAGGAATACCAAACCCGCCAACTTTCTATTCAAGGAAGACACTGACACCCGACCTTCTACATTACGACCAATAAAATAAAGTACCAACAACCTGATTTCCTCTTCTGAAACAACACCACCAACTCCCTGCACCAGTGCAAACCACTCCTCCCACACCTTTGAATAAAATGGCCACTCACTGAACGATGGACCAAAGATGCCATCAACCCAAGGGAATCCTCCACAACCCAACAGGACAAGGAACTCCGTGCCGCTCTGCTCCCGTCGCCAACAAACGGAACCTGTCCCACTGAAAGCGAGAAAGAGAATCAACCACTGAATTGATGCAACCCGGAACATGCACAGCGTACATAACATTCAGTCTCAAAGAGGACAAAACCAAATGTTGCAGTAATCGAATCACTGGTCGAGAAAAAGCAGAAACCCTATTGATTGCCTCCACCATCTTCATGTTATCACAGTTAAAATGTACCCTCTTGTTCTGGAAAAACTCGCCCTACAACTCTACCGCCGAGAACCAAATTCTTATGGAACCCAGCTTTGAGCCACTCTGCAGGGCAAGGGCCGGCACTCCAGCGACCCTGAAAATACGCCCCATAACCCGCTGACCCAGTGGCACCTGTGAAAAGTTCCACTTCACACACATTGGTCACACCCTCCATCCACACCGATCTCCCATTAAAGCTATCCAAAAACTGTTCCCACACCAACAAATCCTCCTTATGTCCCCGACATGACCATTGCCAGCCGGCGGTTGAAAACCCTCCCCATTGGCATTGTCCTGCAAGCAAAATTTAGTCTGCACAACAGAGACTGCAGCTGACGCAAGGTATCCTTGTTACCCTGCCGAGCTGAGTGCACGGCTGCCCGCAAGTCCACAAGTTTTGCCTCAGGGAGGTGGCACTCCATAGCCTCCGTGTCAATCAAGATGCCTAAAAAACTAAGCACTGTGGAAGGCCCCTCCGTCTTCTCAGGAGCCAAAAGAACCCCAAACACCTCAGCGATATGCTGAACTGTGGCCAACAAAGTACGAGAAATGTTAGAATTTGATGGACCAATGTATAAGAAATCATCAAATAATGGATGACATGACATCACAATGGAACAAAGACCAGACACCTCGTACACCACTCACTCCAGGAAGGTGCTGAAGGTCTCAAATAAGGAACAAGAAATGGAACACCCCATAGGCAGACAATGGTCCACAAAGTAAAGCCCATGCCAATGACAACCCAAGAGAAAAAAAACTATTGGGGTGAACAAGCAACAACCGGAATGCAGCTTCCACATCCATCTTGGCCAAAAGAGAACCATGGTCGTACTTATGAACCCAGCTTCGGATCAATAGCTTTATTGACAGAACCTCCTTGGGGGTAGGATAAGTGAGTTACGAGGCGGAATTTGTTAGGTTCCTTCTTAGGGGCCACACCCAAAGGAAAAACCACCAAACCATCCAAAGGAGGGGCCCTAAAAGGACCGGCCATACGCCCCAACCCAACCTTCTTCAATAGTTTAGCCAAAACCACCTCAGGGTGCAACAAAGCTGAACTCAAATTGTCAGCAGGTGGAGGAACAGATCGAAGGTGGCACGGAATAGAAAATCCCTCTGAAAACCCCTGTTCAAGAAGGAGAGCCCATCTATCCAGATACCTACAGAGAAAGGGCAGCATCCTTGCCACTTTCACCGGAGTCTTCCCTTTTTCCAGCAGACTCGCCCGGCCTTCCCTTACCTTTATTGAAGCAACGAGCGACTGAATGTGAGCCCTCGTAGCCGGAGCACTCATGCTTAAAACGACAGGAGGATCCAAATTTACAGGTGCCCTCGTTGAACTGCCAGCAATACCCCTTCCTTTTATTGGCCGAAAGTCCAGAGGCGGCAGCACTGCCGGCCCTGGACTGAAACGGCGTGCTGACCCAAGCTGAAGTCATCAGCTTCATCCAAAGACTTATGTCTTTGTGATCCCAGCGCAAGGAAGGCCAAACCACATTGCGCTAGGGGAAACTGCTCATCGTACCTCAACCAGGCTGTACCGCCTTACACGCAGTACGCCTCGACGGTGGCATCCAAGTAACAAAACGAAGCAGAGCTATGCTCCGGAGCATTTTCCCCCACGACACTGGCCTGAATCGCAAAGGCTTGCAACCAGTTCGAAAATGTCCACAGAAACAAGCGATACCCACGCTTCTCCTCCTCCTCCTTCTTGGTCTCGTCCAGCTTTACCCTGTTGAGGTCGAATTTTTCCAAGGGAAGCAAGGAAAAAATCTCGACATACTCACCCCTACCAATCTTCTCCTTAACTTCGGGCTTAAGATGTGCCCCCAGCGGTCCCTGGAAGCACACATAGATCTCACACTTCGCCAAATCCGCCAATCGCACGCCATCCACCTCCTTAACCGCATCCTTATCCCTGCCTTTCGAATCAGATTTTTCAAACTTAACCGCCACAGTCGGCGCCGTGGAATTCCCAGCCCCAGCAGTCCCCAGCGCCGCGGTAACAACAGGCGGGAGAACAGAGGGACCCCCAGGCATCTGACCACTGAACCCCGCCACCACCCCCCCGACACTGTAACAGGAATGACGGGACTCCCAGACATCCATGCCTCCGTAGGCGCACCGGGCACCGCAGACCCCTACAAGCGCTGGATAAGCTGCCGCAAACCCCTCAACTATGTCCCCAAGTCTGTCACATCCCCCCCAGGCAATGCAAAACCTGCAACCCCCAAACCGCTGTCCACCGCCACTGTTTGATCCGGACACCACGACATGTGGGACTTACCAGGCTGCCTAGGATGCACCGATCCCCCAGCCGCTGGGCCAGAATCCACCTCCGACTGGACCTCGCCATCCTCCTCTTCAGAAGCACTCAGCTCCCCCTCCTACCTCACCAGGCTTGCAGGCACCGCCATGTTGCTGCGGCCCACTCTAGAATCCACAGCCAAAGACGAGGCCGGAGCCCAGGGCCGTCCACTGCATGTCCCTGCATGACTCTCCTGCTCCAGAGCCAAAGTCGGGAAGCCGCCTCTCTCTGATCGCTGGATGCAGCCCCCACTGCCTCCTGGAAGCCCTGATCACCAGAGGGAGAGCATCAGGCAACAGGCCGGGTCCCACTGGAATCACTCTCCCGCATCGAGCACCTGCCTGCGGTGCCATCCTCTGGTCCTGGTGAGTAGTACTGTAGGTGTGGTAGCGGGAGCAGGGAGCTTACCACGCTGCACCCCCCGCTGGTTCCACCAAGGATGGGGATTCCTCCCAGGGCACCCCTGAGCCGCAGAACGCCAGCGTTTGGGGGATGGCCCTGGTGGGTCCGATGAAGGGCTCCCGGAGTGGCGCCGAACCCTGGGAGAAATATCTGGACTCAAGCGCACCGGAGACCTTGACCTCTGAGCACGTGTGGAGGAGGAAGGGGGTGAAACTGGGCCCCTCTGCCTGACTCCCTCTAGCAGCCTAGTCACTTGTTCTTTTAACCAGTCCTGGTCATTGTTCGCTGCTGCAGCAGCCCTGAGCTGAGACAACAAGCTCTCCAAGTCACTCATGGCAAATGTCCTTTTCTCTTTCTGTTGCAGTAATGGCAGACAGTAGGGTTGAAGATGTCCCGTCTGATCTCTCTTCCGACTGAGCCCCACCCAGACTCCTACCACATACCAACTCTTGAAGCCACTCCTGCTCCCCTCTTACGCCAATCAGGTAAGTGCCCACACTTACATGCCCCGCCTATTAATTACACCACCTTGTCTCAAACCCCTTCTGACCCAGTCATGTTGGCTCTCCGTCTAGTCTTTGCCTCTACTCCAGGCCTCTGTGGGAGTGCAGATATACCAAATAGCAATGCATATTGGCCTTATCCAGAAGCCTCCTTTTTTAAAAGGCTATGAGCTAGAGAAACAAACAGAAGACACTAGAACTTCCATTCCCTGCATTCTGAATTATACGGGGACTGGTGCAGAAAAACACAGGAACTTTTGCAGTACAGATCTGGCACTTCAGGTATGTTGTATCAAAGCAGTAGGTGAAGTAACCGCATGTCTTCAGAAAACCTCTACTTCTACTAGCAACGTATTTGAGTATTCCATCTGCCTCCCCTGCCTTTGAAGTTTAACTGTAATAAATTTGTGAGGCTTTTAAAACAATTGTTGTCCAATCATTTTATTGAGCACCCTGGGCCAAGATTGGTTGTGTAAGTGCTCAGACAGCTGTTTTGCTAGGCCCTGGCCCCAGGTCTCCAGCCAAGTGTATCAGGCCTGCAGCTAGAACTTCCTAGAAAGGGTCAGAGTGCGAATTGCTTCTTTCTAAAGTAGTATAGCTCAAAAGGCAGAAACTGTTATTACTTGCAACAGATCTGTCTCTCTCTCCCTCTATCTATCTTACTATATATATATATATATATATATATATATATATATATATACACTATATTACCAAAAGTATTGGGATGCCTGCTTTTATACACACATGAACTTCAATGGCATCCCAGTCTTAGTCTGTAGGGTTCAATATTGAGTTGGCCCACCCTTTGCAGTTATAACAGCTTCAACTCTTCTGGGAAGGCTGCCCACAAGGTTTAGAAGTGTGGGAATGTTTGACCATTCTTCCAGAAGTGCATTTGAGAGGTCAGGCACTGATGTTGGACAAGAAGGCCTGGCTCGCAGTCTTCGCTCAAATTCAACCGAAAGGTGTTCTATCTGGTTGAGGTCAAGCCGTAGCCACCCTGGCGGTATGATTATGTCAGATTTTTGCGTCTCAAAGCGGTACAATTGTTTTGCATAGAAATTTGGAGTTTTATATTGTAGGCCTGTAATTCTTAGGAATAACTCTTAAATCTGTCCAAACAAGAGTCTAGTAGATATCCCGGGTATAATGAAGTTTGAAACACGAAATCATAAATTATAATATAATAAATAATTATGAATAATTATAAAAATTAATAATATAATAATAATAATACAATTAATTTCCCCATGATTCACTATCACTCAATTCTAATTTACTATCGCTGTTTTCTAGCTGGTCTAAAGCCACTTTTGATGTAAAGGGACACTTTTTGGTTGCTATGGACAATCTCAAGTTTCCAGGCAGAAAGAACAGTATATATAATATAAAACTGCATGCAGGGCATTGGACAAAACACTAGGGACAAAAGGGATGTGAAAATTATTTAATTCAGTAATGTAATCTGTAAGATTACAGTGTACTGTATGTATTATGAATTTTGTAATTTTTTCATTTGCCACCGGGCTCCGCCCCCCCACGCATTGTGACACTTGCAGGGAGTGAAGCCCAGCACACACACCCAGCGGGGGGACATCCCAGGATCCTGGGGACAAGGTAAGTAACTTGCACCAGGATCCTGCAATGCAATCTCGAGTGTGGCTCGGGATTACCGCTAACGGTACTGAAATTCAACCCAGAGCCACACTCGGGATTACCGCCAGGGAGGTTAGGAGTTCCCTTCACTGGAACTAAGAGGCCAAGCCCAGCCCCTGAAAAACAACTCCACACCATAATACCCCCTCCACCAAATGATTTGGACCAGTGCACAAAGCAAGATCCATAAAGACATGGATGAGTGAGTTTGGGGTGGAGAAACTTGACTGACCTGCACAGAGTCCTGACCTCAACCCAATAGAACACCCTTGGGATGAATTTGAGCGGAGACTGCGAGGCAGCCCCTCTCATCCACATCAGTACCTGACCTCACTAATGCGCTTCTAGAAGAATGGTCAAACATTCCCATAGACACACTCCTAAACCTTGTGGACAGCCTTCCCAGAAGAGTTGCAGCTGTTATAGCTGCAAAGGGTGGTCCAACTCAATATTGAACCCTACGGACTAAGACTGGGATGCCATTAACGTTCATGTGCATATAAAGGCAGGCGCCCCAATACTTTTGGTAATATAATGTGTGTGTGTGTATATGTATATATGTGTGTATGCAGACATCTCAAGTCTTCCGCATTTCTGCGGTGGCTCCCGCACACCCGCAAGCGCCTCCCGATCTCCCGGGAATGATCAGTGCGGTGGGGATCAGCTCTGATCACGATCTCCTTTGTATAGCTTTTTATGCTGACAGCTACTTCTCCTTCTCTCCCTCCCGCGGCTGACGGCTAGAAAGCTATACAGGGGGATCGGTGATAACAGCTGTCCCTCCAGCCGCACTGATCATCCCCAGCTTCTCTGTGTACTCCTCCCCCATCCCCCTCCGTGTCCTTCTCCGCCCCCCTTCATCCCCCACAGCTGGCTCCCCTCCTCTCCTCTCCCGCCAGCTGTGGGGGGAACTAGTAATAGGACACAGTGAGTGAGATCGCTCCTGTGTCCTGTGATTACTGAGCAGAGTAAACTGTGTTTACTCTGCTCAGTATATGAATGGACAGGAGCCGCTGTCTCCTGTTCATTCATCTTTAGTTCTGAGAAAGGGACTGGGGAATCTGTGTCCTCAGTCCCTTTGTCTGTCTCAAAGGGGAGATGTCAAGGGTCATAAGTTTAGACCCCTGACATCTCACCAAAGCCCCCCCCCAAAAAAATAAAAAATAAAATATTGTAAAAAAATTCTAAAAAATTAGTGTAAAAAAATAAAAAAAAGCATAAAAAAAAATTAAAAACAAATTAAAATGTAAAAAAATCAATTACTAAATGTATAAAAAAACTACTGACACCATCCACTGCCACCCACCCCCCACCCCTTCCCCAGAAGCACTGTGAAAAAATATTGAGAAAGTGATTTAAATAATATTTTGCCGCCGGGGGGGTGGGGTGGGGGCGTTTGCGGGCGCGAAGTGCCACCTCCCTGAAATGAGTTTTTGCAGGTTGGGATGTCGGTCTATGTGTGTGTGAGTATATATATGCTGTATGTGTATATATATATATATATATATATAGATAGATATATATGCCTTCTGCCCAACACTTGAGGCTGAAAATCAGTCCATTTCTGAAATGAGGTGCCTCTCGTCCTATGGATGAGCAATACTCAAGGTGCTAAGGCACTGGTACGAACAGAAAAGGTGGATAGAGCAAAAAGAGATATTGTGAGAACTGAAGAACTGAGAACTGAAAAAGACATGAGTTCACCAAGGAAACTCCTCAACCTTTCACCCTATGCGTGGTGCCCCAGGGTTCTTTGGGTATTTTAGGACACTACTAATGCCCTCAGCACTGTCTGAATGTGATCTAATCTGACCTTAGATGTTACAGTGTTATTATAACAACGAGAAGAAATGACTAACTATAGTAAGCCCTCCAGTCACTCTAATTTGCCGTTTGCAAACCAGTATACAAATGTGAGTGTGATCTACTAGCGTGATAAATGGCATGAAAAGTTAGCTATCTGGTTTGAAGAGATACATCACATGTATTTGATGGCAAAGTCTGCACAAAAATCTGAATGTGTGGAACACATGTACACCTAATACATTAGTGTTAAAGCAGCAACAGGTAATCATTAGGTTTACAGCATCTGTATCGGTTTTAAAGTAATGAGTGCAAGCTGGTTTCTTGTATGTGTTTTCCCACCATAAACCCATTTCACAGAGCAAAGTGCACTTACAGCTATAATTCAATTCTCAATTGCAGGTCACATCAGCTCTATTAATTTAGTTTATAAATTGACCCCTGGTCTGGCCGAGCCATAAAACACTCTGTATTTCTGTGTTCTATTTATTTTCAGAAATACGACTGAAACTTAAAATGCAGAGATAGTGATAGATTGATTAAAATGAAACCATGGACAGGCTTTGTTTTCCTATCGGATGCATTCACTGACGGCTGCGGATGCTGCGGCTGCCTGAATAAAATGCAGATTCCTCCATCCTTGCTTTGTTCATCTAAGTGCTGCTGATCTCCTCATATCTACTTAAAGGTCTTTTTGTATGTATATATATATATACATATATATACTGCCTCCAGTGTTAGCTGCATATCATTGGACTGGCTTTGTGTTAGTGACAACAGTGGACCATGCCTGAGCCATGCGTGCCACCAAACTTCCTGCCCCCCTACTGCCCCTTTCAGGATTCAATGGATAAACAGAATCCATAGCCGATAGTTGAGATCCTGTAAGTTTAAGTTGTAAGGTGGAGTCGTGGAGCGCTATTGAAGTGAATTCATGAGAGCATATTATCTGTTTTGAGGCACAGTGATTGGAAGACACTTGAAGCAATATACATGGACTAATGTTTTTGAGTCTTTAAGATATTTTTTGAATTGATTTTTATATCTTGGTATGACTGTTGTTCACAATCTAGTAGTGCCATACCTTTACATATATTTTGCTATTTGAGGTTACTTTAAAGGGACGGCTGATGTTTTCACTTAATGTCTATACATGTGAATTAGAGGTGAGGTGCAGATTTTATCACATTTTACACTTGCATGTTAACCAGCAGCTGATTGGTTGCTAGGCAGTCCAAGCAACCAATCATCAGCTTGTTAATATGAAAAGTTAACTCTGGCAGCTCCCGCCCTCCATCCAGCACTGTTTTTCCTCTTACTCCACTCTGATGTACAGCTGGTGTAAGGTAGGAGAGAGTTACCTACACACGGCTGTGTGTTGGGAAGGGGGCACATATTACTATTTGTGGGGGACAGAGAACACTTCATTAGGGAGGGGCATGGGACACTACTGTGGGGGGGATGCAGAAGACAGTACTATGAGGGGCAGGGGACACTACTGTGGGGGGGTAGAGGGGGCAAACACCACCATGTGGGGGGAGGGGACATTACCATGTGGGGGAGCAGAGGACATTACCATGTGGGGGGTAGAGGACAGTACCATGTGTGTGGGGGGGGCAGAGGACACTACCATGTGTGTGGGGGGGGCAGAGGACACTACCATGTGTGTGTGGGGGGTAGAGGACACTACCATGTGGGGAGCAGAGGACACTACCATGTGCGTGTGGGGGGGGGGGGCAGAGGACACTACTGTGGGGGGGAGAGGACACTACCATGTGTGTGTGTGGGGTGGCAGAGGACACTACCATGTGTGTGTGTGTGGGGGGGGGAGCAGAGGACACTACTGTGGGGGGGGCAGAGGACACTACCATGGGTGTGTTGGGGAGCAGAGGACACTACCATGGGTGTGTGGGGGGGCAGAGGACACTACCATGTGTGTGTGGGGGAGCAGAGGACACTATACCATGTGTGTGTGGGGGGGAGAGGACACTACCATGTGGGGAGCAGAGGACACTACAATGTGTGTGTGTGGGATGGGGCAGAGGACACTAATGTGGAGGGGCAGATTACATTACTGGGGGGGGGGTGATGTGAAAGACGATAGAGGCTACCACTGGGGGGGGGGGGGTTGGGGCAGGAGATACTACTGTGGGGAGGAGGAGTGATTTGAAGTTGGGCAGAACCCACTACTGTGACACACTATGTGTTCTTGTCATTTTTTTATTGGTGGCTTGATTTTATTTTTTTCAAATAAGGGGCGACAAAGACGCAATCCCCCGGGGATCTTCGACTTCCTCCATGTTGACCAGGTAGATCTCAAACTCTGAAAGGTTGCCTACCCCTGCTTTACACCATATAGGCAACAACTCCTGAGAAGAGGTTAAAGCACATCTATTCCAAACAAAATGTAATAAATACCAATCATTAGAAATAGTGACTGTATTATTATTATTATAATACAGGATTTATATAGCGCCAATAGTTTGAACAGTGCTTTACAACATGAGGGCAGACAATACGGTTACCATACAAGTTATTACAGAAGGAATCATAGGGCCCTGCTCGTTAGAGCTTTTTTCTTTAGGGAAATGTTTTTAACTGAATGCGTAAAAGCTGCCCGTATACTGTAAGCACCCCTGTCAACATAAATAGATTGTCTCAACCCTCCAATAGGGATGAACTTGGGTTTTGGTCCAAACCCACGTTCCTCCAAACCAGGAAGGGAGCTTTCAGTGCCAACCCAATCAGCAGTGGCCAGGGAATTATCATACCTCACCCTGCAGCTGCACATACACAAAAGAGTGGGGATAATTGTGACATCATTGACCTAATATGTGTCCATATTATTAGATCAATGATGTCATGAGCATCTCTGCCCCTTTTGTACATGCAGCTGTGAGGCTGGGAATGCCCCAACCATGGCTGACTGGGCCAACGCTTACAACATCATCCAGGTTCAGCGGAACATGGGTTTAGACCAAACCCAAGTTCATCCTTACTTTCTAACTGCCACCTTTACTGGACAGTGTTATCTGTTTAAGGAAGTTGAAAAATAACAAACTTACAGGCCGTGCCAACCTGCTGGTTGATCTTCGGCTCTCCAGTATGTTTGTTCCTGTTTTACTTTGCATCTGTGGATACCTGTTACCGACTCGGCTTGCCCCTGGACCTATCTTCTGCCTGCCTCCTGATCTGACCTCAGCTTGCTGAAGGGATTGTCTTATCCTGCTCTTCCATGTATGACCTTGGCTACCCTTCTGACCACGCTTGCTCTTATCCACACCCGGTACCTGACCTTGGCTTTGAACTGATTTCCCTCCAGACTCCTGCTCTGCCTGAATCCTGCTACTTCCCACGGGCTCCACCTGTCTGCAGACATTATCCTGGTGTCTCATCTGACAATGCTCCAATCAGAGCATCTGTGAAAGCAACTCCAGCATGCAGCCCGTGGTTCTTTGAGCCTGAGTTCTACTGTTCAGCCTTCAGGGGAGTCTGGAACTTAGCCACAAGGGAAGCCCTCTCTCCATGGGCCTCCAGCACCAGGTATGTAATAGGCCTGGATCAACAGGTAAAATAAGAAAATGAATGCAGCCACCACATGTAAGGATGAGTAGATTGCAATATACAACATTTTGGGGTTTAGATATATTTTAGGAGAAACCTGGCCATCACATGACCAGAATGAAGATTAAAAAATAAAAACTACTGGGGGTGGGGGAGCTCTGTGATAGGGGAGGGAGCTCGGAGTTGAGTTTTAAAGCCGCCCACATGTTGTAAACCCTTCATCTGGACATGTAAAAAAAAAAAAAAAAAGTTTCAATCAACCAGATGACTCGAGAACATGTCTGACAAGTTAAGTTCTGCCAAAATCAAGGTTCTGCAGCCAACTAAAGTCTACCAGATGCCTGCCAGTGTCCTGAGAGCCCGTATGTGAACGAGTCAGCAAAGCCGTCCAACAGCAACATACAACGTTGTTTGTTAGCATCACAGCGCAAAGTATCACTTATTGTCTTTCAAGTTCTGGAATAAGCTCATTTCAATACCGGAGCACTGTGAGGTTTGCTGTCAGGGAGAAGTAAACAAATCCATTTACTGTGTTGCCAAATGTTCACTTCATGTCAGTGAGAAACGGTGGAACTATGTAAACAGCCCTCCGCAGTCACTTCCTATTGTACATCACGGGCAGCGCCACTCATATAGTGTTGAGGTAGATTTCATCAGACCGACTTATAAACACAAACGTTAAAGATCAAACATTGTTAGTCTGCTGGATCATTTCTGAATTAATACCAAGCCTGACTGAGCTGTTCGTAATGAGGCAGAACGTGGATCCTTTCACTTAATATATCAACAGGGAAATGTCTCTTTTCTCCTTAAAGGAGTTGTAAAGGCAGAAGGTTTTTTTTATCTTAATGCATTCTATGCATTAAGATAAAAAACCTTCTGTACGTAGCAGCCTCCACAGCACCCATCTCTCTCCAACGATGTCCATTAGTGTCTTAGCCGTCAAGGACTCTCCTCCTGATTGGCTGAGACACAGCAGCGGCTGTCAATCAAAGTCAGTTAGCCAATCAGAAGAGAGAGGGGGCGGGGCCGGGTCGGGGCTCTGTGTCTGAATGGACACAGGGAGCTGTGAATCTGCTCGGGTGCCCCCATAGCAAGCTGCCTGCTGTGGGGGCACTTGTCAGGAGGGAGGGGCCAGGAGCAGCGAAGAGGGACCCGAGAAGAGGAGGATCCGGGCTGCTCTGTGCAAAACTAACTACACAGAGGAGGTAAGTATAACATGTTTGTTATTTTATTTTTTAAACAAGATTTTACAATCACTTTAATACGAGCTCCATTTTTTTTTTTTTTTAGCTACTTCCATACCAATTCTGACACTTCTCACATACATGTAAAAATCAGCATTTTTTTGCTAGAAAATTACTTAGAACCCCCATTTATTATATACGCTATATTGTCAAAAGTATTGGGACACCTGCCTTTACACGCACATGAACTTTAATGGCATCCCAGGCTTAGTCCGTAGAGTTCAATATTGAGTTGGCCCACCCTACACAGCTTCAACTCTTTTGGTAAGGCTGTCCACAAGGTTTAGGAGTGTGTCTATAGGAATGTTTGACCATTCTTCCAGAAGCACATTTGTGAGGTCAGGCACTGATGTTGGATGAGAAGGCCTGACTCGCAGTCTCCACTCTAATTCATCCTGAGCCTAGTTTCACATTTGTGCAAACACAGGCATCCCATGTGATTCGCACCCGCACTGCGGGTCTGTGCAATGCGAGTTTAGCCAACTTGCATTGAATTCGGACAAAAAAGGTGCAGGGACTCCCCCCCGCACTGAAATTTGATCGCATGGGTATTCTCACCTATGTGATCCGATTCCTGTGCGAGTTCACAGTTCGCACTGCGATCTGTGAAATGATCTGGGGGTGTTATTAACATTGTATTGACACCCGCAGTTAGCAGAGGGCAGTGTTAACTGCCTGCGGGAGAGATGCGATGCGGGAACCGGCACTGTAATTGCGCTGTTTCCCGCATCGCACAGGTGTGAACCTAGGCTAAAGGTGTTCTATTGGGTTGAGGTCAGGACTCTGTGCAGGCCAGTCAAGTTCCTCCACCCCAAACTCACTCATCCAAGTCTTTATGGACCTTGCTTTGTGCACTGGTGGGCAGTCATGTTGGAACAGGAAGAGGCCATCCCCAACCTGTTCCCACAAAGATGCGAGCATGAAATTGTCCAAAATGTCTTGATATGCTGACACCTTAAGAGTTTCCTTCACTAGAACTAGGGGGCCAAGCCCAACCCATAAAAAACAACCCCACACCATAACCTCCCCCCTCCACCAAATGATAAAAAGCAATAAATGAGTTTTAAAACAAGCCTTCTGATACCGGCAGCTGCAGGCACTGTGTAGCAATTCATCTCCAAAATTCACATAAGATGCAGTGAAATCATTAAAGTTGGGTTCCAACACTCTGCCTCCCCTTAAAGATTAGAAGGTTGGCAGGTTGAGGAATCACAGCTGGAAGGAGGGAGCAGGGGGAGCTGAGCTGCTGAAAGTGAATTTGTTCGTGAATTTTGCCCTAAACTTGGGGAATGAAGTGCTCCGCAGTGCCTACAGTTACAGAGATCAGTGAGCACATTTCCTGCTTGTGCAAAATATGCAAATATTTCAATGTCTACACCCTGGCCACAGTTCTTCTTTAACAAGAAGTTGCATCTGCTGGCCCGGACTGGCCCTCTGCCAAATCTGGCATTTGCCAGAAAGTCTGGCCCTTGTGAGAGTATTTATGATCGTTCATAATCTGTTTATTTCAAACAGTAAACAGCTGTGGCCTATACATAGTCTGGAACTCATGGATTTCAACAAATATATAAATATGGTTTGGTGTGCTATTTGCTTTGAGACAAGCCTTTGCAGCTTAGCGCAGATTTTGACTAATGTTATAGGCCAAAACTGGTGTCGGGTAGATGAGTGAATTGAGCATGCTTATCCGAAGATGACAGCAAGAAATCAATCATTTGTAAGGAGGCTAGTGCTGAACTTATTAACCTGAAAGATCTATAGAAGGTCAATGAGATGAGCCAAACAAGTTACTCACTTTGTGTATAGCTGCAAGTTCTGCTTTTTTCCTGAATTTCTTACCATAAAGACATCTGCAGAGGTATTAGTCACTGTCTGGCTAGAAAACTTTGGCAGTGAAGAAGGGGATTTGATATGTAAATATAACACGACGTTGCCTTCTTGAAACATAAGAAAGATGATCATTTCCTCACATCTAAAAAAAAGAGAGCTAATTGGGATCAGTGCAGACATACAAAGCTTTCCTTTAACCACTTGCTGACCACCCTATAAAGCCGCGTACACACGAGCAGAATGTCCGACAGAAAAAGTCAGACGGAAGCTTTTCATCGTCTATTCCGATCGTGTGTAGGCCTCATCGGACTTTTTTTTTCGCAAATTCAGACGGACCTAGAAATGGAACATGTTCTAAAAATTTTCCGACGGAACCAATTCCTATCGGGAAAACCGCTCATTTGTATGCTGCCCCGACGGACCAAATACGACGAATGCTCTGAAGCAAGTACGAGACGGAAGCTATTGGCTACTGGCTATTGAACTTCCTATTTCTAGTCCCGTCGTACGTGCTGTACGTCACCGCATTCTGGACGGTCAGACTTTGGTCAGACTTTGGTTTGACCGTGTGTAGGCAAGACCGCTTGAATGGAATTCCGTCGGAGTTCCGTCGGAGAAACCTTCGGAGTTTATTCCGACGGCAAAACCGGTCGTCTGTACGCGGCATTACAGTTTTACTGCTATAGGGCGGCGGCTGTGCGCCAGATTACATGTATATATATATATGTGATTTGGCATTTTCGTATGCAGAATATTCACAGCAGAAGCCAATCTGCGTGTGCCGGGCACTTGATGTCCGCCGGCACCCACCAATCATCGGGCAGAGACTCAGAACGGAGCTTTGCTTATGTAAACAAGGCAGAATTCCGTTCTGACACAGGGGAAGGGATGGATTCTGTGTTCCTGAAAAGCAAGGAGAGAATTAATCTCTTCCTCTAGTAAAAGCACAACACACAGTACCCACAAACACTGGCTAGGCACACATTTAAACCTTTGATCGCCCTAGATCAGGGGTCTCCAATCTTTCTAAAGAAAGGGCCAGTTTACTGTCCTATAGACTTTAGGGGGCCGGACTGTGCTCAGTGGGAGTAAACAATGCCCAGTCTTTGGTATTAGGGGGAGAAATAGTTGGTGTCAGTGGGAGAAATAGTGTCCAATTTTTGTTGTCTGTGAACGGAATTATGCCCCATCGTTGGTGTCAGTGGAAGGAATTGTGCCCCATTGTTTGTGTCAGTGGCAGGAATATTGCCTCAAGGGCCAGATAAAGGCAAACAAAGGGCCGCATCTAGCCCCGGGGCTGCAGTTTAGAGACCACTGCCCTAGATGTTTACCCCTTTCCAGACAGTGTCATTAGTAAAGTGACAGTGCATATTTTAGCTCTGATCACTGTATTAGTGTCACTGGTTCCCGAAAAGTGTCAAAAGTGTCAGTTAGTGTCAGATTGTCTGCTGCAATATCATAATCATGCTATAAGTCGCGGATCACCACCATTACTAGTAAAAATTTAAAAAAACATAATTAAAATTCAAGTATATATCCCATAGTTTGTAAACACTATAACATTTGCGTAAACTAATCAATATACGCTTATTGGGATTTTTTTAGCAAAAACATGAAGCAGAATACATATTGGCCTAAATTAATGAAGAGATTATATTTTTTCAATTTTTTTATTGTATGTATTTTAAGTAAAAAATATATATTTTTTTTTTTTTCATAATTGGCGGGCTTTTTTTTTTTTTTTTTTTTTTAAATCACAGAGGCGATCAAATACCACCAAAATAAAGCTATATTTGTGGGGAAAAAAGGACATAAATTGTATTTGGGTACAGCATTGCACGGCCCTGCAATTGTCAGTTAAATTAACACAGTGCCGTATCGCAAAAAATGGCTTGGTCAGGGAGGGGGGTACACTTTCCGGAGCTGAAGTGGTTAATGAGGCGTTCCAATCCCATCCCTTCCCTAAAAAAAATGCAAACACTGTATCTACTGACTTTTACTATTAGGGTACTTACCTGTCCAGGCATCCAGCAGTGTTCTCAACTGGGCCTATTCTTGAATCCGCTTTTGGATGCTGCCGCCGCCATCTTGGCTAAGGGAAATTGGCAGTGAAGCCTTGCGGCTTTACAGTCAATTTCCTACTGTGCAATGCATGCGTATATTACGCTGCGTCATGGGGGTGGCTGGAGGAGGGGGGCGAACTTCCAGCTCACTTCGCCGCAGGGGAACTGAGACGGACGTGGGAGCTGGTACCTGTCAAAACCAGGTACCTGCCCTCCCCCCAAAGGTGCCAAATGTGGCAGCAGGGGGGGGGGGAGCGGAGAGGAGGCAGATAAGCAGAGCTACCCCTTTTGGGTGGAGCTCTGCTTTAAGGTCATCACAGAGGACAAGGGGACACTTTTTAAGTCTGGAGTAAAAGAGATTTAATCTCCAAATATGGAAAGGTTTCTTCACAGTAATGCCGCGTACACACGGATTTTCTGACGGAATATGTTCAATGGGAGATTGTTGTCAGAAATTCCATTGGACATTTTCCATCGGAATTTCCATTACACAAAATTTTAAACCTGGATCTCAAATTTTCCGACAACAAAATCCGTTGTCGTAAATTCCGACGCACAAAGTTCCACGCATGCTCGGAATCAAGCAGAAGAGCTGCACTGGCTATTGAACTTCATTTTTCTCGGCTCGTCGTACATGTTGAACGTCACCACGTTCTTAACGTTCGGAATTTCCGACAAGATTTGTGTGACCGTGTGTATGCAAGACAAGTTTGAGCCAACATCCGTTGGAAAAAAATGGATTTTGTTGTCGGAATGTCCGATCAATGTTCCAATCGTGTGTACGGGGCATAAGAGTTTTGAAGATTTGGAATAGAGCTGGCAGTTGTGTCACTAGGGGGGCAGAGGGGGCCATGACCCCCCAAAATTAAACTGTGCCCCCCCAAATAAAAGAAACTGACACTGGGACTCTGGGAGCAGTCTGGAATGCAGGGGACTGGAACAGGCAGAACCGCTATAGCACTGGCTCCGGCTCTGCCTCCATCTAACTTTACTTCTGGCCACTGGTTACTAGAGCCACCTGGCGTCTAGCAACCAGTGACATCACAACCGTGACTCCCACTCTGCCCAGCGTTGAAAGCAGAGGAGGATTTAACTTCCTCCTCTGCGCCTAGTGCTCCTGGGGCCCAAAGCAGCTGCCCGGTGGGTCATGGCCGCCAGGGAAGGAGGGGCTGCTGGGCAGCACATAGGAGAACCGAACCATCCATTTCTCTTCTGCTGCCGCTGAATTCCCACTTCTCCTCCTGCAGGCATTCAGCGTGGCAGTAGACAAATTAACATATTGGTTCCTTTATGTGCCGCCCCTCCTACCCAGGTGGGCACGGCCATTTTGCAGGGGAACCGTGCGGGCATGTCTATTTAAGCAACCAGGGAGCCCATAGGGAACTATAGGCTACCTCTGGTTTCACCTCCAGGTACAGTGCAGCTTTTGTGCATGCAACCTCCTCTGGCTGGCAGACCCGATGATCTCTCTCCCAACCTGCAGCTACACGTGCTGACTGAGCTGGTGGGTGGGGCGGGGGATCTTCACTTACATGCACAGGTGGCTGCTGAAAATTGTAGAGAACTTGGAGGAGGAGCATAGATGGCGACCCCAGGAGGCTTCACCTCCAACCATATGGTGAGTGACTCCTGCAGCAAATCCCTCCATGTGCAATTCTTCAGCTCTCTACTGTGGTTAGCACACTTTATGCCCCCCCACTGTATACTGGTGACTGCCCCCCCATATACTGCTCCCCATTGTATAATGGTCACTGCTACCCCCTGTATACTGCTAGCTGCATCCCGTCACTGTATACTGTATAATAATTTATTTAGATTGTATTTTATTATTATATTTTAAGGCCTGTATATTGCTCACTGCTCTCCCTCCACACTGTATACTGCCCAATGCTGTCCCCCTGTATACTGCTCACTGCCCCTCCCCCCAATGTATACTGCTGACTCTTCGAAATATACCTCTCCCCCCTGTATACTGCTCACTACCTCCCCATTGTATACCAGTCACTACCCCCTCTCCCAATTATACTGCTCCCCCCTTTATACTGCTCACTGCCTCCCCATTGTATACTGACCACCCCCTTCCCCCGTATACTGCTCACTGTATCCCCCCACACTGTATACTGCTCCCCTCACTGTATACTGCCCACTGCCCGCCCTCCCCCATATACTGCTCCTCATCTTCCACTCCATCCTCTCACACCCCTCTCTCCTCCCCTCTCTTGCATGCAGGCAGGGAGAACCGAGTGGGCACTGACTAACAGATGGCAGCAAATGAGCAAGCACTGCCACTGAACCCATCCCCCAAGCGATGGCACTCATCCACCCCCACCCCCACTGATCCCATCCTCCTAATGAAGGACTACAGGTCCCAGCATGAACCCCTGCGATCTAAGAGGTTACATCCTTAGATCTCAGGGGTTCATGCTAGGTCTTGTGGTCCTTCGATTTTGGAGGGAGTCACATCCTTAGATCTGAGGAGTTCATGTTGGAACTTGTAGTCCTTCATATTTGGGGGATGCGTGACCCCCCAAAACTGAAACACTACAGTTCCCAGCATGGGCGCCTCAGAGCTGAGGATGTGACACAGCCCCCCAATGGAGGAGGTAGGAATCAGGTAGGTCAGTGTAGTGGACAGGTAGGTCAGTGTAGTGGACAAGTAGGTCAGTGTAGTGGACAGGTAGGTCAGTGTAGTGGACAGGTAGGTCAGTGTAGTGGACAAGTAGGTCAGTGTAGTGGACAGGTAGGTCAGTGTAGTGGACAGGTAGGTCAGTGTAGTGGACAAGTAGGTCAGTGTAGTGGACAGGTAGGTCAGTGTAGTGGGCAGGTAGGTCAGTGTAATGGACAGGTAGGTCAGAGTAATGGACAGGTAGGTCAGTGTAGTGGAGCATAATACAAAGGTGAATTTGTAACAAGACCACTGGAGTGCATTCTATTCTTGAAAAAAAAATCCAATATATATATTGCGTTTTATAGTTGCCCCCCTACTTTTGTCCCTGACCCCCCATGCGACCCCCCTAAATACGAAAGCTGGAGACGCCACTGAGAGCTGGTTCTGTCCAGCTCAGTAGATTGCTTTGAAAAAGGCCTGGATTCTTCCTAAATGTACATTATATAACTGCACACTAACATTTATAGGTGAAGTTGATCCAGGAAACATTGATTACCTGTTGGGGGTTCTGAAAGGAATTTTTTCCACTGCTGGAGCAAATTGGATCATGCTTTGCTGGGGTTTTTTGCCTTCCTCTAGATCAATTGTGGGTATAAGTTTTGTATATGGGATTGTATAATTTTTTCCCCCCTTTTTATTGGTTGAACTAGATGGACTTGTGTCTTTTTTCAACCGGTCTATCTGTATGTAACTATGTAACATGTAAGGTATCGCACTGAACGTTATAGTGAGAGCAATAATTCTACCTCTAGACCTCCATTGTAACTCTAAACTGGTAACCTGCAGACATTTTTAAAGCATTGCCTATGGTGATTTTTAGGTATTGCAATTTGTCACCATTCAACGTGCGCGCACATGACATATTAGGTATCTGAGTGACATCACTTGATGTATACCCTGTTGTGGATTACCAGTCCCAGGATGAAATCCTGAATGAGATTTAAACCACTCTCTATTTTTACATAGCTTTCCGGTGATTGTGGTGTCGTGTCAAAGGGAAGTGGTACTCACTTGGTGTATCTTTGGTGATTGGACTCACAAAATATCAAGATTTCATTGAATCTTCTGTTGGATGTCATTCTTCTGCGGACACTTTTCACCTATTTGATTAATAGACTGGTTCTGTTCATTAGTCATCACCGAGTTTTTAATGTAATTTAGACGGTATCGGAGGAGCGCTACTGGAGTATTTTAAAGTTTTGCACTTATGTTTTAAAATGTTAGGTATCTATTTACTTGGCGTAACATCATCTTTTACATTTTACAAAAAAATGTAGTTATACTTTGTGTTTTTTCTGTATTAAAATTCATTAAACTGGATGTAAAAACCATTCATGAAATCTGACAAAGCTCTAAGTCCCGTGTCTTTCTGCTGCTCCTTTCCTCTGTTATCAGCATGCAAACTTCTGACAAGCTCTCTGACACAGGAGATAAAAGCAGCTGAAAATTTGTGTTGGGGGGTTGATTAGAGATAGATAAGCAGAGAACTTGTCTATTTACGACACAGCTCTGCATGTTTCTTGGTTCCTCTGCCTATGTGGAGGTGGGGGGGGGGGGGGGGGCGTTCATTTTCTCCAATCAGCTCACACACTGTGTATACCCAGAATCCACTCCCACTGCTGAAACAGGTAGAAAGATTTGTAAAGACAGCAGATATACATGTAAAACTTATGTAGGGAGATTTGTTTTATCTCTGTGTATCACCTGAGGCTGTTCACTTTACGGAGAGGATTTACATCCACTTTAAAGCGGAACTTCAGTCATTTTTTCATCTTTCCATATATTTAATCCTATGTCCTTGTTGTTTTTTTTTTTTTTACCTTTTCTTTTCTTTATTTTTTTTTACATAAACGTTTTATTGAAATTTCACGGGGATACAGAAGAGAAAAAGAAAGGATATGGGTATAAACATGGTTTACAAAGTCACAATCGCATGTAATAACAATAGAGCTCTACCTGGGAAATCCCAGGGAGGGAGTAAGCCCCGTGAAGGAGACCAAAACAATATAAACCCATACAATAAAATATAAAAGACATAAAGTTAGCACGGAAAGATAACATACGTTTTATGAACTTATCAACGTAAGCGAACCATTTCTAAACAGAAATAGTGTGTCCCTCCATATGAAGTGGCAGGTTGTGTACCACCCTCATGGGCCTTGGTCAGTCAATCAGAACTATCCTTGTTGTTTTAACTTAGATAGTAAAACATTTTTTTTTCTGCCAGTAAATACCTTATATAGCCCACTTCCTGTTTTTTGTCTGTTAAAAAGCATACCTCCCAACTGTCCCTGATTTGGGGGGACTGTCCCTGATTTGGAACAATGTCCCTCTGTCCCTCTTTCCTCCTCATTTGTCCCTCATTTTGGTCTGATCTATATACTGTCGTTGTATATAAAATGCATTATTTATCCTTCAAAAAGTGTTTCCCAGTGCTAAACCTTTTATCCAATTTCTAAATTGCTGCATTTGTAAAGGACAAAAACCAATATAAAGAAATAGTAGTGGTAAAAAAACACTTGTGGGTTTAACCAATCTTTTTTTGGCATAATTCTCCATTAAAAGGGGCGTGGTAGGGGGTGTGTTCTATGCCTGCATACTTTTGATAAAAGGTGTCCCTCATTCCCATCTCAAAAAGTTGGGAGGTATGAAAAAGCCTAGGCTTATGACATCATGCACAGCTCTCTTCCTCACTCTCGTGAGAGTTTGCCAGGAAGGGAAGGGGGATGAGTCATAAGAAAGCCAATAAGAGCTGCAGGGCTGGAGGTGTGCCCCTGTGTGTCTGTGTGAATCCAGGAAGTGAACAGACAGCTGCCCACAGTTAAAATGGTTGCAGACAGACTCAGAGGAGGGAGATTTATGCAGCATATTTGGCAAGTATAGAATCACAGTATATACAGTGGGGCAAAAAAGTATTTAGTCAGCCACCAATTGTGCAAGTTCTCCCACTTAAAAAGATGAGAGAGGCCTGTAATTGTCATCATAGGTATACCTCAACTATGAGAGACAAAATGTGGAAACAAATCCAATCACATTGTCTGATTTTTGAAAGAATTTATTTGCAAATTATGGTGGAAAATAAGTATTTTGGTCAATCTCAATACTTTGTTATATATCCTTTGTTGGCAATGAAAGAGGTCAAACGTTTTCTGTAAGTCTTCGCAAGGTTGTCACCTGGTATTTTGGCCCATTCCTGGTATGGGTTGCTGGTATGTTGGCCCATTCCTCCATGCAGATCTCCTCTAGAGCAGTGATGTTTTGGGGCTGGCGCTGGGCAACACGGACTTTCAACTCCCTCCAAAGGTTTTCTAGGCCACTCCAAGACCTTGAAATGCTTCTTACGAAGCCACTCCTTCGTTGCCCGGGCAGTGTGTTTTGGATCATTGCCATGCTGAAAGACCCAGCCACATTTCATCTTCAATGCCCTTGCTGATGGGAGGAGGTTTGCACTCAAAATCTCATGATACATGGCCCCATTCATGCTATCATGTACACGGATCAGTCGTCCTGTTCCCTTTGTAGAGAAACAGCCCCAAAGCATGATGTTGCCACCACCATGCTTCACAGTAGGTATGGTGTTCTTTGGTTGCAACTCAGCATTCTCTCTCCTCCAAACACGACGAGTTGTGTTTCTACCAAACAGTTCTACTTTGGTTTCATCTGACCATATGACATTCTCCCAATCCTCTCCTGGATCATCCAAATGCTCTCTAGCACACCTCAGACGGGCCCGGGCATGTACTGGCTTAAGCAGGGGGACACGTCTGGCACTGCAGGATCTGAGTCCCTGGCGGCGTAGTGTGTTACTGATGGTAGCCTTTGTTACGTTGGTCCCAGCTCTCTGCAGGTCATTCACTAGGTCTCCCTGTGTGGTTCTGGGATTTTTGCTCACCGTTCTTGTGATCATTTTGACCCCACTGGGTGAGATCTTGCGTGGAGCCCCAAATCGAGGGAGATTATCAGTGGTCTTGTATGTCTTCCATTTTCTAATTATTGTTCCCACAGTTGATTTCTTCACACCAAGCTGCTTGCCTGTTGCAGATTCAGTCTTCCCAGCCTGGTGCAAGTCTACTATTTTGTTTCTGGTGTCCTTCAACAGCTCTTTGGTCTTCACCATAGTGGAGTTTGGAGTGTGACTGGTTGAGGTTGTGGACAGGTGTCTTTTATACTGATAACAAGTTCAAACAGGTGCCATTAATACAGGTAACGAGTGGAGGACAGAGGAGCCTCTTAAAGAAGAAGATACAGGTCTGTGATAGCCAGAAAATCTTGCTTGTTTGTAGGTGACCAAATACTTATTTTTCACTATAATTTGCAAATAAATTATTTCAAAAATCAGACAATGTGATGTGTCTGGATTTGTTTCCACATCTTGTCTCTCATAGTTGAGGTATATCTATGATGACAATTACAGGCCTCTCTCATCTTTTTAAGTGGGAGAACTTGCACAATTGGTGGCTGACTAAATACTTTTTTGCCCCACTGTATCAAATAATATGCAAAGTGGTTGGAGGGAAGCTTCAGAATGGCAAAGATGTTTTTTATTACAAATTATGTGAGCAGACTGTTGTGTATATTTAAAAAAAAAAATGCATTTGAAAAACCACTGCGCAAATACTGTGTGAGATAAAACATTGCAACAGGCACCATTTTTTCTCTCTAGGACCTCTAAGTAATTTTCCAGCAAAAGCACAGATTGAGTTGAGGTCACAGAAATAACACTTCATAATATACTGTACATCTGTAAAGCCAGCACTGAGGTCTTTCATCAAACACATTACAAGGAAAGAAGAGTGTTTGTGGCCATGCCATGCAATGATATGCTTGTTTTATTTTTCTAGCCGGCAGTAGAAATCTGATGGCTACGATGTGATTGGTTGATACGGGCAGCGTCTCCTTTCCTAACACTTTGCACTGGTGTTTGCACAGCGTTGTCTCTGCCTGTGCTAGGTGAAGGATCCACTTAAATTCAAAAGAAAGTTCACATACAAGAAGAATTGTTCTCTTAACTCCCTGCTGTGGGTTACAGACTTGCCTCGAACAAAAAAGGGCTTTTTTATGAAGAGTTTAAATTCCTGGAGTTTCTAAAAATATGATTTATTATGAGAAAAATGTTTTTTCATGTTAAGAGTCACCACTGTGTTCTGTGGCATTTAATACCGAGCTAAGCATGTTGGCCCCCCAACAGATAAATGTTTAGCCTTCGTGTTTGAGTTCTACGTCTCCTGCGGTGCCCCCAAAACTGCACATAATCTGGATACACTTAATCCTACGGGTCAGAAGTGTCTATTAAAGCTTCACAGATGCAAGAGCGGGAGAGAATATTTTCTTAACATGCTAGGTCAGCGTATGATGTAGCAAACGGGCTTATCTTTTGTACATGCTCCAAATATGGCTTATAGTCACATATTTTACTGCACAAATACTCAGCAGAATGCAGTTCATTATCCAATGCAGTTTCTTAGTTCCTGTTTACACCTCAGCGATTTGTCATGCTTTGGCATCATGATCAGATCCACAACAAGAGGAATCCCGTTATTGTCACACCTATGCAATGCACATTGTTTATTTATTTCAAGTACCTTTTATAGCACCGTCAATTTATGCAATGCTTTATATATACAGTCAGGTCCATAAATATTGGGACATTGACACAATTCTAATCTTTTTTGGCTCTATACACCACCACAATGGATTTGAAATGAAACAAACAAGATGTGCTTTAACTGCAGACTTTCAGCTTTAATGCGAGGGTATTTACATCCAAATCAAGTGAACGGTGTAGGTATTAAAACAGTTTGTATATGTACTTCCCATTTTTTAAGGGACCAAAAGTAATGGGACAATTGGCTACTCAGCTGTTCCATGGCCAGGTGTGTGTTATTCCCTCATTATCCCGTTTACAAGGAGCAGATAAAAGGTCCAGAGTTCATTTCAAGTGTGCTATGCATTTGCATTTGGAATCTATTGCTGTCAGCTCTCAATATGAGATCCAAAGAGCTGTCACTATCAGTGAAGCAAGTCATCATTAGGCTGAAAAAACAAAACCCATCAGAGAGATAGCAAAAACATTAGGTGTGGCCAAATCAACTGTTTGGAACATCCTTAAAAAGAAAGAACACACCGGTGAGCTCAGCAAAACCAAAAGACCCGGAAGACCACGGAAAACAACTGTGGTGGATGACTGAAGAATTCTTTCCCTGGTGAAGAAAACACCCTTCACAACAGTTGACCAGATCAAGAACACTCTCCGGGAGGTAGGTGTATGTGTGTCAAAGTCAACAATCAAGAGAAGACTTCACCAGAGTGAATACAGAGGGTTCACCACAAGATGTAAGTCATTGGTGAGCCTCAAAAACAGGAAGGCCAGATTAGAGTTTGCCAAACAACATCTAAAAAAGCCTTCACAGTTCTGGAACAACATCCTATGGACAGATGAGACCAAGATCAACTTGTACCAGAGTGATGGGAAGAGAAGAGTATGGAGAAGGAAAGGAACTATTCATGATCCAAAGCATACCACCTCATCAGTGAAGCATGGTGGTGGTAGTGTCATGGCTTGAGCATGTATGGCTGCCAATGGAACTTGTTCTCTTGTATTTATTGATGATGTGACTGCTGACAAAAGCAGCAGGATGAATTCTGAAGTGTTTCGGGCAATATTATCTGCTCATATTCAGCAAAATGCTAAAGAACTCATTGGACGGCGCTTCACAGTACAGATGGACAATGACCCGAAGCATACTGCGAAAGCAACCAAAGAGTTTAAGGGAAAGAAGTGGAATGTTATGCAATGGCCAAGTCAATCACCTGACCTGAATCCGATTGAGCATGCATTTCACTTGCTGAAGACAAAACTGAAGGGAAAATGCCCCAAGAACAAGCAGGAACTGAAGACAGTTGCAGTAGAGGCCTGGCAGAGCATCACCAGGAATGAAACCCAGCGTCTGGTGATGTCTATGAGTTCCAGACTTCAGGCTGTAATTGACTGCAAAGGATTTGCAACCAAGTATTAAAAAGTGAAAGTTTGATGGCTGATTGTTAATCTGTCCCATTACTTTTGGTCCCTTAAAAAGTGGGAGGCACATATATAAACTGTTGTAATTCCTACATCGTTCACCTGATTTGGATGTAAATACCCTCAAATTAAAGCTGAAAGTCTGCAGTTAAAGCACATCTGGTTTGTTTTATTTCAAATCCAAAATCATTTCATTCAAATTAGCACTTTTGATTTCTCCCATAGACTTTTAAAGGGTGTTCTGCGGCTTTATAATTTACCGCGAACACCCCAAATTGTTCGCTGTTCAGGAACAGGCGAACAGCCAATGTTCGAGTCGAACTCATGTTTGACCCAAACATAAAGCCCATCCCTAATCACTAGAGGGATGACCAGCAGGAGGAAGAAGGTCCTGATTCCCCTATATAGATTGTTATATCACTAGAGGGATCACTAGCAGGAGGAAGGAGGTCCTGATTCCCCTATATAGATTGTTATATCACTAGAGGGATCACTAGCAGGAGGAAGGAGGCCTTGATTACCCTATATAGATCTTTATATCACTTGAGGGATGACCAGCAGGGGGAAGGAGGTCCTGATTCTCCTATATAGATCTTTATATCACTAGAGGAATCACCAGCAGGGTGAAGGAGGTTCTGATTCCAAGGAAGGAGGTCCTGATTCCCCTATATAGATCTTTAATGAGACCTTATTTAGAATACTGTGTCCAGTTCTGAAGACCTCACTTACACAAAGATATTGATATCCAGAGACATGTAACAAAAATGGTGAAAGGTCTGGGGGGGATAAAACATATGGTGAGCGACTTCAGGAACTTAATATGTACAGTCTTGAGGAAACAAGGGAAAGGGGAGACATGATTGAAACCTTTGAATACATCAAGGAGGTGAATAAGGTCCAGGAGGCCAATTTTTTCAATATAAAAAACCAAATCAAGAACATGGGGACATGACCTCAAACTAACTGGAGGAAAGGTCAAAACTAATCTTAGAAAGTATTATTTTTTTTGTTCCCCGTACAGGCCACCAAAAAAAAAAAAAAAAGTATTATTTTACTGAAAGGGTAGTTGAGGTTTAGAATAGACTTCCAGCAGAAGTAGTGAGACAGTCAACAGTAAATGGCTTCAAACATGCTCGGGACAAACATAGATCCATATTCAGACAAAGAAGTTAATGAAAAAAAACTAAAAATGGGCTGACTCAACTGGACTTCTACTTTACTACAATACTTCTATATAACTTTTACATTTTTACTCCTTGCTTTCTCATATCTTTATTATAGGAAAGACAGGAATATAGGTGTAGACATGTAGAGGGATTTCTCAGCACTATTGATGCATATCAATGCGAGCACAGTGTTGTGGGATTTAACAAGAAGTCATGCACAAATTTATTTACAGATTTATCCTATGTGGAAACTTTTTTAGCGCATTTGCATAGTGTGGTTACAAATGGATGGACTGACTTTATGAGGTTATTATGATGTTTTTTATTTAGTTTGTCATCATGGTTTTATGATATAATAGGAGGATCTATAGAGTGAAGGTGAAGCGTGGCATTAATTGTTTTTTTCTTTATTGAGTTTAGCACAATTATATGAGAGTGTGCAGGGTGTGAGCGATTTACTAAACACATATAGTAAGTTTATACTTAATCTTTATGTACACTTTTTTTTTATTCATATACCATAGCTGCTCGCAAGCACTCTATTCACTTTATATCGATGCATTGCTGCTGCTTTAGGACTTTTGATGTAAGAAATGTACAGGAAGTGTAGTGTTTTCAATGAGTCAGCAACTCCTAGACTTGCACTGTAAAGAGGAGCAGTAAAGCACAACCATTGTATAGTAGCAATGAGCAATGAAGTGGAGTCTGTGTATGTATTAAGCAATACAGCTGCCCCCATGTACATATATAGGTACAAATCATATTTCAAAATGCTCTTTTTAAAATATTTACACATATCGGTCAATCAAGCATATCCAGATTGAGCAATGGATCATATTTTTCTCAGTAAAGGTTTTCTTTAACATGATAAAACTGTACTGAGTTCTGCCCATTCCAATATAATACAGATCCCAGGGGCGGATACAGAGTCTAATCTCAGGAAGGGCACTGCCAGAAAATAAGCTGATGCTTACAGAACTGTATTTCATACAGCCCCAACCTTGTTTAAAACAGAGACACGTTTATCCTGTCCCCCACTTGTGTCACCTTCTTCTTTATTACTGTCCCCCACTTGTGTCACCTTCTTCTTCATTACTGTCCCCCACTTGTGTCACCTTCTTCTTTATTACTATCCCCCACTTGTGTCACATTCTTCATTACTGTCCCCCACTTGTGTCACATTCTTCATTACTGTACCCCACTTGTGTCACTTCCATTACTATCCCCCACTTGTGCCACCTTCTTCTTCTTCATTACTGTCCCCCCACTTGAGTCACCTTTTCCTTCATTACTGTCCCCCCACTTGAGTCACCTTCTCCTTCATTACTGTCCCCCACTTGTGTCACCTTCTCCTTCATTACTGTCCCCCACTTGTGTCACCTTCTTCTTTTTTACTATCCCCCACTTGTGTCACATTCTTCATTACTGTCCCCCACTTGTGTCACATTCTTCATTACTGTCCCCCACTTGTGTCACATTCTTCATTACTGTACCCCACTTGAGTCACTTCAATTTCTATCCCCCACTTGTGTCACCTTCTTCTTCTTCATTACTGTCCCCCCACTTGAGTCACCTTCTCCTTCATTACTGTCCCCCCACTTGAGTCACCTTCTCCTTCATTACTGTCCCCCACTTGTGTCACCTTCTCCTTCATTGCTGTCCCCCACTTGTGTCACCTTCTTCTTTATTACTATCCCCCACTTGTGTCACATTCTTCATTACTGTACCCCACTTGTGTCACTTCCATTTCTATCCCCCACTTGTGTCACCTTCTTCTTCTTCATTACTGTCCCCCCACTTGAGTCACCTTCTCCTTCATTACTGTCCCCCCACTTGAGTCACCTTCTCCTTTATTACTGTCCCCTACTTGTGTCACCTTCTCCTTCATTACTGTCCCCCACTTGTGTCACCTTCTTCTTCTTCTTCATTACTGTCCCCCTACTTGTGTCACCTTCTCCTTCTCTACTGCCCCCCACTTGAGTCACCTTCTCCTTCCTTACTGTCCCCCACTTGTGTCACCTTCTCCTTCATTACTGTCCTCCACTTGGGTCACCTTGTTCTTCATTATTGTCCCCCACTTGTGTTACTCACCTTCTCCTTCATTACTGTATACTACTATTCCATCCAATCCTCACCTTATCCCCTCTCTGGGGCTGGGCTCTGGTGAGTGGTCCACTCTGGTCCCTCAGACAGTCGCTCGGATGGGCTGCGGGGGGAAGGAGGAGAACTTGGGCAGCCATGGATCTGAGCCAGCCCAGCCAGCAGTGCAGCAGCAGCACACAGACAGAAAAGGTCGGGTCAGCTGCTGCAGATCACTCTCTTTGCATGCAATGCAGCCGGGCAGCGGGCGGTGGTGGGCCGCAGGCGCTAGAGATGGAGCAGAGCAGTGGAGACATTGGCATGAAGATCACACACACACACTGACCAGTCCCTCCCTACTGCCAAGTCTCTCCCTCTCATACCTCTGCACACTGGAGAAGGTGGAGGTGGGTGGAGACAGCTGTGCAATGCAGCACTAGGCGCAGGTCTCTCTCCGCTCTGAGACTGTGAAGTCACTGGTTGCTAGATGCCAGGCGCGGTAGCCCTAGCAACCAGTTCCGGCAATTTAGTTTAGAAGGGTGGCTGTGTCCCGGAGTTGGTAATATTTTCTCGGGGGGGTGGGGGGGGCAATTGCCCCATTGCGCCCCCCCCCCCGATCTGCTCCTGACAGATCCAAGTACTGATAATAGATGTCATTAGTACAGCTAGACATTTGGACTTATTTACTTAAGGTGTTAAAAATCTTCACACAATAAATGTGAAAATATTCAATTCAATTATCCAATCGTGTGCAGAAGAAACAAGTAATTAGGAAATTGCTTTCCACATTATAGTATAATTGAAGTGAGTACATTTTGTTAGGATTCTCAACTACTTTTGTAAACTGGACACATTGATTGCAAGACAGAGTCAAGCATCCCATTGTTAGGAGACTTCTGTGCAGTTGCAGTGAATTCTCCGTCCCACTTCTAATGGTAATGATTTTTTAGGATTTTGTAGACCAACTTTTTTCTGCAAGGAATTATCTACCCTATGTTCCGTTTAACATTAAAAGGAAGTGATGTCCTACCAAAACACAAATCATTGGATTACATACGTGACTTGTGTGACTAGATATGTTCAGATTCACGATCTGCACTTTTGTATCTTGTAAATTCTTTTAAAGAAAACAAGGACCCCAGCACAATCCCCAGTGACCGATAGTAACTACAACCATGTGAATCATTCTACACGCACTACAGACACAGGAAAGAATAAACTTCATCATAGAGACAAGCCACTAGTGATATAGCAGGAAGCAATGGTGATAAAGGTAAAATAATCATCTCATTCTGAATGTATAGAGTGGTGTATAGGTAGATACAAAGTATATAATTCATGTAACATTACAAAATATTTAAAGGGTAAGTTTTCCTTTTCACAAAAAATTAAAACTAACTCACAACACCTTCCCCACCCCTCTGGTCCTTGTCATATGTACTTTATATGATCTCTATCTGCCACCTCCCTCTCAAGCAGATATACTGTAATGGTCCAGCAGTGGCGGCCAATCCATTAGGGGCAGAGGAGCACCGCCCCCCCAATCCATGCGCCCATCCCCTACTCTACATGCTGGGCGCCAGACGCATAGATTTTAATTTTTTCTTACTTTTTGAAGCAAATGATTAGAGCCAGAGGCTCTAATTGGGTTAAAAAAAGGGTGGGCTTGGGGCACAGAGCACTGCGCCCTGTGCCCACCCAGTTGAGTGACATTAGCAAATTAATATTCGCTAATGTCTTTCTGCTTCTCCTCCCTGCCAATCGGGTCTCAGGACCCACTTTCTATTCAGGCGGGAGGAGAAGCAATGGGAAGAGAGGCTCTTTCCTCAGCAAGCTGCAGCAGGTGGAGGGGCAGCTTCCAGGAGTTCTACCCCAGATCCAGCAGGTAAGGACATGAATGGCCTCCTTCCTGTCTGACCAGTCTGGGCGGGGGGTGCTAGTGCGAGTGAGGGGGCCAGGGGCAGTTTCCAAGAGCGCGCACCACCTCCGATCATGGCCCACAGTCCCATTGCCGCCTTCCCGTCCATCTCCCGCGGGGGGAGAGTGGCGGTTGTGCGAGTGAGGGGGGCAGGTTTGTCTGCCGCCCCCCCCCCAAAAAATATTGAGCACCAGCCGCCGCTGTGGTCCAGCACTTTAAAGAAACCATTGCAAAGTGCTGGAGGCTGTGTACCAGCATAACAAAAACATTGACAGCCACTCATTGGTCAGTATCATGTGACCACACTGACCAATAAGAATCTTTCTTGAGGCTCCTTTATTCTGTGATGGTGTCCCGAAATAAAGAAGATATTCTCTTATGTCAGCCCCATGGCCACTGATGACCAATGAGCGTTTTCCGTGGAAGGTAATATGCAGCTTCCAGTGCTGTTTGATGATGTTTAAAATCGCTGAACTGTTATATCAGTACAGTAACAGCTAAGAGTGACTCTTAGAAACGTCCTAGCAATAAGGCAGGACAACATGATGAGATCTCTGGAAGTTTTTCAGTTAGGCTTCAACAGGTATGTACCTGTACTATGTACAGGCATGTCCAGTTGAACCCCGTTTTGCCTTCAGAACTACCTTAATTCTTCATGGCATAGATTCAACAAGGTGTTGGAAACATTCCTTAGAGATTTTGGTCCATGTTGACATGATAGCAACACGCAGTTCCTGCAAATTTGTCAGCTGTATATCCATGAAGCGAATCTCCCATTTCATCACATCCCAAAGGTGCTCTATTGGCTTGAGATCTGGTGACTGTGGAGGACATTGGAGTACAGTGACCTCATTGTCATGTTCAAGAAACCAGTGGTGAGATGATTTGATCTTTTTGACATGGTGCATTATCCTGCTGGAAGGAGCCATCAGAAGATGAGTACACTGTAGTCATAAAGGGATGGACATGGTCAGCAACAATACTCAGGTAGGCCGTGGCATTTAAACGATGCTCAATTGGTACTAAGGGGCCCAAAGTGTGCCAAGGAAATATCCCCCACACCATTACACCACCACCAGTCTGAACCGTTGATACAAGGTAGAATGGATCCATGCTTTCATGTTGTTTACACCAAATTCTGACCCCACCATCTGAATGTCGCAGTTAAAATTAAGACTCATCAGATCAGGCATCAGACAAGTGGTTGTAACGAGTGGTTATTTGAGGAATGCCCTGTACACACGGTCGGATTTTCCGACTGAAAATGTTCTATAGGAGCTTGTTGTCGGAAATTCCAACCGTGCGTAGGCTCCATCGAACTTTTTCCATTAGAATTTCTTTCACACTGGATCTCAAATTTTCCGACAACAAAATCCGTTGTCGTAAATTCAGATCGTGTGTACAGAATTCCGACGCACAAAGTTCCACACATGCTCGGAATCAAGCGGAAGAGCCGCACTGGCTATTGAACTTCATTTTTCTCGGCTCGTCGTACGTGTTGTACGTCACCGCGTTCTTGACGTTCGGAAATTCCGACAAGATTTGTGTGACCGTGTGTATGCAAGACAAGTTTGAGCCAATCCATAGATTTTGTTGTTGGAAAATTCTATCGTGTGTATGGGGCATTACTGTTGCCTTTCTCTGATCTCAAACCAGTCTGCCCATTCTCCTCTGACCTCAGCACAGCATTTTATCCACACAACTGCCGCTCACTGGATATTTTCTCTTTTTCGGGTCATTCTCAGTAAACCCTAGAGATGATTGTATGTGAAAATCCCAGTAGATCAGCAGTTTTTGAAATACTCAGACCAGCCCGTCTGGCACCAACAACCATGCCACGTTCAAAATCACTTAAATCCCCTTTCTTCCCCATTCTGATGCTCAGTTTGAACTTCAGCAGGTCATCTTCACCACGTCTAGATGCCTAAATGCGTTGAGTTGCTGCCATGTGATTGGCTGATTAGCAATTCGTGTTACCAAGCAATTGAACAGGTGTACCTAATAAAGTGGCCGGTGAGTGTAAATGTCCTACAGCTATAACAAGGGCATTATTCAACTTTGGTCAGAGCTGCACAGTTGTCTTTTATCTACAGACACCCCTTACCTACATAGGCAGTTTTTTTGGTAAAGGTGAACTATGCCTTTAAGGTACTGTGTACTGATCAGAATACAATGGCTTGTAGCTGAGATAACGCCATCTCCCCGTGTGAAGACAGAGCCTGTTCAAACATTTCATAAATACATTTTCAGAAAGGTTAGCCGGGTCCGCCTCATTCCCAGGTATGTTCGCTGACATTTGCTCAGCAGAATCCTCTATAAATAGACGCTGTGTTTTGGCACTTTATTAATAATCCCTGCACTTTGTGAGCCTGGCTGGAGTCAATTATAGGGCATACCTTCTAAAAACAAGTGTGAAGAAGAACACACTGACCACGACCTGAAACCTTAGACTAGCTGTCAGCGAGAAAACAAACATGTAAAGTTACTATTAATTAGTATCAGAGGGTAAAGTGACCTCATTTGTCAAAGTGTCTGAAAGAAGAGCTGTTTGTGTTACCCCGAGCAACCACACTCTTTGTTCCATGCTTGTGTCTTGAATTGCATAATTGCCAGGTTTATAAAATGCAAAACTCTTCATTTAACCACAGAAATCTAGGGATTTGGTCATTTGTATAGTACTTTGCTCCTTGGAAAGAACACTGAGGCATTCATATCAGATGCAGACCCAAAGGAGTTCTCAGTCTGATGTCCCGGCACAGCCATAGACACACATTAAACACTTGCTTACTGGGCACTTACCCGTATATACTCGAGTATAAGTCGTTCCGAGTATAAGTCGTTCCGAGTATAAGTCGAGGCCCTAATTTACCACAAAAAAATGGGAAAAACTTATTGACCCGAGTATAAGACGAGGGTGAGAAATGCACAGCTACTGTAAGTGGAAAAGAGGGTCAACAATGCCCATTTGCAGCATTTCTGTGCCCATTTGCATGCCTCACTGTGCCCATTTGCAGCCATAGGTCCCCTGAACTTCAAACTCGGTAGTTAAGGGTTCCTAGATGCCCCCTAGCTTCAGCCAAAATTTGGGGTCTCTGAACCCAAAGGGTCCTGAAATGACATTGCTGCAGATGGACACAGTTGACCGAATTTGTGGCCCCATATCTCGGGCCACTTAGTGCTAAGAACCCCAAATTTGGTGTGCAAACCCAGTGGAACTAGCACCATAAAATTTCTAAAGCTGGGGTTTCTAGCACCAAGTGGCCCCGAGATACAGGGCCCCAAAAATCAGTTCAGAAAATCTCAAGCACTTTTCTGCAGCAGAGAATGACATTTTCTGAACCGGGTTTGGGGCCCCGTATCTCAGGGCCACTTGGTGATAGGAACCCCAGCTTTAGATATATTATGGTACCAGTTCCGCTGGGTTGGCACACCCAATTTGGGGTTCCTAGCACCAAGTGGCCCTGAGATATGGGGCCCCAAACTCGGTTCAGAAAATGTCAAGCACTTTTCTGCAGCAGAGAATTACATTTTCCGAACTGATTTTGGGGCCCCGTATCTCAGGGTCACTTAGTGCTAGGAACTTCAGCTTTAGATATGTTGTGGTACCAGTACCACTGGGTTTACACACCAAATTTGGGGTTCCTAGCACCAAGTGGCCCTGAGATACGGAGCCCCAAAGTCGGTTCGGAAAATGAAATTTTTTGCTGCAGAAAAGTGCTTGACTCAAGTATAAGTCGAGGGGGGCGCTTTCAGCACAAAAAAATGTGCTGAAAAATTCGACTTATACTCGAGTATATATGGTAAATCCCCCTCCTATCCAGACCAATTTTCAGCTTTCAGTGCTGACGCAATTTGAATGACAGTTGCGCGGTCATACAACACTGTACCCAAATGAAATTTGTATCATTTTTTCACCACAAATAGAGCTTTCTTTTGGTGGTATTTGATCACCTCTGCAGTTTTTACTTTTTGTTAAAAAAATGTAAAAAACTGAATTTAAAAAAAAAAAAAAAATTTATTTTTTTATATTTTGTTATAAAAAATTTAAAACAGGTAATTTTTCTCCTTCATTGATGTACGCTGATGAGGCGGCAGTGATGGGCACTGATGGGTGGCAGTGATTGGCACTGATGGGTGGCAGTGATGGGCAGCACTGCTAGGTGGCACTGTTTGGCACTACAGGTGGACATTGATAGGTGGCACTTGTGGGCATTGATAGGTGGCACTTGTGGGCACTGTTAGGTGGCACTTGTGGGCACTGTTAGGTGGCACTTGTGGGCACTGTTAAATGGCACTATTAGGTGGCACTGATGAGGCAGATGTACCTCTTCCACTTTGGGACCGATGTCCCTCACATCCGAGCCGGTGATCGGCTTTTAGTTCTACTCACGCTGTCAGCGTGAGTAGAAAATAAAAACGATTACCGATCTTTTGTTTACATCATGTGATCAGCTGTCATTGGCTGACAGTTGATCACATGGTAAGGGGCCGGGACCGGCCCCTTACTCAGATCGGTGATCAGCCGAGTCACGGTGACTCATTGATCACAGCGCGCCCGGGAAATCAGGTCCGCGCTGTGGCCGTCATTCGGCCATAGCGCGGATGTGAAGTGGTTAAAAGCCATGCTGGTTAAAAGTCCCTACGTGCCCCTTCCCCTGATCTCAATGTCAAAATCGATGGCACAACTATCAGCCCATTCCCGCATGCCAAGGTTCTAGGTGTAAACCTGGACTCTGATCTATCCTTTAAGCCCCACATCCAATCACTGTCCAAATCTTGCCTCCTCAACCTCCGCAACATCTCTAAAATATGCCCCTTTCTAACTAATGACAGCACAAAGCTCTTAATTCACTCCCTGGTCATCTCTCGCCTTGACAACTGCATCTCCCTCTTCATGGGCTTACCTTTACATAGGCTATCCCCCCTTCAGTCCATCATGAATGCTGTAGCCAGGCTCAACCACCTTACCAATCGTTCTGTGTAAGCTACTTTTCTCTGTCAATCCCTCCCATTGGCTTCCTCTCACCCAACAAATTAAATTCAAAATACTAACAACAACTTACAAAGCCATCCACAACTCGGCCCCCAGCTACATCACTAACCTAGTTTCAAAATATCAACCAAATCATTCTCTTCATTCCTCCCAAGACCTCCTGCTCTGTCGCTCCCTCGTCAGCTCCTCCCATGTTCACCTCCAGGACTTTTCCAGAGCCTCTCCCATCCTGTGGAACTCCTTATCCCAATCTGTCTGATTATCTCCTACTCTGTTTTCTTTTAGACGATCCCTGAAAACCCTTCTCTTCAGAGAAGCCTATCCTACCCACACCTAACAACTGTATTTTTCTTTTCTCTATTGGCTCATCCCCCACAGTTATTACCTTTTGTATCACTTCACCCTCCCTCTTAGATTGTAAGCTCTAACAAACAGGGCCCTCTGATTCCTTCTGTATTGAATTGTATTGTAACTGTACTGTCTGCCCACATGTTGTAAAGTGTTGCGTAAGCTGTTGGCGCTATATAAATTCTGTATAATAATAATAATAATAATAAAGTATAACTCCAACCCAAACTTGTTTTGTTTGCCTTAGCTAAGGAGAGGAAGAGTTGGGCTTGATTCACACCTTTGGAATGCATAAAAACGCACGTGTCATTAAAAGACATTAAATCCAAAGAGCCTGTTCGCATCTGTGTGCTGTGTTGCAGTGCATTGGTAAAAATGCAACATGTCCAGCTTCTAGTGCCAATAGAATAATGAAAATGTGTGTAAATGCATTACAATGCACAAAAAACAGAAATGGATGATGTGAATCCAGCCCTAGGTCATCTGTTATGCCGCGTACACACAGTCGGACTTTTCGACAACAAAGGTCCGACGGTCTTTCCAACGGACTTTCGACGGAGTTACGACGGACTTTCTAATGACCGGACTTTCCTACACACCAAAGTCCGACGGATTCGTACGTGATGACGTACGACCGGACTAAAATAAGGAAGTTGATAGCCAGTAGCCAATAGCTGCCCTAGCGTCGGTTTTTGTCCGTCGGACTAGCATACAGACGAGCGGATTTTTCGACCGGACTCGAGTCCGTCAGAAAGATTTGAAACATGTTCCAAATCTAAAGTCCGTCTGATTTTCGACAGAAAAAGTCCACTGCAGGTCCGATGAAGCCCACACACGGTCGTGTGCGGTCTGCTATGAATATTTTAATGCTGTGCAATGCTTTTTCTTGCGTTCCAGTGTAAATCCCCAATTATGGCATGTTCATAAAAATGGAATGCAAACATTTTTAAAACGCTGCCCTCATATAAATGTTAACTGGAGACACACAACGTATATTACCAGATGAGAGGAACTCGGTTTAACATGCTGTACACTGACAGGGATTTGTGTGGACTAAAGACTGATGACATTTCCAGGGACCAACATTTCCAGCTGACATCATCTCCAAACCTGGGACTGTATCCCAAACCGGGATCAGGCAAATACCAATATTATAGCAGAAAGAGCAAAATAAAGCAACCAATCGTGATCCTGCTTGTTCTGATCTAGCTTGCGTAAAGGGAATTCCAATTGGTTGCTATTGGATACTGCACTTTGCAAGAAGGAAATCTAAAATTGGGATGGTCTAAGGCTAAGCTGCTTAAAGAGACAAGTGATTAGGACTTATAAAAACTGCAACTGTCAATGGCAGCTAATTACTTTACAAAGAATCAACTAATGCCGTGTACACACGGGCGGACTTTTCCGCATCAAAGGTCTGACAGTCTTTCCGACGGACTTTCGACGGACTTTTGACGGACTTCCGACGGAATTTCGAAGGAACGGACTTGCCTACACATGATCACATCAAAGTCCGACGGATTTGTACGTGATGACATACGATCGGACTAAAATGGGGGAGTTGATAGCCAGTAGCCCAATAGGCTACTGGCCCTATCGTCAGGTTTTTGTCCGTCGGACTAGCATACAGACGAGCGGATTTTTCGACTGGACTCGAGTCCGTCGGAAAGATTTGAAGCATGTTCCAAATCTAAAGTCCGTCAGATTTTCGACCGAAAAAGTCCGCTGCAGGTCTGATGAAGCCCACACACGGTCAACTTGTCTGCCGGACTCGCTCCGTCGGACAAGTCCGGTTGAAAAGTCCACCCGTGTGTATGTGGCTTTAGGGTCCTATGATTTTGTCACGGTCATGTGACGAAACGCATCAAGAAGCTGGGCCGTGTGACGTCTTTGCGCCTGTTTGTCTGCATGTCATCCAACTCTAGCATCTAATCCAGGATTGCTCACTCTTAAGGGAACCTTCAGATTTAACGTTGTTGCTGTATGTTCACCATCTAGTGCACTATATTTGTGAGTATTTTAACCTTTTTTAATAAATCCTGATAGATTTGGTACTACGTCATGATGGTATCCCCATTCTTTTCATGTATATGTGCTGGTTGGAGTCTTGTCATTTAAAATATTGTACATACCATATCAGTGGGGCTGAAGACATCTGTGAATATATACCCAATATTAGGACTGGCATTTTTAGACTTTACCTTTGTGCGGGTCTAAGCGTGAGGTGAGGGGCCAGAGTGTGCGGTGGTGTTGAACTGTGGTGTAAGATATTATCAGTAGCACTGCTTCACGCAAGATTTTTCATTTTGTCTATCTCTTTAAAAGATTTTTGCACATAAGGACACTTTATTGTGGATTTAGGATTCACTTTTTTATATATATCACAGATTTCCATTTGCTTTCGTAGTGTATTTTAAATTGTTCATATATTATGAACAATTATATATTATTATATATTCTGTGTGGGGTACACTATTATTATTATAATTTTTGCTTGCACAGATTTATTGATTAATTCATGTTATTGTGAGCACAGATGTGGTTGTGCTACATTTGAGTTTGAAGAAAGAAACATATGTTAGGACTTGTTCACACTATGTGTGGTGACTGCCATTTTTTTTTTGCACCTGATCAACTCCAGTCATAGCAAGGGTACATAGAAAACAGTCTATTGGGCTTGACGAAGGGAAGTAGACTGCTCTGAAATGTGTAGCCCCTCCCACCAACATCGACATCCTGATGTCACCGGCTAACAGCAACTGAGCTGAGCCCTTCCAGAAGGTCTCAGCGCATCTATTCCTGCTTGTGTTCCAACGTAGCAGGAAGTATGTAATATGTTCTTTTACCATGATAGAAAATATATCTATGACATGGTATCCAAACTATAAAACATGTAGACCATAATTAAAGATTTCTGAGACCTTATGGGAAGTCTTAAATCATTGCACGTTCTCTTAGCTAAAGACAATCAAATCCTGGAATACAATTCAAGTAACACTGTACTTGCAGTTCTCAAACAAGAGAAATATGCATTTCTGCCACTAGAGGGCACTGCAACTTTCTTTATTTATGGCTTCAAAATTTCCAGAAATTTTACATCTCTACTTAGGTAGAGATGTTAAAAGTGCGTGGTTGAATTTCATTTTTAGTGCCTCCCCCAACTACTCCCCCTGACTGCAATGGCAGTGGGCAGGGATGTTTACCTGCGGCAGTCACGATGCTTTGCACCCACAGCAAAAACTATGCAACGTGTTGCAGTTGGCGTGGGGCAAGTCCCCCAAACATGACCCATTCAAGTGCATGGAGAAGCGCTGCAAATGTCCCCCTAGGTGCAGTGCAATGGTTCGGCAAAAATGGGGTTAAAACAGGCAGTGAGGAGACATCAGGTTGCCTCCTCACCACCTTTAAATCACCTCTGATTGAAGCGATTCAAGCTCGGATTGAGCTTCAGAGGAATAGCGACTTTAGATGTCTAAGTCTAGCCTTAAAGTGGAACCAAACCCTCCTATTCTTTAAAGGCAAGGGAGCTGTCATCTTGGCCTCTGTTTGATCTGCAGTTGCCATGGAGCTGCACATGTGATCAGTCATGACACCCAGGGGCGGACTGACCATTCTGGCACTCGGGCACTGACCGAGGGCCCCATGCCACTAGGGGGCCCCATCAGGGTTGCCAGCCTCAGTAAAACCAGGGACAGATTGTAAAAACCTGTGTATTTTTACATCTGTCCCTGAAATGTCTGACACCGACATCATTTTGATGTAAAATTTTGGAGGCTATAGCTGCTCCGCCCCTCCACTACCTCCTCAGCCAATGGGAACACAGTGTACACGCCCCCTTCCCCCGCGCGGCTTCTTTGAATACAGAGCAGGATATGCCGACATCTGGAGGAGAGGAGAGGGAGGCGGGGACACAGCCTGCAGTGTGGGATGGACTTCAGGCTGATGCAAGGTAAGTTGACGAACTTGGCTAAGTTAAATGTCGTTTTATTAGTGCTTTCTCTGGTAAAAAGAAAGGGGAGGCTGTGTTTCCTCCAGCAGAGCTCCTGTTACTGAGCCTGTTAGATCGTTTTTCTGTGTGTGAGAAGTGCACTTCTCCTGGGGGAAGGATGTTCTGAACTTCTCCCCCAATCTCTGCTACACCTCCCTACTGAATACCTTCCCACCAATACACAGACACATCATCCTCCTGTATTACCACTGAATGTGTCTGTGAGCTGCTGGGGCACTACAAGTCCCAGCATGTCAGGAGATGGGGGCAGCAGCAGAGTGTTAGACTGATTTCTAAATGAAATGTGCTGGTGTGTATATACTGTGTGTGTATGTATATGCCTAATGTGTATGTGTATGTAGTCTGTGTGTATACTGTGTCTGTATACTGTGCGTGTGTATACTGTGTGTATACTCTGTGTGTGTATACCGTGTGTGTGTGTCTGTGTGTATACTGTGTCTGTATACTGTGTGTCTGTGTGTATACTGTGCGTGTGTCTGTGTGTATACTGTGTCTGTATACCGTGTGTGTGTCCATGTCTGTATACTGTGTCTGTGTGTATACTGTGTCTGTATACCGTGTGTGTGTCCATGTCTGTATACTGTGTCTGTGTGTATACTGTGTGTGTGTCCATGTCTGTGTGTATATTGTGTCTGTATTCTGTGTGTGTATACTGTGTGTGTATACCGTGTGTGTCTGTGTGTATACTGTGTGTGTTTGTATACTGTGCATGTGTCTGTGTGTGTACTGTGCGTGTGTCTGTGTGTATACTGTGTCTGTATACTGTGTGTGTCTGTGTGTTTATTCTGTGTGTGTGTCTGTGTGTATACTGTGTCTGTATACCGTGTGTGTGTCCATGTCTGTATACTGTGTCTGTGTGTAAACTGTGTGTGTGTCTGTATACTGCATCTGTATACTGTGTGTGTGTCTGTATACTGCATCTGTATACTGTGTGTGTATACTGTGTGTATACTCTGTGTGTGTATACTGTGTCTGTATACTCTGTGTGTGTATACTGTGTCTGTATACTGTGTGTGTGTCTGTGTGTATACTGTGTGTCTGTGTGTCTGTGTGTATACGGTGTGTCTGTGTGTATACTGTGTATACTGTGTGTGTGTGTGTGTGTCTGTGTGTATACTGTGTATACTGTGTCTGTATACTGTGTATGTGTCTGTATGTATACCGTGTGTGTGTCTGTGTGTATACTGTGCGTCTGTGTATATACTGTGTGTGTGTCTGTGTGTATACTGTGTGTGTGTCTGTGTGTATACTGTGCGTCTGTGTATATACTGTGTGTGTGTCTGTGTGTATGCTGTGTATACTGTGTGTGTGTCTGTGTGTATGCTGTGTATACTGTGTGTGTGTGTGTATATATACTGTGTATACTGTGTGTGTGTCTGTGTGTATACTGTGTCTGTATACTGTGTGTGTCTGTATGTATACCGTGTGTGTGTCTGTGTGTATACTGTGCGTCTGTGTATATACTGTGTGTATACTGTGCGTCTGTGTATATACTGTGTGTGTGTCTGTGTGTATGCTGTGTATACTGTGTGTGTGTGTATATATATACTGTGTATACTGTGTGTGTGTCTGTGTGTATACTGTGTCTGTATACTCTGTGTGTGTGTCTGTGTATACTGTGTCTGTATACTGTGTGTGTGTCTGTGTGTATACTGTGTGTATACTGTGTGTCTGTGTGTATACTGTGTGTGTGTGTGTATACTGTGTGTGTGTGTGTGTCTGTGTGTATACTGTGTATACTGTGTCTGTATACTGTGTATGTGTCTGTGTGTATACTGTGTATGTGTCTGTGTGTATACTGTGTCTGTATACTGTGTGTGTGTCTGTGTGTATACCGTGTGTGTGTCTGTGTGTATACTGTGTGTCTGTGTGTCTGTGTGTCTGTGTGTATACGGTGTGTCTGTGTGTATACTGTGTATACTGTGTGTGTGTCTGTGTGTATACTGTGTATACTGTGTCTGTATACTGTGTATGTGTCTGTATGTATACCGTGTGTGTGTCTGTGTGTATACTGTGCGTCTGTGTATATACTGTGTGTGTGTCTGTGTGTATACTGTGTGTGTGTCTGTGTGTATACTGTGCGTCTGTGTATATACTGTGTGTGTGTCTGTGTGTATGCTGTGTATACTGTGTGTGTGTCTGTGTGTATGCTGTGTATACTGTGTGTGTGTGTGTATATATACTGTGTATACTGTGTGTGTGTCTGTGTGTATACTGTGTCTGTATACTGTGTGTGTCTGTATGTATACCGTGTGTGTGTCTGTGTGTATACTGTGCGTCTGTGTATATACTGTGTGTGTGTCTGTGTGTATGCTGTGTATACTGTGTGTGTGTGTATATATATACTGTGTATACTGTGTGTGTGTCTGTGTGTATACTGTGTCTGTATACTCTGTGTGTGTGTCTGTGTATACTGTGTCTGTATACTGTGTGTGTGTCTGTGTGTATACTGTGTGTATACTGTGTGTCTGTGTGTATACTGTGTGTGTGTGTGTATACTGTGTGTGTGTGTGTCTGTGTGTATACTGTGTATACTGTGTCTGTATACTGTGTATGTGTCTGTGTGTATACTGTGTATGTGTCTGTGTGTATACTGTGTCTGTATACTGTGTGTGTGTCTGTGTGTATACCGTGTGTGTGTCTGTGTGTATACTGTGTGTGTGTCTGTGTGTATACTGTGTGTGTATACCGTTTGATCCATGTGTGCCCACTGCCGCTCAACAGAAATCGCTCTAACAATCCCGTACCCATGAAAAATGCACTTAATGCCATTTGGAGCCTTCTGATTGGTGAACTGCTGAGCTCGGCCTCGGAACCGGCAGCAGGTCTGTGTACACACCTGTGCAGTGACAACTTGCGCAGTTCAGAGGCTGCAACAAGTGGATTTTTTTTAAAGCCTTTTCCTGCCAGCTGCCTACCTCACCAAGCAGTAAGGTGCAAAGGTGTGTGTAAAGGGACACCGATAAAAGGCAACACTCTGGGGGCTCTGCCATAGGGTGCCACTCTGGGGGCTCTGCCATAGGGTGCCACTGTGGGGGCTCTGTCGTAAGGGGAGATTCTGATGTAAGGGAGGACTGACTCTGCAGACTGTCATGTATAGGGAGAATGTTGGGACTTTGGTGTAAGGCAGGACTCTGATTTGAGCGTGGCGCTCATCCCGACTGCTGTACTCTATATGTTGTTTTGTTTGTTACTTACTCAGTACTAACCCACGTACTCTGTATATTATACTGTACATAGACCTGACCCAGGTGTTCTCTCAACAGTTGCTGGCTTTTAATTAAAGGGATTGTTATTTTATTTATTTTTAAATAACAAGAATTTCATACTTACCTGCTCTGTGCAGTTGGATTTGCACAGATCCTCCTCTTCTCGAGTCCCTCTTCGCTGCTCCTCGCCCCTCCCGCCTATGGAGTGCCCCCCACAGCATGCAGCTTGCTGGGGGGCCCCAAAATCTCCTATTGCCCGGGGGCCCCATGAGTTGTCAGTCTGCCCCTGATGACACCAACCATTTCATGGTCTGACATTTTTGGTCTGACATTTTTGATGTCACAAGCAAATGTGACAGTTAGCAATACAGGTATGCCGGCCATGTAACAGTTTTTTGAAACCGGTAAATCAATAGGTTTAGTTCCACTTTAAGGAGCAAAGATTTATGTGCTGTAACCCATAGCAACAAGTGGAATTTACTTCCCTGAAGTCAGATCAGCACAAAATAGATTTTGATTGGTTGGTATATGTGCTGCACTGGCCACTCAGCCCCTGTGCTGGTTGCACTGGATCTGGCGGAGTGAATGTATTCGCTGACTGCTAAGTACTCGATGAATCTGATGTTCATCGTGGTAAGGCTGGCTTTAAACCTGCCAGCTGCAATAGGTGTAAATAGCAGGGACACCCACCAATGTGCGGTCTGCTGTGAACATTTTAATGCTGTGCAATGCTTGTTCTTGCGTTCCAGTGTAAATCCCCAATTATGGCATGTTCATAAAAATGGAATGCAAACATTTTTAAAACGCTGCCTTCATATAAATGTTAACTGGAGACACACAACGTATATTACCAGATGAGAGGAACTCGGTTTAACATGCTGTACACTGACAGGGATTTGTGCGGACTAAAGACTGATGACATTTCCAGGGACCAACATTTCCAGCTGACATCATCTCCAAACCTGGGACTGTATCCCAAACCGGGAACATCAAGCAAATACCAATAATATAGCAGAAAGAGCAAAATGTAGCAACCAATCGTGATCCTGCTTGTTCTGATCTAGCTTGCGTAAAGGGAATTCCAATTGGTTGCTATGGGTTACTGCACTTTGCAAGAAGGAAATCTAAAATCGGGATGGTCTAAGGCTAAGCAATAGGGTGCTGCTTAAAGAGACAAGTGATGAGGACTTATAAAAACTGCAACTGTCAATGGCAGCTAATTACTTTACAAAGGATCTACTAATGCCGTGTACACACGGGCGGACTTTTCCGCATCAAAGGTCCGATGGTCTTTCCGACGGACTTTCGATGGACTTCCGACGGAATTTCGAACGAACGGACTTGCCTACACACGATCACACCAAAGTCCGACGGATTTGTACGTGATGACGTACACTGGACTAAAATAAGTAAGTTGATAGCCAGTAGCCAATAGCTGCCCTAGCATCAGTTTTTGTCCGTCGGACTAGCACACAGACGAGCGGATTTTTCGACCGGACTCGAGTCCGTCAGAAAGATTTGAAACATGTTCCAAGTCTAAAGTCCGACTGATTTTCGACAGAAAAAGTCCACTGCAGGTCCGATGAAGCCCACACACGGTCGGATTTGTCCCGTCGGACCAGTCTGGTCAAAAAGTTTGCCCGTGTGTACACGGCTTTAGAGGAAATTTAATTTGTTGCTCTGAGCAACATCTCCACCACTTATTTCTCAATCTGACATAAATCATGGGCAGTAAAAGAGTTCTACGGCCACCATCCTCTCATTCCGACTGTGTAGAACACTGACACCAAAAGAGGAACCCGATTGTTCATATAAAAGATTCCTCCATCCAGATTCCTCCATACAGTTCCTCCATCAGAGCCTCTGAGCTCCAAACAACACGTGTGTAGAAGATCGATTTTCAAAAGCAAATGTTGCCCTCCTACCACTGATCATTCATTTCTGCACACTGATCCTTACAAACAGTGACCATACAAACTGATAAATGATCAAGAAAAATCAATTTATAGTCAAAAGTCCATTTGATCGATATGATTCACATTGAAAATTCGACCGATAGTTGGATGATATGATTGTATATTATCAATCGCATCTCTGTTCCACTGTGCAATCTCAGGATCTGATCATCAATCGAAATGTGATTGAATTCATGACCACCTCAGTGCTGCTGATTGATGCAAAATGATCAATAGTTTTCTGCCCTGACCACTCAACTCAGTTTGATTGAATCTGATCTAGATCGATTGGAAGGGAGGTTATGGCTGTTCAATTGTTTCTGGATTGGCATATCAATCAGATAATAAAATTAAAGTGTGTATGGCCACCATTAAAGTGATAAGATGTTAATGCAGTTGTACGCAATCGCAGACATACAGTACGCACAGTGCGCTAAAATGCCCTTTGATATTAGTGGAGAGCCAGACGTGTATGACCCTCCGACCATCTCATGGTGTATTTGGGATCATCTTTTGCCCTGAACAGGAACGTTCTATGTAGTTTATTACAGAAAAGCAGTAACGATCGGGTAAGGTTTCCTATCCGGTCTGATCTCTTTGTTCCCCCCGTTGATCATGATCATCAGGGGCTGTCCCATAGACATTAGAAGGTAGGCTCCTCATCCAGCTTATACCTTCAGTGTGTTCAAGACCCCGATAGGTAGAAATGTTTCCAAACATTTGTTTGACCTAAAAAACGAGGCATCTAAGCCTCCATTCACACTAATGTGACTTGTCTTGCGACTTTGGACACAAAGGGGTTGGATTACTAAAACTGGAGAGTGCAAAATCTGGTGCAGCTGTGCATGGCAGCCAATCAGCTTCTAACTTCAGCTTGTTCAATTAAGATTTGACAATCTGGAAGCTGATTGGTTTCTATGCAGAGCTGCACCAGATTTTGCACTCTCCAGTCTTAGTAAGTCAAACCCATAAAGTCGCATGACAAGTTACAGCCCATCAATCTCAATGGCACCCGTTCCAATCCATGCAACTTTGAAAAGGTTCCTGCACTACTTTGATGCAAATTTCTTGTGACTTGAGTGTAAAGTTGCATAAGTCACTTTCCAAAGTCGCATTTGAATTCGCATGACTTTGGAGCTCCATCAGTGTGAACGAGCCTTAGACCTAGTAACTCCAAAAAATGAACAGCTCCAGTCAGAGTTGCTGTACTAACAATCTGATGTTGGTACAGCAATCTCCCTCATTGTGTCCTGACAAAAGAACACCCCCCCCCCCCCTTCGCCCATTACACTCCGGCTATTGGCTGAGAGCGCTGATTGGGAGCCGGTCGGTCACTGATTTTCCAGCATGCATGTCCTATAGAAGCTGCCCAGCTTCTGTCGTCCCGGCTGTCATACTCACATTCCAGTGTGGCTTTGAAATTGCGCTGCTTCGGTGCAATTTCAAAGCTGCAGATCAGTGCGATTTGGACTTCTGATTTCATTGCATCTCGCGACTTCATTTAACAGAAGTCAATGCAAGTTGCAATGAAATTGCAAAAAAAAGCAGTGCAGGGACCTTTTTCAAAGTTGCTACAACATGAGTCGCAACGATTTGAGCGGTTCCATTGCCGGTAATGGGGTGCGATGCGTCGTTCGATTTTGAACTAACAAATCGCATGGCAAATTGCACTCATGGGAACCAGAGCTTACGGTTATACTGGGATCGATTTGCGCAAATTAAAAAAAATAAATTAAACGAGAATAAATGTGGAACAATTTAAAATGAACAATGAAAATCGGGTGCTATGAGCAAGGCGACCACTTTTGTTCTGCAATCTTTGCTTGAGCCCCTGTGTATATTTGAAAGCAGGTTGAGCACAGAATTAAATAATATACTTTTTATTTGAAAAGAAATTGATAAATCGAGGGGTGACATTTGATGCTAATTTAACCTTTGACCCACATCCATAAAATGCTGTCAGACATCTTTTTTTTTCCACTTGAGAAACATTGCTCCGCTGCGTCCTATGTGATCCTACACTGTAGCTGCAAAGCTGATCCATACATTTGTGTTTCAAAGCCGCAGGTCAGTGCAACTTGAAAGACATCTGTGCGGCTTCATGCACCAAAGTCTATGCAAGTTGCACTTGAAAATCACCAAAAGTAGCTACTTTTTCGAATCGGCAAAGTCGGCGTCGCACCGATTTGAACAGTGCGATTGCCGGCCATAGGATGCGACTTGTCATGCGATTTAGTATCGATATTCCCATTGCACGCTTTCCTGGATAAGGCTTTAGAAGTAAAGGGTGCTGTAGCAGCAACCAGTTGGAACCGGAAGCATCACCGATCCAATGTACATATTTGCCAGCACATCATATCGCGCCTTTAGCTCTCGTTCACATTGGAGCGACTTGTCATGCGCCAAATTTCATGACAAATGTACATATTCGCCAGCACCCCACTTATCGTCAATGACGTCCACATTTTTATTGAAGAACGATCATCGCCTGACAAATGGGTCCTGCGAGACTCCTAAACATTGCACTACCTGTTCTGCGATGGGATCATTCTTCATCAATTAAAAATTAGGACATAATTGACGATCCGTGGTGTGCTGGCCAATCTGTATATTTGTCATGCGATTTGGCACATGACAAGTCGCTCCAATACATGGTTGCCAAACTCCCACAGCATTTTTTACTGACAAAACATGGGAAATTTACTGACAGAGCACATTTTTTTTAACTGATAACCTGAAAAATAACAGAACTCCTAATAAAAACTGACAATCGATATATTTAAACAGTATAATCACAATATGGAAACACCGACAATGCCCATAACAAGCAATGTGCCTGGTTTACACTTACAAAAGTCCACACAGCATGACAAATTATCAGCCCCGGATATTTACAGACAGTTGTAAAAATCACAGATTTTTACAAACTGTCAGTAAATTTACTGATGGCTGGCAACCCTGCTCCAATGTGAATGAGGGCTAAAGGCGTTATATAGAATACTGTTTATTATTATTATTATTATTATTATAAAACGCAGAGATTGTGATCACTTCTACAACCTATGTGATCAAATAGCCTGAAGAACTGGTACCCCAAGGGGCTTCTATAGGGTGCCTTCTATGGGTGCCAGAAGTTCTTCACTGCCGATTTACTATTTAGATTTCAGCAATTATAATGGGCATTATACAAGTTAATAAAAAAAAAAAAACCTAATGAATACTTCACATCTGCAACGAAAACAGTGATAGCAAGGCATTGGACCAAGAACCTAGCACCCAACCCCTCTGAAGTTCTAGATCTGGTGAACATTCAGTACTCATTTAGGCTCTGTTCACACCTAGGCGTTTTGTTTTCAGGCAGAAAGTTGCGCCATTTTTGCCGCAATTTTTTTTCCGCGTTTTTGCCGCAATTTTGTACAGGTGAAAAGTTCACCAATGTAAAAAGCAGAAAACGTCTGTAATCTGCCAAAAAAGAAGCTCCTGTACTTTTTTGAGCTTCAGGCGTTTTTCTTCACTTAGATGTGAACAGGCGCCATTGAAATGAATGGGATTTGTCTTGTTGGGCATTTTTAGAGCTGAGGCTTACAGCAGAAAATGCCCAAAACTGCCTAGGTGTAAACAGAGGGGGTTATTTACTAAAGGAAAATCCACTTTGCACTGAAAGTGCACTTGGAAGTAAAGTCGCTGTAGATCCGAGGGGGACATGCAAGGAAAATAAAAAACAGCATTTTAGCTTGCACATGATTGGATGATAAAATCAGCAGAGCTTCCCCTCATTTCAGCTCTACCCCTTAGATTTAGAGCGACTGCACTTCCAAGTGCACTTTCAGTGCAAAGTGGATAAATAACCCCCAGAGTCTTAGGAAAAAGTTCTCGCATAAGAACGCTACACGGGGCACATTTGATAGGCAGTGGAAGTTCTGGGTAGAGAGCAAATTTCATCTTGATGTCTATATCTGAATTCGATGATCTATTGTTTTATGATGCACATAACCTTTGTTGATAGGTTCCTTTTTTTTCTGTTGGAAACCTCATTTGTAATTCTTGAGATACTCAGGGGGTTATTTACTAAAGGCAAATCCACTTTGCACTACAAGTGCAAACTACAAAGGCAAATTGCACTTTAAATTGCATTGAAAGTGCACTTGGAAGTAAAGTCGCTGTAGATCCGAGGGGGACATGCAAAGAAAATAAAAAAACAGCATTTTAGCTTGCACATGATTGGATGATAAAATCAGCAGAGCTTCCCCTCATTTCAGATCTACCCCATTTCAGATTTACAGCGACTGCACTTTCAGTGCAATTTCAAGTGCACTTTGCACTTGTAGTTTGCACTTGTAGTGCAAAGTGGATTTGCCTTTCGTAAATAACCCCCTGTGTATCTTTATCATAGTTCAGTATGTCGCATATTATACTATTCTTACTTGTATTATTACTTGTTTTACCAAAATTTCAATCAAAAATTATTGTTGAAAAAAAACCTCATAATAAAATGCTAGTAAAACATTTATGCCCAGTTAGGAGGAACCGGTAATAAGTAAAGCCACATGAAGTAGTATCTGAAATCAGGTGACCCTCTCCAGGGGTACTCTATAAATCCCAACTTTTAGAAAGGGGTTGGGAATCCTAACTGCTGTTTTTTGATACACATACAATACTATATTTTTGTAACCTCCCTATACATATGTTTTATTGCCCTTACCTACTACTGTTAGTGCAGTTTTCTATGCTGACTGCATTTTCCACCTTGTTTCTTTCAATAAAAGAAGATTGAATTAAAGAGGTTGGGAATCCCTGGCTTGGAGAAGAGAAGGACGCGGATCACACTTACTTTCTGCAGCCACTGCGTGTAGTTTTCCATGACATGCTCCAGATGTTGAATTTTCTGGGAGGAAAAATCCTGATCCATTTGCGGAGCATCCCTCTGCAGCGCGTTGTTGTATTGCTGCTCCGTAGCCCCCTCACGACAATTGCCATCCAGTTCAGGCAGAATAAAAGTGTAAGTGCACTGGCCATGCTGGATCCGGTTATATCTTCTCCCTGCGCTGTCTGTGCCTTTCCTCTGCCCACTGCCCTCTATGCTCACCATCAGGGTTGCCCACAGGGCATACAACATCACCAATGCCATCTTGTCCTCAACTTGTTAAAAAAAAAAAAAAAAGAAGTCTGCAGGTTTCCTTTCAAGGGCTTCCTAATTTCTCCCTGGGAAATTTGGGATACAAAGTTTCAGCACTGTAAAAAAAAAGAAAAAAAAAGAAAAAAGAAAAAGGAAAAGGATTTGCTCCAGCTGCACTACTTTGGTGTCACCCCCAGTGATAACGTCTTTTCAGCTCCAATAGATATATTTAGAGCATTGGCAGCCAGCATCTATTGTCTCCACTCATTTGCAGTCCAAAGATTAGCCACTCGGCTGCACATGCAAAGCCTGGTCCCCTTAGCCTGTGCTGTGGCTGCAGCAGGACTGCTATTTGCACTCACAGCCTTGTGCGTTTTATTAAGGCTGCACATTCAAGCTGGAGAGAGAGAGAGAGAGAGAGAGAGGGAGAGAGAGAGGGAGAGAGAGTTGGCTTGACAGGAATGTTGTGTATGTATGAGTGCGCCCCTATGCAAAGCATGCTTGGTGGCTCAGTAGAGAAGGAGAGATCAGTTTACAAAGTGGCTGCATGCATGACCTCAATCAAGCTTATTCTACATAACAACTAACAGCTTGAGACAAGCTCGAGAAAAGGCAGTTTGTCCTTGTCAATGTATTAAAAGTTAAGAGCTCATTAAATGACTGTCATTCTACAAGTCGATTGCTGGCCAGATCCATGCAGGTGCCGGGAAAGCTCGAAAAAGGGCAAAGAGAACAATGGAAGGTGACCTGCATAGCTCCCAACTGTCCCTGATTTCGAGGGACTGTCCCTGATTAGGAGCAATGTCCCTCTTTCCCTCTTTCCTCCTCCTTTGTCCCTCATTTTGGTCTGATCTATATAGATGTATATAAAATGCACTTTTTATCCTTCAAAAAGTGTTTCCCAGGGCTAAACATTTCATCCAAATTCTAAATTGCTGCATTTTTAAATTTTAAAAGCCAATATAAAAAAATAGTAGTGGTAAAAAAAAAAGCACTTGTAGATTTAATTAACCTTTTTTTTTGTTACTTCTCCTTTAAGGGGGTGTGGCAGGGGGCGTGTCCTATGCCTACATACATTTGCTAGTAGGTGCCCCTCATTCCCATCTCAAAATGTTGGGAGGTATGGTATGTTCAACCCCAAAGGGTAACATATGGTATGTATCAGGGGCGGACTGACCATTGAGCCACTCGGGCACTGCCCGAGGGCCCTGAGCTACTAGGGGGCCCCATCAGGGTTGCCAGCCTCAGTAAAACCAGGGACAGTATGTAAAAACTGTGTTTTTTTTACATCTGTCTCTGAAATGTCCCTTACCGACATCCTTTTGGTCTAAAAATCCCAAGATTATAGCTGCCCCACCTCTCCAGTACCTTCCCAGCCAATAGAAACATGTCTGTGTATACTGTGTGTGCATGCATGTGTATACTGTGTATGTGTATACTGTGTGGCCCCATAACCTCTGATTGCCTGGGGGCCCCATAATCTCCTATTGCCCAGGGGCCCCATGAGTTGTCAGCCCGCCCCTGGTATGTATGGTATGTTCAACCCCAAAGTTAGCCATACACTGGTAGACCTTCAAACAAACATTCCTTCAAATATGAAAAATAAAAAGAGGGGGGGGGGGGTGTTCCACGCTATGGGCAACCAATAAAAGCTGCTGCCTCCACTAGACATGTGCATGATGAAAAAATGTGTTTGATTTAAGTTTAGATTAGTTAATCTAGTTATTTTGTTTAGTTCAATTTGGTTGATTCGTTCAATTCGTATTCAGAATACGAATTCGGAATTAGTTTTTTGTCTTTTACAGACTTACAGACCAGAAGATTTTCCCCATTAATGACCAGGCCATTTTTTTTGCGATACGGCACTGCGTTCCTTTAACTGACAATTACGCGGTCGTGCCACGTTGTACCCAAACAAAATTGACGTCCTTATTTCCCCATAAATAGAGCTTTCTTTTGATGGTATTTGATCACCTCTGCGGTTTTTATTTTCTGTAATATAAACAAAAAAAGGCTGACAATTTTGAAAAAAAAAAACAATCTTTGTTACTTTTTGCTATAATAAATATCCCCCAAAAAACGAATTTCTTCATCAGTTTGGGCCAATGTATTCTTCTACATATTTTTGGTAAAAAAAATCGCAATAAGCGTATATTGATTGGTTTGCACAAAATGTATAGCCTCTACAAAATAGGGGATATATTTATGGCTTTTTTATTTTATTTATTAGTAATGGCGGTGATCTGCGACATTGCGGTGGACAGATCGGATACTTTTGACACTTTTTTGGGACATTGACATTTATACAGAGATCAGAGCTAAAAATGGCCACTGATTACTGTGTAAATGTCACTGGCAGGGAAGGGGTTAATACTAGGGCGCTATCAGGGCTGGACTCAGCCTTCCTCCTCTGAGCTGGCCGCTCAGCTGTCGGCTAATTGCTAGCTCCTATCTCTCTACAGTGACTCACCTGTTGATGATATACTGCTCGTCAGTCCTGCCTACTTGAGCTGTCCAGTCCTGATGATCTCTGCCTTCACCTTGGTCACATCTCTAGAAACACTTTCCTGTGTTCCTGTTAAAGACTTGCTTGGCTGACATTCCTTCTGGCTCCAGATCCTGCTTGCTGTTCTACTACGCTCATCTCTGGTTTCCTGATGTTTTGGCTTGTCTGATTATCTATTCCGGTTCCTGAACTCTGGCTATGTTTTGACTATGTTTACTCTGTTTCCCTTTTTTAATTATTATTAAACAAGTGAGATTTAACTGTACTTCAGTCTGATATATGGTTTCTAACAGTAGGCGAAGGCCATGAATTCAGAAGATGCAGTCAATCCACTTTTTGGTAATATTATTTCCAGATTGGATGAGCAGGATCACCGCATGGATCAGTTTGCCATGGCGTTACAAACGCTCCTGAGTCGCACGGCTCACCTGGAATCTCCCACTGTGGCTGCTCCGGTACAACCTGTGTTGCAGGCCATCCCTGCTGCTGCTCCTGTCTCTGTGCAGGCACCCGCCTCGAGTATTACCTCTATAAGAGGTATGTCTGGATCCGCTCTGCTTCCCCAGCGATTTGGGGGCGATCCAGTCCTATGCAGAGATATACTTTGAGATGCTGCCCCAGGCGTTTCCCACGGACAGAAGCAAAGTAGGTTTTGTGATATCTTTGCTTTCTGAGCGAGCCTTGGCCTGGGCAAACCCTCTATGGGAGACTCAAAAACCTGTTGTCTTGAGTTACCCTGAGTTTGTGGCTTCCTTTAAAAGGTTATTTGACGTTCCCGCACGCTCCGCTTCTGCTGCCAAGTGCCTCGTGTCCATCAAACAGAGTACGAGAACTGTTGCCGATTATGCCATTGAATTTCGTACTCTGGCAGCAGAGGTTGCTTGGAACAATGAGGTCCTCGTGGCTGCTTTTTCTCATAGTCTCTCGGATACCATCAAGGATGAGATAGCAGCCCAAGATATACCCACTGAGCTGGAGAAGTTGATCACGTTTGCCATTCTCATTGACTCCAGACTCAGAGAATGACTCCCTTTTAAGGAGCGCTTGTGGAAGCCTCCTGTATATTTGTCTCCGAGCTTTGCAATCCCACCCATGCCTCCCTCACCTCCCATGCCTCCTGGTACTGAGTCGGTCAGTGAAGATGAACCCATGCACTTGGGCTTCACGTGTCTCTCTGCGGATGAGAGAACCCTTAGGACAGTGATGGCGAACCTTGGCACCCCAGATATTTTGGAACTACATTTACCATGATGCTCATGCACTCTGCAGTGAAGTTGAGCATCATGGGAAATGTAGTTCCAAAACATCTGGGTTGCCAAGGTTCACCATCATTGCCTTAGGAGGAGGGAAAGATTGTGCCTTTATTGTGGCCAGGCAGGTCATTTTTTGAAGTCTTGTCCTACACGTCCAGGGAACGCCTGAACCTTGAGGTCCTGTCATGGACAGACCTAAGGTGATGTTGTTTCGTCCCCAGTTATTCAGAGGGATAAGCCCCTGGTTTTGGTTACCCTTTCTTGGGCTTAGTCGTCCGTCGAGATACAGGCTTTAGTTAACTCTGGGGCTGCAGGCCTGTTCATTGATGCTGCCTTTGTATCGAAGCACTCGATTCCGCTGCAGCTGCGTGACACTCCACTTGCCATTGAGGCTCTTGACGTGAGACCTCTACAGCCTGCCCATGTGACTCATGAGACTGTTCCGTTGTCCATGGCCGTAGGGGCTCTTCACAATGAGATAATCCAAATCCAACTTATTTCCTCACCTAAGTTTCCGCTGTTTATTGGTTATCCTTGTTTACAGAGGCACAACCCCTATTTTGATTGGCTCCGTGCTCAGGTTTTCTCCTGATCGCCACAATGCAGTAAGACATGCTTTCAGAAGGTAGCCAAGGTCCTGTGCACTTCTTTTCTCTCCTCCCTGCCGTAGGAGTACCGCGATTTTAACAATGTCTTTGACAAAGGTCAAGCCGTTAGTTTGCCTCCACACCGGTCGTATGATTGTGCAATTGACCTTCAACCTGGTGCCATACCCCCTCTTGGCCGGGTTTACCCTTTGTCGGTCTTGGAGGATAAGGCCATGGAGGAGTATTTTGCAGACGCACTTTCTCAAGATTTCATCCTCGAATCCTCGTCTCCTGCTGGTGCTGGTTTCTTCTTTGTGAAGAAGAAGAGTGGTGAACTGAGACCTTGTATTGATTATAGGGGTCTCAATCGTTTCACGATTAAGAATCCCCATTCAATTCCGTTGATTACAGAGTTATTTGACCACCTCAAGGGAGCAACGGTTTTCACAAAGCTTGATTTGAGAGGGGCATACAATCTTGTGAATATTAAGGAGGGCGACGAGTGGAAAACTGTGTTTAATACCAGAACAGGCCATTATGAGTACCTCGTAATGCCTTTTGGCTTTTGTAACGCCCCGGCAGTTTTCCAGGAATTTATTAATGATGTCCTCCGAGATTTGTTGCAGTTATGTGTGGTGGTTTATCTCAACGATATCCTCATATTTTCCCAGTCCCTGGAGAGCCACCACACAGATGTCTGTCGTGTGCTTCAGAAACTAAGAGAGAACAATTTCTATTGTAAATTGGAGAAGTGCGAATTCCATCGTGAACAGGTTAAATTTCCGGGTTATGTCATTTCCACTGCTGGTTTTTCAATGGACCCAGAGAAACTTTCAGCAGTCCTACATTGGCCCTGACCCGTAGGCTTAAGTCTTCTGCAGCGTTTAATTGGCTTTGCCAACTATTATCGGAAGTTTATTCGTAACTTCTCGTCTCTGGTCAAGCCCCTGACTGATATGACCAGAAAGGATAGTAACCCACAGTGTTGGTCTCCGGAGTCCATTAAGGCCTTTGAGAGTCTCAAGGCTGCCCTTGTTTCTGCTCCTGTGTTGGCACATCCTGATCGTACGTTACCTTTTATCCTTGAGGTTGATGCTTCTGAGACTGGAGTTGGTGCCCTTCTGTCTCAACGTCCTATCTATGAGAGCGCTATGCATCCTTGTGGCTACATTTCCAAGAAATTTTCACCTGCGGAGTGCAATTACGAGATTGGTGACAGAGAGCTGTTAGCGATCATTTTAGCTCTGAAAAAATGAAGACATCTCCATGAAGGTACCACTGTGCCGGTTCTCATTCTTACCGACTATAAGAATCTCACATTCTTGTCTGAGGCTAAACGCCTCTCTACCAGAAGGGCGCGGTGGGCTCTTTTCTTGTCTAGTTCCAGTTACATTGTCTCATTCTTACCCGGTACTAAGAATGTAAGGGCTGATGCTTTGTCACGACAATTTTCCTCCACTTCCAAGATGGAGTCGGTTCAGGTTCCTGTGATTCCTCCTGATCGTATTCTGGCTACGGTTCGCACCATTCTCACTTCTCCTTTGAGTGACAAAATTGTTGCTACTCAGGTTCATGCTCCTCCTGAGAAACTTTGTGACCGCTGCTTTGTCCCAGAGAGCCTCCGTACTGCCGTCCTTCAGACTTACCATTCTTCCAAGGCTGCTGGCCACCCTGGAAAGAATCATGGCCTAGTCTACGTGCGGATGTAACTGCCTGTGTAGCTGCCTGTTCCTTGTGTGCTCAGAATAAGATTCCACGACACCTTCCAGTGGGCCTCCTACAACCCATACCCAATGGAGAGAGGCCCTGGACACACCTGTCTATGGATTTCATTGTAGAGTTACCCAACTCCCAGGGCAACACAGTTATCCTTATGGTGGTTGACCGGTTCTCGAAAATGTCTCATTGAATTCTACTTAAGAAGTTGCCCACTTCTAAGGAACTGGCTTCCATTTTTGCTCGGGAGATCTTTCGCTTACATGGGCTACCCAAGGTGATTGTCTATGACAGGGGTAGTCAGTTTGTGTCCTGGTTCTGTCGAGCCTTTTGTGTACAGTTGGGAATTCAGCTTGCTTTCTCCTCTGCGTATCACCCACAGTCTAATGGGGCCACAGAAAGAGCCAATCAGTCCTTGGAGCAATTCCTACGTTGCTTTATTTCTGACCATCATAACAAATGGTCAGACCTCTTACCATGGGTAGAATTTGCTTACAATAGTGCCTTGAATTCTGCTTTCCGATTGTCCCCTCAAGCCTGGTGGTCCTCTGAGGGGGAGGGGTCATTGAGGAGGGGGTACTGTCAGGGCTGGGCTCAGCCCTTCCTTCTCTGAGCTGGTCGCTCAGTTGTCGGCTAATTGCCAGCTCCTATCTCTACACAGTGACTCACCTGTTGATGATATCCTGCTCTCAGTCCTGCCTACTTAAGCCGTCCAGCCCAGACGATCTCTGCCTTTGCCTTGGTCACATCTCTAGAGACGCTCTCCTGTGTTCCTGTTAAAGACTTGCTTGGCTGACATTTCTTCTGGCTCCAGATCCTGTTTGCTGTTCTACTATGCTCATCCCTGGCTCCCTGACGTTTTGGCTTGTCTGATTATTCATTCCGGTTCCTGAACTCTGGCTATGTTTTGACTATGTTTACTCTGTTTACCTTTTTTTATTATTATTAAACAAGTGAGATTTAACTGTACTTCTGTCTCAGTCTGATTCATGGTTTCTGACAGGGGCGATCAAGGGATTAAGCGTTCCCTAGGGAGGTGTTTCTAACTGTGGGGGGGGGTGTACTGACTGGAGGAGGAGAGAGATCGCTGTTCCTAGGAAAAAGATGTTTTTGGAAATTTACAAAGATGGACTTTGTAGGCACAAGTTTTTAGAATAAAAATATGAAAATGTATTTAATTGTATAGAGTTAAAAAACTTATGTACAGCACATAAGAAAACACACGTCATAACAAATGACATAAAATGTTTGACCCTGGGGACTCAGATAACTCTCAAATTGTAATAAAGAATTATGCAATTGATAATTATAATTAAATGTAACCAGTAGCACTATTTGACTTTAGATTTTGGTGTGCAAACCCAGTGGAACCAGCAACACAACATATCCAAAGCTGGGGTTCCTAGCACCAAGTGGCTCCGAGATATGGGGCCCCAAAGTTGGTTCAGAAAATGTCATTCTCTGCTGCAGAAAAGTGCTTGACTTTTTCCGAACCGAATTTGGGGCCCTGTATCTCAGGGCCATTTGGTGGTAGGAACCCCAACTTTGGACATGTTGTATTGCTGGTACCAATGGGTTTGCAGACCAAATTTGGGGTTCCTAGCAGCAAGTGGCCCCAGGATACGGGGCCCCAGAATCGGTCAACTGTGTCCATCTGCAGCAATGTCATTCCGGGACCCTTTGGGTCCAGAGACCCCAAATTTTGGCTGCAGCTAGGGGGCATCAAGGAACCCTTAACTACCGAGTTTGAAGTTCGGGGGACCTATGGCTGCAAATGTGCACAGTGAGGCATGCAAATGGGCACAGTGAGGCTGCAAATGGGCATTGTTGACCCTCTTTTCCACTTACAGTAGCTGCGCATTTCTCACCCTAGGCTTATACTCGAGTCAATAAGTTTTCACAGTTTTTTGTGGTAAAATTAGATGCCTCGGCTTATATTCAGGTCGACTTATACTCGAGTATATAGGGTATATATTTTTTAATCAATTTCTTTTTCTTTTAGAACTATATTAAAATTCTTTTAGTAAGGTCTACCTGTTTGAAGTATTTCAAACTTCTTCTGCACACCTTACCATATCAATCTACATATTATGTGAGTACTCATCTTTACAAAATTTAATTTTGTTTAAGCCTCTTTCTATATGCTACGCCGTTACTTTGATCTTTGTGCAATTTTTACTTCCATCTATTACTAATTGTAGCTGTGTCCCCCTTGGTAGGTTTCTGCCTCTCCCTCCCGATGGTCACCGCTATTTGGGCTCTCTTATTTTTGTTTATATAATATCTTAAATGTTGGACTATATATTTTATATATATATATATATATATATATATATATATATATATATATATATATATTCTATACTTATTTTAGTTTATGTTCTCTATATATTTATCAGATTTGTAGCTCCCGAAAAAGCGCTGCTAGGCACGCAACATGTCGAGTGAATAAAACCTTTTGTGACTCTCGTCTGGACTCAACCACCTCGTGCACTCTACTCATGTTGAATAGTGCTACTGGTTACATTTCATTATAATTATCAATTGCATAATTCTTTATTACAATCTGAGTGTTATCTGAGTCCCCAGGGTCAAACATTTTATGTAATTTGTTATGACGTGTGTTTTCTTTTATGTGCTGTACATAAGTTTTTTAACTCTATACAATTAAATAAATTTTCATATTTTTATTCTAAAACTTGTGCCTACAAAGACAATCTTTGTAAATTTCCAAAAACATCTTTTTCCTATACTATTGAGACGTTGGCACATTTTTATTAAGTGTATCCACAGTATCACCCTGTGAGGATATACAGTAAACTTCCAAAATTGTCAGATCGCTGTTCCTAATCACAGCAGATCTCTCTCTAACTCCCCTGTCAGAACGGGGATCCATCTGTTTACATTGACAGATCCCCGTTCTAGCTATCGTTCTTGCGATTGCGGGTGGTCGGCAGACATCGTGGCCGCCGACCACGTGCATCGGGTCCCCTGCCGTACATTGTGTGCGCCTGCTACGACACCTATTTGCGGGAACATGCCAACCTGCCACTGTATAATAGCAAGTGGTTACGTTTTCTTCGAATTTACCGATTTTTTTTTTACGATTCAAAAAATTTGAATTTATAAATTTTGAATTGGTCGATTCGAAAACTTTAGATTTTGTTTTCCGATTTGAATGTGGCAATGTGAACAAACAAGAGAAAAATCTTCATCAAATGATTACAATGACACTTTAAATCACCTTTGGCTTAACAAAAACAGCATTATTTCGAAATTGTTCCTTTATTTCACCTGGTGATCTGTCCACCATCACACCTCCTGTATTAGAGTGTCCCCAGCTTAATGCCCCGTACACACGGTCGGATTTTCCGATGGAAAATGTCCGATCGGAGCGTGTTGTCGGAAATTCCGACCGTGTGTGGGCTCCATCGGACATTTTCCATCGGATTTTCCGACACAGTTGGACAGCAGGAGATAAAATTTTCCGACAACAAAATCCGTTGTCGGAAATTCCGATTGTGTGTACACAAATCCGACGGACAAAGTGCCACGCATGCTCAGAATAAATAAAGAGATGAAAGCTATTAGATACTGCCCCGTTTATAGTCCCGACGTACATGTTTTACGTCACCGCGTTTAGAACGATCGGATTTTCCGACAACTTTGTGTGACCGTGTGTATGCAAGACAAGTTTGAGCCAACATCCGACGGAAAAAATCCTAGGATTTTGTTGTCGGAATGTCCGAACAAAGTCCGACCGTGTGTACGGGGCATTAGTGTTAGATGTACTCACAGATTTAGACACACTAACAAATTGAAGCCAAACTTCAGCGTATACTTTCAGCAGTTACAGCAAACCATTTTTTTTTCTTTTGGGATAAAGGTTTTACATACATTGTCACTTTTGCTGGGCAGTTTAGTCTTTTAAAGGAAGTTAAAAAAAAAAGAATTTCTGGCAGGATCACCAGGTAAAAATAAAGGGTAAAAGGCATAAAAAAGAAAACAAATGCAGCCACCACATCTAAGAACTGGTAAACTTCTATATATTATATTTTTTCTTTTGGGTTTAATTATATTTTTTTCTTTTGGGTTTAAGACTGCTTTAAGGATTACAGTGATGTTATACCCCATCCAAATCCTGATGGTTAAAAAGTTAATGGAGGAGAATAAGGGGCATTAAAAAAAAACAAGGGCACTTTAAATGAAGCAACGACCTGGTAAGGTCTTATGAAAAGGTCAAAGTATTAATATATATTGCAATGTATCAGAAAAGAAAAATGGTAACGCATATTGATGATAATAATGGTTAGTATCCCAATGCAATTCATATATATATATATATATATATATATATATATATATATATACGGTATCTCACAAAAGTGAGTACCCCCTTCAAATTTGTGTAAATATTTTATTATATCTTTTCATGTGAAAACACTGAATAAGCTAAAAAAAACAAATAAAAGTGCGCTAAATTTAAAATATATGCTTCATAATAAACTCGAGTGAGTACGTGACAAAATGTGATCTTAAAAGATTTATGCAAAAAGTCCACATGTACAATAATAAAAATAAAACTCTTGATTGCTGAAGAGACATGAATAAACTCAATCCGTGCTCCTTGAAAGTCTCTGCAAAGAATAAGTGCTGACAGGTAATCACCACCACCTCCATGTGCAATGCCTGCTCCCCTCAAATAAAGACCCCCTTGGGTCTTTTGGCACTTTTAGTAATAATCCACAAATGGATCAGCTCGATCGTACACAGGTTTTCAGCTAATGGCTTCAGGAATACCAGGACTTCTCCATAAAAAAAACAATTCTTTTCCAAATTCAATTTCTCAAAGCAAATAAAACATAATCATCGTGCAAGATTGCTTAAAAATACTTGCTTTTAATTAATAACATGATATACATTCACATTTGAAATAAAACCCCATTAAACGATCAGTTTGGCATTGAGACAGCTCTCCTCACTACACATCCAGGGTAATGAGACACTGGAAGTGTTGTCACCGGCTCCTCCCAACGTGTTGCGTCACAGGTCACGTGACTTTCTCAAGGAAAATGAAGCCATGTAATGAACGTTGTGGTATAAGAGCCAAGATTTGTGTATCGGTTACCATGGTAAACTTATATATGTGTTTTAAAATATTATATTAAAATAATTATAACGTATTTGTTATGACCCCTTTTTTAAAATTAAAAACCCACTTATATCTAAAAGGCTTATTTGGCTCCATCTAGTGGCATATATCAAAAACACCTATCAAAAATCAGAACTAAAGAAGTTCAGACCAAAATCAGTATTTAACCCCAGTGGCGAGAAAGCATTGAGCTCAAAAATCATCTTGATTCGCTTTTACTCAGCTCTCTAACTTTATTACTTCCCCTCCAGTGAGGTTTGTATTTATCAATTGCCCAAAACTTGAGGGTCATAGGGTTTTTATTGTGACACTGTGCAAAATGTCTGGAGACACTGTGTTTCAGAAAACCGTTCCTAATATTCTGTATGTGTTCTTGTATTCTCTTCCACATTGGTCGCTTGGTTCTTCCTACATATTGCAATGAACAGGGACATTGCAATAAGTACACTACCCCTTCTGTTCTGCATGATATGAATGTTTATATTTGGTATTCTTTATTTGTGGTACTAGAGATGAATTTATTGCATTTTTGACCATTTAAATTGGTGTTTCTACACGCATAACACCTTTTACAAGGAAAAAAAACTTTTCCCTGAAAAAACACAATTTCATGTGATTTTTTCAGTGGATCTGGGACATTATTTTTTGGCTGTAGGGAAGACACACTTGTCTTTGCACTCCTCACCCGGTTGCTGCTACACACACTTGACACCATCTGAACCAAATAAGTTTATCTTGGTCTCATCAGACCACAGTATCAAAAACTAAAAAGCTTTTGATACACAACATTATTGGTTTTATTAATTCTCTTGGTGGCATAGCCCTCATCCTTCATCTTACATCTATCACTTGCTTCTCTCTGTCTGGGCTTCACTGACATTGCTATGTATATAATTGTAAAAAGATATATATTCTAAATATAAACACTCACACTAAAGGTGTACAGACATAAAAAAGATAGTGAATGTAGCTGCTATACACAAAGTGCTAAACACTTGAAAAATGTAAATAGATAAAAACAGCGCTCACAAACATCATATATCACTCACAAACATCATTTAAACAGAAAAAAGAAAAAATAGCAAACATAAAGTCCATAAAAAGTGACTAAAGTGCTCAAATCCACTTAATAATGGTATCCAGCGATGGCGGATTCAATGTCAGGTCATCAAATCAAAAAGACTTCTTAAAGATGATTCTAAGCCGTAAACAGGTACCCAAAATGAAAAAGATGGACTGATAGTGAAGTACAGCAAATAAAAAGTTTTATTGCACATGGGAATGCATACGTACAAAAGGTAAGTTAAAAACAGGCATAAAATGGAGCTGGAAGTACAACAAACGCAGCCCCTGGTGTTAGTTCCACAAGACTGGAAGTGACGTCAGTCGTGCCGGAAATTGCATCAACGCGTTTCGCCCTCCCACAGGGCATCATCAAAGGACCTAATTTCCAGTTTGAACAGACCGTCTTTAAATACTAAGGGGAGAGAGAAACCTCCCCTTGAAACAACCAATCAATTTTAGCACAGCGGCCATCTTGTTGGTTAGAAAGAAACGTTGCTCCTGGTGACAGAGCACAATCCACAGGAGAGACTGAAACGCCATAATACTGGTTGGATACAATCCAAAGGAACTTCTATGCAAAACTAGACGATAATTCAGGTTGGTGGAACTGGTAGTAAAACAACATTGAAAAATGCATAATAAATATAGAAGGCTATAAACGCATATAAAAAATAAAAAAAGACAAAATAAAAATAAAATAAAAATAAAAATGAATGAAAAAAATATGTGAAAAAGAAAACAAATTTAAAAAAAATGAAATAAAAATAAAAATAAATGAAAATAAAAGAAAAAGAAAAGAAAAAAATGAAAAGATAATACCAGAAAAAAAAGAAAAAAAAAGAAAAAACATAAAAATAAATAAATGAAATGAAAAATACATAATGAAAAAAATCAAAAATAAAAAGATATGAATCATACAAAATATAAATCCAAACAGAACCTAAATAAAAGTATACTCCAATACTAAAAATTATACAGGAAACAGTTTAGATCCAACTCTATGTTCAGCCCAAGAGGACTCATCGTCCTAAGACGATGGAGCCACTGAGTTTCATTGCGAGAGATGACTCTCTTAAGATTACCTCCTCTCCAATGTCCCTCGACTCTGTCTATACCACAGAAGGTGAGACCACTTGAGTCCCTTCAATGGAATAATCTGAAGTGATTAGACAAACTATGATGTTTAAAACCCTTTTTAATCAGGTTAACGAGTTCACGTAATCAGACTCCCAATGCTCTGGTGGTCCTACCCACGTACTGCAGCCCACATGGACATGACAAAAGGTATGTGACATGGGTAGTACCCAACGTGATAAATGTATTAATTTTAAAGGACTCACCAGAGGAATAGGCTGTGAACTCTGTTGTCTTTCTCACCCTGTGTTTGGATGTTTTACACATAACACACCTCCCACAGCTAAAAAAGCCCACCTGATCCAAAAATGTGGGGATCCACAACATTAGGTGCCAATTTTAGTCGTAAAGTGGGGGGCTTAGTGTAAATGAACAAGGGTCTACTAGGTAAGGTTTTGGCAAGATCATTGTCCTTCAGCAACAAATGCCAATGCTTGCGGATAATTTTTTCCACTTGTCTATATTGCCGAGTAAAACCTGTCATAAAGGCAATTCCAAAATCTCTCTCACCTGCCTCCTTTTTCTTGAACAAATAGTCTCTATTCATGCTTCTTACTGTTTTATTCAACTCTCGCATGGTGTAACCTTTTTCTTCAAATCTGTCAAACAGGATTTCCACCTGAATTTCAATGTCCTCAATTTTGGCACAGTTGCGCCTGACTCTCATGATTCGACTTTTGGGAATTGAACTAAGCCATTGGGGATGGTGGCAGCTCCCCAAAGGAATATAACCATTACGGTCCACTTCCTTAAAATAGGTTTTAGTGAACAGCTGATGGTTATCTTTAAGGATAACTAAATCATGGAAGTTGATACTCTGATCGTCAAAAGTTGCTGAGAAGGAAATACCAAAACTATTCTCACTAAATTTTGACAAAAAGTGTGAAAAGGACTCATGTGATCCTGCCCAAATAATGAAAATATCGTCAATATAATGCTTATAAAACTTAAGCTGAGGTATGTTAGCACCAAAAATGGCATCTTTTTCCCAGTGGCTCATAAATAGATTGGCCACTGAGGGGGCATATTTAGCCCCCATGGCCACTCCTCTTTTTTGCCTGAAAAACTGCTTGTCATGCCAAAAGAAGTTAAGACTCATGGCCAGATCTAAGGTATGTACCAAAAAATCTTTTTGTCTATTTTTCATTTTAGTGCTGTTCAAAGCCCATACTACAGCTTCAATAGCATGTTTCTGTTGAATAATGGTGTACAGAGAGTTGACGTCAATGCTCGCCAAAATATGACCTTCATCGACTTCCACCTCCTGTAATAACTTCATGAGATACCTGCTATCTTTAAGATAGGCTGGACAACTCTGTGTCAATGGCTGTAGAAAACCGTCAAGGTATTCACCAATTCTAGCAAACAAATAATCTACTCCACTCACAATGGGTCTCCCGGTTGGTTTGGATGGATTCTTGTGGATTTTAGGTGATTGGTAGATAACTGGTACCCTTGGAGCATCGGGCACCAGGTATCTAGCCTCTTTCTTAGTAACAATACCTTCATCCTGGGCATTTTTTGCCAAACGTCTCAGCTTGACTTTAAATTTATTGGTGGGATTACCCCCCAATTTTTCATATGTTTCAGCATTGAAGACAATTCTATTAAGTTCCGCTAGGTAGTCAGATAACCAACCCCCCCCCCCCCCTTTGACGGCACTCCCAATCATGATCTGTTTATTTTTCTCTAGGGATTTGATACCCCTTTCAATATCTGTTTTACGCCTGCTAGGCTTGATAGGTAGGCCTTCTAGGTCCTGTTGAACCAAAGATCTGAAGACCTCAGAAAAATGACTGCTGGGATTTCTAGCATTGAACAACGAATTATTTCTCAAACTAGTATGACTGTAATTGGAAACTTCCTGTCCTATTTGGGGTGTGATTCTGCTAAAATGTTTCTTAATATTTATTTTCCTCATTAATTTCTGAAAATCAATGAAAATATCAAATTTGTTGAGATCTTTGTCGGGAGCAAACTTGAGGCCCAACTCTAAAACTTTAAGCTCATCTGAAGTGAAGGTAGCATCACTTAAATTGAAGATACCCTGCATATAATTGCACTTTTCCTGCCCTATTGCTGAGCACAGGATAGATTGTATACCATGTACAGTATCAATACACATATCAATATTTTTTCATAGAAGCCCCTTCATGATGGCTCTGTCAATATTCACGGTATTCACTGGGAACGTTATTTTCTGGATGTTCTGTCCCCCTTGGACAATGCCCTGCGTTGGACTAATCATGTGCCACAGCTCCCAGTAATGATGCCCCTCGGGGTTTCCAGGTCATAGTGTCTCATCTCAAACACACAGCTGTTTTGTAAGTATATAGAGAGTGGGGTTTCCCCAGTATATATATATATATATATACTGGGGAAATATATGTCATATTTTATTACCTCTATCAAATGGCTCAAGATCCCATATTATATGTTTTTGTACTATGATATTTATACACAACAATTCTTGATACCTCCAGAGAAGTTAATGCGTTGGTTACCTATTATTTCTTCAACTGCCATGTATCATATGGCTTTATATGTTTGTATATATATGAATTGCATTGGGCTACTAACCATTATTATCATCAATATGTGTTACCATTTCTCTTTTCTGATACACTGCAATATATATTAAAATGCTGACCTTTTCATGCGACCGTGTGCTTCATTTAAAGTCTCACCCTTCCTGTTCCTTTTTTCAAGGAGCCTAAAGAGGTAATCTCTCTGTTCTGCTTTCTCTTCCTTTCAGCATGTTTCTTATTGACATATGTGCATTTAGCACACCTGATTGGCTGCAGGTGCTGCCTGTCTCTCTCCGGCCGGGTTCACACTTGTGCGACAAACGCTCCGACATTGGGAGCTCATGTCGCATGACGTGTTAAAATCAATGTTTTCCTATGGGAGCCGTCTCAACTGGTCCAAAACAAGTCGGCCCGACTTTGAAAATGCTCCCTGCACTACTTTGGTCCGACTTTGATCCTACTTCAGCCCATTGAATATCACTGAAGTCGGATCAAAATCGGATCGCCGTCCTAGCTGATCCGACTTTGACATGCGACTTGTGATCTGATGATCTTGAAGGGTAACTCAATGCCAAATAAAAAAAAAAAAATAGCATGGATTCCCCCTCAAAGAGCATACCAGGCCCTAACACTGTACTAATGACACTGGCTGGGAAGGAGTTAACATCTGGGGCAATCAAAGGGTTAAATGTGTGCCTAACTATGTTTACTGTGCGTACTGTGTGCTTCTTTTAGAAAGGAATGTGTTGGTTTTCATTCCCTGCTTTCACTCGCTCCAGCGATCGGCAGGTCCCAGTCATAAATCATTGGTCTGAAACCGCTGATTGGCATGTGCTGGAGCCAGTGATAGCACAGATGGGTGGGCACATACGCCCCCTACATGGAAATGCAGAATCACATATATATGTGATTCAGCGCAGCTGGCTCACACTGTAGCAGTAAAACTACACTAAGGCATCAATGGATTGTCCCCTATGCCTGTTCATGGCTGTGAACTGAGCTGTGCTCAGATGGCTGGGCTCACAGATGCTGTTTACAGAGCTGATTCACGTGGCTCTGTACCTTGTGATCTCTGTGCAGAGAGACCAATCACAGTGATCGGAGCATAGGTGTGTGCAGCCTATTGCATTAGGGTGTGCACCCCAAATGTATTAAGCCATGGTTGGTGTTAGTAGGCAGTGGACAGTGTCAGTAGATTTTTATTTCTATTGATTAATTTGTTTACATTTTTTTTTAGGACCCCTATTGGGGGGTTTTGGTGAAATATCAGCAGGGGGAATCTGCTCCGCGCAGGGTGATTAGGGTGTGCCCAGGCACACCCGGCACACCCCCTGCACACACCTATGGATCGGAGATACTGTATAAACAGCAAATAGGACAGAGGAACTATACTTGTGTCCTTATATGAGGTTGCATTGACTTTCATTCAACCAGGTGCGCCAGAGGGGCTGAGGTCATTCTAATTCCTCGTACACACGATCTGATTTTTAGACAACAAATGTTGGATGTGAGCTTGTTGGCGGAAAGTCTGACCGTGTGTATGCTCAATCAAACATTTGTTGGCGGACGTTCCGCCAACAAATGTTGGCTAGCAGGTTCTCAAATTTACCGGCAACAAATTTTTGTTGTCGGGTGTTCCGATCGTGTGTACACAAGTCCGTCGCACAAAAGTTCACGCATGCTCAGAAGCAGAAGTGGCCGGTCTTGTAAACTAGCCTTCGTTATGGAGGATTAACATTTGTGATGCGGCAAATTATGAAATCTCCAGATGCAGCGCACAATTCTCTTCTTCTTTAATGGGATAATAATGAAGCTGCTTTGCTGGTGATACTGATGGAGTTATTGCAAACTAATTTTTGAAGGCTTTTTTTTTCAAGTGATATCAAGAATAATAATAATAGTAATAGCGCTAAATAAAAAACGCAAAAAGAAAAGCGCGAATCAACACTTACCAAACTTCTACCAACATGAAATTAGCAGAAGGAGCCCAAAGGGTGGCGCTAAAGAGCTGAAAAGCCATGTAGTACATCTAGTACATCACTAACTTCGTAATTGTTGGCCAACATTTGTGTGAACGCGTGTATGCAAGACAAGTTGGAGCCAACAACCTTCGAACAAAATTCCACGGTTTTGTTGTCAGAAAGTCTGATCGTGTATATGGGGCATAAGTGTCGAGGCACAGAGTAGAGAACCCAAACTTACCAGCAGTTCCTTCGTAGGTAGTGCCACATATAAATAGATAGATACACAGACAGACAGATTGGTAGGGAGATGGCATTCAGAGGACTTAGCCAGAGGCAGGGTTTAAAGTGACCATCTGTTTTCACCTCTGAATGTCTCGTTCTGTAACTGATATGAAATACCAGTGTGAGCTACTCAAAGCAAGTTGCTCTTCAAGCTTTTATATTATAGAATCGGCTTACTGTAAATAATCCACTTAATATTTTTAACGCTTTAAAGATCACATGTCATGAGAGAAATGCGCAGGTTGCCATTACTGAGCTTTTTCTGAAGTCGTGGGCCCAGAAAGGTATGGAGCAGGAGTCAGAGCAAAGCCAGAGCTCCTTCCCTCTCTATCACCCTCCTAGATAAGTGCTAGGATTAGTTAGATTTAGCGCTGGCTCACTTTTTCCAGTGGAGCTGGGTGTGTTTTGTTAGGTAAATTTAGCTTGCCTGATTAATTAGGTTAGTTCAGTGTTCTCAGCTGCTGCTGGTCTGATAGCTCCCTCTGCTTTCCAGAGAGCTGTAGAATTCTCTGGAACATAGGTGTGGAGCTATGCAGAATGCAGTATGTATATTTATGCAGCCCTGCCCAATACAAGGGAGCAGGGCCCTGAAGGCTGCTGGGAGTCTACATAAATATGCTGAGAGACTGAGCTTCTGGGTCTTTTTCTGCAGAGCATCGGTCCAGTCTGGAGGACTTCTGCCCTGCAGGGCAATGCTGTCATGTGCTTGCTGTTCGTGAGGCCTTAGGTGGGTGACCTGAGGGCCTGGATACTGAAGCTACAGAGAGCTGACCGAGGGGCTGTCTGCTGAAGATCTAGTCTGGTATCACTGGAGAAAGGTGTTGCTTGGAAGTTGGAAGGTGGCCACCAACTGTCCCTGGAAATTTTGTGAGTACAGACTGCTGTGAGAGATCTTTGAGACTTTTAGGCTGCTGCCACCCCTTGTGTGCTAGAGAGTCAGCTGTGTGTTTTCTAAAAGGGACATCAACTGGATAGAGCCTAGTATGTCTAAATCTTTGTGAAGGGACTCTGTTCTTGTGGCTCTAAGGAAAGGGGTTTGCTTTCAACTGTTTTCACTACAAAGCCAAGTCTTCAGTCTGTTACAAGCAAGGACTTCTCCTTCAGGTTTTTCAGAAAGGAGTTTGTTGTACATAGTGCTGTTTTTGGAGTATCCCACTCAATTCCTTCAACCCCATTCAAGTTCTCCAAAAATAAAAACAATAAAAACAACACCCCTAGATTGGTTATTGAGGAAAAGTGTGGTTGAAATCATGTGCCTGGCTATCCACTGGGGAAGAACCTGGGCAAAATCCCAACGGCTCCTACGGGAGTAAAAGCTTCACCTCTATGCTGGTCCTGGGTTAGTCAATAAGAAGACAAACTCTGGAATTCATACAGAGCTACAAAAACACTCATTCAAAATCTGTCTCTCCCCTGTGCGTAACTTCCCCTGAGCAAGAAATGTATGTACATGTTTTTGGAGTTTTTGTCTGGGAGATAAATGGCGCTACTTGCAACCTATAGTCTGCAGTGTGCACAGACAAACATTACTGCAGAAATCATCAGAAAAAGACAGAGAATGAACAATTTAGTAAAACATGGGCAGAGCAGAGGGACCAGACAGCTTAGTCAGAAGTCAGGGCTTAGGTCAGGGGGAGGCATAGTCTCAGTCACACACTGCTTGTAGGCAGGTGGCCTACTATATGTTTAGTTAGCATCCTGCTGCCCAGGTTAGGGAGAAAGGGTTAATGTTTTTGCCCCCATTCTCAAATGTTTGCGGGCTTTCTCTGAGATCCCCCCATGATATATAAAAGAGAAGAGGTTCAGATCCTAGGGGGGGAAGAACACAAATAGAGGGGCTTAGGAAGTTTGGGACACAAGCAGAGGTTTACTGGGACCTGTAGTCCGCTTTAGAGCGCTGATCCATCGTGACATCGCAAGAACATGGACTTCTTAATTCGGGTCTTCCCAAGTATGGACTTTCCCCAGAGATTCTTCACCTGTGCAATGGATGTTGGCTCAAACTTGTCTTGCGTACACACGGTCACACAAATGTTGTCGGAAATTCTGATCGCCAGAACCCGCTGACGTACAACACATACGACGGCACTATAAAAAGGAAGTTCAATAGCCAGTACGACTCTTCTGCTTGATTCTGAGCATGCGTGGACTTTTGTGCGTCGGAATTGTGTACACACGCTCGGAATTTCCAACAACAAAGTTTGTTGTTGGAAAATTTGAGAACCTGCTCTCAAACATTTGTTGTTGGAAATTCCGACAGCAAATGTTCGATGGAGCATACACACGGTCAGAATTTCCGACAACATGCTCACGTCGAACATTTCCCGTCGGGAAATCCGACCATGTGTACAAGGCATAAGATTTAGTTAGGAGAAAGACAATATTGTATATCATACATGTTGTGCCAAGTTTACAGTAAAAGTTGTTTCAACTGCTCAGAGCCTGGTCTGAAGTTAATTGCATATTCCTAAAGAACCTGGCACTGTAATAGCACTATGAGCTATGTGTATCACCAATACAACAGAGGATTACTCGGCAAGACACAGAAGATGAGATAGTTGCCATGGGTAATCACAAAGAAGAACAGCATCTAGTTGTTGGAATGGTACCTGGTTAGGTGATTGGTCCTCTGGAAGTGAGGAGGTCAGTGCTCTGACTTCCCCCCTAGCTGTCCATCTCAGCAGGTAACCGGGAGCAGACTAGCATTAGGGAGATCTATGACCTGGTCACTAGGTATGGAAAGGAAAGAGGTAAGTGTGAGCACATTTGAGATCCGTGCTATGTGCTCAGTGGGACCCCAATCTGTTACTAGAAGTGACATAACGGAGATATGCTGACTGGTTGCGTGGGCAGTGGCTCTGCATGTACCTCGCGACACATGCATCAGTGGTACAAGTGTGTAGGACAAGAGACATATTATGGAGGTACTCTGTATTTTCGTACTACATACAAGAGGCTCATCTCTGAGTCGTAGACTGCTTTAAAGCTTGATTCTTTACATGACCATGGCCTCCGCCTCTTCCCAGGCATTGGTGAGCGTGCTTTCAGGCGAGGTATCATCCAATGTGCAAGGATTAGTGGCCCTGTTCATTACCTGGTGTAGCCCAAAGAACCCCTGGGGGCATACAACCTGGAGTAGTCTGCAAGGATAGGACATCACACCCCCACCCCCAACCTACATGCTTCGTCTCCTTCATTCCAAATTCCAGGCAGAGCTACTCAGCTATTAAGAGAGGTGGAGGGCATATCACTCCACTGGGTCTAACTGAGATACCAGCAGCAGCCGGAACTATAAACTAAGGGGTGTATTTATAAAAAAAAAAATATATCACAGCTATTCATCCTGTGAAACTGCATGTACATTCATTCTGTGTGAATGCTGGCAAAATCAAATGTTAGTGGGCTATTTTCTCATCAGCTCAGATGTTCTTTGTTCATAAGAATAGCGTAAATATAGGGAAAAACCACATTATGGCCACTATATGATGTGGATGATCCTATTAAATTAAAGGGGATAGGACTAGGTGATGCAGAGAGTGCAGGGGTCAGGAGTAAGTAAACTAAAGTGTAGAGGTCAAAAGTAAGTAAACACCTGATGATCCTGCCATGGCGGTCCTTGTTCAGGTTTTCCTGGTATGAAATCATGGACTACCAAATATGTTCCTGTCTTGTCACTCAAACAGATATGCTGTTGTCATGATTGGCAAGCCGGTCCAGAGCAATGATGTGCAGCCCATGCTGGAGTGAGTGCACTCTGACAGGAATTGGCTGGAGGAGGTCATCACCACTGGGATACAAAAAAATATGCTAAAAAGGTGAAAGCAAAAATTTTAAAACATATATAAATTTTCCTGCAAGTCTAATCTGACTGCCAAAGAACAACACATTTACTATTTTTTTGCCAGCACTCTGCACCACAATGCACGTTAGTGCATTGATGTTGGTTGCACTGCGCAGCAATACATTTTTTATTGACAGGTGTATTGGGGTGCCTTTCAGAATGAACAGCACCAAACTGCACCAACAAATGTAATGTGCATTACCATAAAAACATTGTGTGAATGGACTCTAATAAAAAGTTGAATCCACTCTCTAAATTATTGCATTTGTTACTTTAAGAAAGCAGATTTAACAGATATGCAATGATGAAAAAAACACTTTTGGTTTACCAATCATTTTGTACTTATAATAATTCTGATCTGTATGAAAAGGATTGTGCAGTGCTTCCAGCCTGCTTCCTGTTGACTGTGTCCAAATACTCTATCTTGGAGAAGCTCTACAAACTATTCTAATAACACAGTCAGCGCTGGCAGGGCGATGTGAACAGCAGGCTGCTTGTAAACCTTTGTTGATTGTGGCCAAAGTTTCTGGAGGCACCTCCAGGGAACCAAATTTTTACCATCAGTGGGCTGATTTGTTATGATCCTGTTCGGCCTCTGTCAGGAAATCCACTGCAGCAGACACTAAAGCCTCACACACGCGATCAGATTTTCCGCAAACAAAACCTCTGACTTTTGTCCGAAGGCGTGAGCCTGGATTTTGTCTTGCAAACAAACGGCAAGGAATTGTTGGCTAACAAACACGAACGTACTGACATACTACTTGGTTTTTCAGCTCTTTAGCGCCACCCTTTGGTCTCCTTCTGCTAATTTCATGTTAGTAGAAGTTTGGTTAGTGTTGATTCGCGCTTTTCATTTAGCGCTTTTCAGTACGCGCTTTTCAGTTCATGCTTTTCAGTTCGTGCATCTCAATTTGTTTCTGAACAGCCCTTCGTCAACCAGACATGTTGCGGATTCGGAGGAGATAACGTGTTATTTATTATTGGCCTTGGAGTTATTGCTTTGAACCAAGTCCAGTCCAGGAACAGGAGGAGGAGGATTTCTTAGACTAAAAATTGGTTGCTTTATTAATCGTGACCAATTATGTCATATGCCTTTGCTGCGGGAGCTCCAGGAGAATATTCCAGATGTTTGTCGGAATTATCTCCGGATGACGGACCCCTGCTTTCACCAACTCTTGGCATTGTTGACCACCTATATTAAGAAGCAGGACACATGCATGGGGCTTTTATTTTATTTTTTGGTTGAATAATAATGATTTGATTTGTTATATTTTCTATATTTTTGGATGTATAGAATGCACTTTTTGGTTAAGTTCTATTGGCAGATAGGATGTCTAATTTTATTTGTTTTCTTTTTTTAACCGCTTCCCGGACTAGCCGCCACAGTTTTACTGTGGCAGGTTGGCTTCCCTGCGGGAAATCACATTACTGCACAGCAATGCTCGTGGCCGACGGTCGCAATGACCACTGGCCACAAGCGATCATGACCAGGAGACACAGAACAGGGACACACACTTCCCTGTTCTGTTCTGACAAGAGTGACAGATCGTGTGTTCCTATTAGCTAGGAACCACGATCTGTCACTTCCTATAGTTAGTCCCTCCCCCTTCAGTTAGAATCACCTCCCAGGGAACACAGTTAACCCCTTCACTGCCCCTACTGTTAACCCTTCACTGCCAGTGACATTTTTACAGTAATCAATGCATTTTTAATCGCACTGATCGCTGTATTAATGCCAATGGTTCCAAAAATGTATCAAAATTGTCGGATGTGTCCACCATAATGTCGCAGTCACGATAAAAATAGCAGATCGCCCCCATTACTAGTAAAAAAATATTATTATTAATAAAAATGCTATAAATCTATCCCCTATTTTTAGAAGCTATAACTTTTGCGCAAACAAAACCAGAATACATATCGGCCTAAACTGAGGGGAAAAAAATAGTTTTTTTATATATTTTTGGGGGATATTTATTATAGCGATCAGAGGCAATCAAATACCACCAAAAGAAAGCTCTATTTGTGGGAAAAAAAAGGACATCAATTTTGTTTAGGTACAGCGTCGCACGACCGCGCAATTGTCAATTAAAGTGACGCAGTGCCGAATCGCAGGTCAGGAAGGGGGTAAATTCTTCCGGGGCTGAAGTGGTTAATGCACAAAAAAAAATGTGTAGAATAATACTTGGCTATGTGTTTTACTTCAAATGACAGTTTGGGAGTAGGCAGTTACATTTAAAAAAATACAATGTAAAATTGACAAGGGGCACCAACATAGTTGTATCTTTGATCGTAAAAACTCCAGGATAATGGTGTTGTGGTAACTTGCCCAAATTAAAAAAAAAAAAAAAAAAAAGCATAATAATATTATTCTTGATATCACTAGGAAAAAAATCACTAGAAAATTTGCAATAAATAACTCCATCAGTATCACCAGCAAAGCAGCTTCATTATTATCCCATTAAAGAAGAAGAGAATTGTGCGCCGCATTTTGAGATTTCATAATTTGCCGCATCGCAAATGGTAATTCTCCATTACGAACGCTAGTTTACAAGACCGACCGCTTCTGGCTCGTCCTTGCTTCCGAGTATGCGTGTTTGTACTTTGGACTTTTGTCCGACGGACTTGTGCACACACGCTCAGGAAAATCTGACAACATAAACAATTTTAAAACCTGCTATCCAACATTTATCCGTGGAAAATCGGACAACAATTGTCCGATGGAGCATACAAACAGTCGGATTTTCCGCCAAAAGCCTGTCATCACACAATTCCCGTCGGAAAATCCGATCGTGTGTACGGGGCTTAAGGAGTCTGTTTATAAAAAATCACTGCGCAAACATCACAGGCATTCACAGAGCCGTCAGAAATAATCCCTGTCAGCTCCATCTAGTGATTGCTATATTTTAAAGAGGAAGTAAACCCCGATGGGCTTTACTTTCTCTTTTGCTCCCAGCAAGGCCTGCAAAATAAAAGCATAATGGGCTAGTATGCATCGCATACTAGCCCATTATGTGACACTTACCTGCAAACGAAGCCTGTACTGTCCCCTGTGCAGGCCACATCCATCTTCGCCCCTCTTCCTTCCCGGGGTCGCGGAATCCGGCTCTGTGACTGGCCGGAGCCGTGTGACGTCACTCCCGCGCATGTGCGTAGGAGCCGTCAGTCACGGCACACGCTGAGGGAAGAAACATCACGGTGGTCCGTTTCTTCACAGCGCATGCGTCCATGACGACATCGGCACACTACAAGTGAAATATCTACATGTAAGCCTTATTCTAGGCTTACCTATAGATAAAAGTAAGACCAAAGGGTTTACAAGAAAACACCACATTATAGCCACTAGATGGAGCTGATCATCCTAGGAAAAAGACATATTAACCATTTGCCGACCAGCCGCCATCATTGTACTGCAGCAGGTCGGGTAGTTCACGAAAATTGCCATAGCTGTACATCGGCTCTTTGAAGAGCTACACGGCCGGGGGGAGCCGATGTTCGTGGCCGGCTCCCATTGCAAGGATTGCAGATTTGTTGCAGATTCCCACCTTTTGTTATTCTGAAGAAATCCCTGTATGTTCCTCTGTGCGTCTGTGATAAGTAAGTGTAATGGGAGTGGTTTCATAATTATCTCTCAGCTGTGAACCTGCAGGGCACTAATGAGGAAATCTTCTTTCCCATCATCCCTTTAGACATGTTCCTATTGGGTATCTCACCAAAAATTACATTTTTGTTGCAGGGGATGCCTAAAATCTGACTTGTATCTTAGTACAGACTTCTGGGAAAATCAGTGAGCCAATCACACAAGCAGGAAATTATGTTTCTGGGTAGTGGTCAGTTCACATTCTGTATACAGTACACCTCCAGGTAGCCATATTGCATTGAATTTACAGAAAATTACAGCGGCTGCAGATTGAAAAGGAAGGGTCATTTTTAATAACATTCAATTACAATATGACTTGTGTCACAATTGTATACGCTATATTATGTTTTCTTTATTTGCTATTTTTTTTTCCCACAATTTTTTTTCCCCAACCTTTAAGTGGTTAAGAACTTGCTGTTGGCAGGCCATCACAGGACGTCCTCGGCTTTGTGGTGGTATATCTGAATGATGCCTGTAGCTACAAGCATCATTCAGATATCAGCATTTTCAGCCGGTGATTCCCTACACCATAAGAATGATCATAGCGGCTGTTCCGCCGCGTGATCATTCTTACAGGTGGCAGAAGGGGACCCCTCCCTCCTGACACCCTCCGGTGCGTCTAATAAAAATTTTTAAGTAAAATTAGCAATAAAAAAAAATATTCTAAAGTGCCCCTGTCCCCGTGTGCTTGCATGCAGAAGCGAACGCATACGTAAGTCCCGCCCACATATGAAAACATGTTGAAACCACACATGTGAGGTATCGCCGTGAACGTTAGAGCAATAATTCTAGCCCTAAACCTCCTCTGTAACTCAAAACATGTAACCAGTAAAAAATGCTAAAGTGTCGCCTATGTGGATTTTTAAGTACCGAAGTTTGGCGCCATTCCACGAGCGTGTGCAATTTTGAAGTGTGATATGTTTGGTATCTATTTACTCAGGGTAACTTCATCTGTCACATTATGCAAAAAAATTGGGCTACCTTTACTGTTTTTATTTTTTTTAAGCGTTAAACTGTTTTTTTTACAAACAAAATGAGTTTGAAAAATTGCTGTGCAAATACCATGCGAGATAAAAAGTTGCAATGACCGCCATTGTATTCTCTAGGGTCTTTGCTAAAAAAACACACACACACACACACACACACACACATATATATATATATATATATATATATATATATATATATATATATATATATATATATATATATAATGTTTGGGGGTTCTATGTAATTTTTTTAGCAAAAAAAAATGTTGATTTTTACATGTCGGAGCGAAGTGTCAGAATTGGCCTGGATGGGAAGTGGTTAAACAAAATACAGAGATCATTCATGACAGCTGTGTGAATGCTTGTGACAGTCGTACAGCAGATTTTTAAAAAATAGACCCTTAAGTCTTTTCACAGCTTTTCTTAGCAGGCTTCAAGATGTTTCATAATTTTCCTTCCACTTCACAATTATGTGCCACTTTGTGTTGGTCTATCACATAAATTCCAATAAAATACATTAATGTTTTTGGTTGTAACATGACAAAATGTGGGAAACTTCAAGGGGTATGAATACTTTTTCAAGGTACTGTATGTGAAGTGCTCTCATAAAAAATATGGTACAGCAGGTAACGCGTTCAAGTCAAAATGTTTGTTCAATAATAATAATTCCAGAATGTCTACTATCTGAAACCCAGTAAAACGTCTCCTTTGGACAGCTGATCAGATCTGCAGAATGCTGTTCATCTAGAATGTTGTTCATCTAGAATGTTGCTGCAGGCATGATACAGAGATATATCTTTCTGAAAACATCATAAAAGATCAATCTTCCATTCCATCACAGAGGGACATATGGACACGGAGACCTATACCTGCTGACACTATGGTTTTATACACTGACATAGTTTTCCAGACAGATTTCAGATTTTATCAGCATTTCTTCCTGCTGTCAAACACCTGAAGGTGTGCAGAGGGTGAATCAGAGGGCCAACCATGGCTACTGCCAGCTATGTGCTCATATGACATAAAAGCACTGATTGAGCTTCAAGTAAGCATTCTATGGACATCACCTTCATGACAATAATAGGGAAAATACCTCGTATTATCACTGGAGCTGCATTCCACCCAAAACAGATTTTTCTAACTTCTCCCCACTGTATCAAAAGAAGGTTTTGGCTTTAAATACACAGTAAGCCTGAAGTTTAATCTGCTTATATTTTTCATCCCTTGGTTCCTCCTTCCCCCTTCTTGACATGCTAATTTCAAAATCTTTTCATTTTCATTATGTAGCACCCTCATTACATAGTACCCTAGTTTAGAGCAGGCTGCTATGGAAATTTAGTTTTGCTCCTCTGTAAACAGTGGACCAGGGGGTTGATTGCTCAGGGCTGTTCAGTGTTTCACAGGCTGCTGTTCTGCTACTCCCCCCTGTCCACTAGTGGCTTCTGGAAGCATAGTGGGGGCAGAACAGGCAGCCTGAATATTTATGGAACTCCAACCAATCCCTGGGAGGTGTATCTCTAGAACAGGGATATGCAATTAGCGGACCTTTAGCTGTTGCAGAACTACAAGTCCCATGAGGCATAGCAAGACTCTGACAGCCACAAGCATGACACCCAGAGGCAGAGGCATGATGGGACTTGGTTTTGCAACAGCTGGAGGTCCGCTAATTGCATATCCATGCTCTAGAACAGGGGTCTTCAAACTATGGCGCTACAGTTGTTGAGGAACTACAATTCCCATTATGCCTAGTCATGTCTGTGAATGTCAGTGTTTTACAATGCCTCATGGGATGTGTAGTTCCGTAACAGCTGGAGGGCCGTAGTTTGAGGATCCCTGCTCTAGAAGGTAAAGGGAGAGCCCTTAAGTAGTCTAAGATCTGGCAGTGTGTTCCTGGGTGCAGTCCTTCAAGAGGGGACCCCTGTTCAGAGACTCTGCCGGGGGGGGGGGGGAGATAAGATAGAGGAGCCAGAGTGAAGACATTGAGGTTCAGATAAGCTTAGCTGAGGGGTCTACTGAAGACCATTTGTCTAGGGTGTGAGCTTAACGGAGAGTGCGAGGAGGAAGTTGATGGGAAGAAGTCCAACTGTCCTGTGGGTAAGTGAGTACAAGACCAAAGTGCTGCAGACTGTAACAGTGTGGTGCTTTGAGACTCTGGAAAGGGTAAAGATCAACCGAAAGATCCATTGGGACATTTCTTTTACAAGTGCAATACAGCCAGAGGTTTTGCAATACAGCCTTAAGTTTGTGTGTACAGCCAGAAGTCAAACAGTCCTCAAGTTGTACAGTTTTGCAGTTCTGGGGTATACTATGCTCCCCATCCCTATCCAAGATTCTGTTCTAATACACACCCTAAAAAGAAACCCCTAGACTGATCTTTGAGCCACAGGCAGAATGGTGCTGTGTGCCTGGCTGTGTGCATTCTAATGGGGGAAATAGGGCCAAAATTCCAGCAGCTCCTGCAGGGTTAGCACAATTACATACCTTATTATAGACCCATTGACATCATCAATGGGCCTCTGTGCTTCTCTATGCAATGCAGGAAGATCATGACCAAAGGGTGTGGACGGCAGGGTGCTTTACATAGTTTCCTGAAAACATCACAGCCCCCAGCCTCAGTACTCCTCTCAAGAGCCCCCAGCCCTATTGCAAACAGTCGACTGGCTCTTGGGCAGAGTTATGAAAATAATAAAATGCCTTGATGGGTGGATGTGAGTCTAGAGAAATGTGTGTTTCTAGACAGACTGTATTTCAATGCAGACCACCTTAGGGAACACCCACATGTGATGTTGAGCCTTCATTATTAAAAGAACAGAAGTCCAATGAAAGGGGTGTCTCAGAAACAGTAAGGCTGGGGCGTAAAGCGCTAGATCAGTGGTTCTCAACTCCGGTCCTCAGGGCCCACTAACAGGCCAGGTTTGCAAGATAACTGAAATACATCACAGGTGATATCATTTGCTGCTCAGTAATTGCAGTATTCTAGTCTGCATCTCCCCAAGGTAATACTTAAAATCTGGTCTGTTGGTGGGTCCTGAGGACTGGAGTTGAGAACCACTGCGCTAGATGATGCTGGATGTCATCCAGTCAGGAAATGAGGTGGACTTTATCTAACTAACTGCAGCTTCTGTTGAACACTGACAGAAGCTCACAATGTCCAGTGAAATTAGAGTAATGCTGTGTACACATGGTCGGACTTTTCGACCGGACTGGTCCGACAGACTTTCCAGCGTACTTTCAACAGACTTTTGACGGACTTCCGACGGACTTTCTAACAAACTGACTTGCCTACACACGATCACACCAAAGTCCGACCGATTCGTACGTGATGACGTACACTGACCTAAAATAAGGAAGTTGATAGCCAGTAGCCAATAGCTGCCCTAGCGTCGGTTTTTGTCTGTCGGACTAGCATACAGACAAGCGGATTTCTGGGTCCGGCGGAGTTACGACGTAAAGATTTAAAGCATGTTCCAAATCTAAAGTCCATCAGATTTGCGACTTGAAAAGTCCGCTGAAGGTCCGGTGAAGCCCACACATGATCGGATTGTCCGCCGGCTATGGTCCATCGGCGTCCATCAGACCAGTCCAGTCGAAAAGCCTGACCGTGTGTATGCGGCATAAGCCATTTCAATGCAGAAGAGAAGGCTGTACAACTGTGCTAGACTGATGGGAAGGATGTTCAGCTTTAATCCATTACCAGCTGCAGCTTGAACTGTATCTTCACTCCTTCATTTTTAATATACCCAAGACCATGTTCTACAGAAATTTCCAGAAGAGGCATGAGGACGTTCTCCTCTCCTGTAATGGCCTTCATGTAAGTACCAAGACCTATGGAGAAAACAAAGAAAGGATTGGTTAAAGTCAAAATGGGGGGAAAAGGGGGGCCAACATGGTTATTCAATCTCCGGCTTGACAGCCGGAAACATTTTTGTTACCCATCAATCAATTAAAGTGAAACTCGTCATTCCTTGCTGTTTATTCCTCTTGGTTGTTATGGGCAACAAGAAATATTTCATCACAGGGACTGGATGCTATGGAGGGCAGCAAATCACTTTCAGGTAATACATTATTTAGCAAACTGGGGAACAATGCAGATAATAATAATAATAATAAAAAATAATAATAGCATATGTAAAGTTAGTCCACGGAGTGATCTGGGAGCAATGGCCTCTGATAACAGTACAGGCAAAGAGCATAGGAAGTGATCAGCTAACAAGATTCCTGGCAGGATTAACAACTTATTTTGCCGCTTATCAAACAAAAAGATTGCAATAGTATATTTGACAGACTAATGCCGCGTACACACGATCGGAATTTTGGACGGAAAAAGCTCTGATGGTTTTTCCGACGGAATTCCGATGGGATTCTGCTCAAGCTGTCTTGCATACACACGGTCACACAAAGTTCTCTGAACTTTCGACCGTCAAGAATGCGGTGACGTACAACACTACGACGAGCCGAGAAAAAGTGCGATGCTTCCGAGCATGCGTTGAATTGTTTCCGAGCATGCGTAGGAATTTTGCGCGTTGGAATTTGTACAGACGATCCGAATTTCCGATTGGAACTTTTTCGGAAAAATTGAGAACCTGCTCTCAATCTTCTGCTGGCCGAAATTCCGCCAGCAAAAGTCCGATGGAGCATACACACGATCACATTTTCCGACCAAAAGCTCCCATCGGACTTTTGCTGGCAGAATTTCCGATCGCGTGTACGGGGCATAAGAGGGAGAAAATAAAAGGTTAGGCCGCATTCACATAGGGCGTATCAATGTATACACTTGTGAGGAAGTCGTCTTTGCCTACTTGGGATGCATAGCTGTTCTGTGCATCCTTGTGTAAACAGTCCCAATCATGGCAATTGGGATGCAGCAGCTCCATGGGCACAGCCGCTGCTCCCAATTTGACGTCAGCGCGGGTGTGTGTCCCCGAACACAGACAATGTGCATTTGGGGACACGCACCTGGACAGATGTCAAATTGGGAGCAGTGGCTGTGCCCATGGAGCTGCTGCATCCCAATTGACATGAATGGGACTGCCTGCACAGGGATACATGGAATACGGACAAAGATGGCTTTTACACAGGTGTTATGTGTTGATTAACCCTGTGTGAACAAGGCCGGTTCACACTGCCACGACTTGACAGGCGACACCCGATTAACTGCAATGGAACCATTCTAATTGGTGCGACTCAAGTCACTCCAACTTAGAAAAAGGTTCTTGCAATACTTCGGGGCAACTTCAGCACGGCTTGTATTGACTTTTGTTAACCACGTTGTATGCAAGCTGCGATGAAGTCAAGCTGTGTGGCACAGCTTTGATGCCGCGCCGATGTGAACCGGCCCTTAGTGTAAAGCCTTGTACACACGGTCAGATTATTGGACGAATTTTTGTCAGTTTTTTGTTTGATGCTAGTCTCAAATCGAAAGTGAAGAGGGTACTCACCATCAGAAAATTTCCTGACGACAGAATTCAACGTCAGAAGTGACGTAATGTGTTGAATTGTTTCGTATGTGTTCTTTCATTTCTGAGCATGCCTAGTCTTGCTCTTCAGATTTTTTTTGTCAGAAAACCGTACTAATGAAAAGAAAACCGGACGTTGTGGTCACATCAGACAACAATTTTCAAGCCTGCACATCCATTTTTTGTCTGCCGGAAATGTGTAATCGGCTGTCAGAAGCAGCATTCTAACGATCAGAAAATCGTCAGACTGCTCATCGAACAAAGTTTATCTTCAGATTTTCTGACCTTGTGTATGGGCTTTTAGGGTCTATATGCACTTTAACTTCAAAGACCAATTGAACTTTCTGCTTAAATCAGTTAAATACATTCCAGGTGCATCATCCAAAGGTGTGCAAAGTCTTAGACCCCATACACACATTAGATTTTCTGCAGATTTTTGTCTTCATATTTACAAAAACCATGTAGTGCAAGGGCCTTCCTGATTGCATACAAATTGAAACTCTTATGCCGCGTACACATGGTCGGACTTTGCAGCTACAAAAGTCGGACAGCCTGTCCGACATACTTCCGGCGTACCTTCGGCGGACTTGGGGCAGACTTTCTTACGAACGGACTTGCACACACACGACCACACAAAAGTACGCCAGCTTAGTACGCTGTGACGTACACCAAGTCCGACGAGACTATAAAACGGAAGTTCAATAGCCCGTACGACACCCTTTGGGCTCCTTCTGCTAATCTCGTGTTTATCTCGTGTTAGTAGAAGTTTGGTGAGAGACGATTCGCGCTTGTGAGACTCGTATTTTTCAGTTCGTTTTAACTGTTGTTCAGTCTGTGCTTGTGAGGTTTGTATCTGCTTTTCAGTGCGTTTGGTCAGTTGGCATTGAGAAATCTTTGTTTTATTGGCCGCTCGTTCCTGATTTTCAGGTCGTTCTTCACAGGCCTTGCTGTTCTTCAGTGCGTTCTGTTTAGTGCGTTCTGACCAGCCGACCGTTTTGAAGCCATGTTACCTGTACGTACTCGTCGTAGAGCTCGTGCATTGTATGTGCTTGGTGCTGTAGTTTATTCTTCAGCCCAAGACCAGTCCATGAACAGGGCGAGGAGGAGTTCATGGACCAAGAATTGGTTGCTTCAGCGTGACCAGTTCTGTCACATGCCTTTGCTCCGTGAGATCCGTGAGAATAATCCTGAGGATTTCAGGAACTTTCTCCGGATGACGGACCCCGTTTTTGATCGTTTGGTGGCTTTGCTGACCCCCTATATCAGCAGGCAGGATACCTGCATGAGGCAAGCCATCACTCCGGAGCAGAGGCTGGTCGCTACCTTGCGGTATTTGGCCACAGGGAGAAGCCTGCAGGACCTTAAGTTCTCGACAGGCATCTCCCCCCAGGCTCTGGGGATCATTATCCCAGAGACCTGTTCTGCCATCATACAGGTCCTGCAGAAGGACTATATTAAGGTAAGCTATTTTTATTTTATTAGCATCACATGTTCTTTTATGTAATCTTTGATAATGTAATGTATTTCTTGCTTCAAACACTACTTCCCATCATTGCAATATAGTGTGAATGTCCCCTTTTTATCCTCACACATGCTGGGATATTTTCCTGTTATTTTTTGTCATGCATGTATAGTTTCCTTCAATAACCTTCCCAGCATGAAGTGATGGGAACATATCCACCTAGTCTACTCATTTAGAATGTATTTTGTTGGAGTGTATTTAGTGTGCTGCTAATTAGCAATTAGCTAGATTTCACAACCCCCCCCCCCCACCTGAACTCACTCCAAATAGTGTGCTGCTAATTAGCAATTAGCTAGATTTCACAACCCCCCCCCCCCACCTGAACTCACTCCAAATAGTGTGCTGCTAATTAGCAATTAGCTAGATTTCACAACCCCCCCCCCCACCTGAACTCACTCCAAATAGTGTGCTGCTAATTAGCAATTAGCTAGATTTCACAACCCCCCCCCCCACCTGAACTCACTCCAAATAGTGTGCTGCTAATTAGCAATTAGCTAGATTTCACAACCCCCCCACCCCCACCCTCGTTAAAATTTGCTTGAATGTTCTGTGGTGTTGATTTGTCTAAAGCAAATCTATGTTGCACTTTGCAAAATGCATGTGCACTCTACAAGTGCATTTGTTCCAGTGCTTTAGTAAATGAGCAGAAGCTCTGCTGATTTCCATCATCAAATCATATGCAAGCCTTAAAGTGTTTTCATTAATTGCCCTTGCATGTGATTGTGTACTCTTTGCAACATGAATGCCTTTTGACATTACCTCATTTACTGTAAGCTGGTTAGCAACTGCACCTGCAGAGTGCGACAACTGCAGTCTTGTAGCCTTTGTTATCCCTAAATTCCTGCGTGTTGTTAAAGTAATTTTTTTTTGGGATTTCACAACCCCCTAAAATGTAATCAATGTTCTATCAGAGGGGGTGAGCAATCTGATAAGTGTGCCTTTTTCCATATTAGTTATTCCAGAAGAATTAAATTATTGAATGTTATACTGATGCTGGGGAATAATGTTTTTAATTGTCTAATTTTCTTGCAATGTTAGCTTCCAAATTAATTGATTTTGGTTTTCTTGTTTGATTCCCCAGTTTCCTTCAACGCCACAGGAATGGCAGACTGTGGCATCCCATTTTGCCAGCCGTTGGGACTTTCCCAATTGTGGAGGGGCTATAGATGGGAAACATGTCCACATTGTGCCACCACCCCATTCGGGGTCATATTATTTTAATTATAAGGGGTTCCACAGTATTGTTTTAATGGCGGTGGTGTCGGCACACTATGATTTTTTATATGTGGACGTGGGGAAGAATGGCCGGATGTCGGATGGAGGAGTATTTGCCCAGACGGAGTTCTGCCAGCGTCTCCAGAGTGGTGGCCTGGGATTGCCACCTGATGAGGATAACGTGGAAGGACTCCCCTTTGTCTTCATTGCCGATGAAGCCTTCGCTCTGAGCAAGCACCTCATGAGGCCATTCCCCCAAAGAACCCTCACCCCGGAGAGGAGGGTTTTTAATTACCGGCTGGCCAGAGCTAGAAGAGTGGTTGAGAATGCGTTTGGAATTCTGGCCAGCCGGTTCCGCCTGTTTCAAACAGCCATTAATTTGGCGGAATACAAACTTAATTTTATAATTTTATCATGCTGCATTCTGCACAACTTTTTAAATAAGCATTCTGCCAATTATATAGGCACAGTTGGGCCTGAGGCCAGACAAATAGAAGCCAACCTTACAGGCCTGGATACTGTCCGTACTGGCTTGGCCCCCCAAAGTTCCCGTCAGGTTAGACAGCAATATGTTGATTATTTTATGGGTAGGGGGGCCATTGCAATGGGCCAGGATATATAATTTTTTGACAATAAAAAAAATATTGCTGAAATCTGGCATTATATTTATTGCTTGCCTTTCTTTTGGGCTGTCTCCTAGGTTATGGTCGAGCAGTTGTAGTGCCAACTGTATTTGAATTTTAAAAATGTCTAAATAAGCTCCATTGCCACTGTAAACAACTTTTTGACAATTATAACCAAACTGATACTGAGCCTTGAAATAACAAACCACACATTTGTTAAAATCCTATAAAAGGAGATGTTTTTATTAATGGTTGGTATGCATTCAGTTCTGCATTTAGTATAAAATGTTCATAGACAAAAATATAATGGTATCTTAATGATGTAGCAAAATATAATTATATTGAAATATTTCTACCTAATCCACAAAAAAATATTTTGGGCTTTTGGATTTTCAAAAACAGGCTTTGTTTTTGGAAAATCAAGTTTTTTTTTTTTTTAAAAGCAAGTTTTTTATTTTTTTTGGTTTTTTAACATTAATTTTGTTAATTTTTTTGGTGTTTTAAAATCAATTTTTTTACTTTTTTTGGTTTTTTAACATTAATTATTTATTCGATTTTTTGGTGTTTTAAAATCAATTTTTTACTTTTTTTTGGTTTTTTAACATTAATTTTTTTAATTTTTTTGGTGTTTTAAAATCAATTTTTTTACTTTTTTTGGTTT